>JAEIGQ010000157.1:0-600000 GCA_018904275.1 Lordiphosa clarofinis | reverse complement strand
GAGGAACGTAAGGTGTATTACTTTATGCCTTTATGGTATATCGGAATGGGAAAGAAATGTGCTGGGTCTATTTTGATAAGGAGGTTCTACTTATGAAGGAGTAAGATTAATCAATCCTGACCGAACATAAACTAGCCAAGACTAACCTAACCTAGGAAGAAAAAACAAACCCTAAGCTAACCTACAGCAACCTAACCTAGCCTAACCCACCAGAACCTTACCTAACTCAGCCCATCCTTAACAAGTCTAACTTAACCTTACTTAACCTCACCTAATCTTACCTAACCTTACCTAAGCTAACCTTTTCTTACCTTACCTAGCCTTTCCTAACCTTAATCTATCCTGACCCAACCTTGCCACACAAACCTAACTTAGGAAGAAACCTTTAAAAAAACTAACAAATCCTAAGCTAACCTACAGTATCCTAACTTAACCTTACCTACCCAAATCTTACCTGACTCAACCCATCCTTAACTAGTCTAACTCAACCTCACTTAACCTTACTTAACCTTAATTAATTACTTTTGCTCAATCTTAATGTTCAACATTAACAGAATTAACGGCGGGCCACTGTCATATCTGACAATGACAAACTGCGCATGGGCTGTATCTCTTTGAGAGAGCGCGTGCATACTGTCAAAGTTTGCACTCCCTCACTTCCTTTGCCGATAGAACCACATTGAGAATGAATTTATTTTGATTCCAAGAGCGCAATTCTTGAAAATTTAAGTGCGACTAGATCTTTTTTCAAGAGCGTTCGTTCTCCTCAAATTATTCGCTCTAGATTTCTATGAGTGTACCTAAGCTAATCTTACCCAACCTTACCTAACCTTACCTAACCTTACCTAACCTTACCTAACCTTACCTAACCTTACCTAACCTTACCTAACCTTATCTAACCTTACCTTACCTTACCTTACCTAACCTTACCTAACCTTACCTAACCTTACCTAACCTTACCTAACCTTACCTAACCTTACCTAACCTTACCTTACCTAACCTTACCTAACCTTACCTTTCCTTACCTAACCTTACCTAACCTTACCTAACCTTATCTAACCCTACCTAACCTTACCTAACCTTACCTTACCTTACATTACCTTACCTAACCTTATCTAACCCTACCTAACCTCATCTAACCTTACGTTACCTAACCTTATCTAACCTTACCTTTCCTTACCTTACCTTACCTTACTCAACCTTATCTAACCCTACCTAACCCTACCTAACCTTGCCTAACCTCATCTAACCTTATCTAACCCTACCTAACCTTATTTAACCTTACCCAACCTTATCTAACCTTATCTAACCCTACCTAACCTTACCTAACCCTACCTAACCTTATCTAACCTTACCCAACCTTATCTAACCTTACCTAACCCTACCTAACCTTACCTAACCTTACCTTACCTAACCTTACCTTACATAACATAAATTTTTTCGTGTCGTGTTTTTTCTCTGATCTCATTCTGGTTTTTGTCGGATCTAATTCAGATTTGAGGAGAGTCTTTAGCGGACTTTGTATGTTAATTCAAAATTTGGATAATTATAGTCTTCTCCAAGACAACGTTTCCAAATATTAGCGATTTTTAAAAACAGAAAAGTATTGAGGCTAATTACCTAAAGTAACAACAAGAACTGCAAATCCTTACAAATATTATGCCCCGCGTACCTCAAAATCTTAAACTTTAATGGTCATTCTCCCCTATTGAGCGTATCATTTGACTTGATTGCTAGCTTCCTTCTGCCACATCACACACCAATCTCTTCATCATGGTCGCTATCTTAGCATATTGTGCCAGACCAGACCAGACAGACTGCGCAGATCAAAAGCATCATCGTCATCTTCATCGGATGGGCAAACTTTTGTGCGTTCTGCATTTGTGCTCCGTCCGTCAACAAATAAGATAAGTAGTCTGTAGTTAATTTTTTATATGTCTATTCGGGGGCGACGCTGTCGTCTTGACAGTTGTCAATTTTCGTTCAAGCTGGAGTTTCCATTTTCCTTGGCCTGGCGTTATTGCTGTTCATTTCGTCAATTTATCACGAACGCAATTTAAAAATCAAATCGAGGGTGACAGACGACATACTGTGATAGAATTTTTTCCTCGCCAATGATTCGCCAGAGTTTTGGGCCGGGGCCAAATTAAATCAGCGTAACTGTTTATTCAAATCCCCCAAACATGGCTAACAACAACAACAACAACGGCGGCAACTTTTACTTTTTCTTTTCGTCAAGTTATTTTTCGTTTTGCGAGGGAACGAGGGATCCATGTTTAAGTGCGCGCTTTGCCGCGGCATTTGACAATTTGCTCATTAAGTTTGTCTGACCTCCAAGCTCTCCCACCCCCAGCTGCCCGAAATGCAGAAGGGCGTTTTTTTTGTTTTTTTCACCCTCATCAGCATCGGCAGATTCTTGTTGGCATTTTTAAACGTTTTGAAGTGGCAAATAATTCCTTGGGATTTACTTGCAAATCTTTTTTTAAACATTTGATTATGGGACCTTTTTTACTTCTTACTAATTACCGTTAAAAAGGCGACGGCGTGACAGAAACTTTGCTGTTGTACAAATGGATTTCAATTATTTTTTGTCGAAAGGGATTTTTCTACATTTTTGTTAATGCGCTACAAAAAGGATTACGTGGGTCAAGTCCTCAATCCCGGCGGCCATTACACACAAACATACGGGTACGGGTGTATTTGCTTAATTTCAATTAGCAAACAAATGCAAATCCGTTGTAATAGAAAAACGTTATTGTTGTTGTTGTTGTTGTTGCAACTAATGCCACTTGCAGTTGTCAAGGCTGCAGACTGCACGAACGCCCCTTTTTGGTATGCTACGATTTATGTATACTTTTTGTATGCTACTCGCCTACACATGCTCCTGTTGTAGTATTTATGTGCTAAAAAAAATGCTAGTCGGTCAAGCCCGACTATAACATACTCTGTACCTGGAGTAGAAGATGCAATGCTGGTGCTGCGCTCATCTCTAAGTCTCTCTCTCTTTCTCTCTCGTCTCTCTCTCTAAGATTGTGCGGTGTTAGTTGTAATAGGGTGGGGGAAGGGGTGGGGGGGGAGGGTGATTTACATTTTTGCTCATAACTTGAGAACCGCTCATCCGATCTTTATCATTTCTTTGGCAAATCGATTTATTTTACGAATGACTAACTATTTCTAGAAGAAACAAATCATCTATCTACAAAACTGCGGAAGATATGACGTTTTTAAAAAATTACGGAGGCGGAAGGGGGCGTGGCCAAAATTGAAAATAAACTTGATCTGCCTGCAAGTATAAGAAGCATTTGTCCCATACATGTCCAACCTCTATCTCCTACCATCTCTGAGATCTGTTTGTTCATACGGACGGACGAACAGACGGACGGACAGACGGACGGACAGACGGACATGGCTATATCGACTCGTCTGTTGATGCTGATCAAGAATATATATACTTTATAGGGTCAGAAATGATTCCTTCTCCCTGTTACATACTTTTGCACAAACTTAAGATACTCTATGTACCTTCGGTACAGAGTATAAAAAAGAAAACAGATAAAGTTTTGTAGAACTTTAAAAGAAGGCGTGTTGTTTTCGTCAGGAACAATATTGGCTGCCAATCTGAGAACTGCTTTGCCGACACACTGCTTGCGGATGACATCTGGGGCCAATTTCTCATATATTTACACCTCTCGCTTGCTTTACTTTGCTTTATTTACTCTTCTTTCACAATATCCCAGCGGCGCAGAAGTGAATGAGGCTGGTCCACAATATGCATCGCAGTGGGTGCCCACGTGATGGGAATTTCTCGCTACGTTTCGAATACACAATTGTGTGTAAAGAAGTTTAACTTCGGGTCGAGTTGTTGCTCGTGTATATATAACAGTTGTGTTATGTTTGTGTCAATCGACTTTTGAAAAAAGGACCTCGGTCGCCAAAGTGCCAACTGCGTACATTCTTAATTATGATTTTGTCGCAAGTTTTTTCATATGCCCAATATTCAAGTGAGCTGTCGTCCATGTGTTTCTGTGTTATGGGTTCCAAGTTCAATTCCTTCCTCTTCTCGTACAAAAAAAAATTTTTTTTAAGTTTTTTAATTTTGATTCCCATTACAATCCGATACACCTAGTCTGCGTACACGCGCACAGCTAGTCCACAAGTTAAAATGGTGTGTCGCATACTTCCTCGCTAACATTTTCTCAAAAGGTATATTGAATTGTAATCCGATTACAAAGTATTCTACTTTGAATACTTAAATGGGCTTTTGCGCTGCTGGGATTCTGTAGTTTTTATTTTAAAAATCAAAAATAAAGATTGATTTTAAATAAGTTTTGAACCAAGCTGCTTAGCACTAAAATTGAAGCACAGATATGTATGATCTATGGCCCAATACCTTTCTTTTGGTATATATCACATGTCCTTAATGATCCTATATTAAGGATCTAAAAAGTTTTGACCAAATGAGGGATTATTTTCACTCTCTTTTTTAACCATTTAAGTCACTGGAGCTGTGACTTTAATTTTATAGTGTGTTTTGGTCTCAGATAGTTTAGATACGACAAACGAACAACATTTTTCATAACATTTTATATCTACTTTGCCTTATTTTTACTTTACTTTACATATTTTTTCAAGTGCTATGCTTTAATATCGAGTTTGTCAAAATGCCCTATGGAGCAGAGGTGATAGAGTCAATGCCTAGTATGTGAGAACTGGGTTCGAGTCCCACTGGGGGAAGGTTAAGCCTTCTCATATAGAACGCTTTGACCTCTGCTCCATAGGGCATTTTTGAACAAACTCGAACTTGACAAACTTATTATAAATAAATTTTTTTTTATTTTTTTTGTAATAAAAATCAGAAAATAATCTTTAAAGGGCATAGCAGAATAAGCATGCAAAAACTGCCCCCACTCCGATCAGCACCAAATTTAAATATGTTGTTACCATCAATAAGAAACTCACTCTCCTAAATTTGTAGTCTTCTTATCGCTATTGGAGTAGAGTTATGAGGGCGGAAAGATAAATCAAAAAAGTCGTTTATCTTAAGAACTGCTTAACCGATTTGGATGGGTTTAATATATGTTCAGAGACATATCTCAGAAATTGTTGAAGCTATGAACTGGAAACTTGATGTTACACATGGTGCTATGAAGTAAGCCAAACTACCCGTCAGCGCCCGTTCAAAAGTGGTTTAAGTTCACATTTGAAAAAAGTATAATTATAATTTATATATAAAACAAGTGAGAAAGTCGGTCAAGCCCGACTATGTCATACTCTGTACCAAGAGCAGGAGCAGAATGCAACGTTTCTGCTGCGCTCATCTCTCTTTTCATACACTCTCTCCCTCTCTCTTACACACACGTTGTTGAATAAAAATGCGGTGTTGGTTGTGAGCGCGTGGGAGGGGGTGGGGGAGGCGGGAATTTATTTTTATTTTATTCATAACTTGAGAACCGCTCATCCGATCTTTATCATTTCTTCGTTTCTTCATTTCTTTATCAAAACGATACATTTTGCTAAATACAAACTATCTCTAGAAGGTACGAATCGTCTATCTTCAAAACTGTAGGAGATATAACGTTTTTTCCAAATTGCGGGGGCGGGAGGGGGCGTGGCCAAAATTGAAAATAAACTTGATCTGCCTGCAGCTATAAGAAACATTTGTCCCATACATGTCAAATCTCTATCTTTTACCATCTCCGAGATCTGTTTGTTCATACGGACGGACGGACGGACAGACAGACGGACGGACAGACGGACGGACAGACGGACATGGCTATATCGACTCGGCTGTTGATGCTGATCAAGAATATATATACTTTATATAGTCGGAAATGATTCCTTCTCCCTGTTACATACTTTTGCACAAACTTAATATACTCTGTGTACCTTTGGTACAGAGTATAATAATTAAATAATAAAAAAAATACATGTCCCAAACTGGGACTTGAACTTAGGTCTGACAGCCTTTCAGTCATAGGTCTAAACCAAAACGCCATTGCCGACCTGTTCAAGTAGGCAGCTAAATGTGCTATATGAAATCAGGCACAAAATGGGCAACACTAGAAGTTCTCATCCAACCAGAGAAATAGTGCTCAGTAATGCCCATATGACACTTGCCGATAATGCAATAATAATAATCCCAGCGGCGCAAATGCCCATTACAAGTTCGATGTTCTCTTAAACACTTTGAAGGCTGGCAACCTTCAAGTATCGGTTACTACTCTGTATACATTTACGTAAGCTTGGCCATTTTCGTTGGCATACTGTATTCAAAGCAGAATACTTTGTAATCGGAAAAGTGGGCGTATAACAGAAAACACTTCGGCTTTAGATTACAACTCAATATACCATTTGAGAAAATGTTGGCGACGAAGTATGCGTTCAGTTCACAAAACGATACACCATTTTGAAACTTGTGTGTGGACTTGTGGACTAGCTGTGCGCGTGTCCGCAGACTAGGTGTATCGGATTGTAATGGGAATAAAAATTAAAAAACTTGAAAAAAAATTTTTGGAAGGAATTGAACTTGGGACCCATAACACAGAAACACATGGACGACGGCATGTTAGCTCACTTGACTATTGGGCATATGAAAGAACTGGCGACAAAATCATAGTTAAGAATGTAAGCAGTTGGCACTTTGGCGACCGACCCAGCGGCGCAGAGGTGAATGAGGCTGGTCCACAATATGCATCGTAGTGGGTGCCCACGTAATGGGAATTTCTCGCTACGTTTCGAATACACAGTTGTGTGTTGAGTAGTTTAACTTCGGGTCGAGTGATTGCTCGGGTATATATAACAGTTGTGTTATGTTTGTGTCAATCGACTTCTGAAAAAACACCTCGGTCAGCAAAGTGCCAACTGCCTACATTTTTAATTATGATTTTGTCGCCAGTTCTCCCATATGCTTAATAGTCAAGTGAGCTAACGTGCCGTCGTCCATGTGTTTCTGTCTTATGGGTCCCAAGTTCAATTCCTTCTTATTCTCATACAACATTTTTGATGTGAAACATCTTTAATTTCGGTACGGACGATTTTAGTAGGAGTAAAATTTGACTTCAGCGTCACGTGACGTTGACGTCGTTCATATTTTGTGTTTTTGGTTTTGCGGAGTTTTCCGCAAGATTCTGAGATATTGGTGGGATCTTAGTGGGATCTGGTGGTACTTGAGAGGGGTTTGGGTGGAGTCTTATATGTGCGGGATCTGGGTGGTATCGGGGTGAGATCTGGGTGGGATCTGGGTAGGATTTGATTGGGATCTGGGTGGTATCTAAGTAGAAACTGGGTGGGATATGGATGGGATCAGGGTTGAATCGTGGGTGGGATATGGATGAGATATGGTTGGGATCTGGGTGGGGCCTATGTGGGATCTGGGTTGGATCTAGATAGGTTAGATCTGGGTGGGATCTTGCTTGGATCTGGGTATTACCTTTGTGGGATCAAGGTAGTTTCTGGGAGAGATCTGTGTTAGATCTGGGTGGGATATAAGTGTGGGATATGATATCATCATTTATATACGGATCAGCACAATAAACAAGACTACCTGAAAAAATTAAAGAACTCTGCAACAAGAGATCTTGTTGCTGGTATTTCAACTAGGGTTGTCGAAAATATATAAAAATATCAATATATCGATAATATTTTTTAAGACTGATATATTTATATCGTGATTTTTTTTTTGACCAAATATCGAATATCGATTATTTTTTTGGATATTTTATGATATTTGTGCGTTGGTAACTCTTTGATCTGGGTAGCAAGCGCAAGCTCATTCAAGAGACAGAAAATGGATTCAAATTTGATAAAAGCAAATTAGAGCACATAAAAAGACACAGCCAAGTGAGCGTTTGCGCGACCAAATGTCCCGTGTGTTGACTTTATGCAAGCCCAAGAGTCGCAAAATAGCGGGCTGAAGTTATACTTTAGGTTGTCACAAAACGTCATGGGAAACTTATCCCTTAATATTCTGGAATTCGCATAAGGCGTAGATGACGGGACTATCCAGACTAGCCGTAAGGTATCTTATTACTCCAGTGCCTTTGGAGCGACTTGCTTCTGCTATAAAATGCGCCATATGCGTCAAAGCGACGCGTCTTTTTAAAGACTTTTAAGGCCCTCTTCTGGTCTAGAAAATTTTTTTTCCAAAATTGTTTTTTGTTTTTATTTTTTAGCTTAGATGTTTAAAAATATTATCCCAAATGGATTTTTAAAAAATGCGAAATACCTTAGATTAAATAGATTTTTTTTTGGTGACCAATTACTTCGGTAAAAAAGCAATTTTCAAATTACTTGAAACTTTAAACGCGTTTATCTCGAAACCACGGTTTTCAAAATGGTGCCCACGTTTTCTCAAGTTCTACCGAACCGATTTTGTCGATGTAGGGCTTTATGGACGCAGAATTAACGTGGCTATCGTCCCTACCTCAATCTTTGAGAAAAAAAGTTTTTACTATTTTTTTGTACACTGGACTGCAAAAAAATGGTCAAAGATCGATTTTTCGTTTTTAAAAGGCCGCACTTTTTTTTAAATTCAATTTTATTTTCACAATTCTGCTACGGACGATAATGGCATTCATACTAACAAACTTCCCATTTAATGAATTGTACAATCAAATACAAAAAACAGAGTTAGAAAATATCTTCCCGATTTCTTTCCACGAATTTTTAAAAAACATGTAAAATTTAGCCCAAATATTGGAACTACAAGTATAATATTTAATATGTATAATTCGTAGAAAACTCGAATCTCATGGAAAATATTATTATGTTTTCTTAATATAGACTATATCTTTTTTATTTTTAGGGCAGAGTATTTCCTCTTTTTGGTAAAAACAGGAAATAAATTAAAATATCAATTATATCGATATATCGATGTTTAAAAAGTAATATATTTAATATCATTTGATATTTTTTCAAATCAAAGAATATCATCGATACGATATTTTAAAAATATTCGGCAACCCTAATTTCAACTCTCTGTTAGTGTTTTCTTCTTTCGAAAGATTGCCCTTGCTGATTTAAATACCATTAAGCTAAGCATCATGTTTCACATCAAAGCGTCGAGAGTGTTACGACACTCACTTCTTTTTTTTTTTTAAGTTTTTTAATTTTGATCCCCATTACAATACGATACACCTAGTGTGTGGACGCGCGCACAGCTAGTCCACAAGCCCACACACAAGTTTCAAAATGGTGTATCGTTTTGTGAACTGAACGCATACTTCGTCGCCAACATTTTCTCAAATGGTATATTGAGTTGTAATCTAAAGCCGAAGTGTTTTCTGTTATACGCCCACTTTTCCGATTACATAGTATTCTGCTTTGTATGCAGTATGCCAACGAAAACGGCCAAGCTTACGTAAATGTATACAGATTAGTAACCGATACTTGAAGGCTGCCAGCCTTCAAAGTGTTTAAGAGAACATCGAACTTGTAATGGGCATTTGCGCCGCTGGGATTATTATTATTGCATTATCGGCAAGTGTCATATGGGCATTACTGAGCACTTTTTCTCTGGTTGAAATGAGAACTTGTAGTGTTGCCCATTTTGTGCCTGATTTCATATAGCACATTTAGCTGCCTACTTGAACAGGTCGGCAATGGCGTGGTGGTTTAGACCTATGACTGAAAGGCAGCCAGACCTAGGCTCAAGTCCCAGTTTGGGACATGTATTTTTTTTATTATTAAATTATTTTATATATAAATTATAATTATACGTTTTTCAAATGTGGACTTAAACCACTTTTGAACGGGCGCTGACGGGTAGTTTGGCTTACTTCATAGCACCATGTGTAACATCAAGTTTCCAGTTCATAGCTTCAACAATTTCTGAGATATGGCTCTGAATAATCAAACCCATCCAAATGTAAACTTAAGATAAAGAGTTTCTACCCTTTAATTATTTTCTGATTTTTATTACAAAAAAAAATAAAAAATATTGATTTCATAATAAGTTTGTGTCCAAAAATGCCCTATGGAGCAGAGGTCATAGCGTTCTATCAAAAAATTTTATGAGATGGCTTAACCTTCCCCCAGTGGGATTCGAAACCATTTCTCATTTTCTACGCATTGACTCTATCACCTCTGCTCCATAGGGCATTTTGACAAACTCGATATTAAAGCGTAGCACTTGAAAAAATATGTTTCTCTATGAGACGTTGAATAAGACAAAGCAGATATAAAATGTTATGAAAAATCCCAGCGGCGCAAAAGCCCATTCAAGTATTCAAAGCAGAATACTTTGTAATCGGAAAAGTGGGCACAGATGAGGTAAACCTAGATAAAATGTTTGCGACGTGCCTCTTCGCTGCTAGCTGCGCTGCTTTGGCGCTCAGGTTGGAACCTCGCCCTGTCTTGCTCTTTCGCGGTTGTGTTTTGTTTGCACCAATGTTGGCTGATGGGTTAGAGTGAAACAGGGCTCTGACGGTTCGAGTTCGGGCGAGCGAGTTCGAGACGAAGACGGTTGCAGTCTGAAACAAAGCTTCTTTCGACCGAGCAATCATCCAGTCTAGGTAGTAAAACAGAAAACACTTCGGCTTTAGATTACAACTCAATATACCATTTGGGAAAAGTTAGCGAGGAAGTATGCGTGTAGTTCACAAGACGACACACCATTTTAATACTTGTGTGTGGACTTGTGACAAAATCATCCGCAGTTAGGGAGGATTGTAATGGCAATCAAAATTGGAAAACTAGAAAAAATTTTGACCGAGAGGAAGGATTGAGGGACCCTTATCACAGAAACACTGGAGACGTCGCTCATGACACAAAAAGAACTGGACAAACTGTTAAGTATATACACGAGCAACATCTCGACCCGAAGTTAAACTTCTTTACACACAACTGTGTATTCGAAACGTAGCGAGAAATTCCCATCACGTGGGCACCCACCATCACAACCGTTTGACGGTCTGGGCCTCTGCGTTTAATGCTTTCCATTCGCTTCTGTTCTGTGCGAGCTGCCATCAGCTGGTATCACCAAGCTTGGCAATGTCTTCTTGCACCTGGTCTTCCCATCTTAGTGGTGGTCTTCCGTTTGTCTTTTGGTGCTTTGGGGTGGGCTGTGTTTTTTCGAATGTGAGCGCTGGGGTTTTTTAGTCTTGGCGGGGGGTTTTCTTGCGGCTGCCGTAGGGGGGTGGGGGTGGGGTGGTGTCTGCTCGGGTTTCCGTCCCTTCTTGCCGCCCGGGGTTGTCGATAGCGGGGGGGGCGGTCCATACAGGTTCAGAGAGGTTTTTTCCTATTTTGACGCAGCTTTGCGTACTTCTCAACGTCATCATGCAAAGTCGAACCTAAAGTAGACAGGGCTTTGAAGAAGCTTGAACTTATCGGTGTATCGAAGGCTGATTTATAATCAACAAAAAGGAGGTGTGTTTTGATGACTCTTTTATAGGTCTTCTTCAGGATTTGTCGTAGTGTGAAAATCTGGTCTGTGGTGGATTTACCAGGTCTAAAGCCACACTGTTAAGATCCACTCAGTGTATCAATAAGCGGCTTTAGATGTTCACAAATAATACGGGACAGAACCTTATATGCGATGAGATTGGACAGAGAACACTTAGATTCCAATCGTGGGGCATGCTTTCGTCAACCCATATACGGCACAAAAGTTGCTCCCTGATATATAGTGATAGTTACATAAGTTCTGAAAAACCTGTCTTAAGTTAAAGCTTTGAACTGAACCTTTTTCTAAGGAGAAGGTTCGGTTCAGGTCCTAGTTCGGGAGATTATAAAATGTTTAAGGCTCGGTTCTGAACTCAAAAACCCGAATCGGTTCTCCGGGGTTCGATTTATGACCGGTGAGCAGCGTTGCTCTGAACCACTATATACAGGATCGAAAGCTGTTTAAGGACCCCTCCTGATACAGTAAAATATCAACCAAAAACATATTATCAACGTTCAGACCAGACTTTAGGTTCATAGTTAAAATATCTTCTGAAATGTGGCTCTGAACCACCTTTTAACAGGTTCAGTAACGGTCCCGATTCAGTTAAAGATCCAACGCCATAATACCAATCTTCAGTCTCCAATTTTCGTTCATAGTTAAATCATCTTCTGATATATGACCCTGAACCACTTTTGATATATGACCCTGAACCACTTTTGAATCGTTTTCACAGTCTTACAAAGTTAGGACAGTTTTTTTCTAATCGATATGAATAATACTGTAAAAATTTCGTGAAGATCGTATCAGGAACAAACATACATACTTTCAATTTTATATATAAGTATATATTCCGGTGTTTTGATCTTTCTGATTGTCAGTTTGTGGAGAAGAGTTGTATAAGAGTTTCCCCAACTCTTACTTTTGGTTGTTGTTATTTGACAAAGTATTTTTATGGGATTATTTCAACCAGAGACTTAACTCTGACAACCCACGCTTTTACATCAGTTTTTTCAGCTTTCTCTTCGTTTCTGTACACACACACACGCGCAGTCGTAATTTTAATGATATGGAGACCTCGCTAGCGTATGCGTAATGTGGGCGCAATTAGATAAAATGGCGGCATCAGCAGCAGCTGCTGCAGCTGCAGCTGCATTTGGAACTGCAACGGCAGTTGCCATTCAAGCGGAAACTGCATAATCCACACACATGGGAAATGCATTTGGTCGTTGTCTACTAATGAATTACAATCACTTGGTCGTAGCCCAGGAGGAGGAGGAGAGAAACTGGAGTGGGTGGCGACGGCAGCAGCACATGTAATTATTGTTGTTGGGCCCCCGCCCTACCTCCCGTTTGCCGCCAACCCCCTGCAGTAGTATGTAATGTAAATGAATTGCCCATTGCATTGATGTGTAAGCACTTTGAAGTGCATTACCAAAGTGCATCCAGCTTAGCTTTCTTGTTTTATTGTTGTTGTTGTTGCCGTTGCAGTTGTTGCTACTGAATTTACGATAATATGTTAATTAACTGTTAGTGATTAAGGTCCGCTTATCGTCCAAGTGATGATACATACATCCGCCCCTCTCTGCAACAGAAAACCAAGTTGAAGGAATTTAGGAATTTGGAAAGGCTCTTAGACTGATTGCCTGCAACAACAATTTAATATTAAAATTTTCAACTGAATGCACAAGGAGAGAGTTTAGAGCATTTAACAGAATTATGTTTTTGTCATATAAAACAAAAATTACTAAATGTCTTTGGTTTGACTGTTTACAGTGGGCATTTCATTTATTTTACAACAACCACTAGCAATAATACATAATCTTCAAAATTCTCAAATAGATAAGGTCCCAGAGAACGGTTCTAAAGAAAACCAGAGCTTACGATGGGTTCAAAATGTTTAGATGATTTTTGAAATCGCTCGTGGAAAAAAATTATTGGGGTTGTCGTTATTTTTCTAACTATCCACATCGATAAATATATTATAATATCAAAAATCAAAAGTGTCAATATCGATAATCGATATTTCGGGTCCAAACATCGATATATCGGTATTTTCTAAAGCGTATGAAAACTGAACAGTTTTCGAAGAACGTCATGTCATATCTTTCAAAAGGGATAGCTTTAAGATTTAAATGATTTAGATTATAGTTTTGGGAAGTTCGATTTGAATAGGCAGAAAAAAACTCAACAAAGCGTATAGGAAAAACGAAATCTACGGAAAATTCTAAAAAATTTGGCCAAAACCCATGATTCTAAAATGAGTCCCTGTATCAAATATTTAAGATATTTAAGGATTTTTAATTTCGAACAGGACTAAAAAAAATTAATTATTATTTATTCTACTAAGAAATCGTACTTCTGCGAAGAAAATAAGGTATAAGTGAAAACCTGACTAAAAATCCATGGGTCTAAGATGAATTCATTGACCGCGCAAAGGGCCGAAAACCCATTTTTATATATTCTACTTCGCACGTCTACGAAGAAATAACGTATAAGTGAGGAAAATCTATTGCGAGAGAAAAATCAAGAGTTTTCGTACTTAAATCACTGCAAATTCTTGATTTAAGTACGGAACATTTTTTAAAATCCCTTAATTCTTGATTTAAAGAACGGTTTAAATATGTTAAGCACGATTCGGGATTTTTTAAGAACTTTCAGAGCTCAAAATAAGCACAATCGAGGGTGCCACAGAAATCTCTGGAGATTTTGCCGACGGTTGGTTTGTAAATCTCTCAAAAAACTCGACGTTGCCACAGAACTTCGAGAGATTTCGTTTTCCTATTAGAAAATCTAGTTAGAACAGCAGATGTTCCAACTGAAGTTCCATCTCTAAAAACAGGGCTGAATCTCTCGCCAAAAAATTTCCCTTTTTTTAGTTATGGTCTAATTTAAAGTTTAACTAAAATTTTTTGATTGTGTAATATGTTTTATGCTGCACTTTTTTAAAATATGGTCCAAATTTAATTCATATTCTTCATTAATATAAACATCAGTTATAAATTGCAGCCCTTAATCCGCTGTTTGTCAAGCAGATGGCGCGGAACATTGATAGGTGGAGCCACTTAAAAAGCGATTTCAGAAATCTCCTAACAACACACGGTTAGTTTGAAACCAACCAAATGAAATTTCTGTGGCACCTAAGAATTGGAATTGGGTTGGAATTTGGTTGGAGGAGGGTTTCTGTGGCACCCCCGAATATAGACATTATTTATGTTAACTAAGCACGATTTGTACTTAAAGTAAGTGCTTGTTTTTATATCAAGAACGAAGTGATATGATCTTGAATTTAAAACTTTTTTCTTGAATCAAGAATTTTATTTCTATTTTTGAATTTTTAATGGACAATGTCAAATTTGAGAACGATTTGTACTCAAACGAAGAATTTTTAAGAGCGAATCGTTCTTACCAAATTCTAGACCGAACTAGTATAAAATCCAGACCATTTTTTATTAGTGTACCTGCATCAAGTTGAATGGAGGAATTCATTTTAGATTCTGGGCGTAATTTTCCAAAGAAATCGACAGTCTTGTTATGAAAATTTCCTTCTGCAATTACCATAGTAATTTTTTCAGATATATTGTTTATAAAAATATCGATATAACCCTTATCGTCTAACAAAAGTATCAATATATCGATAAAATATTGACAACCCTAGTACACGTCACTTAAATCATTTTTTTACAATAATTTATATTTTAATATTGGTAAGCTTTATGCACTTGGAAATTCTATTGCACTTCAGGTTTGTGGTTAATAGCATATTTCCATTATAAAAACATATTTCGAAATGTACATTCATTTTTTTTTGGAGAGTTTCCAGAGCACACATATTTTGAAAAATGAAAGATGCAAGAGGACGACTGTCACGAAATGAGAAGTGGACTCTTAACGGCGCAGAAATTGAAGTGGTCAAGGAGTACAGATATCTGGGAGTGCTATTGACTCCATTAATGAATTTCACCAAACATGTGCGACAAAAACTCAAAGATGCCAGACTAGCTATCAACAGCACATGGAGTTCCTTCATAGCAAAAACGAATGTAAAAAGCAGCGCAAAGTTTAAAGTCTTTGAAGCAACATCGCGATCCATAATGTGCTACGCCGCCCAAGTATGGGGACACACCCAATATGAAGATGTGGAAAAATTGCTGATGGGATTTATAAAGCGACTGTTTAGACTTCCAATGAATACGCCAAACCATGCCATCATTATCGAAACTGGACTATCTCCAGTTTATGCCGACACGCTACACTTACATTTAAGTTATATAAGGAAGACCATGAACATGGAAGCGCACCGACTGCCAAAAATTATCGCTACGCACTTGATGCAAACGAAGAAGCAGTTCTTTCAAAAGTGGGAATCTCTTGCAACATCACTGAACATAAATTGCTCTTTTGAGAATCTATCCACCTGGACTGTTGATCGAGGGTGTGAAAAGATCTTCTCGAGACAAAGCGAGACACGCGATACCTACAAAGCGTTAGAATACAACCTTGGAGCCAAAAACTACTTCAGCGATGATATAGGCATAAACGGAATTGCGGCAATTTTCAAGGCAAGAGTAGAGCTCTTGAGTCTAGAATACTCCCCCCACAGAATCGATCGCTCGGAAGAGTGTTCATTATGCAATATGAGAGAAAGAGAAGATACGCTGCACTTCATAGCCAAATGCCCAATCTTAAGGGAGATACGTCGAATTTATTGGAGAAGGGACAGTCTTAGCAGAGAGGAATGCCTGCAAGTTTTAAATGGCGAAAGCTGGCCAAAGCTCATTGGCTACATCTTTGAAGCACAACGCTATAGGCAATTGGTAAAGGATGAATTTATTTAGTATATACAGAAACTTGCGCATATTGAAGCTTTTTTGACGAACGATCTGGTATCTGGGGAAGACCCGGGAAGCCAGGTGTAGTAGTCGGGGAAGTGGAAAGACGCGTTAAGTTTACGGCTGACGGCAGTAAGCCAAGCCGGTGTAACCACCAATTATCATTTTTGATTTTTTTGTTTTTGCTTTTTTGTTACCATCAACAGTATTCCTAAAACAGCTAGCTTTACTTCTTATACAGATCATGTTAAGATTAAGTAACAATTTATAAATAAATGATAATTCTACTACTACTACTACTACTACTACACATATTTTGAAAGAAATAAAAATAAAAAAAAAATTTTTTTTCATGCCCTTACCGGGATTTGAACTCAGGTCTTGTTGATTTCTAGTCTGAGGTCTTAACCTCTACGCTATTTCTGTTAAGATAGACGATCCAGCTTAATGTGCTAAATAACTCTCAATTATCTTTTCTGGCTTCCATGAATTTCAACTGACATAGATAAAGAAATGTGAAAACCTTTGGGGACATTTCTCCATACGATTACGATCTTTGCACAACATGGCTCAAAAAATTCTGTATATTTTATAGAAAATTTATCAAAAATCCAAAATCAGGTATATTGAGGTTTGATGGCCTCAAGAAGGCTTTAAAAGTTCCAATTTCTCCTTTCATGTGATCTCGACAGAGATTGACGTAAGCACATTTGGAATAATACAAGGTCGAATGGAATGGACCAATCCTTAAAAGATTGAATTGTGTATAATATCCTGGAAGTCGAGATTGTATTTTCAAGCTCGTGCCAGGCTTACTCCAAGATTGAAAATATCTCGACTTTTTATACTCTGTACCAAAGGTACATAGAGTATATTAAGTTTGTGTAAAAGTATGTAACAGGGAGAAGGAATCATTTCCGACCATATAAAGTATGTATATTCTTGATCAGCATCAACAGTCGAGTCGATATAGCCATGTCCGTCTGTCCGTCCG
The DNA here is from genome assembly GCA_018904275.1 of Lordiphosa clarofinis. Classification (NCBI taxonomy): domain Eukaryota; kingdom Metazoa; phylum Arthropoda; class Insecta; order Diptera; family Drosophilidae; genus Lordiphosa; species Lordiphosa clarofinis. The sequence goes on along the minus strand of JAEIGQ010000157.1, from coordinate 582,794 downwards.
TCCGTATGAACAAACAGATTTCAGATATGGTAAGAGATAGAGGTTTGACGTGTATGGGACAAATGCTTCTTATACTTGCAGGCAGATCAAGTTTATTTTCAATTTTTGCCACGCCCCCTCCCGCCCCCGCAATTTGGAAAAATCATTATATCTCCTACAGTTTTGAAGATAGACAATTTGTACTTTCTAGAGATAGTTAGTAATTGGCAAATTGTATCGATTTGCCGAAGAAATGATGAAGATCGGATGAGCGGTTCTCAAGTTATGAGCAAAAAAGTAAACCACCCTCCCCCCACCACCTCCTAGAGAGAGAGAGAGAGAGAGAGAAAGAGACAGGTACAGTTTTGAAGATAGACAATTCGTACTTTCTAGAGAAAGTTGATAATTGGCAAAATGTATCGATTTACCGAAGAAATGATGAAGATCGGATGAGCGGTTCTCAAGTTATGAGCAAATAAGTAAGCTACCTCCCCCCACCCCCTCCCACCATCACAACTAACACCGCACAATCTTAGAGAGAGAGAGACTTAGAGATGAGCGCAGCACTAGCATTGCATTCAGCTTCTACTCCAGGTACAGAGTATGTTATAGTCGGGCTTGACCGACTTTCTTAGCTTTGTGTAGCTTTTGGTGCCAGTTTCGAAGTAACAAGTCATGAAAAGGGCTCTTAAGCTTTGCCGTTCGGACTCGGCGTTAAACTTTAGGTCGCTTTCTCTTGTGCGAAAAGTAATATAGAGATTGAGAGAAGCTTGGTTTGGCCCTTTGGGGCTGTAAAGCCAATTTTACATTACAAACGTGGGTGATAAGGATGTACGTTACGCTTAGATCGGTTGCTCCCGAATGGAAAATAAATTGTGAAGCTGAGAAAATTAAGTCAATCTTGAAACTAGAGTGAAAATCTCTTGTAATCTAAAAAAAAAAGAAAGGTTGAAATGTCTTGAAATGAGATTAAACATCTAAAAATCAAGAATTATCATCTGTCAACTTCAGTTCTTTGTGAAGCTTCAGCTTAAAAAAAGCCTATGCTAGGTATTCTCAGGAAAAATTAAACAAAAATATTGATTTCAGGCAATGTTCAGGCTCAACAATAGATTTATTTTGAATTTGCACCATGGGCTTTTTGCATGTTGAGAGCTATTACTTTGATTGGCGGAGTTAAGTTTCCACGCTGTGAGTTCACTCCCTCAAAGTGCTGAGCTCGATAATTGCTTAATATAAAATGAGATTGCTTCGATCTTTAGCAAAATTTTTTACTTTAGATTCAAATTAAGAACATATTCTTGACTTTTCACACCGTTTTGTCCCGGTTTTGCGACTATAATCTTGGTTTTAGATTGATTTTTTCTCAAGTCGACATGGCATGGTAAATAGAGTCCCACAAGAGATAATTCCTTGAATCGGTGAAATACGTGCTATATTTCTATGATATTTCTATATTTCCACTCACCTCTTCCGCTGCGTCCCACAAATCGTAAGTCATTAAATTTAGCCACCTGATTCTTCATCACGGCCGTACAATTGCGCAGTTCACCGCAAAAGTTCTCATCATTGCCCGCTCGTATGGTCACAATGGTGCCATCCATGACCTCACCCAGAGCCAGAACTTTAAAGGCAATGGGCAAGGTTTTGTTCGAGCGCCAATGTGTGGGTAGGGTAGTGCAGACCTAGGAAATAATTGTATAATCATCACTGAAGATTAAGAAAAACAATTAATACCCACCACATGTGGTGAGCCCGTCTTGACCAGCTCGCCAGGATGTTCGGCAAGCAGGACATCGACGGTACGCTCGATAAGGTTCTCGGGTGTTAGATATGGGCTTGTGTCCACGGGTTTCGTCTTGGCATTATTGTTGTTGTTGTTATTGTTAGTGTTGTTGTTGTTGTTTGACTCGGCATTGCGACGCTTCGTAGTGCTGCCCGTTGTGGTCGTTGTTGTTGTTGCTGTACCTGCTGCTGTTGTTATCGTTGTGGACTGCTGCTGCTGTTGTTGTTGTTGCTGTTGTTGATTTGAGGTGGTCGAACTAACCTCAGCAGAAATGTGCATTATTGTAACAAACTGCTGAAGGGGGTTTTGCTTTGCTTTGAAGTCAGGATGGTTCTGTTGTGTGAAGTTCACTTAAAAGATGGGCGATCTCACTTGGTCATCTGAAAGTGATGATTGGAATTAGATAACAGTTTTTCTAAATTCACTTTAACTTCTTTAGAATTATTCGTTATTCTCTTCTGCCCACATAAGTAGGCAACACTTTTGAGCCCTGCCAATATGGATCTGGATTTGGACAACCGCACACCTTTGCGCACAATTTGCATTTAAGCTCAATCTGACGAGAGCAGCTCAATTAAATATTAAAAAATCATAACCATTATCATGATGGAAGGAGTAGGGGGGGGGGGGAGTGGAATGCTGATGAACTAAGATTTATACGACGAAATGGATTTTAATGAGAGAGAAATAAAAATACTGCATTTTTTTTTAATTGGAAGTGCCAGCTGCTGTCCGTTTGGTGTTTGGCCACCAAAAAATCAACAATGTGCACTCGCACTCGCAGACACACACACGTACACAGGCACACCTTTCTACAAATAAAAATCATTTGCAGGCCTTCTCTCGCGTTCAACTATATGAATACCAAACATATATATGTAAAAACATGAACAATCTGCCAGCCATATGTATTCGTTTTTCTACAACTTCCGTTTTGATTTTTTTTATTATAATTTTTGTTGGTTTTTTTTTTTTGTTTCAACGCAGCTGGCCACCAAATGAGCTGACCCAGCGACTATGTGGCGACATATGTGGCCACAGACACGAGAGACAATTGAAGCAGCGTTGCGGTGTGGGGAGGCAAAATAAAAAAGCTGAGTCTATAATTGTATAGAGCTCAAAGTTGACTCTACAATTAGATAAAGGCAAGTTGATGGGTAAAGGATAATGGGAAGAACATAAGTGGTGTGTGTACATTAGAGCGGTCCCCAAACCGGCAAAATGGAAAAAAGGAGGTCTCAGCATTCCCAAAGCTAATATTTGTTGTATAATTAATAATTGTGAAAATCGAAAAATTTTATTTTAATTTTTAATTAAGTTTTAAAAAATACTAATCATACGACACGTTCACCAAATACAAATTTTCACAAACGAAGTTATTAGTTCATTTCAATTGCTGTCATTGTTTGAAATTTAAAAAGGGATCTACATTTGTGGACATCAAATATTTTTCACATTTGAAAATCATCGCCGACTATTTATAAATGAATAATAGGCAACACTGCGTATGAGTTATTTACAAAAACTTTAGAGGCCATTCGCGCCCATTAAAACTCGACCTTTCTTATCTTTTGTTTTTACTTACGCTTATTATACATGAAAAAGTATCAGATAGGGGGTTAAAAGCATGACCTTAAAAATTTCATATACATGGGGAACGCTCTAGTGTACATAATGGGATATAGAAAGCTGCCTGTTAATGCGAGATCAGCCACAGCTAGAACACTCTGGGGTATTCGAATAATACTAGAATTTTATTCTACATATTAAGTGCCATACCATTCCGTGTGGAATACACAGGATCGAATCTTATTTTCAGGGCTTTTGGAAATTTCGGAAAAGTAAATTAATGTTCGGGTTAAAAATCTTGAATGAACTTTTTTGCTTGCTAATGTTTTGAAATATTTTTCTATTTCGAGAATGTTTTTGAAAGCATATCAAATTAACTATCTCAAAATTAAAGAACGCTAAAATTTAAAACAAAAGTTTTTCTCACTAAGATTTATTTTTGGACTTGTCGGTCCTATTACAGTTGTAAGATATAGTCTTCCGATTTTAATTAAAATTGACAAATCTGTGTGAAAGCATATAATATTAACGAGAGCGTAAGTTAAAGTCGGCTCTAACCGACTTCGATATACCCGTTACTCACGAAAAAACATGTTTAACAGCGTTCCTGCGTTCCTTAGGGTGACCATCTGAAAAGTATGCAACAGTTTCTTAGGGTGGGAGGGGGGTAGCGAGGGGACTTGGTTCACTTTTTCGCTTATAACTTGAGAACCGTTCATCCGATCATTATCATTTCTTCGACAAATCGATTTATTGTGCTAACTATCTCTAGCAGGTACGAGTCGTCTATCTTCAAAACTGTAGGAGATATAACGTCAGTCATTTCACCCAACAACACAATTCAACAATCCGTCAATTCAACACAAACAAATTCAACACAAAACAAAGTCTTCACAAAAAAATTTCAACACACGTCAATACAACACTAAGTCATTTCACCAAACACAACAATTCAACACACGTTAATTGAACACAAAACAATTTCAACACGTCAATTCAACACAAAACAAAATAATTAATTTATTATTAAATTTAAATTTGAAATGACTTATAGACGTGTGTTGACTTTTTTTGTGAAGACTGTTTTGTGTTGAATTGCCGTGTGTTGAATTGACGTGTTGAAATTGTTTTGTGTTGAATAGACGTGGAACCGTTACATACATTTGCACGACTTTAGTATACCCTTTTTACTCTATGAGTAACAAGTATAAAAATTCGACAACCCTAGTTTTGATTATAAAACAAATATTCTTTCAGTTACGGTTTCGGTTACAAGTTTAAGTGTTTTTAGCGGTTGAAGGTTACGGTTTTAATCTGTAGTATTTAAACTTTGGTAGAGGCTTAGTTAGTTTTTTTAACGGTCAAAAGCTTGGGACTGCGAACCCTTTCCAACGAGCTTCAACCTCCGGGACAAACCTTCCTTGGAATTTCAGAGCTTTAAACTGAGTTTATCTTTGTAAAAAAATTACAAGGACAAGCATTTTCGTAATACTCAACAGAAACGGAAATACAAACCGCTTGGAAATTAAGACTGGATCGGTTCAGTGGTTTATGAAAGTCTTAAGCCACCGGCTAAGCTTTTAACAAATGAGAAATAGTACATTTAAAGTTATTATTTTCGAAATAAAAGCCGTGAGAATCATTTAAACAACCTTAATATATATGTCGGATGTGACTTCTATATGATTCAGAATTATTTTGAGAAACACGAATGCATTAGATATCGTCAATACTTGATTAAAACAGGACATGATAAGAAGACTAGAAAGCTACTGCACTATGTGGGGAATGGAGGTCAATAGGTAAAAGTCGCAAATTATGGTATTTTGTAGAGGAGGAAGACTGGCATCATCAGAAAAATGGTACTTTCATACGTAGGCTGTTCAAGTTGTTTCGGAATTAATATACCTTAGAGTCGTGTTAACACCCACTATGAGCTTTAAAAAACATGTGGATGTCAGGTTACAAGAAGCAAAAGAAACAATAAACACCGTATAAGGCAAAATTCTTAGAAAGCGATAACCTGAACCTTAGCGCAAAATGGAATGTCTCTGTTATGGGGCTCAAGTTAGGGAAGGCGAGGTAAGCGAAGAAGCAGACCAACTGCAGAGGTATTTCATAAAACGAATTCTTAAGTTGCCGGAAAATACGCCAAAACTACCTATTAGCGATTGATGCAGACCTAAGAGACGGGCATATTTAGAGCCTAAGTCTGCATCTAAAATATATAGCGAGAACTCTTTTCGAGTACAACAGCACCAGATTGCTGCATATTTTGTCTTAGTAAATGCTCCGACATGGGATTGGATGGTACGCGACGCTTAGAAAAAAACTCGAGGATCATAACATCACCCTTAGTGGAAATGCAAAGCACTCGGAATGGATTTCAGGTAGTCATAACAGAAGCAACTGAGAAGGAACAAGTGAACATGGCCAGATCGCGCTCGATCGCTAAGTTCGCATATTCAAGAACTTAAACTATGCGGTTCTGCGGTATGAGTTCTGCAATAACGGCTCCACACAGAGGACTATTACATGGATCCTAAAGGCGAGAGGAGATATGCTGCGGCTAAATAGCAACCCCAGAAACACGGCAAATGGTGGATTGTGCTCGCGTTGCAACTGGAAGGAGTTAGAGGACATGCATCATTTTACGGAAGATGCCCTATTTTTAAAGAGTTTCGATGTCAATATTTTAAGAAGGAAGTGCTTCAGACTGAGGAGGTCGTCGCGGTTCTGGATGGAGCCAAGGGTTGGGCAAACCTGGCTGATTATATTGAGGGTGCTATAGTATATAGGAGGAGTATAGTAAATGAGGTTTTTTAATATACTTAAGTTCATGTACAACAGTTTTATTTTATTAATGTCAAGTTTTTATATTTGTAAAATGTTTTCACTTTTATAGTTTTAAGAGCCTGGGATGGCCCCCTTAAGAGTGAAAGACCTGCTATCTCGCAACAAGCGGGGAAGGCAGGTGGTGTAACTCTGAAGGGTAAGACTTCCTGTAGCTCACTAGGATTAAAAAAAAATAATATTTTTTTTTTTTTAAATAAAGAAAGAAAAAAAACCAAACACAAAAAAAAAAATATTTATTTTTTTTTTTTTTTATAATAAAAAAAAAAAACACTAATATATATATTATAAAAAAATATATTTTTTGTTGATTTTTAACATCAAAAGTTATTTTATTTAATAAAAAATGGTTCCACCAAAAATTTACACAAATTATTCCACTTCCTTAACCAAATGGAGAATGATGACTGGGACACGGTCTGCTGAAATTGAGTTGAATTTGACATAATAAGATGAAATAAGATGATGAAATAAGTCAAATACATTTTTATACAATTGGCAACGCAGTAGCTGTACCTCTTTCAAACTAACACTAAAGGAAAGGGAGAATTCAAAGATTTTGGTGGAAATTTTACACCAACATCAGGCGCTTTAATCATGCTGACAAATATTTATTTTAATTTGTAGTTATGTTGCTCCTCTTCCACCTTTTAAGTTATTCATCATTCTCCATAACATAGTACATAATAAATATAATCTCCACACAGGCCAGTATTTGCAACATCATTAGCATCATAAACTTAATTTGAAATGATAAATAATTTTCGGCAATGATGGTCTCATAGTCGGCCAGAGATTCAATCAGTTTGAGCATATTCCACAAAAAGTTGACCAAGCAGTGCATAAGAAATGTTATTGATGGGATCCATTTGTATGGAAATTCCTTGGGATAGGGAGACTTGGGTAGTTTAAATGACACCATGGCGATTATGGTATATACATTTGCCATCACCAGAGTCCTCAAATTGCAGCTAATTTCCAGACCCACCAAGGTCTTGCCATTTTCGGTATATAGATGCGACTTTGGACGCAGCAAGATGCCCCAACAGGTCAACATAAAGCAAATGTACATAATACTGCGTTCGTTAATAAATAATTGGTAAAAAGCCATTTTCTTTTGTTATAGATTTTTGAAGAGAAAAAATTAGTCGACTTTTAGTCAATGAAGTTTGAGACTGTAAAAACCAGGAATGTTTTAGAGCAGCCAACTGAGATTCCACAAAATTATCTCTCACAATTTGAAGCGAATAAAAGATGAAAAGCTTCTGGCTCTATTTTCCTCCGAGTCTGTCCTGAATTTGATCGTATTCCAGGAATAGTTAACCAAGAAGTGAATCAGAAGGGGTGGAAGTGGGAACTATTTGTTTGAAAATGCCTTGGGATAGCCACACTTGTGCATTATATATAGGATCTAGCATCTAGAGCCTCCATCGGAATATATACGCAACTTTGCGCGCCACAAGACGCCCCATTAGGTTAGCATAAAAGCAAACAATTTATATGTAAAATGTATATAACCGACTTTTAGTCACTGAACTTTCAGACTGTGGAATTAAGTATGAGAAGTATAAGTTAAAAGCCAGGAATAGTTTCCATATAGCTCATAAATAACTCTCAACCCATTGGTCAGTTTGCTTCGCTCACAACACTGACTGAAAAAACCAAAACAAAACTCTCTCGGTCAACCGATTTTCGCTCACTGTTCAGTAACTGTGGTTGAACACACCGCACTGATCGGTCTGAGAGCAAGCCCATACCAGTCAATCGGTCATAAAATGTGTGCTTCTCGAAGACCAAACTGTAGTAATGTTAGTTGTAAAGGTTGCAGACTCAAGAAAGTGGGAGTCAGTGGGAGAGAGAGCAACAGATCGCATTTAGTTTTTCGCATACATTCATATTGTTATCCGAGTCTAGGTCGTAAGCTTACACACCGATGCATACATACGATGAAGACGCAAATTTGGCCAAAAGGTGCGAGACAGACCTGAGAGGAAAAACAAACCAAAGAGAGGCAAAGTGTTCGCAGTCCCAAGCTTTTGATCGTTATAAAAGCTAACCTTGACTTTACCGAAGTTTATATACCAGAACCCGTTACCTTTAACCGCGAAAAATACTTTTAAATTTTTAATCGAAACCGTAACCGAAAAAAAACATATTTTTCATATAACCGTAAACCTATTAATATGTATATTAGAGGGGGTCGATTTTTTTTCACCCAAAGCGTTTGGCAAAAACGAAATCTACGGTCAATTCTAAGAAAATTTCACCAAGAAACCACGATCTTCATAATTCCTTTGGTAAGAGATAGAGGTTTGATTTGTATGGAACAAATACTACAAGAAGATGCCGGCAAATAAATTTTTATGTCACAGTTTACCACGCCCCCTTCCGCCCCCGGAAATTCAGAAAAAACCTCATATCTAACACAGTTTTGCATATAGAAGGTTTGTACCTTCTAAAGATATTTTGTAATCATGATTATTAATCGACTCGCCAAAGGAACTATGAAGATCGGATGAACGATAGCGGAGTTATACGGAAAACAAAAAATTTTGATGGGTAGCACCGGTTCAACGTTGATGGGCAGCACTGGGCTCACTTTATGACACCGTAATCACTTTGTATGGCTTCTATATAAAATTTATTAGATAAATGCAAGCTCTGGGGGATACAGAGCATGTTATAGTCGGGCTTCACCGACTAATTGTCTAACTTGTTTTTTGGGAAAATCTAATATAAATATTTGAAGTCGATTTGCGCGGACTAGGAATTCATTTTAGACCCATGGTTTCTTGGTGAAATTTTCTTAGAATTGACCGTAGATTTCGTTTTTGCTATACGCTTTGTACGTTTTTTTTCGGCCCATACAAATCGACCCCCCCCTAATGTACATATTACTATAGATCAGTGTCCGGCACCGTTCAATGTTCTGTGTATAGAAGTAGCGACATCCATCCTCTGTAGCAGCGGCGTCGATACACAGACACTATACGAGCGTACACTGCTCTCTTTTGCACTAACAAACATGTGCTAACTGAGAGCGCTCTCGCGTGTGAACGCACACATTCAAAGGCAAAATAAGCATGTGTGTTTTGCCGGACACTGCTATATATGAACTATATACGGTTTCTACTCTACTAGTTAAAATTTCGATATACCAAAAATTTATTTGATAAACAAATAAAAGAAAAGATGAAAAGGGTAAAGATTTTAGTTAGCTGCGTTGTCTCTTTGTTGTTCCTCATCTATCCCTTTATTTATATTGCCAATATAGTTTGTATGTAAGCGTAGGTATTCGCATATATTGTTGATGTTTGCCCGATCGCCTTTGTCAAGTCACTCTCTTCCTCTGAATGTGAAACAGAATGGTGTGAGTGTCGTTTCTTACGAAGTTTTCATGCTAAACTTATACTAATTAAAAACTGTTTAAGAATTGTCTAATCACTGTTTAGTCATTGTTTAGCCACGGTTTAGTCACTGTCAAGACACTGTTTAGTCACTGTTTAGTCACTGTTTAGTCGAAGTATAGTCACTGTTCAGTCACTGTTTAGTCACTGTCAAGTCACTGATTAGTCAATGTATAGTCACTTTTTAGTCGCTGTCAAGACACTGTCTAGTCACTGTTTAGTCACTGTTTAGTCGAAGTATAGTCACTGTTCAGTCACTGTTTAGTCACTGTCAAGTCACTGATTAGTCAATGTATAGTCACTTTTTAGTCGCTGTCAAGACACTGTCTAGTCACTGTTTAGTCACTGTTTAGTCGAAGTATAGTCACTGTTCAGTCACTGTTTAGGCACTGTCAAGTCACTGTTTATTTACTGATTAGTTTTTGTTTAGTCACTGTTAAGACACTGTTTTGTCACTGTTTAGTCACTGTAAAGTCACTGTTAAGTCACCTCCACTTTACAGACAGTTTCCCCTCCTCTTTCCCTCCACTTTCACTCTTCTCCCCCTGGGACAATCCGCCATAACAGAAACACCAAAATGTGCTGAAGTCCACGTCACGTGACGCTGAAATCAAATTTTACTACTGACAAAATCTTCCGTACAGAAATTAAAGATGTTTCACATCAAAAAGAAAGCCATTAACATGCTTACTTCTACGCCCGACTGACTGACTGATATCAATCCCAAAGATCCAAGATTTGCCATAGAACTTCTCTTAGTTATGTAAGCGTGCATATGTCGGAACCGCCCGAATCGGATAACTATAGCATATAGCGAGCTGTCGAAAAACAAGCTTTAGTAAGAAAAACTTTTTTGTTTTCCATGCAACTGTCTACAAACCTCGTATTTATAGGTTTTCTATCAAAGTTAAAAGGGGGTGGTCTTTCACATAGTCCTAACCGACTTCCAAGTTTTATGAAAATCGAACAACTAGAGAACCTAGTTTTGGCAAATATCTTCAAGTACAAATCGTCTTCTTAAAACTGTAATTACTTAAATATTTGGAACTTGTTACTGATCATTATTATATACTACCACAAAGTTCTTTCAAGTTTGATTCAAATCGAATGACTATAGCATATAGCTGCCATAGGAACAATCGGTAGAAAAAGCAGTTCTAGTGATACTTTCCAGTTATGAATATTATTTGTTGCAACACTATTTTGGAGAACTTGATCAAAATCGGATGAATATATAGTATAGCTGTCATATAATAAACTGACAGGCATATATCAAGCTCCAGATGTATTTAAGCTTCGGTCGAACTGAAGTTAGTTTCCCTCTATTTTTATTATTATTATCAAAAACAGTTTTGGTAATGCTAATTTCAGTTCAGATATGAGATACTTTCTTCTCAAGTCTGTAAAGCTTTATTCCGCAACAATTTTTATTACTTCGTTTCAATGTTTTGCAAAGTTGCCAACATTATAATGTCATTTGCTGATCTTTTAGAATGAGACGCCGATCTTATAAAAAGGTATAAAAATTCCGCATTATAGTCTATTTAAAACCGAAACCAGATGTGGTTTTTGAATCACAAAAATAAATCCCAAATCGAATTGAGAACAGGGCTGATAAAAACATTAGTTTCAATCGAAACTTTATTCCAAAACAGAAGCTTTGTTTCAGGTGCTCATTAATATGAAAGGTTGGGCTTAAGAAACCCGGAATATCTGAAATTTTAAAAAATCGATTTCAAAATCTCACAATTTTCCTTAGTTCCAAGTCTGAGAATATAAGTCTGGTATCCAGTTGTTGGTCAAGATCGAAACGTTCTTAAAATAAGGCATACGTTTTCTTAATGAATATCTTAGGGATTCTTACATTTCATACAATTGATAATTTCCTAGATCCTTTCCTTCGAAATCGGATGGGAAATTCACTCACATAAGCACACACATACACACAATGCTTTTTCTTATCACAAATGGCACTTTAAAAAAATTTGTATTATTTACTATGATAATTTTTTTTTTGATTTGTAATTTGGCGGTGACACACACACACACACACTCACACACTCAGGCGCAGACACAGACACAGACTTTCGGTTAACCGTTTGGTAGGCAAGTAAATTTCTGATTTCTCTGATGTGGGGGGGTCTGAGGCCAGGCCAGGCGATCGAATCAAACGACACGGAGATATTAAACTATTTTTTGCGGTAACCATGAACGCGACCACTACGAGCGGTTGGCAACGACGGCGACGGCGACGACGTCGACAGCGACGCCTCATCATAATCATGGACAGAACACGAAGACGCGGACGAGGACGAGAACGATGCTGCTCGATGCCCCACCCCAAGAAGGAGGCCTTCTTTTTTTCTGCCGCCGCTTTGGGTACATAATTCTTTTTTTTTCCTTTGGCTTAACATTTACCGCGAGAACCAGTAGCAGTGGTTTTTTTGGCTTCTTGCTGCTGCTGCTGCTGCGCGGCCAGCCGAGCGGCTGAGCGTTAACAGCGACGCTGGCTGCAGAACTCCACGCGAAGAACAAAAAATAAACGAAACGAAAGCCCTAACCGAAACCGAAACCAGAAAACGTCAACTACACCACAAGCAGAAAGGCCGCAACGACGTCTTCAAGTTGGTCTTTGGCTGCCACCCCCAACCCCCCATCCCCATCCAGCTTCACCCCTCCCCAGCCATGGTGGAAAAAATGCGCTCAATTTTTGGTGCTCGCACCTTCCAGGAAAGAAGTGGAAAATAAAAATCCTAAGGAAACTTTGAGTCAATTTTCTTGGAAACTGGGGGGCTTCCGTTTGCAACCCCCAAAACGTGGCCATCTTGGAACTGACTCAAGCTGAAGATTGCAAAAAAAGTCTCAGAGCGGGAAAAAAAGAAAAACAGAACGAAGAAATACCAACGCGGCTTTGTGGCAAGCCTCTGGCCTAACCAGCAGAAAGAGATGGCCATAGAGTGGGTTGAAAGGCAGAGCGAGAGAGAGAGGTAAAATCTTGCGGCTGCCATTTGCGGCCAAAATATAGGGAGCCCCCCCATACCGACACCACCCACCCACGTACCCACGTCTTGCAGCGTCTTGAGTGAAATGCGGCAACCACATGAGACGCCTCCTTCTAAATGGGCCTGGTGACTGTATTACTTTTTTTTCTTGGATTTTAGGCGGAGTTTTTTCATTCAACCCTCCTCCATTTTGCGGTTTTTACTAGCGACAACACCAAAAACGAGGGGAAGGGGTGTTGGTGCTGGTGGTGGTGGTTCTGCCGCTGTCAGTCGGCGGTTGCGCATATCGAAGGGTGTGCGTGTGTGTGTGTGTGGTTGGCATTATGAAACCACAAGAATTATTATACGCCTGCGGTCGATTACTATATAAAAAAAAAACCCTCTAATCAGGAGACAGACTCGAGAGCTCGAGTATGGCCAACCAAAAGTGCGTTCCGGCTGAGCACAAACAACCAATGAGCGCCTGCAAGTTTGGATATTAGTGGGAAAATGGTGGAACTGCTTTGCAATTTGATAGTCCAAGTGGGTCGGCTTGATACGACTAAGAAAATGCAACGAATTTATTTTATGTTCATTTTAGTATGAAGAAGGAGGGTTGCAGCGGGCCACCAAGTGCCCATCGCTGGTGTTATATCAGTCCAGTCCATATTTGATTCGCAAATTTAATGTAAGACTAGAATTATCTTGCTTTCAAAACAGTCAAAAATAATCGAAATTGTAAGAAAACTTTAACCCAATTTTTAAAAAAACCAAGGAAATCCAAATCCATATTGAAATAAAAACAATTTCAAAGTTTTTAAAGAACGTAGGATTGGATACCCAATGTGCGTTTAAGTATATTAAACACAAAACGAAGAGGTGTGCTTACTTTACATTGTCATCTATCAAGAATTCCAACTTGTTATAAAATTGAACTGATTTGGCAATTTTGTTGCCTTCCGATCTTTACCATTCACACATTTACCCGTCTTTATGATAATCTAAACGTATTCGTTTCGGTACACACCTTATACTTAACCGTCTTCAATTCGCTGCCTTTAAATCTTCATAATAGTCTAAAGCTCATATCAAAAATGTTTATTTTTGTACAGTTTAATTTACACCAGAGTTACCCGGAACCAGCTTATGGCGGCGTAGATCGCAATACAAATGAAGGAAATGTGTCTGATACAACAATAACCACAAAAAATATATAAAATTTTGCCTAAGCTATCTTCCATGGAATTTTGGACTAAAATTAAGGAAAGGCATAGCCTACATTAAATTTTTTCGTTTAAGGTCGTATATGCCCGAAAAACGAGTTTATGCTAACCTTTTTTTTCTGTACCGAAGGTACATAGAGTATATTAAGTTTGTGCAAAAGTATGTAACAGGAAGAAGGAATCATTTCCGACTATATAAAGTATATATATTCTTGATCAGCATCAACAGCCGAGTCGATATAGCCATGTCCGTCTGTCCGTCTGTCCGTCTGTCAGTCCGTCTGTCCGTCCGTCCGTCCGTCCGTCCGTATGAACAAACAGATCTCGGAGATGGTAAGAGATAGAGGTTTGACATGTATGGGACAAATGTTTCTTATAGCTGCAGGCAGATCAAGTTTATTTTCAATTTTTGCCACGCCCCCTCCCGCCCCCGCAATTCGGAAAAAACGTTATATCTCCTACATTTTTGAAGATAGACGTTTCGTACCTTCTAAAGATAGTTAGTAATTAACAAAATGTATCGATTTGCTGAAGAAATGATAAAGATCGGATCAGCGGTTCTCAAGTTATGAGCAAAAAAGTTCATCTCCCTCGCCCCACCCCCTTCCACCCATTCACATCTAACACCACATAAACTTAGGGAGAGAGAGAGCGAGTTAGAGTGAGAGAGAGAGAGAGAAAACGAGAGAGAAACTTTGAGATGAGCGCAGCACCAGCATTGTATTCAGCTTCTACTCCAGGTACAGAGTATGTTATAGTCGGGCTTGACCGACTTTCTCACTTGTTTTTTAATTCCTTTATTGTTACCTTAAAAATACTACTATATACATACATAAGAAGCGCTTTTGAACAAAGTGGTACAGAAAATTAGACAGAAACATCTTAAACCTGCGGGACGGCCGCAGGGCATTGCTTCGCCGATTTGATGACCCGCCTACTCCCTGGTTCTACGTTGCACATCCAGTTTTCGAAGCTTAGCCATAATGGTAGCTGTGAACTCACAAGTAGCATCCCAGTTTTCTTTCGACATCAGCATGTATGGGACTAAATTATCTTAGGCTATATCGCCACCCATCACCCTGGATAGTTCCGCCCTTTCGGTCTCAAACCTTTTACATACGAACAAGACGTGCCTGGCGTCCTCCACAGGGCCTTCTTCGCAGTATGTGCACTCCTCGCTATCATCATGGCCGACTCTTTTCAGGTAGCTTCTAAAACAGCCGTGCCCACTAAGAAGCTGAGTTAGGTGAAAGTTCACCTCACCATGTTTCCTAGACAGCCATGGCAATAGCTTCGGGATTAGGCTATGGGTTCAGCGCCCCTTAGTGGATAGGTCCCAACGGTGTTGCCACTTGTCAATGCTCCGCTGCCTCTCTACCGTGAAGCCATGTACCTCTCATTTGCCTCTGTGGCCAGCTCGCTAAGTGGCATCATCCCGGCAATGACCAATGCAGCATCCTCTGACACCGTACGTTACGCAGAAGAGATCCTGAGCGCACTTAGACGATACGCCCCACATACGCCTCTTATGTAGCTAGCGAATTTCATGGGACGATGCCAGATTGGCGCCGCATATAGGATAGTGGCCTTAGTGACACTCGCCAAAAGTCGTCTTCGCCCCTGTTTTGGTCCGCGTGTGTTCAGCATGATTCTAGCTAAGGCGCTGCTTGATTTTGCTGCCTTCTCTTCGACGTACGCCAGATGTTCTCGGAAACACAGCCTTGTGTCCAGCATTACTCCAAGATATTTAACGGCTCTTTTGGATTTGATTGCTGTGCCATTAACACTGACCTAAGGTGATTCCACCTTCTTACGGCTGCTTATTAGCACCGCCTCTGTCTTTTGCGCCGCTAGCTCGAGGCCATTGCCAGCGTTGCACGCCTCTTCTGTCCTTCGAAGCACTTTGCCCACAGCAACAAGTGCCACATCATCCGCAAAACCGACTAAGTGAACTCCTGGAGGGAGAGGAAGGCGGAGAACCCCGTCGTACATGGCATTCCCTAGGACAGGTCCCAGCACGGAGCCTTGTGGAACACCTGAAGATACCTCGTGAGTTTTATTTCCGTCTGCCGTGGAGTACGTAAGAACTCTGCCACTGAAGTACGATCTAATTATGGCCTGGAGGTAATGCGGAACACCAAATTCACCTAAAGCGCTTATTATTCGGTTCCAGTCAGCGCTGTTAAACGCGTTTTTCACGTCTAGGGTGACCACCAGACAGTACTCCTTGGATCCTCGTTTCCAGCTTGAGCCCTTAATAGCACTGCGTGCAATTGTGACCACTTTGTCAATCGCATCCACCGTTGACTTTGCCTTCCTAAAACCGAACTGGTTTGGCGAAAGCCCACCAGCTGCACTGATGGCCTCGTCGAGTCTTTGACTTAGGAGCTTCTCCAGTACCTTACCAACCGTATTTAGAAGGCAGATAGGTCTATAGGACGGTGCATCGCTTGGTTGACCTCTTGGCTTAGGAAGGAGTACCAGTAACTGTTTCTTCCAGATGGATGAAAAAATGCCATCTCGGAGGCACGAGTTGAATAAGTTCGCAAACTCTGCTGGACACAATGTCATGGCTAGCTTCAGGGCACGGTTAGGAACACCATCCGGGCCAGGTGCCTTATTGGGCTGGAGGTTCACGGCCGCCGATAGTACTTCTGTGTCTGTGATAGCTTCTATTGTATTTGGATCGAAAACACAAGGTCGCATTGGTGATTCAGGCAATCGAGTCGTAAAGAGATTTTCGATTTTATGCTAACCTTAATCGAGTCCATATTTTTAGGAAATATGTGGCCTAGAATGTTGACTTTTATTTAAGGTAATAACTTCCTCAACGCCTTCATTTATAGGCAATAAAGCACATTAAAGTTTGTCCATAATTTTTAAGATACAATTAGGGTGTTCACCAGCTCTTGTTAATGCGGAAATCCAAAAGCGTAAACTCCAAAAGCTTCAAGACAACAACAAAACACAAATAGGGTGTTCACCAGCCCTCGTAAAAGCGCAATTGGTAATAATTGGTATAAAGTATATATATTTTTGATCAGCATCAACAGCCGAGTCGATATAGCCATGTCCGTCTGTCCGTCCGTCCGTCCGTATGAACAAACAGATCTCAGAGATGGTAAGAGATAGAGGTTTGACATGTATGGGACAAATGCTTCTTTTATCTGCACGCAGATCGAATTTGTTTTAAATTTGGGCCACGCCCCCTCCCGCCCCCGCAATTTGGAAAAATCATTATATCTCCTACAGTTTTATAGATAGACGATTTGTACCTTATAGAGATAGTTAGTTATTAGCAAAATAAATCGATTTGATCGGATGAACGGTTCTCAAGTTATGAGCAAAGAAAAGAACCAAGCCCCCCCCCGCTACCCACCCTAAAAAAATGTTGCATACTTTTCGGATGGTCACCCCTAAGGAACGCAGGAACACTGTTAAAACTGTTTTTTCATGAGTAACGGGTATATCGAAGTCGGTTAGAGCCGACTTTAACTTACGCTCTCGTTTTATATTGGGTTCCCAATGACCCTAACCACATTTGCTGAATTTTGGTCAATTTTATCTTAGTCCATTAAAAATTTATAAAAGGTCCCTTTTATCATAATTTCAGGGTCCTATGGCGGGTTTAAGAAAAAAATTGGATTTTGTCGAACTGTTAAATAGTTTCAGAATAAAACTAAAAATGTGATAATGATATGTTAAACAAGTAAGAAAGCCGGTCCAGCCCGACTGTAATATACTCTGTACCTGCAGTAGCAGCGCTGCTGCGATTTCTCTTGGTCAAAGCTATACCAATAGATGGGGCCACTACTTGATTTTCTGCGACGGTTCCCGTGCCAAAGAACAATTAACAATAATTCATTTAAATGGACATAGTTCGCAATGGAAAATAGTTGCTGCCATAACACATACAAACGGGTCCTACCAAAGTGGCGTCCGGCCTTGGCAGCGCCCAGAAACATACAAAAACAATTGATATGTGAATAAAACATCAAACAAAAGCCCAAAAACATACATGCAACAGAAGCAATACAACAAAAGTGAAATGTGCTTAAAAAATTGATCCTATTGAAAGTTTTTGAGAAATAGTTGACCTTAAACACCAACACACATGAAAGAATTAACGAAACCACAACAACCGATGAATAAGTAGGTATTCAATGAACTAAAACTACAAAGTGTCAATCCCAACAAATGCTTTGCGGCGGTGTACAGCAGCAGCCTCAAACGATCATTTATGCATGAAGACATCACATCAGAATTCAAAAAGCTTCTTCAACCTAGCTTAAATAGCCACTCAAGAACCCTTGATCCAGTTCAAGCCACCTTGTCGAAAAAGAGACCGGTGACTGGAGGATACCCATTATATTTAGATGCACAGCAGACATGTCCAGTCAACCAGATGGCATCCATCTACTGTCTTACCGTCAATACATCCATTGAATGTTCGAGCTTACAAAAAAAGCCGCTCAAACGTTTTAACAACATAAGGATTCCAAGTCCCCGCGATACATCCCAGCAAACATGCAGTCAGGCAACCAAAACATCCAGCTTCTTGAGCCTCCGTTCACTGGAACCACACTCTACATATCGTAAGCCAGTCAGCTCAACGAATCATTTAAGAGGAAAGTGGCTGTGGCAGTTCCAGTTCCAGTTCAGATCGAGTTCATCTAAGTAGTTCAATCGTCACTAACAACTATCGACATCCTTAACGCACACACACCATTCTGAGATACTCATTCTTACCGGCAACACGCCGTCTCTAATTAACCGAACTTAAGCCCAATCAGTGTTTTAAACTAAATAGTTAACGTGGCGTAACCAATAGATGGCGTCACTACTGTGACCACTGTGGCAACGAAATTTCTTTTGGCTATACCTTGAGTATAAGTCGTCCGATCTTTATCATTCCTCCGGCAATCGATAAATAATCTTGATTACAAATCATCAAATCAAAACGAACTAGATCGAAGTTCCTACAGAAAAAATGGTAAAACATCAAATTTTCCAATCTTAGGATGATTTTGGATCTTTTTTAGGTGTAAATATTTCTGTCTAATAGACTGTGTATATAGACTCATCCATCCTTAGCTTGGCTTCATACTTTCATCAGATGAGGACACTCATGTTGTTCGCTCGAGTCAACTTTCTATTTATCTTAGTCAACACAGCGGGAAGAGCAGGAGTTATTGCACTTGAACCGTGCTGACAAGGGTATTTGACACAAATTCGCGTAGTTTTTCAGTTTTGACACATGTCACTCACAAGACTCACACGCTGTGTATGTGTGTTGGGTCTCTCGGTCTTCTCGGTGACAAATGACTTGGCCCCTGGTGTTTATTATTATCCCAACGGGGGCTTACAAAATGTCCAACCCAACAACAGACATACGCCAGGCCCCAAGCTAATAAATAATAAACAATCCTTCTGTTGGCCTCCGGCCTACCTGAACAAAAACCCCCTGACCAACCCCACACTCCTGGACTGGCAATCCTTTTGTGCCGCTGAGGTTGAGGTTGACAAATGTGTCAGAATGCAAATCCGCAACAATTAAAAGAAAAATCAACACACAAAAGCTGACAGCGTAAAAAAGTGCCAACGCTGGTGGCGGCGGCGGACGAGATGATGGCGTCGACAGCTTTTGTGCCCTCCACTTTACAGCCACTTGTCATGATTGTCGTTTACTTTTATTTATTTTTTTGCAGCGCTACCCACTCGGCATTATTTGCACAAAATCTTTTGGCCCTAAGTGGAGCAGCGGCGGCAGTCAACGTCCAGTTCCGCTCGTTATTCCTGTATATAATTGTCACCAAATTGGGTGGGTGTCGCTTCGCGGTCTTCCATGTCTTTTGTTCTCTCACACGAGCAACACTCGACACTTGAGAAACTGAAAGCGTTGGCTTAGATTTTTAATTGGGCCCTTTCCTAATGAGTGTGGGTTAGCAAGGGGCAGGGGTAGAGGAAGGTGTATCGATAATGAGAAACATACAAACTTCAGTTAAATGTATGAAGTGTCAATGACTGAAGACACGGACGACGGCATCAAGCACATACAAGTGTTAGTAACTAAATCAGAGTTAAGAATGCAGTTACTCTTTTGCCTTAGCTCTCAATTTGTTCCGTTTAGGATTATTTCAGCCTCGGCTTGTAATTAAAATTTCAATCCTACTGTCGGAATCAAATTAAATTTCTTATGCTTACAAATCGCTCGTCATTTTGATACTTCGTTCTAAAGAAACACAACTTTATAAAATACTTCGAATAGTCGTATAAATGCTTTTCCAGTGTACAGATCCGTGTTAAACTGCCTAAAACTTTACTATTCAGTAAGGGTAAAAGTTGTATTACCCACACGACTCCCCATGATTTTTTTTTTGTAAAACATTAATCAATATTAAAAGATTCTTAGCTTTTAAAATCAGATGCACGTTTTTGCACCTTTTCGTGTATTTTTCCTCTAAAATCAAAAAAATAAACTTTGTATGTAATGAAACGATTGTAAAGGCTTCATTATTCTAAATCAGTGGTGCCCAAATGTCAATTGCCCTATCCCGTGTGATAGAAAGTCATAATTCTGCCAGCGTCGCACCCGACACACGCATAGAGAGAGAGAGAGAGAGAGAATACGTGTGCTCTATAAATAGCGCGCACACACATTTGTGTGTTTGTTTGAAGCCTATATGTGACATTATGACGTTTACTTCGTGTTTCGCAAAGCTTGATTTATAAGAAATTCGCACGGCTCGCTTGGACTATCAAACTCGATTAATGAATGGGAAAAGTGTGCGGATTAAGACGTTTATTTTTATAATGAGTAATTTATGTGATCTTTAAAGACTACAAAATAGCAGAGGCGCAAAACTTTTATTTATAGTAATCTAGTGAGAAATTTCACTCCCTTTCGAAGCAAAGCAAAACGGCCTAAATTCAATCACAGTCGTTCCAAAATATAGGATTACTTCATCTTTATGTGCGTGTGTTGGGCTGAAAAATCAAAACAACATCTCAATTTGTTTTACATTTTTTATTTCTGTGTTTATTTTTTTGAAAATTTTGCAACTTTCTTAAATTCCCCAGACGCATGTTCTCAATTCCATTCAGTTCCCCCTCTCCGTTCACCCTCGTCACGTATCGGTCGTCAATGTTCAACTAAGGGCCTTAACGTTAAACGCCAGCGATTACACACATGGGAGCTGTAAGCCGCGTTTTATGATTTGTTTTCATTGATCAGAGATGAGAATACACACAAATATTCTTTTTTATGGTCTTTTTGGCATAACTGTTTTATACACTTGTGCAAAATAGTGGATCAACCACTCAGCAAAAAAAAAACAAAAAAACCCAATTGCAATTGAGAGGGTGACAAATATAATGGAGGGTGGATGGCTCGTTGGGCGAAAGATTAGAAAAATAGGAAGTATTTATTTCAACGTGCAACTAATCAGAGAACAAAAAGTGTGACTGTATTTAAGACTTATGAAACAACCAACTTTAAAAAAGCAGAGGTCCGTAGGCAGCTGGTAAAACGCATTCAACTAAAAGTACTTTCATTCTTTGTTCACTTCGACTTTTGCTTATCTTTAATATAGCTATATCAATCTGATTTTCCTTTCGTATAAGCAAACAGATCTCTTCGATGTAGGTGACATAAAATCTTTATAAGTACACAAGTGGTCCAAAATACTTGGTTTGCTTGATTTGGGAAAGTGTTGTAGTGTTATCTGCTTGGAACACAGTGTTGCTTCTTGTATATCACTGTAATTTGCTGGTGAATACCGTCAATATTTCCGAAGTCAAAATGTCAACTTAGTAGGCTTAGTAGGTAAAAGCGTAAAGCAAAAAGCGTAAACTCCAAAAGTTTACGCCACAACAACAAAACACATAAGAAAAAAATTACGTTTTTTTTGCTGCCCTAGGGTATATGTAAAAAATCTGCGTAAAAGTGTAAAAAGAGTAAAGTGTTGTAAAATTATTCAAAGTAACGACAAATAGTACTCGGTTTATTGTCATTTTGAGATTTTTTTTCTTCAAAATATGCGGTCACACCTGAAATAATTAAAAATTTTTTTGTCAGTTTAACTGCATCTGCCCAGTAAATCAGTTGAGGCATCTTCCTTAAAATAGCTGACTATAGCTACACCTAGAGAGCCGTCATCACCTACTGTAAACATAGTTGTAGTTTTCCTTATTGATGCAGCTTCTCCAAACTACCCCAAACAGAAAAGAGCTCCCTGTAACTCAAGTTCCACTTGGGGTCGAAATGCATTCGACAAAAAGCATGGGGCCGACCCATTGGTCATTGAAAAATGGTAGCGCATTGGTTCGCCAGTTGACACATTTGGGCAAACAGAACTTGGATCCTCGCCCCCAGCATGCAACTGGTGTAAGAACCTCCATAACGTCTTTTACCACTTCATCGACAGCATCATGGTTGTATCTCAAGGTTCTTTATATAATATATTGATATTTCTTCATTTAGCTTGACTTATACACCAACAATCAATGCTTTAAAAATACGAATTAAGCTTTGACACACAGAAGTAACAGAAAAACTCACAGCTTGTCAAAAACAGCTGATTTACGCCAAAAATTACGAGGCCAAATCCTTAAAGGGCGCTCAATAGCTGCGTCATTGACGCAATTACTTTTTTACGTTTAGAGGGGAGGGGTCTTAAATTTTTTCAACTCGCTTTCTCGGCTCTCTGAGATAGATGACAGTTGCTCTGAGAGGCAGATGCTAGGCATTGTAAGGCCCCTCGAAAGATAGCAGCTGTGGGGAATACGTCACCATGTAAGTAAATTCACCTTGGGTGTGACCATGTCCATAAAAATTCCATACTCAGGGATGACAAAAGTTTCGGTAAAGTTCCCGGTTGTATTTTGCATACCCATCGTTTAATTGGGATCGGGAAAACGGTAGTTTGACATTTTTTGGCATAAACGGTCACACAGCGTTTTGATACTACTAGCGCTATTTGTGTTGTTTACATTGAGTTAAAAAATACCAATATGGCCTTTAAAAGGAAATTTCAAGAGAATAGCCGTTGAAATGTTGAAACTTTCGACGTGGATTATCTCAAATAGAGTGTGTCGATGAACTTAGTTCTTTGTGTGGCGATAAAGCACTATCAAAAACCAATGGATATCGCAGGTAAAGCGAATTCAATCGTGGTCGTAGTTTCCGTGAAGGTTGTCCAAAATCCGTTGTTGTGCCTGGAAACATCAATGACAGCATCGTCATGTGACGTACCCTAAACATTAATTCCACCAGCCGAGCTTTAAGCTCCATTTACATGACCTGATCACTCAGATGAATTTTCCTCAGACCTAAGCTCATCTGATCAGCTCAGTGTCACTTTTACACATGCCTGAGGAGCTATAATGAGCCAGTTGCGGAACTCGGAATCATCTGGTTCATATAAACATTCCGACAATTTGTTTACATTAAAGAAGAAGACGAACAAAATAAAAAGCGAAATGAATAAAGAAGCATTAAAAATAATATTGCCGTCCTAATAAGTGAAACCCAAGATGAAACAAATATGAAAACGATATTTTTATTTTAAATTCGATAACAATTGTATATCGTAGGACAAAAACGGCCACGCCAGCAACCTGCAATTAGGTCACACTGCAATTCGATGGCCTGAGCAGTCATCTGAGCGGTATAGCTCCTTCGTACTGGCCTTGTGGATAACTGGTTAACCTTTTTGCTTATCGTCAGATCAGTTGATGTTCCACGTTGCCAAGTTTCACAAACTAAGTAGGTGAATAGTACTCAACGCTCTGAAATTTTACCATTTCATCCTCTCCACATCTTTGTCTAAGAGTCTCTCATAAATTTCCATGTGCAATTAAAATAAAAGCTTGCAAAAAGTAAAGTCAAATGTGTAAGACCTTAAAGGTCGCCTAAAATTCGTTTTTATTTAATTACAAACAGAGACTCGCTCACACTCACAAAGGACATAAATGAAAATGAAATAAATTAAAATAAGTGTCGAAGCAAGAGGAGCAGCAAAAAGGACCAAAAGACGCAAAACCGTTGGATGGGGGTGATGTACACATGCGACGCATAAGATTACTTCCCACACACGCACACACACGTAAATCGCCTGGGTCGACGCTCTAATGTGCATGCATTTGTAAAGTTCGAGTATCCTTTATATACACACACATACTTACACATATATATATTTTTTTTTTTTTTGCCAAGGCAACTTGAAGAAAGAGCAACAGCAAAACAAAATAGTTGAGTGGGTGAGTTAAAATGGGGGAGGTTGGTGGAGGGGGGGGGATTCGGACTTTGGGTCGAGCAAAGACAAATTCATGTTGCATTTGTAGCTTAAGGATATTATTCGAGTATCCTTTGTGCTGGAAGCTTTTTGTTTTTAACTTTTTGCATACTTTCATTTTTGTTTTTTTTTTTTGTGCTTTGTTTTAAAGTCTGCAAAACAAAAATGAAAGAAAGCAACTGAACATAAAATCCCAACAAGAAAAATTACGAGTAAGTAAAGCTAGCTAAGATCCACACGAAATGGACGAAAACTTTGATACTCTTACTCTTTTTAATTTCTAAAACAATTCACAGAAAATTATGCTTTTTAAACGAGACATAAATGATAGCATACTTATCAACAGTCAAAATGCGAATTAAAATGTATCATTCCTTGCTTCCATCTAATGTAAAGATCACAGCGCAACTTGTCAATTTACTGGCACCAAGCTGTCAATGTAACTCAGAAGAGGACATCTTGAAAAAGACGATCGCGCAAACAACAACCATATGTGCGAGTACTTACGTTTTCACTCGAACCAATTGGCTGTGTAATAACAAGTTTGAGAAAAAATAAAGAGGTAAAGATTTTAGCTAGCTGCGTCTCATTCGCTCTCTATCCTTTGTGCCCATAAGCAACATTGCGACCCATAATAAATAAGCAGCCAATTTTAGTAAGGAAAATAAAATGCTCATTGTACATTAAACTGAACGTCCCTTAAATGAACATTTTTTTGCGCGAAATTTTCCGAAATAGACTTTAGTTACCGGAACTCCTGGACAGCACAATCAACAAACTCAAGTACCCTTCAAGATTACTTACGAAATATGTTGACGATCTATTTGCCCTCACGAAAGAGGACGAGGTTCAAAACACACTTGACGCATTAAACTCTTTACACTGAAACTAAAAAATTCACCATAGAACTGGAGATAAATGACAAACTATCATACTTAGACTCTATAACCAACTAAAAATAAAGTGGTAAAAAAATCCATCAGCATCAGGCAAAATAATTAACTATTATTCCAAACATCCTAAAAACATGGTGATAAATACAGCAAAGAGTTGTATCCAACGTATGCTGAACATAAGTGACGAAATTTATCACGAAGAGACGATTTCGGATATTAAACAAATTTTGACAGAAAATGACTTCCCAATGTTCCACGTCTATTCAACACAAAACAATTTCAACACGTCAATTAAACACACCAAATCAACAAACGTCAATTCAACACATGTCAATTCAACAGCACAAATTTAACACATATACAATTTCAACACAAAGCAATTGAACATCGGCAAATTTTAACACATTACGATTTCAACACAGGACAATTTCAACACTGAAAAAAAAACAATTTAAAAAAATTATATTTTCAATAAATATTGTTCGTGTTTAATTGGTTTTGTGTTGAATTGACGTGTTGAAATTGTTTTGTGTTGAGTAGACGTGGAGCCTTAATAACCTCCGAAAGTGCACGCATATTTGAAAGCATTAGAGATAACATTCTTTTGTTCACAACTTGAATAAATTTCATCCGAATGCAGACGATAAATATCTTAAAATTTTTGCCTGCCGCTTGTGTCACCCTTCTTTCCCAGGATGAATTTGTTAGTGTTTAATTTGTAATGTGTTGAAATGACGTATGTTCAATTGACTTTTTGAAATTTATGTGTTGATTATACCGGGAATTGGTATATTAAATCGTCGGTGGATGAAAAATAGCGCGATTTTTTCCAAAAAAAAAATTTAACTGCAGCTAGTGTCCCCCTTTATCACTGATGGTACTACACACTTGCATTATATTTACTATCACTAATAAAAGTCAGTTATAACTAGGTCCCGTCTATTCAACACAAAACAATTCAACACGTCATTCAACACTCGTCAATTCAACATAAAAAAAAAAAAAAAACACACTAACACCCAACAAAAAAATTTAACACTTCGTCAATTCAATTCAAACCAAATTTAAATTTAATAATAAATGAATTATTTTGTTTTGTGTTGAATTGACGTGTTGAAATTGTTTTGTGTTCAATTAACGTGTGTTGAATTGTTGTGTTGGGTGAAATGAATTAGTGTTGTATTGACGTGTGTTGAAATTGTTTTGTGAAGACTTTGTTTTGTGTTGAATTGACGGATTGTTGAATTGTGTTGTTGGGTGAAATGACTGTGTGTTTTATAGACGTGTCACCCTTCCCAAGGAACATCATAAAATCTCTGATTGACAAGAACGGAAAAACAATAGCTAAAATTAAACAACAACCCAAAACTTACAAGTCGCTCACATATGTTCCACAGCTTTCAGAACGTTTCGCCCATTCTGACTGCTACAATAAGCTAGATATACAGCTAGCCCACAAACCAAAGAACACAATGAAGAACTTTTTCAATAAGACGAAGTCCAAAGTAACCACATTCGATAGGAGCAATGTGATATACAAGATTCCATCTAATGGAGATGCAGAAAATAGCTGCAACAAATTAATGTACAATTTGTTGTTAATGTACAACAAAATCGAAACGTAGAACTAGGATATCTCAACACAAATCAGACTACAAACTCAAACGTTAAACCATCATTCAAAGAACGGCGCTTGCGACACACTGTACGGAGAGCGGACACTCGCCGAATTTTAAAGCAACCACAATCCTACAGCAAGAAAACCACTACACCAAACGCTTCACTCTTGAGATGTTGTATATAATAGACACACACACTGACAAAAGGCTTAACTACAAATCGGACACAGAGAACTTACTGACCAAACAATAACCCAGTAACCAACTCCACGCCGAACGGAACAGACGTTTAAAACAATGTTTGTAAAAACGTTTGTGTTTTTTGTATTAAGTCAATGTTACATTGTAATTGGAAATTGTTTTGTAGTGATCCTGAAGATGGTTGCCGAGGAGCAACCGAAATATATTGAAAAAAACAGCATACACATGTGTGTGTTTTACTTGACCTCGAGCCTGCAATACTCAAATTCTACAATTTAGAAAGGTCGCTAACTATCAACTTCTGCACGCCACGTGTGGCTTTCTGAATTGTACACGTAGCTTGTGCAATTTACC
Organism: Lordiphosa clarofinis; assembly: GCA_018904275.1. Lineage (NCBI taxonomy): Eukaryota > Metazoa > Arthropoda > Insecta > Diptera > Drosophilidae > Lordiphosa > Lordiphosa clarofinis. The sequence continues at coordinate 555,631 of JAEIGQ010000157.1, read as the reverse complement.
AGGGCGAAATAAGTTTCGTTTAGGATTTTGTTTTCTCTGTGTCCGAGCAGATGAGCAGATTTAGTGAATGGTGGGAAAACCATAAAGACCAGTTTCCCCTTCTGTATTAAGCGGGCTGCAAACAGTGCCCCATCAGAGAGGGCTTTTTCTCAATCGGGAAACCTCATATCACAAAAAAGGTCCTCTCAATTACATCAAATGATGACATGGTGAAAAATATAAGGGTTTTTTACCAAAATTTAAAAAAATAACAATCAATTCATTTTTAATTTTACTTGTGTGTTTTTTTATTTTAGCATAAATTTGGTAGAGGCCTTTTTCGACGCCTTCCGGTGTTTAACGTGTCTGTCTATTGTTTTCGAAAGGATTAGTGGGCCTGAATCGATTTCTAGACATGCTTTGTCTGGATGAACAAAGCCTTTCTAAGGATGGAGTTACCTCGTATCTTGTTTGTTGTTTTCTTTGGTCGCTTTTTAAATGTAAAACAAAGGACCAGAAAATGAGTTGAAAATTCTGTAGGACCACACAGTTAAAGGGTATTCAAACGGACCAAAAAGGACTTTCATATGTATGCACGTATTTAAGTAGGTATGTATGTATGTATGTATGTATGCATAATGCATGTGGGCATGTAAATGCAAAATAAAACTGCGAGTTGCCAACTGCGGCCGACCCGTATCCTGCCCAAGTGTTTATGTGTGTGTGTGTGTGCGAGGTCCTGGCGAGTCCAGGCTTTTTGAGAAATGTGCGAGTTTTAGATTTATTTGTAGTTAAGCACAAAAAGGCCAGGGATATATCCAGCCAGCAGAAAGAACTTTTATTTTAATTTTAATGTGGGCGCTTGTAATGCAAAGTAGTCAATCCTCCCGGCAAAAGGGATATGCGTGAAAAAATTTGTACCGTTAGGGTAGTGGGGGCCGGGGAGCAGGTGCTGGACGCTGCTGTTCGATTGGCAGGACCTTCACGTTCTGGCTGAGTCTCGTTAATGGGCTTGCCGCACTTTTACAAATTGGCTCAATCGCAAGTTTATGCGTTGCCAGCCCCCCGCCTAAAAACTAATGCCGCCATATGTGACCTGGCTCGTTATCCTTGCCGATTCAGCCATTGTTATGGGTAGCATGGCAAAAAATTGTATTACACCTCAATAACAACACCAAGGACATGACAATAAGCGAGTCCTTATTGGTAGCCATTCGCCCCCTTCTCCGCTAAGTATGTGTGACAAGTGATGCGTGTTTTGTTGCGGCCTAGCCTTGTCCTGGTGTGTCCTTCTTAAGTGATGTCCTTTTTTATGGGCTATCCATGGCACGTATGTAGCCGGGCCATTTTTTTTCACGCTTAATTGAATGGGTCAGTCGAGGACTTGGTTGCCATAAGCGTCCCAACTTTGCCCCGGAAATGTTCAATTCAATTTTTTCACCCCAGGCCGGCTCCTCCGGTCGAGTTTCTCAATGCGGTTATTGAATATCGAGCACGTTTTTTCCCCCTTCTTTGTGCTGGGTGATTTTTTTTTATATTTTTGTCGGTCATTATTAAGGTTATCTGTCGCCAGACTCTCTCTCACTCACTCACTTATTATCATGCTTATCCTTACGGTTATTGTCGTTATACTCAATGGAGTAACCTCTCGTTCGGATGTCCTGACCATTAAAACAAATATGGATTTTAACCATGCCCAGCACGCACCAACAGCTTGGCACTTTTTTTGTTTGTTTCTTTTTTATGGGTTTTCTTTGGAGAGGGATGGATTTTTTGCAAAGTCAGTGAATTTCCATAACAAGACTTCCAATTATATGTCTAAAAACTAAAAAACTTATGAACATTTACCGCAGAATTTATCAAATTTAATCATTATTATTATAATATTTTGTTACTAAATGATAACGTGGACCCACAAATTCTGACACTGATTGATTTGCATAATTTGTGGTAAGTCTTAAGCTTTGTAAGACTATTTACTGGCGGTATTGACATTGCCCGTCTTGTGAGTGACCCAATTGGTTCTCACCAAAGTGCGACGGCTGATTGTTCATATATTGATGCTGCGCATTGACGTAATCCGGTTGAGATTCCATATCCATATGTTGTGGCTCTTGGCTTTCATTTGAGTACATCTGAGTTTCCTGTGGACTATTGCGTTTTAAAAGGTCCCAATAAGTCACATTTGGTTCAAATGAAGGCATATAATCATGATGTACATCCGGTAGTGGTGCTGTCTTCGGTGAAAAGGGGGTACCGATAGGGCAGACATAATACCCATCCCCCGTAGCTCCATTCGTAACCGTTAATTGAGAAAGCTGACATGTTAAGTGAGTGTCGTACATGGCTGGAAAAAGCAGAATAGAAAAGAACATTATATTCCAAACCAATTCTAAACCAAAGCATACAAGGGTGTTTCTAATTTCTAGCTTAATTTTTCTATAATTTATGCACAAAGCTAATCTTTAAAAATTTCGAGCTTCACAACTATTTAAACCAACTTCATCGTCTTTTCAATATGATTTTTAAAAATCTCTTATCTGAATACAGTAAAATACCAGAATCAATAAAATTTCAACGACATTAAGGTTTTTTAAGCCTAGTACGAAGGGCGTTCGAATTTTCCTTCCAGAAATTTGCCTGATATTCCTTTTTGTGGAATGTAAGAGACAGTGTGACCAGATAACATTAAACGAGAGCGTAAGTTAAAGTCGGCTCTAACCGACTTCGATATATTTTTACCCCTGTCAATGGTCCCCTTGGGGTTCAAAGGAAAAAAACGGAAAATTTTTATAATTTTTGTAGGGGGGGAGGGGGGTTGGGGGCTTGTATCACTTTTTGCTCATAACTTGAGAACCGTTCATCCGATCTTTATCATTTCTTCGGCAAATCATTCATTCATATTGCTAATTACGAACTATCTTTAGAAGGTACGAATCGTCTATCTTCAAAACTGTAGGAGATATAACGTTTTTTCTAAATTGCGGGGGCGGGAGGGGGCGTGGCCAAAATTTGAAATAAACTTGATCTGCGTGCAGATAAAAGAAGCATTTGTCCCATACATGTCCAACCTCTATCTCTTACCATCTCTGTGATCTAGGTGTTCATACAGACGGACGGACGGACGGACAGACGGACAGACGGACAGACGGACATGGCTATATCGACTCGGCTGTTAATGCTGATCAAGAATATATATACTTTATATGGTCGGAGATGATTTCTTCTGCCTGTTACATACATTTGCACGACTTTAGTATACCCTTTTTACTCTACGAGTAACGGGTATAAAAATAATAATTGCATTTGCAGTGGCAGCTATTAAAATGATGAATGTGAGCATGGTCTGCGTCTGCATTTTGAACATCATTTAGGGCGAGAAGGACCCAATTGAGGTGCACATATCGCTGCAACGCAAGATGGCTCAATTCATGGCCGAAACAACATGACAAGTTAAGGAAGCGCCACGCCAGATTCCATCCTGATTGTCTGTTGCAGGAGTATGAGGCATCCACACAAAGTGATTATATGCAATCCTTTTCTCAACTGGACACCAACTGCTTCCCAAGCTATTCTATATACGTCCCACAAAAATGCATTGTTCTGCACAGCATCAGTTAATGCATCGTCATAGCTAAAATTCTGCAGACAACTCAAATTACACAAGGAAAAAATGACTGCACAATATCTCTGAAAGAAATAGCAGCTGTTCGATACAGTCCACACGGTTCGTCGATATGGCAATTCTCAAAATTCCTTGTGTGTATTGCTTGGCTCTCTGCGTACCAAACATCAGAATGAGGCAAGGACAAATTCCTTAAGCAATTTTTTAGAGCGAAGCTCTTTTACGGACATCAGACTGGGGGGATAAATCTTGAAAAATTTTGTCTTTGCGACAGATTCTTTTGGGATATGTCTTTGATTTTGTATTTTGTATTTGCAAAATCAGCTGCTTTTACCATTAACGCGTAGTAGCAGGTGGGCTTTGTGTGGAGTGGGATAATGTGAGGTGGAAGTAGGGGGGAGGTGATGAGTATTTGGTAGAGACCTGGTGGGGATCAGGTGAAGATTTGGTGAGGATCTGGCGAAGATTTGGTGCTGATCTGGTGGGGTTCTGGTGGGGATCAGGTGGAGATCTGGTGGAGATCTAGTGGGGATCTTGTGGTAATCTGGTGGTGATCTGGGGTTAGTCGGGTGTGGATCTGGTGGGTATGCGGGAAGTGGAGGTGGAAAGAGTGGCTGCATTGAGGGCAAGTTGTGAATTCTGTACTATATTCAGAAAAAAAAACCAAGAGCTTTGTACTTGAATCAAGTACACAGAGGGAAAAAACCGAGAACATTGGACTCAAAACGAGCACAAACGTTATCAAAAAGTATGCATGAACGGCCACATGTAGTGCAATGTTCTCAATTCGAGAACAATTTATTGAGAACGCAAAAGCTCGAATTGAGTTGACATTGTTCCATTTTTTGAGAACAAGATTTGAGTTTTTATTGTTCCGTATTCAAGAACATTTTAAACTCACCTGGAAAAAAATTTGATTGCACTTGGGACCAGGTGTGGGCGGATTTCCACTTTTGGGTGGGAATAGGGAACGAGGACATACCTCTTTTGATTGGAAGTGAAGAGAGGCAAGGCAACTCTGGATATGGGCGCTGCTGCTTCTCCACCCACCCACTGTGCCATAGGAATCAGAAACATCGCTTCAACGACCCACTTCACCTGACTCGTTTCATTTAAGATTCCAGAAAAACACAGAAAAATTTGTTCGGGCTTGACTGGAATTTGAGCCGGGTACCTCATGCACTCAACGTATGGAATGACGGACTTGACAATTCAGCCATTGAACAGTTTTGCAGATGCCCGTCAAGAGGGCTACTTATGCTTTGCTGAGCAGACAAGAGAGAGAAAAAAGAGAACCAACTCGCTGTCTCTTTGTATATCTCTCTGCTGAAAGCCGGTGTTGTTGTTGTTTAAAGTAAATATTATTCGTTTGAGAACAACTTTACTCATTCCAAGAACATTTAGAACATTTGTTCTCAAAAATTTTAAGATCGTTCTGTTCTCATTTTAAGTTGACGGCAACTTTTTTTCTGAACACGTTTTTTCCCTCTGTGTACGAACAGTGTCAATAGTACGGTAAGTACGAAAATACTTGATTCAAGTACAAAATCCTTATATCAAGTACGATTTTTTCAATCCCAAAATACTTGTTTAAAGACTGTTTCGGGATATTTTTAGTACATTTCGAACTATTATAATATCTTTTTGCTCATATTATTACTTTGTTAAGGTCTTAAATACAGCCCGATTTACTCTCAAAATAAGTGTAAAAAGGTTATTTCTTCATCGTAGTCTAATAATTCTAAAGTCAACCCCAATCCATGTTTGAAGCAAACAAATACTTCAAAAAATAAGTACAAAATGTTCTTGGTCTAAGCCTATAAAAGTCTCTATATAATATCAAAATCCAAAGGAAATGAATTAACCAAAGACCAAGATGTTTATACTGTAAGTCGAAAATCTACTCAGGAGAGAATTTCAAGAACAGAATCAACGTAAAATAATTCGCAGCTTTCGTAGCACACTTTTTGGAGCTCGCATAGTAAGTCTATTCTGTACTTAATCCAAGAAATTTTGTACTTGAACCAAGTACGATCTTTTCTTAAATTTTTAGTCTAACTGTAAGTACGAAATGTATTTGATTCAAGAACGTGTGTTCTCATTTGAATAATTTTAACAGTCTTTTTTATATTCTAGTATGTTTCGTACTTAATTTAAGTACATTCAAGAACAAAACATACTTAAAATTTCAAGTACAAAAGGGCATAAATTCTATCCCGATTGGTCTAGAATTATCCCGGTCGTTTTTTTCTGAGTTTATAAGCTATAATGTTCTTTGTTTCACAGTGCCTTAACTGTGACTGGACAGTGACTAGACAGAGACTTGACAGTGACTTAACAGTGAATTAACAGTGACTAAGCAATGACTTAATAGTGACAACGGTGTTTTGACAGATACCTAACAGTGACTTAACGGGGACCCAACAGTGCAGCGACCTGTTTTTTATTTGGGATTTTTTAGCTGGCTCGAGGTCAATGTTTTTACGTCCTTGACAAATCCCGAAGGTGTTTGAAATATATTGGAAAATCAAAAGCTCGTGTTTGTTTGTTTTCAACAAGCACGTAAAAAACATTGACCTCGAGCCAGCTAAAAAATCCCAAATAAGTAGTAATATAATTAAAAATAAACTAGATTCCAAATTTTTTTTGAAACTACACTTCTTGATGTCGTCTTAACTTTAAGTGAGGAATTATACACAGGAACCGCATGGTCCTTTGATGGTTTTACAATTTTCGTACCTGATTTTTATATACTCAGTATGCTGTTCGTGATCTTTTGTGGGGCGAAAAAAAACATTGATGATCATTTAATAATTTATTAAAAAATTTTGGCAATTTTTCCATACTATTATTTTTGTGATAAAATGACCAAAATGGCTATAACTTTCTTAATTTTCAAAATTTCCCTATATGTTCAGGCACGCAAAATAATTGGACAATATGCGGCTTTTACTAATATTATTTTGAGAAGTTTTACTAGACTAAATTTGTAGAAAAAAAATTTTCAAAATTTTTTTACAAAGGGCTCTGTTTAAAAAAAATTTCAAAACTCCATCTTAAACCCTTTTTGAATTATTTAAAATATATAAAAATCACATTATTAAACTTTAAAGAGTAGAACTTCAGCATGAAGTTCAAAAGCGCTCAAATATTGGGGTTAATCATGTGTCATAATAATCTTCCTTTTGGACTTAATTTCCTTATCTATATCTTCAAATTGGGAGACATCTGGCCAGAAAATATTTCTTTTTGTACGGAATGCCGCATTATGTAGTCGGAATGCTTTCTTCTATGCGTTACACAAATCAAGCAAATAAAAATCTTATTCCTAGAATAACTAAAGTCGAGGAATAAGTGTCTTTAAGTTGGTGACCCCGACGAGCTATGCTTTTAAATATCATCAAATATCTCAACGGTTTGAAATTTTTTTAACTTCGAAAATGCATTAACAGTGATTTATCGAATTCGTCCCACCCTTGGTCCCACGCTTCCTTCACTTACATATGAAATGTTGTTGCTCCCTTAGCTCACGCTCTGAATCGTCCATAGGTGTGGGCGTGGGATAGTCCGTGTGGGGCACAATCTTCACCTGTTCGCCCATTAATTTGCGGGCTCGTGTAGATAGCGAGCATTTGCCCTCAGTGCACTTCTTCTTACGTATGCGACGACCGTTTTCGTCACGCTGAAAGAGTGGCTCCACATGCTCAAACCCCGGTGGCGGTGGAGCTGCATTTAAAGAAAGCTTGAACTAGACGAACGCTTTGCATGGACGGTACTTACGTATGGAATTGCTGGGATCATAGCCACGACGATTGGGTCCCAACGGATCCCATAATTGGCGAGCCTTGGCTAGGGGTGGCCAATCTATATTCTCATAGGGTACACCATTGGGTGCAATTGGGCCACGGGTGCGTGTGCGTGGCGAGACGCGTGCAAAACGGGCACTCAACGGCTGGACGTTCTCCTGATAGAGCTCGCCAGTATTGTTATCCTCTGCAGGGGGAACAAGTTGCGGCTGTGGCAGCTGCTGTTCAGGAATGGGCAGCATGGGCGGATGCTGCATCCTAGACATAGGCAAGGCCAGGGGCATGTGCATATAGGGGGCACAATAGTAGGGCAACATTGCACGCACAAAGGCCATTTGGGGTTGGGGTTGGGGTCGAGGCCTAGCTGGCGGCGGCTGTGGCGTAGCTGATTGCTCTACGGTTTCTCCTGGTAAAGGTTCCATGGGTGGACCCAGAAATTGCAGTTCCCTCACCGCATCCGAAAGCTTCACGCTGCCCAAACGCAAAATCTGCTCCGGATCTAATTCGGAAAGGGGAGGCGGTACGAAACCGCTATTTCTTGGTCCCGAATCTGGCCTACGCAAGTTTGGAGGTGGTCGACTCCAAAATGGAACCAGATTGCCTTCGAAACCCAACGGTTGGGGAGGTGGCTGTTCGTTATACCGCTGTGAGGATTGCCAACTTTGGGGACCACGACGGCGCCATTGTCCAAATGAGGAGGACCAACTGCCGCGAGGACGAAATGGCTGTTGATAGCGTCGTGGTCGCCACTGAGTGGGCTGGCTGTGACCATCCATGGGTGCCGGATGGCGTGGACGAAAATCGCGATAAGTTGGGGCGCTAGGACCAAACTCACTAAAAGATTGAAAGGAGTTGGCAGGTGCAGAACCCGCGGAACCATAGGTATAGGCACGTAATGGCGGCGGACGTGCAAATTGAGGCGCCAGAGGCATAGTCTGCTGCGGCGGCATTGTGATTGACGATGTTGTAGGAGCCATCTGTGTCAAAGTAGTAGTTGGGTCTGTGATATTCCCATCGCTCTTCTCAATAATGCCATGAGCCACCACAGAAGCCCAGGATGGCGGCGACTGCATAGACGACATGACAATTGGGCTTAACTAATGTCCAAATCTTCAATTCGATGCGTTGTGGGACTCTGGTTGTGCTTCAGTCAAGGATCAGGCATAAAACTACCAAAAATGGAAAACTCACACTTACCCCAACGACTACAACTTATTCCTTCCGATTTGATCCTTGTTCTCCAAACTCTGCCGAGCTCTAATTGATATGCACACAATATTTCGAAAACTGGAAATGAAACTTGTAACAGGTTATATTCGTTAGGCAAGGCAACTCTAACTAAACTAACTGCTCGATTCCCTAAAGATTGTATGAATGATGTGGAGATTTTTTACACTTGGGTATATCGATCAGAGTTTGAGAGGAATAGAATTTGAGTTTGGATTTTTGTAAACTTAAAATGTCACATTTCCTTTGCTGATATCCCACAGCAAAGGGGGGTGTCTCAATCATTATGTTCGTTCAAGTCGACGAGCAAAAAAAAAAAAAAAAAAAAAAAAAAAAAAAAATTCAATGGGGTGTTGGATCATAAAAGGGAATGAAAAAAAAAACAAGTGAAAAAGTCGGTCAAGCCCTACTATAACATACTCTGTACCTGGAGTAGAAGCTGAATGAAATGCTGGTTCAATCTCTTTCTCATTCTCTCTATTTCCTATATGAAATGCGATGAAAATACAATGGGGTGTTTGGACCATAGGTAGGTAGGTAGGTATTTCCGGCTGGCCCCATGTGGGGGGCCACACATAGACCTTACGGTCCTTAGTGAGGCCGGGTGTTTTATGGTACCAATTTCTTCAGAAATCCTGTAGAATCCTTGACGTTTTGGCAAATGCCAGTAGTTGTTTGGGGGAGTCGTAGGTGCACGCTGCCTACTCCCCAAGCCATCCTCCCCAATCTTGGGTACAACAGATCATCTGCCTCCTTGTTGATCTGGAGGACCATGTACAGTACCTTCCAGTCAGCTGTTGGCACGTCTGGGTTTTGCCATTTTAGCAGCTTCAGCGCCTTCGGTACTGACGGAATGCATGTTCTGTCAACTACTTCCAGCTGGGCACCCTCCCATGGGCTTCCCATGTCTGCAACGACGCTAGTGACCCACTTGAGGGTGTGGTCGTCCTTACCCTCTCCGCCTGCTCCGTCAAACGTGACAGGTGGCGCTGCTGGGTCGTCCATCCTCTTAAAAATCTCCTCAAACAGCTTCCCCTCCACTAGCTTCCAGGGTCATTTAGCCGAAAGGGTCGCTTTTGTCGACGAGGGCTACGGTCAGAAGCCGTTTTGCCACGTCACTGGCTGACTCCTTTGTAGACGTTTTTCCCTTTGGAGTAGAGCTTGCTGGAGCCTTGCTCTGCGGTCTTGGGCATGGCCTCCACCTTCGCTTGCTCAGTTGAGCGCTGCCGCTTAACAGCAAAGCTTTCCTTCACCTTGTTGGCGTCTAATGCGGAGGTGGCTTGCATCGTCTGCCTCTTCGCAAAGTGTTTGCGGCCTTCTTCGATCTTTTGCTCTGCCCACGCCTGCTTGCTGCTCTCCTCTGGGGTGAGCTTCGAGTCGCGCTCTGATCTTCAGTGCCGCCTTATATTGGGCCTTCGCTCGCATGCCTTCCTTTGTTCTTTTGGGCCTTACCTTACAAGAGGTGCTAGAACCCGTCTGGACTGGGGAAAGCAGCAGCTTTTCCTCGGCCTCCGTATTTATAGAGCCGAGTCTGTTTCGACTGCGGTACCACGCCACACTTTGGCTTTTGACGTTGTGGCAGTAGCTATACAACTGTCTTGGCCTGGTCCAACCGCGACAGAGATGTGACCGCTGGCGACACGAAGAAGGGATTTCTCCCCACCGCAGTCACGCCTTCCACCGACGTTTGGGCTGATATCCCAGTCCGAGTTTGGTCCCTAAGGTTGTTCATTGGAAATGACCATGGTGGTTGCATTTTGTTCTTGGGTACCACCCCATAGCATTTTATGCCTACTGCTAGGCACCTCGTAACCATGGCAACTAAAGCTGGACAGAGCTGACCATCACCTTAGCTAGACACTGCATTTCCTAGGTGTAAGACGCGCAAGTGACACTGGGTATAGCTCGCTTTAAGCCGAGGTACATACAGTGTCCATTGCCCAGCCGACACCCTCGGGGAGGGTTCAGTTAGAGGATTTCCGTCAGCCGTGTTGGACCACAAAAGGGAATGAACAAAAATAGAGGCAAGCTAACTTCGGCTCGACCGAAGTTTATATACCCTTGGAGCTTGATATATGCCTGACAGTTTGTATGGCAGCTATACTATATAGTGGTCCAATTTCGACAAATCTTGTTGAAATTATGTAAAATCATTGAAAACTTATAAATACGAGCGTTGGGAGCTATAGTATTGAAAACTAAAAAGTTTTTCTCAATAAGACTTTTTTCAGACCTTACTTTTGTATGGCAGCTATACTATATAGTAGTCCGATTTCGAAAAACTTTAGTGAAATTATGTGAAATCATTGAAAACTTATAAATACGAGCGTTGGGAGCGATAACATTGAAAACTAAAAAGTTTTTCTCAATAAGACTTTTTTCAGACCTAACTTTTGTATGGCAGCTATACTATAAAGTGGTCCGATTTCGACAAATCTTGTTGAAATTATGTAAAATCATTAAAAACTTATAAATACGAGCGTTGGGAGCTATAGTATTGAAAACAAAAAAGTTTTTCTTACTAAAACTAGTTTTTCAACCGATCGTTCCTATGGCAGCTATATGCTATAGTCATCCGATCCGGCCGGTTCCGACAAATGTGCAGTGTATTTATACCAAAAGACTTTGTGCAAAGTTTGGTTACGATAGCTTTAAAACTGACGGGGGAGATAGCATAGAAACAGACGGACGGACGGACGGACGGACGGACAAGAATATATTATATATACTTTATGTGGTCGGAGATGCTGCCTTTTGTGCGTTACAAACATCTGGACAATTTCAATATACATAACCTTTGTATTTGCATTCTATTCTATTTCTAATATAAGAAAGAATAACACAGAAAGAGTACGGAACAACAGAACTCAGGGGCTTTATTAGGATAAGAATCAATCGGTCTTTGATTTTGAGAATATTTTGCTAGAGGATCAGGAAATTTGGAAGCTAGTGGTACAGTTACTGTCCTGGCTCGAGTGTGTTTGAAAGTGATTAAAAACTATAAGAATAATTGAGGGAAATTCTAGATTTCATTTCATTGCCTGTTTAGCTTTAAAGCAACTCTTTATTTGTTTATTCAGTGCGTCTTTATGATTTCTTGGGGAAAATAAACTTTTTTGATTTCACATATTTCCACATGGGGAACAATAATACGATATAGACTTTTCAATAACTTCAGAATACAAAATCTGACAAAAGGGCTTATTTTATGACCTCATCAATCATCAACATCTCCACCTGTAAGTCATTGGGTATACAGCCTGGTGGAACGACGATTTCCTGGTTATACTGGACATACTTATCATAAGGGTCCTACCCAAGGTCTTCATCCTCACTTTCGTCACTCTCATTCTGATCGGGTTGAATCTGTGGCAACAAAACAAACGGGTTAGAAGAGGAGGTTTAAATTCCACAATCGAGCTTACATTATCAATTTCTTTTGGGTTCCCTTCGTTTGGGCCCGGCAGTGGTGGCGAATTTGGAGGATCTTGCTCTTGATTCTGCGTTTGAGTTTCAAGTTTGAGGTGCTGCTACTCTCCAGCTAGCTCGTGGTCCAGCGGGGAACGTGCACGTGGCTGCGTCGGGTTAGTGTTATTCCCTTCTTCTTCTTCTCCGACTTCTTTCTTGATAGATTTCGAAAGTGGCAAATCATTTAAATGTCCTTCTTTGGGATTCACTTGCTGGGAATCACTTTTCGATTTTGGCCCGTCGACTTTACTTGTCGAAGCTGGAGTTGCATCATCCGTGCCTTCCTGAAGCAGGGGAGAATCAGGAGCAGATTATAAGTCATTTGGACCTTTCTGGAATTGCCCGTATTTACCTGCTCAATCACTGTGACGCCATTACCCTTAAATTGGGATTCGACGAAGCGCACAAATTGTTTGGCCCATTCATTCTCGTCAGTGTTAGGGTTCATAGTTATCCCACAGGTTTTCATTACTTTCTTGCTCATTTTAACCGTACACGCGCACGTGTTTCAGAATTCAGAAGAATCTGAAGTCTTTTTGCCGTCAAAATCCAGGTCTGCCTTGATATTTATCGATAGCTGTAGTAGCTTGCAGCAGGCTAGAGATGGACATGTGATACCGAAATACATCGCTTTTTAGACCGTGTATATCATAATGTAATTGTTAATTATTATTAAGTTTTATAAGAAATTAAAAATGATATTTTGATATAAATTTATTACAAAAAAAGTTTATTAATTTGCAATTTTATTTTAAGTTAATTTGATGATCGATTTGCCGAAGAATTGATAAAGATCGGATGAGCGGTTGGAGACGGGCTTTCTTCAATTTCCTATCACAAGTGCGAAGGCCATTGCCAGTTGTGACTTTTGCGTATCACTCTGTCTCACTTTCATGGTGGAATTAATATGGTGAAGCCAGGCATACATATATTGGTCCTAAGCAAAAACTGACGGCTTCACCTTCTTAATTCCGCAATGTGCGTGAAATTTAACAAGTTGTGATTGTTATTGCGCAGAAATGTATTGCCAGAAAGATCGAGATGAGGATAAGTCGAGAAAGAAAGAAAAGACTGGAATGAATTTAGAACTTGAGCGAAGAAAAGTAAAAAATGGCAATCTTCAAGCATTAAAAATACGCTTTGATCGCGAAAAGGATACAAGTTCTAGCACAAGGCAGTCTGAACTAGTTCGTAACGGATTCTCTCAGGCACGAATGGTACTTAACAACCGAGTGCAAAAGTAAGAAAGCTAAAAAACTGAGAGCAAAGGAATGTCTGCACTCTTTTCAGTGTGTGCAGTCTTTGAAGTCCCAAACAACACTTTGTCACTGCATCGGAAAAAATTAAAAAATTAAGGCCGAAGCAAGTTTGAACTAAACTGAGAATATTCGTTTAAAGTACCTAGAGCCTCCTGTCTTTCATTTATTTTTAACATTTTCATTGTGAAATTTCCAACAATTGAGTCGAGTTGAGCAAAATTTTCAGGCTTCCAAGTACAAAATTTTTGTAAGTTTTGCATTTTGAACAAGATGAATAGCTGGAGTAATAGTGCACGGAATTCGGGCAGATCTGAGCCGCCAGCGCGAAAGCTATTATCGCCAGCGGCTGCCTATGCCAAATGGCAATCGCCATTGGCCCTAAAAAAAGAGCTGCTGAGGCTCCAGCAGATCGCATCCAAACCCAAACTGCTGGAGACGGATGACAATGAACAGGAAGAGAAGGAAGCAAAGGATGAGAGTGTGAGTACAGAGTACGACAGTTTCCAGCTCGAACCTGGGCTACAAATGTCTCCTAACTTGGAGTTGGAGGAGTTTTGCGATTCTAGTCGACAGGAGCATTATGAGCCGCCCGAGGTAAAAGCTCCGCCTTCATCGCCACGTTGTCGTCCGCTGGGTTTTAATCGTAGCCAATTTGCCACACACTTTGATGAGGCTGTGGCCATGGTCCAGCGTCGACTGCAGGATGCCAATCTGTGCAACCCCCGAACCTATGCCGCTCAAGATGCAGGTAATGTTTATCAAAAACGATCATTTGGTTGTCCCATTGCTATTATGCGTTTGAACATAAGTTTTAATTAGTTTAATTTTTAGGCCCTTTGCAAAAGCCAAGCCACATTGGTGACCCCCACACAGCTTTATTAAAAGCTCCCTCTGTTCCTTTATCAAAGCTTGGTGGCGCTGTGACTGTACCGCTGTGTGAAAGCTCTATGGACGCCAGCTGCAAAGCTTCAACAAGTTTCAAGCATTCCAACTTAAAGTCCTTGCAAACGCGTGCCAGTGGCACCATCTATCGTCCTTTAAGTAATTTGGTTTGAAACTTAGTAAAAAAAAAAAACAATTTTAAATGTTGAGTAGAAATATGATTGAAATAAATATACCGTTTTCAGAACTCAAAAGTCAACGCCAACTAACATTTCTTCTATAATATGAAGCCATCTCTATGTAACTTCTTCTTTCTTCTTTATTGGCCCGATGCATTGCATCACAACCGTTTGACGGTCTCGGCCGCTGCAACTAATGTCCGCCAGTCGCTTCTGCTCCGTGCGAGCTGGCACCAGTTTTTCACGCCAAGCTTAGAAATGTCTTTCCGCACCTGGTCGTCCCACCTTAGAGGTGGACGTCCCACCTTGCCTTGTCCCAGTTCTTTCGCATTCCTCTTGTAGACCATTTTTGCTGGAGCTTGATCATCCATACGGGTAACATGTCCCAGCCAGCGCAGCCGCTGTTGCTTTATGCGCTTGACCAGACTAGTATCCCCATAGAGCTTATACAGTTCGTCATTCCTTCGGATGCGAAAGTCCTCGCCAACTTTCAAAGGTCCATAAATCCTGCGAAGAATCTTTCGCTCGAAAACGCCAATCGCCGCCTCATCCGCTGATGATATTGCCCATGCTTCTGCGCCGTATTGCAGGACTGGGATGATAAGCGACTTATATAGCGCTATTTTTGTTCTTCGCTTGAGGTTTCTGCTCTTGAGCTCCCTACTTAGCCCGTAATAGCATCGGTTTGCGAGCGTGATTCTTCTTCGAATTTCCAGGCTGATGTTGTTGTCGCCGGTTATCATCGTTCCAAGGTAGACAAAGTCCTCTACAACTTTAAAGTTGTACTCTCCCATTGCAACAGATTGCCCAATTTGTGTGTACTTCTGTTTCGAGGACACTAGGTACTTCGTCTTGTCCTCGTTTACCGCTAAACCCATTAGCTCAGACTGCTTCTCAATCTCTGAAAACGCATTGCTTACTGCCTGTTCGGTTTTGCCGATAATGTCAATATCATCGGCATATGCGAGTAGCATTACATCTTTATTAAAGATGGTGCCCGATCTGTTGGCGTTTGGGCACTGGCGCAGTATATACTCCATCAGCAGATTAAAGAAGTCACA
The DNA here is from genome assembly GCA_018904275.1 of Lordiphosa clarofinis. Lineage (NCBI taxonomy): Eukaryota > Metazoa > Arthropoda > Insecta > Diptera > Drosophilidae > Lordiphosa > Lordiphosa clarofinis. The sequence goes on along the minus strand of JAEIGQ010000157.1, from coordinate 540,145 downwards.
CGATAAGGTGTCACCCTGCCTAAAACCTCTTTTGGTATCAAAAGGCTCGGAGAGGTTCGTTCCTATTTTGACGGAGCTTTGAGTGCTTCTCAACGTCATCATGCAAAGTCGAACGTACTTTGCTGGAATACCTAAAGTAGACAGGGCTTCGAAAAACCTTGACCTTATCGGCGTGTCGAAAGCGGCTTTGTAATCGATAAAAAGATGGTGATTTTCGATGTTTCTCTCATAGGTCTTCCAGGATTTGGCGCAATGTGAATATCTGGTCTGTGGTGGATTTACCAGGTCTAAAGCCACACTGATAAGGTCCAATCAGTGTATCAACAAGCGGCTTTAGACGTTCACAAATAATGCGGGACAGAACCTTATATGCGATGGGGAGGAGACTGATCCCGCGGTAGTTGGCGCAAACTGCAGGGTCTCCTTTTTAAAGATTGGACAGAGAACACTTAGATTCCAATCGTCAGGCATGCTTTCATCAACCCATATACGGCACAGAAGTTGGTGCATGCACCTTACCAATTCTTCGCCTCCAGCCTTGAACAATTCAGCGGGCAGCTCATCAGCGCCTGGCGACTTGTTGTTCTTTAGCCTTCTTATGGCTAAACAGACTTCCTGTTGGGTCGGCGGGTCTATCTCTATGTTGTCGATTGGTGGCATCGTTACTTCTCTAAAGGCGGCATCATGTTCGTCATCGCCTCCCAGTAGGTTGGAAAAGTAACTTCTCCATTTGTTAAGCGCCACTTGCGGATCTGTGACCAGATTCCCCTGTTCGTCTTTGCATTGTGCGACTCTGGGCTTGAAACCTTCTGTTAACTGCTTAATCTTTTGGTAAAATTTTCGAGTCTCACTCATGCCGAATAACATCTCGACTTCCTCGCGCATGCGCCTTTCCTGCTCAAACTTTTTTCTTCTAAAAAGGCGTTTCTCCTCTTTCTTTTTCTCCAGGTATCGCTCTTTAGCAGCCCGCGTTACTCTCGACTGCAGAGTTCTCCTGTAGGCAGCGTTTTTCTCTGCAGTCGCGCGTCGGCACTCCTCGTCATACCAAGACCGCTTTCGAGGGGGCTCGGAGTAACCGAGTATCTCCTTGGCAGCCGTACTCATGGAGTGCGATATACGCTGCCACTGTTCGCATATATCGGAAGGGAATGGGGAGGTTTCCCTGAGCAGTTGGGCGAGTTTAGCTGAGTAGGCTTCAGAGGTCCCTTGTGATTGCAGCTTCTCGACGTTTAGCTTTCGACGTGTGCCAGAGCGTGAGGCATGTGCCACACTGAGCCGCGTGCGTACCTTGGCTGCAACCAGGTAATGATCCGAGTCTATGTTGGCTCCTCGAATCGCACGCACGTCTAGTACACTCGATGAATGCCTTCCGTCGATCACAACGTGATCAATCTGATTTCGTGTTCGTTGACCAGGGGACTTCCAGGTCGCCTTATGGATGTCGAGGTGTTCAAATCTGGTACTACTTATGACCATGTTCCGGCCCGCAGCGAAGTCTATTAACCTCTCTCCGTTACCGGAGGTTGTTTCATGAAGGCTGAATCGTCCGACTGTCGATCCAAAAACTCCTTCTCTCCCGACTTTTGCGTTAAAATCGCCTAGCACGATCTTTATGTCGTGGTCGGGGCAGCGCTCGTATAGTTGTTCCAGGCGCTCATAGAATTCATCTTTTATCGTGCCGTCCTTGTCTTCTGTTGGCGCGTGAGCACAGATAAGGCTAATATTAAAATATTTTGCCTTAAGTCTGAGCGCGGCTAGCCGTTCATCAACTGGTGTGAAGCTGATGACAGAGCGACGCAGTCTATCACTCACTGCAAAGCCGCACCCAAACTCGTGCTTGGAGACATGCCCGCTGTAGTGTATCTCCCAGGGGGTGGTGGTTTCTCTTCTGTCTTCTCTTTTGGTAGCGTTATTTTCTTGCTCCCATGTCCAATCCATCGCATTTCCTGGAGTGCGGTAACGTCCGATGAATATTTTTTGAGGACTTTCACCAAGGCGATATCATCACCATCTCTGTTGAGGGTGCGGACATTCCAGGTGCAAATTCTCAAATCGTGGTCCTTAAAACGTTTGCGTGGGTCGTCGTCAGGGGGGTCCGTATCCGAGGCATTGTTGTCGCAGTTTTCATTGGTGGAGATTTTTTTACGGTGGTGGGTACCAAACCCGACGCACTAACCCTATATATTATACCCTGTAGGGAAGGGGGGGGTTGTAACACGGCAGGTTATTTCATACTAGAGGTGGGCGCGGGCCGGGCTTTTTTTCGTGGCCCGCGGGCTTACACAGGCCCGGAGCGGGCCCGGGCCTTAAAATTAAGATTCGTGCGGGCTTCGTGCTTCGTAAAAGCCCGAAATTGGCCCGTAAAAGCCCGAAATAGGCCCGAAAACAATTTTGATTTGTTCGCGCTATTTTTGTTTATGCTCGAATTAGAACCGCCATTTATCGCATTTTAATTGTTTATCGATCCTACTATCGATTTGCTTATACATATTTTACTTGTTTGCTCACCACAAATTCAAAATTGGCGTCGTATTGTGAAATTGATAAAACTTTGCAATATTTGCATTGTGGTCAGAAAAATTATGTAAACTTTGCAGAGCTAGTACACTTGATTCCCAAATAATAACTGAGTTTAAAACAATGACCCTAAGCGCATTAGAAAAAAGGTTTCTTCCGGCAATCGCTCATTTGGTTGGGCTTTTCTTGAACCCTCCTTATAGAGAGATGAATTTCCTCTCAGAGGAAAAAATAGATAATGTGTTAGCTACGGTAAAAGCAATGCTCTCCGAATTTATAGGGGATCATGAATATAGTAGCGTTGATGATATAACTAATAACATAAACTCAAATAATTCCGAAAATGGAATGTTTGCTGAATTTTTAGACTTAAAATATATAAAAAAAACGAAAAGTTGAGAAAAACGCTATCGACATAGAGCTTGACAAATATTTGGCCTATCCAGCAGCTCCTGCCACACATATTTTAGAACTCTGGAAAAATGCAAGGGACTTAAAATACCTTCCCAAATTAGCTCGGACCATTCTGGCTATTCCTGCCAGTACGTCTACGAGCGAAAGGCATTTTCAGCATCGGGCCATGTTTTAAATGTAAAACGCACTAGGCTAAAAAGCTCAAATTTAGAAAAAATTAAGTTTCTGTGCCGGGCCGGGCCGGGCCCGGGCCTTGGTGAAAAAGTTTCGTGTTGGGCCGGGCCGGGCCTCTCAAAAAAGAGTTCGTGTTCGTGCGGGCCCGGGCCTCTAAATACAGGCCCGCGCCCACCTCTATTTCATACCATCCCCGCAATCAGGGTCATAAGCAGCTCTTCTTCAGTAAACTTACAAGTTTTAAAATATCGCCAACGAAATTCCCTCAGTATTGGACATCGGCCCACAAAATGATGCATATCCTTCTGCTCATTCATATTGCAAAAGGAGCAAATACCTCCATTTACAATTCTTCTTGGGCAGCTGTTTAACCATAAGAGATCTCCTCTGCCCTTCATTATCCAAGTTATCTCGCTTTGCTTGAAGAACTTGTTGCAGTATGTGGGTCCGATTGCATAATTAAGGTCCTTATATATACTTGTTGAATTAATTCGCATCATTTTCTCAGCGAGGATATGCGGGAGTCTAGAATCTTCATACTCAAATAATATTCTTGAAAGGTATTTGAGATGAAGTGTTGGACTAAAGATGTGTCCATCTTCTAGTTTTGCGTCAATTCCCAATATGTAGTTCGGTGTGCTTTCTGGTAGCTTGAGTATTTTCTTTAGAAAATATCGCTGCAATTAAATTACCGTGAATGTTTTGTCAACCAGCCCTGCAGTACTGGGGAGCTAGTTCGTGGCTGGTGATATAAGTACTTACCAGGAAACCACCTCTACTTACTTTACTAACCCTAAGCAGTGCGTTTCTTCATTTCGTATTTTGTATGAAATGTCCGCAAATAGGGTCAATCGCCACCACATCGTTTACCGTAGAGCTAGTGAAATGGGTCCCCATATTAGGGTGGCTAAAAAGGGTACTTACATTGGTACCCATAATATGGGTAGTTACATGGGTGCCCATAATAGGGGTACTTATGTAGGTACCCATAATAAGGGTAGTTACATGGGTGCCCATTATAGGGGTAGTTATGTAGGTACCGTGAAGAAAATAAATAAAAAAGTTTTAGTTTAAAATTAAATGTTGACTTCATTTGATTTATTTTTTATTATTAATTGTTGTTTTAGGACGCTATTTGTTTTTGAAATGTCACTTCTTCTGCAGCTGCAAGGCTTTCCGTATTTGGTCCTCAGCTGACCCACTTCCATCAACCGAATTTATTGCATCTGGAAAAAAAAATTTTTTTTTTTAAATCTATCAGTTTCAAATGAATGATGTATGTGAATTGAAACAATTCAATTGCTAACTAAGCTAATTTAATAATTAATTTCATTTAAAATAAAATTGACTGCAACTAACTTTGTACAACGCTAGTTATAATCAATTTGATAATACCTACCGATCATGGCTCCATAAAAATTGGCTTCGGCTTTTAATGAAGCTTTACCTTGAACGCCATCAGCATTGTAGGCTAAAATAACCTCATTGGCCAAAATATTTTTCAGGTGTTTAAAAATGCCACCTGACAAAATTTTTTCTTTCCATTGCATCATAAAAGATACAATTTTATCAGTATCCATTCTAAAATAAAGCTCTCGGTTTGTTTCGTTTATTTCCATATTAATAGCATTCAGGTCGCTAACGGTCTGAATAGGAAACTTCCTTGCCGCCTTCTGCCCTTGTCCTTGCTGTTTTGTCATCCCTTTTATTGTTGCCGTTTGTTCCGAGCCAGCTTCAATAAGATCTTTGAAATTTCCTCTTAAGGACCTAATCTCCTCGACAAGTGTGTCCAATTTGACCTGGACCACAGTCGTCTCGGCTGAAAAAAATGGAGTTAGTTAAATTTTTTTAACACAGGCTTACAAATAAAATCCAACTTTTGGACCAGATCAGTTAGCAATCGAATTGAAATCAATTGTCCTTTGGTTTCTGGTACCTCTTGTTCTTGTACTTTCCACTTTAAGCGCATTTTCTTCTGCAGCAACACAATTTAATTTGTCTGCATATTTCTTTTTCTGCTGCTGCTGCTTAAGCCCTCTTAAATGCCTCTCGCTATACATATTATATTTATTTGGTTGATTACAGTACCTTTTAGTTTTAGTTATTTTATTAATTAATGTCACTTTTGTTTTAATTTCACTCTCACTTTTTAATTGCACTCGCTTTGCTGCTCTTCTCTCAACTGCAATGCTGTCAGAAATTCGGCAAGCCAACAAACACAGCTGCGTTCGAGCATTGCGAAAGAGCAGCAAGCAAAACGAAAAACAAGTGAGAAAGTCGGTCAAGCCCGACTATAACATACTCTGTACCCGGAGTAGAAGCTGAATGCAATGCTGGTGCTGCGCTCATCTCAAAGTCTCCCTCTCTTTTTCTCTCTCTCTCGCTAAGATTGTGTAGTGTTGTGTGGGGCGAGGAAGATGTACTGTTTTGCTCATAACTTGAGAACCGCTCATCCGATCTTTATCATTACTTCGGCAAATCGATACATTTTGCTAATTACTAACTATCTCTAGAAGATTCGAAACGTCTATATTCAAAACTGTAGGAGATATAACGTTTTTTCCGAATTGCGGGGGCGGGAGGGGGCGTGGCAAAAATTGAAAATAAACTTGATCTGCCTGCAGCTATAAGAAATATTTGTCCCATACATGTCAAACCTCTATCTCTTACCATCTCCGATATCTGTTTGTTCATACGGACGGAGGGACGGACAGACGGACAGACGGACAGACAGACAGACGGACAGACGGACATGGCTATATCGACTCGGCTATTGATGCTGATCAAGAATATATATACTTTATATAGTCGGAAATGATTCCTTCTCCCTGTTACATACTTTTGCACAAACTTAATATACTCTATGTACCTTCGGTACAGAGTATAAAAACCGAACTTCTATCACAATTCCTTTTGTAAATTTAGAAACAACAGCGAGAAAAACGTAATCGAAGTTTTGATTTTTAAGTCACTTATGCCCTATTCGCAGAATAACAAAAACAAATTGCGATCCTAGTATCGTAATGTTTCGTTTACGCTTTCTGTCGCTTTCGCGCATTTTACTCGGTGGTCCGGCGTTCGCTTACCATAGGGTGAATCAAGTAAGTACCCATGTAGGCACTAGCCGAAAAGTTAGCTGGGTGGTTCGCCGTTCGCTTGCCAACGGGTCACTCAAGTAAGTACCCATATAGGAACCAGTCAGTTGGTGTTTCGGAGTTCGCTTACCATAGGGTCACTCTAGTAAGTACCCATGTGGGAAGTAGCGGGGTAGGTAGTTCCAGCATGGTCAATCGCCACCTCCAGAACTGCAGGGAGGATAAAGTGTTGTTCATCGGTCCGGTAACGCTACAAAAAACTGGCAGTGCTCTGTCAAATTTTAAATTAAATTAGTATTGCATTATTCACATGGCTTAGCGGAGTTAAAAAAAGAACCTGTTGGGCAGAGGATGAAGTCGTCGAGCTGTTGGTCATTATGAGGGAAGACAATGTTTTGAGCCAGCTAGACGGGAAATCAAAGAGAAACGCCGCAGTGTACAAAAAAATGGCAAGTTTCTTGAAATCAAGAACAAAATTCGGATGCTTAAACGAAACTTTTTCGATGTCAAGAGAAGCAATAGCAAGAGTGAAGCAGAAAAAAAGACCTGCACCTACTTTCTAGAGATGAACGAACTGTTTGGGAGTCCGACGATTCATATGAAACATTTGAAATTGCAGCTCTTGATGAGGTAATGTCGAAGACTGACGTGGTGCCCGATCCACTAGCATCTCATGCAGTTCTGCCTAAGGAAAATTTAACAGTGAAGCCTAGCCGTACTTCAAGTGAAAGTGAAGAGTAGAAAAATCTAATATATTTAACTTTTAGAGAAAGAAAACGTGTTGAACATGCTAGAAAAAATTTCATCACAAGTTCAAGAGGGCCTTGATAAGCTGGATTCACCACAAATCTGAATTCATAGAAGCTCAGAGAATCGTGGACGGGGAGTTTGTTCAGAGCATGCGCGAACTCATGGCCAACCGAAAACGTCGCCCACCACTCTATATTCTGCACAAGACGCAAGCTTGTACCGACAGATCGCCACCTGCTTCTTCACTGGCCCAGGTATGGTCATCAATATTTTCGGCACCGGCAAATGAGGACGCAACAGTTCGCACAGCTCAAAAAACGAAATATCTCCATGAAGAGCTTCTCATATCGATCGCTTTGAAGCAAGTCCCAGTACGCGTTGCTCCTTGGTCTGCTTTTTAAATGTCCTGATCCGTGGCCTGCACGTATAAACAGCGGTAATTTTTTTACGCGTACTGTACGTATAAACGGGGTATTAGTTGGACTTAGTTGTTTTAGCTCACTTCAAAGCGAGCTAATTACACTTGTTGCGAAGTCAGCTTGTGCGGGTGCTTGCCTCAAAAGGAGGCAGTTTATTATGCGCTGAGGTAACATTGATTTTTAGTCAGAATAACGAGCCAGGCGTAGAGTTATTTAATGGTTTGTCCATTCTGTTATAATGGTTTTTTATATATTTCATCATTATACATCTTTTGGACTTTATCGCGGTTCTGTATTATTACCAACATGGTTGTGAAGTTATCAAAGGGCCTTTCTTTGGTATTAAACCATATCGTATAGAACCCGCAGCTAATTTCTCTGCACTAGACCAAATATATCCACGCTTGGCTCGCAGGGACCGAAAACATTTCGCTATTCACGCCGCTAAGAGTCGAACGCTGGCCAAGGCTTGCGCCATGAGAGCAATCAGCTTCTCACAAGCCTGAACCGTGCCTGTCTGTATACAGTTCTTCTTTAGATTTATATGTGAACAAATAATAATAGCCCTTTACAGCAGAGGCGGTCAAATGGAGAGGAAAAAAAAGAGAGCTTGTGTTAGTAAACAAGAGAGCTCTCTCCAGACAACACGCATTTTACTATCTAGGCAGTGCTCACCGATTCACACAACCATAACTTCGGCTCGCGTTTGCTTAAAAATACGACAGACTTCGGCTCGTGCAAGCCTTAGGTGGACGGGTTTGCTTTACAGCCCATCTTTATGCTAGATAACAGTATTCTGATAAGCGATTTCGGAATCACTAGTCCATCTCTAGCCTGCTGCAAACTACTGCAGTTATCGATAAATATCAAGGCAGACCTGGATTCTAACGGCACTCTTTGGCTGTTAAAAGGCGTTTTCTTCAACACGTGCACGTGTAAGGTTAAGATGTGCGACGAAGAAATAAAAGCCTGTTGGCAAACTATAAATAAAATTGTGAACACGGACATTCCTGACCACGCTGAATGGTCAGAAACATTTGTGCGCTACAAAAAGTCCTGGAGTGAGGGTTATGGAGTCGTAGTGATTGAGAAGGTAAGTAGGGGGACATTCCAGAAAGGTACAAGAAAAATGACAGAACACATTCTGCACAGACCAAATCGAAAAGTGATTCAAAGAGATTGAAGCCCCCATCGAAATGGATCAAAGAAGCAGGCGGAGAACATAAGGTAATTAACACTAGCTCCCCGCTGCAGCACCTCTAACTTGAAACTTTAACAAAGAAACCCTTGCAGCAACAGCTCCATGGCCAACCAAAGAAGCCAAAGAAGAAACGGCAAGCGGCCGATCTTCCCCAGCTGCAAAAGAAAAAGTCGTTCCACCAGGCTGTATACGCAATGACTTAGAGCTGGAGGAGTTGATGATTGATGAGGTCATAAAATCTTTGGATTCAGAGGACGAAAATGTCGACCACGATACAAGTAACATTTTTGTTGCTGGACATGATGTGGACCATGAGCTAGAACTTTAAACGACCAGAGAGAAAGAAGGGGTGCGCCAGGAAGGCGGCCAGTTACCTGGATTACGAAATGTCAAATACAACGAAATTTCGTGCAATCTTGGGTGCCCTTCGCCCCCCTACTTTTAATACAAACAAAGTGTCCAAAACAAAAAAGCAATCTTCCTAACATTTTTTTACTTAAAATAAAGTAATAAAATTCTTACAGATTTTAATTATTGTATAAATAACGAAAGCGTACTTAAAAGTCGCTTATGCCCCACTCACTCTCCTTGTGCACTTTCCGCTTTTATGCGCTAGAGGCGCCACTCAATCTATCGCTTATCGATTAACACCTATCGTCTGGTTGGCCATCTTTAGCCAGCAACCAACAACGACGAAAAATGAACATTAATTATTAAAAAAATTATAAATGGGATTTATTGTTTAAATGCGCAGCCTAAAACAAACAAAACCAGTTTATTATTTAAGTGAAGCCATCAATGCAAATGCGGAGGTGTGCAGATGCGCGGAGTTGAGTGTTGTCCACGTTTGGAGGATGTGCGCACTGAATTTTCATAAAAATAATTGGAAAAACCATTAATTTAGTCCCAAGACTGTGGCAAATACGGCAGAGCAGCAACATTAGTCGCAGCTTACGGAGTTGGTTCATAGCCAAGCGGCAGCAGTTTGGAGTCGCAGCGGGATTATGGCCGCCGCCTCGTCAGATGCACTGCACCAGACCACCTATGTGGATTTTAACGATTTGACACTAGGCGAGGTAAGCTTTAACTGCTTAAATTCTGTAAATCATTTTTAATTTAACCTACCCTTTAATGCCGCAGAAAGTGGGACATGGCTCGTATGGTGTGGTCTGTAAAGCCATTTGGCGCAATCAGCTGGTGGCTGTCAAAGAGTTCTTTGCCAGTGCCGAGCAAAAGGACATTGAAAAGGAGGTCAAACAGCTGTCACGTGTTAAGCATCCCAATATCATTGCGTTGCATGGCATCTCATCGTGTCAACAGGCCACCTATTTGATTATGGAATACGCCGAGGGAGGATCTTTGCATAATTTTCTGCATGGCAAAGTGCAGCCAGCCTATTCGCTGGCCCATGCCATGAGCTGGGCCCGTCAGTGTGCAGAGGTAGTTAAATTTAAGATAATGCTGATAATGGGGAATTAGGCCCAAAACTAGAAGAAAGAATAGCACCAGCAAATGCTCCTGATTAGAAAAATCTCAGTAGTTCCGTTCGTCACTGACTGCCACTCCATGAGCCCATAAACATTTTCTAAATTGTTAGAGTTAATATCTATTTACCTCCTTACAACCTTCCTGACCTATCAACAAACCTATCAGCCATCAAATCGAAGAACAATCAGGAAAAGATCCTCCAGCAAGCAGTTAGAAACCCAGTTCATAAAGATAGCAAAACAGTTGCTGTGCAGGAACACCACTTGCCGAAAACTCCAACCTTTTATAACCCACCAGTTTGGGTTAACTCCGTTAACCCTCTAGGGCCACCCCATGGGCCAAAAAGCCCTAAGCTAATTCGTCATATCTAAAACAATTAAGAGATCGTATTTAGATGTCCGTTTAGATCATTGCATTTGTAGCAAAGGCTGTCTTTAAGGCGTATCTGCGTGCCTGTTTGAAGAAAGAGCGGTCCATTTTGTTCGCATTGATACTAAGTCCAACTTCTTTTGACCACTTACATAAATGCCTGGGCATGGGTTTGATTACGAAGCTAAAGGTAGATTGATATAGGCTTATTTCATGGCTTTTATGTTGTACCTTATGATACTCCTCTTACTATGAACGCCGTGACACACTCTGACTGAACCCTTCTACAAATCAGAAGGTCGAAATGATTGACTGGATATGCCCCGTAAATGTCCGCAAAACCTTCTTAGAACCAATAACTTAAGGAGTAACTGCGATACAGAGACATTTTCGAAGTGGAACACGATTTTACACATATGTACTGAGTCTGTCAATCTTTGCGTACACACATGTAGAATCGAAGGTCCACATTGAAATTTTCTTTCCTTTTTGCGAGTTCTAGAGCAGAGTTCCCCAGTCATAGCACCCCTGGGGTGGGAACATGCTTGTCAATTCATATTGAATGCTGGCCGAAGCAATGCTCCACTGTGTGTTTCGCGGAACCGTCTTGGGGAACCATTTATTAGTGTTTATTGAGTCTTCGGCTGCTACAAGGAAGTGTAAACCAGTTTCTTTCCCCTTTTCCTTTCCTTTTCCTTCCTTTTTGTGTAGGCATGCTAGTTTACCCAACATCAGGTGTCCTTTTCTTTTTATACCCTTGGAGAGGGTATATTAAATATTGTCCGAATGTTATTAACGCTTAGAAGAAAGCATCTCCTACCACATAAAGCATCCATAGACAAACCATAGAAAACCATAGAAAAATTTTAAGTGTAAGTAACTAAAGGTTAAAGTTTGGGTTCAGATGTTTTGGCTTTGGATAGAAAGCAATTGAAAATAATCAAATTTTTTAAATAGCTAAATTTTCCAATCGATTTTTCCCGCGAATTAAGCATATTTCGACCATTACAAAGAATACGAAAAATATTATTTTGATCCGAAAAAAATCCCAGTGGGCAATTCTTCATGGAATTACCCATATATATTCTTCATCAGCATGACGAGCTGAGTTGATATAGCTATTTTAACCAAACTTTGCACGGAAGATAAGTCCGTTTTCATTTCGGACATATCCCTCAAATTAGTTTGGGAAATCGGACACAACCACCAAAAAATGTTTGGGCGTTGTGGCCAACAAAATGATATTCAGTGGATCGCAACTTAAAAAACAGTAGTCATCAAAATTTAATAAATAGTCCTCTCACTGAGTTCCAAAATTGACCTTAAAAAATTTGTCTATCTTGTCGATATACCCATTTTTTGGAATTTTTTATGAGAAGTGCCCAAATAATTTGCGGTAACATCAGAACCAATAACCTGAAAAACACACTAATAGTAGGATGGCAGCGCGTCTGCACTCTGCTGTTTTTTTGGCATTCATGAAAGCGATTAGGATTTGACTTAGATTTTGATTCGATTGAGACTCCTGTTAGTGTGAAAGAACAAGTACAAGCAAAGTATCTAAGAGACCACTGCTATGACCAAAAATGCCATCAATGGCAGGTTTCTATCCCTAAAATACAAATAAAATTCGAAATTGGTGTCTTTTGGAAATGAATGAGAAGTGAAACTTTATTTCAATATTAATTGAAAGCTTGTCGATTCTTTTGCTATTCCAAACATTTCTGACTCTGTCTACTTTAGGCCGCTAATTCATTTTCCAAATAAAGCAACATATTTAAACATTAGGCCCATAACATTTTGTAATTTAATTTCGATGCTCACAGCGATTTGAATTTGAATATGGGCCTTTTCACCATTTATTTACATATGAGCATTTCCATTCTGTCGAACCGTGACCGTCGTACACATTGAAAATGAAAAAGTCAAAATAAATCGAATGTTTAATTCGTTTTTTACTGCATAATATAGCTATCAGCAAGCACTTTCATTAGTGTTACAGTGTATATTAAGTGAAATTCGGTTTCCAGAATAATGACCAAATTGGAAGCTATTCGAACGTGACAAAAACAAACGTGGTTTTGGAGAGCAGCTATATAAAGATACAGTTTAGCGAAACACAGCACAATAACTAAGCCCAAATAGTTTTAATATTTTATGAATGAATAGTTCTTTAAAATGTATATTATTTGATTTAAAAATCTTAAGTACAATGTTTGTAAAAAAATATTCATCTCTGTCGATACGTGACATGTCGAACGTGACATTTTTTTCATCATTTTATTTATGTGGTTTGTGCCATAATGCGAAGCAAAAACTTATAGTTAATTGCATTGGCATAGTTTCTTATGAATTCTTGTAAAGCCCTTTGTACCATCAGAAATATTTTAGATAGCGAAAGTACATGTAATCTACAGTCACTTTTTTCCAAAAAATTAAGCAAATTTAATGTCAAAATTAGAAAAATTGCTACGGCCGTGAAACCGAATATATCCAATTGGATTATCAGTAAATATTAGATTAGCTTACATTAGTTTAATTTGATTGTTTCCCTATGAAAATTCGATCAATTATAGTGTTTTTAAGCATTTTAATTTTTTGGGCCAAGGTGGACCTTTTTTTGAAAAATGTCCATATATAGATACCTCATCTCATACAAACTTTTTTATTTGGGATCCTATGTCAGCTCCCAAGAACAATCGTTTTTTTAGTCAAATGAGACATCTATAATTCGTTGTTCTCAGTCGTATATCTAATTTCTAAAACGTATAGCTAATTTTCAATATATGTATCTTCGTAAAGGAAGCGAAAGGCGAAAATTGGGATCCAAAGTCAGCTCCTAAAAACAATCGTTTTTTGTTTCACATGCGTCATCTAAATATCTATAAATCTTTGGTTTGAGCAACACCTTCTATTTACCCGCCTACATGTCAATCTAACTTCATATTGCAAATGTTTAAATTTCCTTAAATCTATTGACTGACAGAGGTTAGGCTATTTACCAGTCTTAAATTACCAACTATTATCTTCATGATAATCTGAACTAATCATAAAATGTTGTGTGTGTTCGGATTCTTTAGAACGCTTGGTCTTGATTAAGCGTGTCTACGGTTGCCATCTATTAAATCTAAATGATTTCCAAAACTCATACAACTTTGCAAATTTCGCGAAAAATCTAAGCTCAAATGACCATTTTGGATAATACGCGATTTTTTCACACTTTTGCCAAAAGTTTTCGATTTTTTTAACCATTGGATCACAACCTCTTATTTGCCAAGACCTGCATTGTCATCTAATCATCAAGCGCTTTAATATATACCTATTTTTAAAATAATTTTGCAAATTTCGCGGTTTTTATTACCATTTGACTAAGTAACTAGCCTATGTTCAAGTCCAGGTTATCAACTATCTGTTTGTCAAGTTTTATTCGAATCCTTTCAGCCATTTGTGCGTGAAAGCGCTTTCATAAAAACTTTTATAATAATTTGACAAATGTAGCGGTCAAAGTAATATAGCCTATGTTCAAGTCTTGGTAATCAACCAAATTTTGTCCTAATCAGTTAAGCTATTTGTGCGTGATTGAGTAACAAACGGTCACACATACAAATTTTCACATTAATAATATTAGTAAGATTCCATTCAGCACAGATTATTTTATTCTATTAAAGTAGTCTGAGGCTTATGGTTTTTTTATATCGCGCTAGATTTGTCTTCAGTTGATTTGGACCTACTCAAAATTGGAGCAAAAGTTTCTTCATAAGTTTTTTTGGGGTTTTAGTCAGGGCGGGTCAAATGTAGTTTCAAATGTACTTTCTATGTTAAAAAACGCGTTTGCCTTCGGACAATGGTTGTTATGGGCTGCTTTGCCCTTGTTTCATTAGTGTTTTATATCTCATCACTGGATTGCTTGGCGTACTTGAAGAGCTGTTTAAGTTTGGCTATGGTTTTTCTTTTCGCCTGTGAGTGTGGGACTCATTCATCGTACTCATAGAGTAGCGTCTTACTAAGTAAACTTTGCTTGGATTCAACCACACTAGGTGATACTATGCCACTATGTTTGGTTTATAAAATTTAAACCTAGAAACCAAAATGGAACCTTTAAACGATACCATCATTAAGTTACATACCGAAGCTGAAAAAACTCTAAACCAGTGTCCGGCAACAAAATAGTGCTAACTGAGAGCGCTCTCGCGTGAGAAAACACACACATGCAAAGGCAAAATGAGCATGTGTGTGTTGCCGGCCACTGCTCTAAACTTTAGATAAATTCCTAAATATTCCACTATCAACTTTTCACACAAAATGTTCAAATTTGATTTCTTATGATGTCCCACTGCGTGGTACTTAAACTTCATTAACTAAATTAGGCATAACATAAGATAAGAGTTATAAACTTTCCTTTTCTATTTTTCACAGGGCCTGGCCTATTTACATGCCATGACACCCAAACCCTTGATCCATCGTGATGTGAAGCCTTTAAATTTACTGCTGACCAACAAGGGACGAAATTTAAAGATTTGTGATTTTGGCACTGTGGCCGATAAGTCCACCATGATGACAAATAATCGTGGCAGTGCTGCCTGGATGGCACCCGAGGTGGGTTCAGCCATATCTCACGTGTACTCTAAATTCTACAAAATTTCTTTCTTTGACAGGTCTTTGAGGGTTCCAAGTACACGGAAAAATGCGATATATTTAGCTGGGCCATTGTACTTTGGGAGGTTTTGTCACGCAAACAGCCATTCAAGGATATTGATAATGCCTATACCATTCAGTGGAAAATTTACAAGGGTAAGCTTGAGAGCGAAACAGGTTTTTAGAACAATTTCGACGAATCCAGGAAAATATTTATGAAGAAACAAATTTTGTTTATGTTGATTCTATGCCGAAATAGTTATAGCCTTGGAGAGTATTGTCCGTACCTGCTTTTTCTAGACATGATCTTATATTTTTGACCTTTGATTTGAGACTTATTTATTTGGAAGAATCGATTAAATTTGGAGATTTTAGGAATATTGACTACTCTGGACTCGAAGTCGAAGTTAATGTTTGTGTCTGGTCGCCCATATACTCCTCGCCCTCTGTTGACTGTCATATCAAAGTTCTGACTGATAATATTGAGTA
Source organism: Lordiphosa clarofinis (assembly GCA_018904275.1). Taxonomy (NCBI): domain Eukaryota; kingdom Metazoa; phylum Arthropoda; class Insecta; order Diptera; family Drosophilidae; genus Lordiphosa; species Lordiphosa clarofinis. Next base: position 524,594 of record JAEIGQ010000157.1, on the reverse strand, counting down.
TTTATATAATCAGTTTGTTAAGTTAAAAACCAAAGTATTAAAGCCAAAGCATCCACCTTGGTTTAATCCTGACATCAAAAGACACATAAATTTACGCAATGCGGCTTATCAAAGGTGGAAGCGCTACAAAACAAGTGACCTGCACGTTCATTATAAGAGAATGTGGGAAACTGTTACAAGATTGATCAAATCTGCTAAACGTACAAGTTTACCTACGGCATTAGGACAAGACAACATTGGAGGGAAATATCTGACTGAGGAATAGGGAAAACGAGACGGCAAGCTAATAATAATGACGTAGATGTTGATGCTCTTAATCACAAGTGTACGCAATTTAATGTAGCTGAGGCTACCTGAATGTTCAACCCCTTTATGATAATAGCTTTAGTTTTATGTGTGTCAGTACTTATGATGTCTTAGAATGTATCCTTAAGTTAAAGTCTAATGTGGAAGGACTAGATAATCTTATCCGCAAATTTATAAAAATACTGCTTCCTTATCTCTTAGACCATATTACACATGTAATTAATTCCGCAATTACAACGACCACTTTTCCGTCTTTGTGGAAAAGAGCCAAAATTTTTCCTATCCCTAAGCCAAATAAAGAATGTAGTCCAATCTCGATTCTTCCATTTTTGGCAAAAGTCATTGAGAATTCAATATTAATATGCTTTTAAGCAAAAACCTATCCGGATTTAGGAAAACACGATGCTGTGTAACTGCAATAGCTAACATAGTTGAAGACATACGTCAACAGATAGATTCCGGCAGTGTAACTTTCCTTAACCTTCTGGATCATAGTAAAGCATTTGATACTGTCAAATCTTTACAATTTTTCTAACACTGCTTTGAATTTCCTTAAGTCATATCTCACTGATAGATTACAGGCAGTCGTCTCTGGATCGTCTATGTTCGGTTTTAGTGGTTTGTTACGCAGTGTATCGCAGTGATCTGTCTTAGGACCCTTACTGTTCTCTGTTTATGTCAATGACTTACCAAATGTTCTGTCCAACTGTGAAGTACACATGTATGCCGATGATGTTCAGATATATGTTAGTCGCCCGGCAGTGACAATACTACAACAAGAGCAGCATTACAACAAACGCTTCACATTAGAAATGTTGCATATCTCAAGCGTTTCAACTGACAGGAGACTCAATTTTAAGACCGACACTGAGAACTGCGCTCAATCATACAGACACTTACTCGAGCATTGACAATTAGTTGAAGATTCCATGTCACACGGTGCAGACGTGCAAAAATTGTACGTAAACTGTTTTTTGTGAGAGCGGACACTCGATTCTTCAAATATCAAAAAATATCAAACGCAGCCGTAAAGTCATTACTTCAGACTTAAGCAATGAGGATTCCTATGGGAAAAACATGAAAGGCCGGCCCTCATCAGTAATATCAGCAGCTGACAAGCGAATTATATTAAGGCACGCATCTAATTCTCACGACTCAGTCGCCAAAATAAAAGAAAAAACTGGTGTTAAAGCATGCGTTCGGACTGTACAAAGACAATAACCATGAAAAACCACCACTAAACCAACTTCGAAAGATGCAACGGCTCGAATTCAGTCGATCGAATATGTCCTGGACAAAAAGAGGTTTATTTTGAAGGGTCCTGATGGATATGCCTACTACTTTCATGATCTCAGAAAGAAAGAGCATACTTTAGATCAATTGGACAGCCGTGCCGGTGGTGTCATGGTGTGGGGAGCTTATTACTTACTATGACACCATCGAACTGCAATTTCTAACCAGCCGTAAGAATGCCATTGCGTACAAAGGTGTACTGAAAACGGCTTTTCCACCAATCAAGGATATTTTAGGATCCTTGGAATGGAAGTTCCAGCAGGTTAAAGCACCTATCCACACAGCCAGGATCGTTAAGGCCTGGATTGATAGTCAAAACGTGGAATTGCTAACTTGGTCGCCATACTCGCCCGATCTAAACATTATAGAAAATGTTTGGGGATGATTTGCACGCAAGGTGTACGAGTCAGGCAGGCAATATTCAACTAAAGCTGAACTTATTCAAGGAATAAAAGGGTCCTGGGAGGCTATTTCACTCAATTACATTTAAAAAAATGTATGACGCCTTACCCAAGCGGATGTACGAAGTCATACTTAACCGTGGAGGCTCAACACACAGGTAATACCACCTGGAAGAACATTAGCTATGTCGTTATATATTGTAAAAAAAGCAGTAGACTGAGTAGACATCCTTGTTTAACCCCTGTGTTGTTGCCAAACCAATCTAAGTGCTGTTTTCCATTCTATACGGCATCTATGTTGTTATTGTACAGATTGCGATTCAAGCTAAAAATTTTTGACGAGACTTCACATTGCCATCATCTATGTATTTGATTTCTTATGTCCTCAGTGATGTTCATGTTTCTAAAACCAGGTTGTTTATTAATGAATAATGAGTTATCTATCAGAAAATGTGTGGAGAAAACAGGGATACAAACCGGGTGTAACCAATTCGAATTGCTAATTTGTGTTTGTGAACCGAACCGACAAATTTTTTGATCATTCTCTACAGTAATTCTGTTTTGTATATCAAATCCAAATCCGAGATATCACGACTTTGAAAAGGGATTTCTCTTTTCTAAGGGACATGACAAAAAAAGCCTGTCATATTTTTATCCAAGCATTAACTTCGCAAACGTTTCACTATTTGGAGACCAAATTGGAATCATCTGTTTTCAAAACCCAAAACTCTTGTGAAAGTAAAACTAGAAGCATTTCAGATCTTTCACTATCCACTAACCGGTCCGCGAAACGCACATTGTACTTTATGAGCAAACCTTTGAATTGAATCCTTTGCAGAATTTTAGAGGTTCGCAATAGGACTGCAAACCAATTATGATCCTAACCTGCTTGAACCCGGAAGTTCAACAAAGCTGCGAAAGTTGCTAATCATCATTCTGAAATCTAGCCAAGTATTTTAAAAAGACATTTTTTAAAGCAAATGGCTCGGTTTATAAGAATTTCTGTTGCAACATTTATCAAATATATATCTCAATGAATATCAAATATCTGCTCTTCTTCAGGAGAACGACCGCCCCTTCTAACCACATGCCCCAAGCACATTGAAGACCTAATGACCGCCTGCTGGAAAACGGCACCCGAAGATCGTCCATCTATGCAATATATTGTGGGCGTAATGAATGAGATTGTCAAAGACTATACGGGAGCTGATAAGGCTCTTGAATACACATTTGTGAATCAACAGGTGAGGATTATAGCCAATTTGCCTGCCCTCCATTTTGATATCAAATTTGACATTTTTAAGATTGTCACCAAAGATAGCGATGGCACTGTGGCCGCTCAATATGACAGTTTAAGTCTTAGCTCCACAGATCTGAGTCTGGCCTCCACACAATTAACGCCCACAAATGACCAGGGGATGACATCGAATGTGATTCCCAATCCCAATGCAAATGCAACCACAACAACGACTAGCTCAATGACCGCAAATACCTCAACGTCACCAGATCGAACGCCCACCAATTCGGGCCAACTTGACAATAATGCTATATTCCATATGAGCAGCAATCGGTGGGATGCCATACCTGAGGAGGATAGCCAAATTGAGAGTTCGAATGATAGTTTCAATTTGACATCATCGGTGGCCACACAACGGTTGGAAACCATACGAAATGGTATGATACAAATGGCCTGTACGCCCATGGAACAGTTGACACTGGATGTGGAGGCGGTAAGTGGAGTCAATGACTTTGTTGCTCAGTTCTTGTTCAATCTAGAACCCTATCAATACATCCAACAGAATGGCTTTGATCTGAGTCGCAGTGAGAGCAGCAGCAGCAGCAGTACGCATGGTAAGTCAACAATATTTTAAGTAATTATTGTTATTTATGTCAACAAAATATTTGTTGCACATTTGCCAAAAGTGGCCTCCATCACCCCCCCTTTGGATGACGCATTCAACCTGCTCAGGGTCCTCTCGCTCTTTTTACTTAGCTCTGACTCGCTCGCACATTGAATTGCTCGATTTTTGCTTAATTAGCCGCTGCGGTGTTTCTATAATGCAAAATTAAAAACAAAAACACACAAAAACCAAAAATTACATTACATTTCTTTTTTTTTTTTACATTATTCAATTGCCAATGTCCTCAGGCTGCATAAATTATAAATATTTAGTGCGCTCATTCAAAGCCAAAACAACAACAATTGTAAGTGGAAAGCGCATGACAACGACAAAGTCGAAATTGTTACACTCTAAAAGCGCATTCGAACACGGTCGCCAATTTTTGAATTATTCTAGAATTCGATCATGAAGTTCTCTCAAAAGAAAACAAGACTCAATATGGCAGTTTATTAGTTTATGAAGGAACATAACTTTGAGTCAGATGATCTTGTAGGAACGTTAGGCTTGGAGTCTGTCCACATACGATGGCAGGCGACGGTGGTGTTCCCAGTTACGTAAACGTAAGGCGAACAGGAGAAATTGCTTCTGCACCGACTCAATAAGGCCCTGGAGCTGTAATCAAGTATAGGTCGGACAAGTGAGACGACGTAAAGAAGCTTAGTGGTGAATGGGTCAGTAAACTCCTTAGACCAACGTTTACCAAAAGCGAACACCCCTTTCGTTTTGCTAACGATAATCAGGAAAAGTTCATATTATGTCCGAATAAGGAAAAGATGGTTAAGTTTAGAAAGAGTACATAAGATTTTCCTGCTCATTGGGCGACATTATGATCTAAGAAATTGAAAGTTGTCTAGTATACCTACATAGTACCCCATAAATTCGGAAAATATTTTTCCTCGATGGACCGCGAGCTATAAAGAATTAATGTAAAAATATTATTTGGTTTTCGTTAAGGGTTTCGTTTAAACTTGTATGTTTTTTCATAAATAACTGTTCGAGGATTATATTCCGTAAATAACTCGTTCTGTAGGTGGATTAAAAAAGTACACTTTGCACATATCTTTTACTTATGAGAAGACCCGATCAGCGTCAAGTTATAAACAGGAGATATCGTTTTCACGGGGGGAGGGGGCGTGGCTTAAACTAAAACAGAAATAAAAGAACACGGAAATTTCGCTATAAAGATCATTTATTCGCTCGGAAATACGTTTTTTGCATATTATTCCTTAGTACAGAGTATAAGAAAATAGCTTGCATCCGCTCTAAAACGTTTCATTTATTTTAGACAAAAAAAATAAAAAAAAATGACCCATTTCAGCTGAAAAATTTTTTTAGTATAGTTTGGAATGGTGATCTAAAAATCGATTTCAAAAATTTTTTCATGGCTCCGTTTTTAAAATATTAATTTTTTAAATTTTTTTGGTAGATACTCTTAAATTTTAAGCCATATCTCAGTTCATAATTGTCAGATAGAGTCAAGTAAGAAATAAATCGAAAGGTAATGGAGCTGCCAATAATTGCGTGGAGCATTGTTTTTAAATCGGTTCACTAGTTTGAGTTCAACGCTCGAAAATCCAAGAAATTTCATTTTTAAACGACTAGAAAAAATATAAAAAAATACAAAAAAATTATTTTTATTTTTTCTACTTAATAATCGCACTTTTACGAAGAAAATAAGGTATTGGTGAGGAAAATCGTGTAACATGTACCGTAGATGGATCAAATTGAGTAGATGAACTAACAGTCAAATTTGAGTATTTTGTGTGTTTTCAAAAATTAACATTGTATTTTTCTTCGTTTTTTGGTCAATTTATGAAGTAAATGAAAAGCCAGAACGAAAATAAAAATTAAAAACGGAACAATAGTCGAAGGAAACGAAAATTTATTTCAAATTAATCAGGAAAATATCACATTTTTTTGCACTAAATTGCTTACAGCTCCTGTGTTTGTTCACAGATTTTTCTTCGTCGAGGTGCGGTTGATATGTAGAAAAAATAAAAATAATTTGTTTGGATTTATTTATATTTTTTCCAGGCGACCAAAAATGAATTTTCGAGCAAAAAATCTATTTTAAAAAATATTTTTGGGTATTGTATTCAAACTAATGAACCGATTTAAAAACAATATTCTACTTGATTACTGGCAGCGCAATAACCTTTCGATTCTTATTTTGCTCGACTCTATCTGACAATTATAAAGTGAGATATGGCTTAAAATGTAAGTGCCCCTACCAAAAAAATAAAAAAAATTATATTTCAAAAACGGAGCCATGAAAAATTTTTGAAATTGATTTTTGAGATCACCATTCTAAACTACATTAAAAAAAATTTTCAGTAGAAATGGGTCTTTTTGGCTGTAAACTAGTGTTATTGTTCAGAGTATTTGACACAACTTTTGTTACATAAAGGGCTTAATAGGAAGAAGCTGTATAAAATAGTGGAAAATATGGAATTCCGAATATCTCTAATTAAGTCAAACACAAGGTCTAAAGGCTGAAGCATTTTGGACTTTATCCATTGTAGACCACTGATCTTTTATCCCTTTAAACAGGATCGCAAGCTTTCTAAATGCTTTTCATAAATATTTCTTTTATTACTAGATCTTAAAGTCAGAATATTGCATCGTTCTCCATGTTAAAGTGACAGCCGAGTCTAATGCACTTTCAGGAATACCACTTAATTTCAAGACTGACATAACTCAAAACTTAATGATGCAGAAATATACGCTGTATTTTGTATAATATTGTGAAAAAAATGTTCGTACTGAGATCTCTTCTACTTTTCATGTGAGATAAAAATATGTGGTACAGTCAATATTGAGCAATCATACTTCACTTTAAGTTAAAGCATCATATTATAAAGATTGTAGATTTAAAATATTTTACTTGATTAACTTAAAACTAAAAGAACCTTTTTTTTGTGTTAAATCCATTGAGAACTTTAAACGTGTTTTTCTCAAAATGGATTATTTGGAGTTATGACAGTATTGAAGTAAGTTGAACGATATAATTTATTTCATGAAATTTGCCAGCCCTGAAATTTGTCGCCCCCTAAAAACTAACTTTTCACAGTGCATAAACAAATAAAGCAGACAATTATAATTGCCTAGAATTTCGCTCTATTCCCCAAAAATTACAAAAAAAAAGTAAAATTCTTTCTTTCTTGAAGAAATAGTTAAACTCTCATCCATGCTTCTTTTTTTTTCAATTAAATTTAAAAGCTGTTCCATTGAAATATTGAATATTTCTTAAGTAGGTACTCTTTCGAAATTTAGGCATTAGATCTTAGTAGGTATTTCCGGCTGACCCCATATATTTTAGGGTACCATTTCCTTTAGAAATTCTGGAGGATCCTGAACGTTTTGGGGGGGAACTCTTGGCCGCCTCTTCCAGAGAGGTGAAACTTGGGGAGAGCAGATGATTTAGTTTTGTCGTGGCGATTGCTGGGCAGCTGCAGATGAGGTGCTCTAGAGTTTCTGCTACTCCAGGTAGCAGGTGTCTGCTGTCATGATGCCTAGCTTTATCGCGTGAGCGGCTGCTAGCAGTCTGCAGTCTGTTCTTTGGAGCTTTAGCGTATAGTGCGTGAGTTTTTTGTCTTTCTTCTCGTGTTCTTCCACTTTTCCTCTGCTTCTTTCTCCGCTATCTCTTCCATCTTGCTGTATAGCGTCTGTAGGGAGATAGGTTTGTTTAGTGTTGCTTCTCCGTTTAGTGCGACCCCGGCTTTTGCAAGAGTGTCCGCCATTTCGTTTCCATCAATGCCCTGGTGGCTCTGAATCCAGTAGATTTGCACCTTGCTGGAGTTGCTGAGGGAATCTTTTGCTTCTCTGCTTGCCAGAACATTTTTTGGAGTTGATGGCGTGACTCTGCATTGCTTTGATGGCCGCTTGGCTGTCTACGTATATGTTGATTTGATCGTTTAATGCGTATAATTCTGCCAATTCAGTTGCTTTCCTTATAGCGAAGACTTCCGCCTGGAATATACGTAGTGCAGTGGTTTGGCCGTTTGTAGGAGAGTCTCAATTCCGGTTCCTTGCAGTACACGGCGGCTCCGACTCCGTGAAACGGTGCGTTGCTTCCTGAGCCAGTCGTGTACGCCAGTCTTCTGGTCCCAGTAATGCAGATGCGCCTGTGAAGTTGGCTTTTGGAATCATGTAGTCCGTGCTACTGTTGATCTCTCTACTCACTGTGCGGTGTCCATAGCTTTGTGGCGCCATGGCGCCATTGGGTTTCTGTTGCACTAATCGCTATTATTTTTACTGTTCCTTCTTTGCTGTTTTGCTATACGCCAGCGATGGTCAACGGATCCCCACAGGGGGCGAAGACACTTCCCAACGCATGCCGAAAATGTGGACAAGAGAGCAAAAAGCTTTTCAGTTGCTAAGTAGCCTTTGATGCTGTCAGGTCGACCAATACACTCTCGCTTTTTGGCCTCGGTCTCGATGGCCAACGCTGCTCTACACACATACGAAAATTTGTGTGCATGTGAGTCGTTCACTCTTGCGCTCTTAGAAAAAGCGCTTATTTCAAAATGTTGTCTAAGCGCCATATACTTGTATTAGTTGTATCATGTTCTGAGCTTTTTATCTGTATTAGTTTTATCATGGGCTTTGATGATCATAATGCAACTAAATTGAGATTTATACTGTGAAGCAAACTTCATAAAGTTTTCTGAAAAGCCTTCATTTGTAGGAAAGAGGAAGGAGATAATTAGCATATAAAAGACTCAGAAAGGTAAAAGAAAACAATTGCCAACAAAATATGAAATGCTGTATAGAAGAAGAAAGGAAAGAGGAGGAAAAAAGAAGGATGAAGGGAAAATAGAAGAAAGAAGGGAAAGTAGAAAACGAGGAAGGCAGCAACGAAAGAAGAAGAGAAAGAAGAAAAAAATGGAGGATAGAAGAAAGAAGAGAAGGAAGGGAAAAAAAGAAAGTAGGAAGCAGAATGAAGGAATGAAGAAGAGAAGGAGGAAGTAAGAAAAGAAGGAAGGAAGAAAAGAAGAACAAAAAGGGGTTGGAAAAAAGAAGAAAAGGAAGAAGGGAAAAATTAAGGAAGTAGGATAAGAAGGAACGAAAAAAGAAGGAAGAAAGGAAAGAAGGACGTAAAAAATGAAGGAATGAAAGAAGAAAGGAAGGAGAAGCAAAAAAGAAGAGTAGAAGTAAGAAGAGAAGGAAGGAGGACAAATAGAGGGAAGTAGGAAAAGAGTATAAGAAGGAAAAAAGAAGGAAGGAAGGAAGGAAAGAAGAAGAAAAGGACTATAGAAGGAAGAAGAGAGGAAGGAAAGAAAGAAGAAAGTAAAGAATGAAGAAATGAAAAAAGATGATAATCAGGCCTGTTCCCGTTTCCGCTTCCGATTGATCGGAATTGGAAAAAGCTGTAATCTCTAAGAGACGATTAAAGAATTCTGGCGAATCTTTTTGCCATCAAGAGGGTCGAATGAAGGTAGCTAGGGTTTTGAAGTTAAGAACACAGTCGGTTTTTGGAAGCGAGTACATTTAACAATTCCGATTCCGCACGATTTGATCGGAATCGAAAACGGGAACATGCCTGAATAAGATATGCGTTAAGCGCTTTTCCCAATTGCAACCTTCTACGCTGTCTATTTCATCAGCTGAAACTTCCGCTGAAGCTCTTATGCCTCGCATTCACATTCCCTTATATGTGTCAATATGAGTACAAAGAAAAGCGAGAGAGTAATGAGATGCGTCGCTCACAAGAGTTGTTTTTCGACTAAAATTTAACAAGCCAAAGAGCGAATGCGGCTACCTTGTTAAGTATACCTTGGTTTGCATCTAAGTCATGCATATGTCGTCGACAGAAATTTCTCCTGATCCTTATTCTTTTACCTTGTTTTTCTCTACATTGACTCATAAATTGAACACAACAACAATTTCAATATTTTCTCAAAACAAATATTAATTCGACAAATAAAATCTGACGAATTTGTGGGCCAGATGTGGGACACGTGTGACTATGCGATGCGTAAATTGATAGTGCTTGGATCCAGCATGTGACACATTGAGAGACAAAAGTATTAATATTATGAAAAGCAACCACATTTGGCCATAAACGAAAAATAGAACAAAATCTATGCGTTTCATTTTAGATATCAAATTTAGACCAAAAGTCGTTATACCCCCCTTGTTTTAGTGTATAACCCCGTCAAATACTTGCACATTTTGCTGCACAATTAAATAATTTGTAATTTGTAGCCTAGCCTGGCAATTTCGGGGCAGATTTATAGCCAAAGGCATGCTCCGTCGCTGACGCTTCAGCATAAACAGCAAGAACAACAACAGCACTAAACGATCAGAACGCACACATGACGATGTACCCATACCATATGTGACTCATTCAGCAATAATCTCACTTTTATTTTGATTTCGTCTATATGCCCGTTTAAATGTGTGTATACTGCTTATATATAGCCAGAGACGCGGGAATAGCAGCGAGCGGTAAGCAAGAGAGAGTCGGAAAATTTCATTTTGGCCACTCAGACACGATCCCAGAAATCCGTGTACTGTACTTTTACCATAAATACTATATACTACACCCGTGTATACTAGATACATATCAAATAGTAAATGCACCAACAGAAGTAAATACTTTTGGCCCACAGTTCGTTCAGGGCAGACGTACAGATGAAAAATCTTTGGCTGCGTCAGCGCTGTGTGTGTGTGTGTGTGTGTGCCAGTTGGATGAAGAAGAGAGAAAGAGATTTCCCAATCGGCGCAGATGCCAAATGCATTAATCATCGATTTTGATTTGTCTTAAATGATGAGCACTATTTTTGTTGCAAATTGTGGAGGGAATTTTGAATGGGAACAACCTGTGGTTGATCATTGTTGTTGTAGATGATAGGAGAGAGAGATGATGATGATGATGACTTTTTTTTTTGGTTTTCCATATTTATCCATATTTTATCAGACTTTTCGGCTTTATTTTTGCTGTCAAACTTTTTACTGCTTTCTTCTTCTTCTTTGCTTTTTTTATGCCTTTCTCTGCTTTGTCCTACTTCAGTGTGATATTGTTTCTCCTTGAGCTCTTTATGTGGAGTTAGGTGCACTCTCAAACAGTAGAGATAGGGTTCTGGGGGATCTCTACATAATTTTCCTGGGATTCTTCTAAAAAGAAGTTGATCGACGGTGTCATACAGTTCTAAAGAAAGTGCTCTGCTTCTTTTACTTATCTATTCGTCAATATGCCGTTCTTTCTTCATTCTTTCGATTTCCTTTGTAATCTTTTCAACTTTATTTTTCTGAGTTTCTTCCCTTCTTCATCGTTTTATTTACAATTTTAACTTTTTTAACTTGCTCCATTCCTTTTTAGCATTTAAGAAAAAAAATAGTTCCTTAGCACACATCCTTCAACCTATATTTTATCTTCCTTTTTCGGATTTTTTAAGTAATTGGTACCTCTCCTTCGCACTTTTTTTAATTTGTTTTGTCATGTATACGCTATTTCCAACTTTTTTTTTGTTGTTTTTTATATGCTACTTCCTTTTTCTTCTCTTCATTTCACTTACTTCTTTGCCTTTTCTTTTCGTCTTCCGTCCCCATACGGTCCAAAATTCTTAATCTTTCTTTTCCTGCCTTCACATCTGTTTATTTCTGTTGCTATAATAGTTTCTTTTAAAGTTTACTTCTTCATTCCAGTTTCATATTACCTCTGTAAATGTTTTTCGTTCTATTTGCAATTTCCTTCCTCTCGTAATATTTTATATTCTTTTGCAAGTATAGTTTTTCTTCCTTCTCTCCTTCCTTCTTGCTTTTCTTTCTTCGTTTTTTCCTTCTTTCTTTCTTCTCCCTACTTCATTCTTTACTTTATTCTTTATTCCCTCCTTCCTGCTGTTCATTCTTATTATCTTCTTTTTTCGTTTCTTCATTCTTCATTCATTTCTTCATTCTTTACTTCCTTCTTTCTTTCCTTCTCTTCTTTCTTCTATAGTCTTTTTCTTCTTTATTCCTTCCTTCCTTCTTTTCTTCGTTCTTTCCTTGCTTTCTTTTCCTACTTTCTTCTATTTTTCCTCCTTCCTTCTCTTCTTTCTTCTATCCTCCTTTGTTTCTTCTCCTTCCTTTCTTCTTTCATTCCTTCATTCTTTACTTTCTTCTTTGTTCGTTCTTTTTTTTACTTCCTTCTTTTTTCCCTCCTTCCTTTTCTTCTTTCCTTCCCTCTATTTTCGTTCTTGTTTTTTTACTTCCTTCTTTTTTCCCTCCTTCCTACTCTTATTTCTTCTATCCGCGTTTTGTTCTTCTTTCCTTCCTTCTTTTCTTACTTTCTTCTTTCATTTCTTCATTCTGCTTCCTACTTTCATTTTTTCCTTCCTTCTCTACTATCCTCCTTTTTTTCTTCTTTCTCTTCTTCCACTTTCTTCCTTCCTTCTTTTCCTCCTTCCTTCACTTCTTTCTTCTATCCTCCTTTTTTCTTCTCCTTCCTTTCTTCTTTCATTCCTTTTTTCTTTACTCCTTCTTTTCCTTCCTTCTTTTTTCGTTCTTGTTTTTTTTACTTCCTTCTTTTTTCCCTCCTTTCTACTCTTTCTTTCCTTCTATCCTTGTTTTCGTTCTTCTTTTAATTTTCTTCTTTTTTTTCCTTCCTTCTCTTCCTTTCTTCTTTTTTTCCTTCCTTCTCTTCCTTATCCTCTTCTTTTCTTCTTTCACTTCTTCCATTTTCTTCCTATTTCCTCTCTTCCTTCTCTTCTTCCTTTTCTTCTCTCTTCTCCATTTTCTTCTTTCCTTTTCTTCTTCTTTTTACCTCCTTCCTTCTCTTCTTCCCTTTCTTCCTTCCTTCCTTGCTGTCTTCCTTCTTTTTTACTTTCCCTGCTTTCTTATATTTTCCCTTCATCCTTCTTTTTTCCCTTTCTTTCCTTTCTTCTTCTATACAGCATTTCATATTTTGTTTGGCAATTGTTTTCTTTTACCTTTCTAAGTCTTTTATAGGCTACTTATCTCCTTCTTTCTTTTTTATTTCCCCCTTTATTTCTATTGTTTTTCTTCCTGTTCCATTTTTCCATTTGTCGTTCATTTTATTATTAAGTTTTTCCTTCCTATTTCTTTGCCTTCGACTCCCATTAGATTTCTCCATATTTCTGCTTTCTGCTTCTTTAGCCCTCTTTTTGTATAATTTCTTCTAAAAATCTTTTCCTCATCTTCTCTTATTTTCTTCTTTGTCCTTGTTGTCCCTTCTCCTCTTTGTACCCTCGTCTTTCTTTTACCATTCTTTTCTTATTTTTCATTTCTTGCTTCCTTTTCATCTTCTTACTCCTTCTGTCCTTCTGAAACTCTTCATTATACTCACTTGACCAGTTCAGCATTTCACCCCCTCTTCACCCAATCCCATTTACCCCAATGATGGCACAGTTTTCCTAGACGCGTCATCGACTAGCAATCTGCTGCTGTGGCAGCGGCTGTTTGTTCTTCTTCTTCTTCTTCTTTTGCCTTGCCTTTTCCGAGCATCACAAAGCTCGATCCCCTTGAAGTTTCCTCAGTCTGCGTTCGAGTGCCGTACCGTCTTGAGTGCCTCGATATGTTACTGAAATCCCGAGCAACGCATCGTGCGAAAGTTCGTCAATTGTCGCTGTTGTCGTCGTCGTCATTGTCGTCGTCTTCAAAATATTACAAAGATTATAAAACATAAATAATTTCGAATTATTTACATTGGAAAATCAAGCAAATAAACATTTGCCATTCAAGCGAACAGATTCTGCGTTTTGCTTCTGTGTGCTGCGTGTGTGTGTTTTGTTTTGTATTTCTCTGGGGGAAAATCGTGGAAAACACGTCATCGCGTCTTACCCACAGATACAGAAAGAGATCGTGAGAAGGATTCTTCAACTGACGCAGATTTACATAAAAATGAACTCCGCTTTTATATAGACCAACATTAGTTTCAACCACAGCAAACACTAAATCAAAACAAAATGTGCGACACTCGCGCCCTGATAACCACCAAACAGACAAGTGATCTGCACAGTTGCTGGATTATATATAGTAGGTTATATTAAGATGATCATGAAACTGAAATTTGTATACCCATTCTTACATATTTGCAAATACATTGTCGGAAATCAACTGCAGAAGTGCCCTCTACGCTTTGCTTTCGAGCCGAGTCTGTTTCTCAATATTATAGCTAACATTTCAAAAATATATAGCGATTTTTAAGCGGCCTCTAACTACCGTGGTTCCGTTTTCACTTTCGCAAAACTATTCGAAACCTGTTTGGTTTGTATGCAAAGTATGCAAAATAATTCAAAAAAAATTTACAAAATGTTCTCTGAGAATAATTTTTTGTCATGAAAGCTAGCTAATGCGCAAATTGGAGTCGATCTTTATAAACTTCGGTTTGTGGACCAAATCAATTGGGAAATAATTATAAACTTTTGGAAAATCCATACCGAGGTAGAGGAAGAACAGTTCGTACAGTCTTTGTAACTCTTCACAAAAATACAAAACAAAAACTTATATTAAAATCAATAACGTTTTTGCCTTAAGAAAGAAATTTTGATGGCATAACCACAAAATGGTTTATCTGATCCAACGAATTGATATAAGAATTGGCCACAAGCGATCGTACACAAAACATATCTAAAGACTAGTCAACAAGGGCGGAACGAGCCATTATGGGCCCATAAGCAATGTTTGTTAATTGATCGTTTTTAACTTAAGGTTATAGTCTAACATCATAAAGCTAGAAAACCTAGAAATGCCCTTGGTTTTGCTTCTCTTCTGCAATTGCAGTTGCAGTAAACGTTAAGGCTTCCCGCACACAGAGCACCACCTATCCGCTTAGTTTTGTATGCACCGCACACAGTGAGCAGGCTTTTAAGCGAAGAGCTGATTAAGAAATTATTATTTTTAATGCGTGTTTGTATTTCGATTACTATGTTAACATAAATTAAATTTTTTTTGATGAAATCGTTGCTAAGTTTTTGGTGTGCGCCGTCTCTATGCGCTCAGTGTGATTGATTTCAAAAGCGGATAGGCTGTGCTCTGTGTGCGGGAGTCTAAGAATTGAAAACGCTTGTACTGAAACCTGGTTTCAGTTCGTTGGTGAATTTTAATGCGATTGATTTATGACAATGATGACCAATTTTTCCTAAATTTAGCGCGGAATTAACAGTGTTGGCCACCAAAATACCACCGCAAAATAAAACGGTCACACTGCACTGTAACCTATGATGATTTTAGGGTTAACATGGTCGACACAATGGTCTTTCAAAGTTTCGTTTTTATTCTTAGTAGATGCGTAAGATATATCTTAAAATACCTTCAAGGAATTTTCTTTTTTTTTTTCACCTACAACTTTGGATATTTTTCTATATTATCTCTCAACCAGGACTTTAAAAAGTGTTGGGAGCATTTTTCTAGTAAACTGAGTAGGATTATAACAAATCAAAACATTTTGAATATGCATTTGGTCATCTTGAAAAAAGGAAATTGAATCTCTTTTACAAAGCGTTGGAGTTATTAAAACCATCCACAGTTTGTCAGTCAGTTGTCATCCGTAGTGAAACTAGCGACTGTGATGACTGCGTTGAACACTCTGATAACTAGAGACCGGATATATATGCTAAAAAGAATATGAGTATATTCCCACAAAATATTCTAAAAAGCATATGAGTATATTCTTTTTCTTTCTCTTATATGTGCCATTTTTCTATTAAGAAAATAAAAGTGCCTTGGCGTAGATGTAAGGTGTTTGATTACTAGTCTTACGTACCCCGATTCGAGTCCCAGTAAGGACCGATCAGTTTTCTAATATTTATTTTATTAAATCTTTTAATATATTTTAGTTATGCATAGAAATGTGGTTAAAAGAAAAAATTTTCTTTCGAGATACTCAAAATTTAAAGATATACAAAAAAAAATGGTTAAACATACTGGATATACGGGAAATTGGCTAAAACACACAAAAAAATGATCAAAATTCCCATGGATTATATATAATTTTAAAAAATTCTTAATATTCCTACCAAGACTTAAACGCTAGATCCAAAGTCCAGAGAGCTAACCATTATACTAGGGTTGTCAATATTTTATCGATATATCGATGTTTTTGTTGAACGATAAGGGTTATTCCGATATGATATTTTGTATGCCGATATTGGCGATTATCGATCTTTTTATGAACGATATATCAAAAAAGTTACTATGGTAATAGGATCAAATTATATGGCTAGCCTGATAATACAACTTAAAATCGCATTTAAGAACTAATCATACACGTATAGATGCTGCAATACGCTGCAGTATTAGGGGTCAGTGTTAGAATATATCCAATAGCTTATTGGAGAGCTGCGGATGAATTGTTCATGCTGTCTGAAAATGCATTTCGATCCTTTACTTCAGGGTTCCCCAAGAAGAGAACGCTAAAACGTGACTGTGTCTCTCTCTAACGCACAATAAAGTATGACTTCGGCAAGTAAGTTCGTGCTCGCGATTCTATCGCTGGGGAACTCTTGGCAAGCGTTTAACTTGTTAATGTGTTAATTGCAAAATGTCTTCGGCCCCTGGGGGCATCAGGTAACAATAACTGATTTACAGACACCCGCAGCAGAGTGTACAGCAGAGAATACAGAGGCAAAGAGTTCTCTTTAATTCTTCGCTTGAAATTCTTTTCTAAGTATAATCTGAAAGTGCTTAGAGCCTTCACTCAGATAAGATCAAAATTTAGCTCGTCACAATACTTCACATGAAAAAAACTCGGTTCAACTTACTTATACGAAGTTGTGTGCCTAACCAAATTTGTATTTTTTTGACTACACGCTTTTAAGGTTTAAATAAATGGAAACTCTCACTATTAATGTACAGAAAACTATTAGAAACTGTTGAGAAGATTAGATATAACGGTTTCTAGAAATCTACACTAGCCGTTTTATGGTGAAGACGTTTCTTAAGCTTTAAAAGATAACGATAATATCGATATATCGATATTTTTGGAGGCCATAAATCAAATATCGATATTTAAAATGTTGATTTTTGAATTGATCGATATTGATATTTTGAGAAATATCGACAACTCTACATTATACCATAGAACCGTTTTTTTAAAGTTGTTTCTTCGACACTTTTGTAGAAGGGGTCTGCCTACAATGACAGTTCAAAGATTAATTAAGGATAAATTGGAAACTTTGAAATTCCACGCTGCTATCAAAACTAAACAATTCTGATTTTCGTAAAGTTCTCTATAAAATATAATATTTAGAATTTTTGAGTCATGTTTTGCAAAGAACTTTGCATGTTGAAAATCTAGCAGAAAAGTGCGGTTTAGTTTTGGCGTTGCGTGTGTGTGTTCAGCCACGCAAGAGAGCACTTAGTTAGCTCGTATACTGTCGGTGTGTCGACGTTGCTGCCGCAGAGCGCTATACATTAGATAGCGACGATGTCTCAAGCCTATGTGAATTCATCTACAATTAGTCACTGTGCGACGCTCAGGAACGAGCATGTTTGTTTGTTTGAGTTCAACCCACCGTTAGAGGCCTATCGGAATTTTACGACACCAGTCGGAATCGATTTAATTTGTCTCAGTACTGAGCTTTATTGTCTTCACTTATTATACTGAAGAACGACCCTTTGAATGTTCAACTGTTTCAATACTATACTTTTTACAAAAATATTAGCTTAAATAAACACCTACGCTCTTATACTTGCGCACCACAGTTCCCGTTTTTAGTTTGGAAAAAGTTCAATAAAGCTCCATTTACACGACCTGATCACTCATCTGAGTTTTCGTCTGATTTGCTGTCTGATCGTGTAAAAAGGCGTCTGAATAGACATGAAGCTACTCAAATGAGCGATCAGACGAAATAGAACCGGTTCTATTTGGCCTGAGCACTCATCTGAGTGGCATTTATCGAGTTACAGTGTTCGTCTGACAAAAACTCATCTGAGCGGTCAGGTCGTGTAAATGGAGTTTAACCAAACCTTATCGGCAAATCTCAAGTCAAGCAACGATCCACACCTTGGTATATACTTGGTTTTCGCCCCAATCGATTCTTGGTTGCGCCGTTTTCATGTGCACCCATTTTGGCTTTTGTAACTCACTTCAAAGCGAGTCAATGGGAGTAATGGTGGCAAAGGCATGCCCATCGCTAATCTAAATCATCATATTCGCAATCTTCACCAGATAACTTCCTTCAAAGTGTTCCCTTTTAGAAGATTAGTACGTAAAGAGAATTTGGAAACTGAGTCTACAGACAGTTTTCATTGTCAAATGTATTAGAATAAGCCCTACAAACTTTGAACTCTCTTCCTCTGACACTTTAGTAATACATTTACACTCTCTTCATTTCCAGCCAAAAGCGATGGCCGCGAGCGACTCACTGTCACCGATACCAAACCGGTGATCATGACCACCACCGATCTAACCAATAATAACAACAACAACAACATCAATAACCATTCGAATGGCCTCTTAAGCCACGCCCCCACACATCATGAGGAGGAGGATCTCTCATTGGATGTAGATGCCGATGAGAATGATGGTACCGAACAATCACTAGCCGAAATTCTAGATCCCGAACTGCAACCAGAACCGCCCATACCAAACAATCCCGAATCCCAGTCCATATATCGTGATCATCGTCACATGGCCAAAGAGTATCTAAGCGTGGATACAAATCTGTACTATGCCCAGGATTTTAAGGAGAAGCTCATAGTGCAAATGGATCGAGCGGAACGGGAACAGAAACAGGAATTGTTGCGCAAGATCAAAGATAAGGTAAGAGTTAACTGCTTTGGTTTGACGTTGCCATATTTATTTCAATTCCATTTTCAGGAGGGCCTCCAGAGTCTGTACAACAATCTGCAACAGCAGTGGGAGAAGCTACCATCCTCACGACAAGCACAATCCCACAATCCCTTACGCCTACAGTCCAATCCAGTGCCGCTCAACAGCCAGACAGAGACAACAGTTGGCGCTGGAGCCAACACGTCTGATTCCGTTGAGAACGATGGCTGGGTGTTTATAGCGCCGCATCACAACACGTAGTTAACTGTAATTGTATCATTTAATCTAAATGTATCTGTATCTGTAGCTGTGTATCTTTATCTGTATCTCTATAATCTGTGTTTAGTTGAGTTTTTGTCGACACGTAAGCGGTCTCTAGCTTAAGTCCATTTTTTAAGCCTGTTTTTGCTTTTGTGCATCTTTCTTTTTTTTTAAGTAACTCGGACATTTAACAGCTTAGGTTTTAATTCTTACTTGTAAATGTATGCGATGAGGAAGGAGAAGTAATGTTTACCAAAAACTATAAAAGTACGCGCCGCCAAACTCTGGCCAATCCCCATTAAAAAAATTAGATATTAGAAAGACAGGCTTTAATTTTGTTCAAGGGAAGAATAGTCTTGCAGCATCTACACGGACGAGACTTTTAAACCATCATTCACATTTTGACATGAAGTATCTGTGCGTTATCACTGACTCGAAGTTCCTTTTGGTAGGCGGCATTGTTGAAAGTAGGCTGGGAAATCAAAGGAATTCAACTACATTTGTTTGTTGTATAGAACCAATCGACATATATCGACATATCGAAAGTTAAAGCAGGGAGTTCCACAAGGAGAAGTACTCTAGCCCCTCCTCCTTAACTTTTACATCTCCACCATACCGCCACCGCCTCCTGAGCTTAAACTCGTAAGCTATGCAAAAGACTGCACTGTTCTCGGAGCTGATAGGGACCATCACAAGGCAGTTGCGAGTTTGAACTCCTACCTTCCTACTCTCACCGCCTTCTTGGCGAGCCGAAACCTCACCATATCTCCCGAAAAGTCTAATGCCACCATCTTTACAACTTGGACGGAACCCAGCTCGATGTAACCGTGTATGGAAAAACAATTCCCACTTTCAAATACGTAAAAATCTTGGGGGTGACATTTGACAACCTCTTTTTCATCGCGAAGCACACCGAAAACACCGCTCGCCAGATTAGAGAGAGGAATTAGGGCGCTAAATGCAATTTCAGGGAGCACATGGGGAAAGGACAAGGAGACGCATCTCATTACCGAACACTCACTGACCAAGCCGCTCCGTCAGTGATACCCAGTGGGGAAACCTACAACGCTAAGGACGGTCACAGGATGCCAATCCATGACCCATGAAGATCACCTCCATGAAGAGGCACAAATCCTTAAAGTCAAAGATCATTGCACCATGCTCGAACCATGCAAACCAAGAGAGATATTAGAATCTTTCTGCCAGAAATCAAGCAACTGACCAACAACCGGTC
The DNA here is from genome assembly GCA_018904275.1 of Lordiphosa clarofinis. Taxonomy (NCBI): domain Eukaryota; kingdom Metazoa; phylum Arthropoda; class Insecta; order Diptera; family Drosophilidae; genus Lordiphosa; species Lordiphosa clarofinis. The sequence continues at coordinate 504,482 of JAEIGQ010000157.1, read as the reverse complement.
AGTCCTTTATCTCAAAGAACACCTTCCTCCTGCCTCTCACCAACATGGCTTTAGATCAGGCCACAGCACTACTACGGCGCTCTGTGAACTAACTACCACCATAGCCTCTGGTCTTAATAGTACCCGCCCCCCATGAGAGATCCATAGTTGTGGCTTTAGACCTCTCCAAGGCCTTTGATATGGTTAGCCATGCCACACTTCTCCAGAGATCCATAGTCTGAACTCTCCAAGGCCTTTGATTGGTTAGCCATTGCATCTATCCAGGCCTCAACAAGCCCATGTCGCAAAAACTCACCAGGGGAAGGCCAGTCTAAGACACGCCTCATCAAGCAGGGAGTGCCCCAAGGCGGTGTCCTGTCTCCACTTACGTGTCCGGAATTCCGCCTTCCCCACCCGACGTGAAAATCATCACGTACGCGGACGACTGCTCGATCATCACAACGGGCAGAGATGTCAGTATACTCGAGCAAAGGCTAAACGCCTACCTTCCGAGTCTTGCACGTAATCTTAGCCTCTCCGCCCCCAAATCTACTGCTACGCTCCTCACTACTTGGACGAAGGAAGTTAGTCAGGCCGGACAACGGATTCCAACAGCTAACTATCCCCGAATCCTTGGAGTTACTTTTGACTCTCTGTTCACTTTCGCTAAACAATCCGAGGGTGTAATAAAGAAAGTCAGGAGCAGGACCACAGGAGCACTTGGGGCATGGAGAAAGAAACTATCGTCACCACATACAAAGCTATAGGTAGGTCGATGATGAATTATGCTGCTCCTATTTGGTCACCTTCAATTAGTGACACCCAATGGAGAAATCTCCAACTCGCACTGAACGCCGCCCTGCGAGTAGCTATGGGTTGTCACGTCATGGCACATCCTGATCATCTTCACCAGGAGACGGATGTCCTCCCTGTTCGCCTCCACCATAAACTTCTCACTCAACAACACCTAATTGGATGTCACGGCGACCTCCATCCGAACCACTCCATCATCTCACAACCCATGTCCAGGCGACCATGTGCTGTGAGATTTGATCTCAGGAAGGAGCTCACAACTACTTGGCACAACTACGGTCCGGGAAGTCCAAGCTACTAAATAGCTTTCTAAGCAGAATCAACCCGGACGTCCTGGACGAATGCCCTAAATGTGACATTTGTTCGAGTGCCCTCGCAACCCCACTCCACTAGTACCTCTGGACCTATGGTCCCACCCAGTCGAGGTAGCCCCCGACTAGCTCTACATTTTCTTAAATTTACCCTCTATCTATTCTTTCATTTTCCTCCTTCACGTACATATCTTTCCAGACGAGGTTACAACAACCTGTCAGTCCTTGAAGCCCAGAACGTAATGGAAGTAATCCACAAAAGTACTGTTGAGCGCACCATAAACGGTCTCAAGAGCAATGTTGTTCTTGGCGCTTGCCCTCCACCTCTCAGCCAGGTCGAAACCCAGCTGCCCAGAACAACACTTTCCCAGCTCAGTTTGGGATATTCCTGCTTCTTAAATAGCTGCTTAGCAAGGATCAACACAGAGGTTGCAGGAATGTCCGAAATGCGAACACTCGACCCACCCTATTGAATGTGCAGCCTTCCTGGGACTGAACCCGGGACTGACACCTCTCTAATCCACTTCTCTATCACCCCAAAACTTTAAAACTTTCAATTTTTCCCCTCTCTAAATCTTACTTTTTATTCTCTTCCCACACTTTATAGGCGGTGGGGACGTCAATCATGTAGATGCACGTTGCGGCTACAATAACCCTAATTCGCCTTAATATGTATTCTAGAAATTATTGCTTTCAAATAACATGTACTACCAGTGAACCTCGGTGGAAGTCTTGAGGCGTTAAAAAAAAAATATAAAAACATTCCAAAAGAGTGTTATTTTATGTGCTTATATATTTATATTGTTGACTACTGCATTTCTTTTAATTTGTTCGATGTTACAAGTTATTTATTTCAATTTTATTTCCAATAAAGCTAATGGTGCCGTGATTATTTATTTGTTCGGAAATTAATAAATGCCACTAAAAAATGGAATTGAAGATGTGTTTTTATATGAGTTCAACATAAAAATATTTTCCGCAATTTGCTGGAAAAAAGAATCTACTATTTGGCAACTCAAACGCAATGGTAAAAACATTAAAGACGTCAAAACAAAACAGTATTTCGTTTTAACATTTCCGTGGGGGGCCGTGCTTGGCACATTTACAATATATTTATATATATATAATCATTTACTGTACAATCTGGGACAGATGGGCGGACATTTAAGCTAAAGAAATATTCCTAAGTTCAGATTCTAAATGTTTCGTTTCACTAAATTCGTTGGGAGCTGAAAGGGGGGTGGGGACATACACAAATTTACAACAGAGATTCAGACATCCAACATGGGCACATAGATGGCTGCACATGTCGACTCCCATACATCATTGGGTGTATCCCAGGAGTCCTTGCGATGCCACCAATCCTTACTATCCAAATCATAGGCCATAGTTTCCGAGCTGGCGCGATCAATGGACTCGGTGGAGTCCAGGCCGCCCACAAAGAAAATGGTCCTACGCATCACAGTCACACCGGAGTAGAATTTGGGAGCTGGAATTTTGGTCTCCACGCTCCACACATTGCTTTTGATGTCGTACGCATAGATGTGCTGCACCAGCACACGAGATTCGGTCAGATTCTCATGCCAGCCACCGCAGGCATAAATATGATTGTCAATGGCCACCAGAACATGATCACAGCAGGGCGTGGGCATGGGGGCCAGTTCTTTCCAGCATTCGGTTGTGGTATCAAAGCACCACATGCTGGCCAAAATGGTGGCCAGATGTATGCCGCCTGTGGGTTAGATTCAATCAAAATTTGTGCCTATACTCGTGTGTGTTTGGTAACCCACCTGAGATGTATAGCTTATCGCCCACCACCACTCCTGCATGTTGGCTGCGATTCTCCTGCAAACTGGGCATATAAGTCCACACATTACTGGCTATATCATAGCGTTCCACATTTGAGATGCGGCGCAAAGCCTCCTCCGAGTTGTCATCGTGCTCCACAATCCCACCCACCGCATACAAATGCTTATTGCCCACCGCATTCAGTGAGAAGCGACAACGATCCAGTTGAATGGGTGCTATGGTCACCCAGGAGTCCCTCAGAGGACAATACCGAAAGCCAAATGGATGTATATACTCCTTAAGGCACACATCATAGGCTCCACCGACTATAAAAAGCTCATTGTTCAGAACTGCAGTGCCAAAGTTACCTGGGAAATGGTTAATAAAAGTTCTATAGACTTGGAGTATGGGCTCAATGGTTAAACTTACACTGATCTATGTGTGGTATGGAGGTCAACTCATACCACTTCATTTTACTGGGCGAAAAGCACATAATCTCATTCGTCAAACCCTTCCACTCGAAACCGCCAATCTTCAGCAGACTCAGTTCCATGCCGCGCATATTTAAGGGACCCTGATGCATGCCCGGCTCTTCCAGCGTCCGCTCCCCCTTCAGTAATCTCGTCAAATTGTGATATGCCACAGGCAGTGGCAGGTGCTTAGTCTCGTCCAGCGAGTAATTCAAATGGACCAATTCATCCAAACTCTTAAAACTTATGTAGGGCCAATTGATGAGACTCAACAATTCCCTTAAGGCACTCTCCTCCAGTTGCTGTTCCAGGCCATAGCTGCACACCAGACGCACCAGCTCCTGTTCGGTAACGTCGATGGGATAATTGCTGGAGAGTATGAAACGCAATTGTTCCAGTTTGACATCCTTGAAGTCGGACGTGGAGGAGAACTCCTTGAAATGGGCACAAATATAGCGATAGGCACGCTCCGACAAAGCCAACTGGCCATAGATATCCGCCATGCCGGCTATGGCCAAACAATTATCCATACAGATTTTATGCTCCAAAAAGAAGGTGCAACGCTCAATCACCTCCTTCACCTGAACATGCGTGGCAGCCGCCAAAGTCTCTTCAATGTTATCCACATTTAGCTCCAGCATCGATGTGTATATGTAGTCTATGATCGAGCCCATGGCACGGGCTGTGATACCGTATAAAGTAATCTCATCTTTGCGCGATTCAATCATGGCACAATCGGCGAACATGGCGCAAAAGTAATCACTGCTGGCGGCCAAAACAACACGATGGGCCTGAAAGAAATCGAACAAAATGGGTGAGTATTAGCAAAAGGTATGGGAATAAAGCAGGAACTAAACCCAAATGGTTTTGAAATATCAGAGTTTCAGAACTCTGGCAATACAATCAAACATTTTTCTAACGAAAACCCGTTTTCCCTGACGATGTACAGTGGGGGGAATGACCTATTTAGAGAGGCGAAAAAATCAGAAAATATTTTTCAAATAAACATAAAAAAAAGTATTTAATAATTATTTTTATACCCGTTACTCGTAGAGTAAAAAGGGTATACTAAAGTCGTGCAAATGTATGTAACATATGCACTTAACATAATTTTACACCTTATGCCTCTAGATCTTCTGGGAAGAGAAATCGCTAGTAATACTGCTTTCAGGCTGAGAGAAAGTGGTACTTGGGAAGACCACCTGGCTAGACTTGGCACCACCACCTCCAGCTCCTATCGGATAAGAGCAACATAGCAGTGCCTCTTGCGACCTTTAAGCTACAAACAAAGGAAACTACCTATCGAATAACCATGGATCGATGGCAAACAATTCACACATGCGAAATATCTAGGCTTACATGGCCTACGCTTAATACTAAAAAATCTAGGGCGTTACTCCGTCAAGATAGAGTGAATATCTCATTATTAGTAGGGGCCCTTACTGGACACTGCCTAATAGGAAGACACGCCGCTAGGCTCGGCATCAGACACAATGACTACTGTAGAAGCTGCAATTCAGTGGATGAGGAGGAGAGCGTACAACACCTCTTCTGTCATTGTCCAGCTCTTAGTAGAAGACGACTTACAGTTCCTTTTCTAAACGATCTGTCGGACATCTCTGAAATAGATATAGCCTCGCTGCTCAAATTCTACTATTTTCTAAATGGTTTAACGGGGAAGACCCTCCCTCTACGTGGACAGCGTAGAAAGGGTTATATGGTAACACAACGGGCCTTCATTGGCCTAAGTGCAGAAATAGGATTCTCTTATTCTAACCATTGCAACCTAACCCTAACCTAACCTAACCTAACCTATGTAACAGGCAGAAGGAATCATTTCCGACCATATAAAGTATATATATTCTTGATCAGCATCAACAGCCGAGTCGATAAAAACATGTCCGTCCGTCCGTCTGTCTGTATGAACACCTAGATCTCAGAGATGGTAAGAGATAGAGGTTTGACATCTATGGAACAAATGCTTCTTTTATCTGCACGCAGATCAAGTTGGTTTCAAATTTTGGCCACCCCCTCTCCCGCCCCTGCAATTTGGAAAAAAACGTTATATCTCCTACAGTTTAGAAGATAGACGGTTCGTACCTTCTAAAGATAGTTCGTAATTAGCAAAATAAATCAATTTGCCGAAGAAATGATCAAGATCGGATGATTCTCAAGTTAGAGCCGACTTCAACTTACGCTCTCGTTTTATTTATTTTTATACCTTTGGAGAGGGTATATTAAAATTGTCCGGATGTTTGTAACGCATAAAAGGAAGCATCTCCGACCACATAAAGTATATATATCATGATCAGCATGACGAGCTGAGTTGATATAGCCATGTCCGTCTGTCCGTCCGTCTGTCCGTCTGTTTCTATGCTATCTCCTCCGTCAGTTTAAAAGCTATCTTAACCAAACTTTGCATGAATTCTTTTTGTATAAATACGCTGCACATTTGTCGGAACCGGCCGGATCGGATGACTATAGCATATAGCTGCCATAGAACGATCGGTTGAAAAACTAGTTTTAGTGACAAAAACTTTTTTGTGTTTAGTGCTATCGCTCCCAACGCTCGAATTTTTAAGTTTTTAATGATTTCACGTAGTTTTACCAAAACTTGTCGAAATCGGACAACTATATAGTATAGCTGCCATACAAAAGTTAGGTCTGGAAAAAAGTCTTAGTGAGAAAATCTTTTTGTTTTCAATGTTATCGCTCCCAACGCTCGTATTTATAAGTTTTCAATGATTTTACATAATTTCAACGTGATTTGTAGAAATCGGACCACTATATAGTATAGCTGCCATATATCAAGCTCCAAGGGTATATAAACTTCGGTCGAGCAGAAGTTAGCTTGCCTCTATTTTTTTTCTTATCATCGGCTCCAACTTTGAGGCTCCAAATAACACCTTTCACTGCGGGAAGTTTAGTTTTGGGTAATTTTTATTTCAACAACTCGACATCTAGTGAAATTTGTTTGTTCAGAAAGTAGAAAAGCGAAAAAAAAAACGGAACTCTGCAGTTTCGTACTAAGTATTTCTTTCTTTATAGCCTTTTGTCCCCTTGAAATTTACTATAAGGAAGGGAAATCCAAATGAATTCCAAGAATCCTATTTTCAATACCATATTTCATTTCATTTCTTAAAAGTTTTGTAACTTCTCAGAAAAAGTTTGTTTGTTTTGCGATGTACTGTGCCCTCAAAGGAAAAAGTGGTGCAGTTTATTTTGAAAGAGTTTAAATTTAAATGTTATTAGTCTAGTTTAAGCCATATTAATAAAATCACACCTAAAGTTAAAAAGCTTTGAAACTGACTGCATGGCGAAGCTTTTTTCAAGGGCATCTTTTTATTTGTTTATAACTTCAAAAATTCATAACTTTTAAACTATAAACATCTCCATCTTTTTGAAAACACCAAAATTGAAGTTATGTTCAGAGCAATTAATTGTATATCCTCAGAAGCTATAACATGGTGGTTAGCACTGAGAAAAATTTATATATAATTTTTAGCAACATTTACTTAATATTATTAAATAATTAAAAAATCTATAAAATTATAATTTGAGTAGATACAATTCTTTCCATCGATATCAACTTGAGACCTGTCCGATAAACCAAAACTGAGATATCACGTTTTTAAAAACCCCTTTTTTCTAATTTTTCGTTTTTGACGATTTTTGAAATTGTTTATAAAATGAACAAAAAATTTTTGTGCAAAACCGCAAATTACGTTTTGGTGGGCATGTCGAGATCTAATTTCGGATTTTTTTTTTATTTAAATGAAAAATAAAAAATTTTTTAGCTGTTCGGTTTATAAAAGAATGACCCATATACTATGCGTTTGTAATTCTTAGGGTGCTTTGCTTTTTGTTTTATTCTCTCTCTCTTTCGATATTAGCAAAAGCTTTTAGTACTCGATAAACTCTGAATGCCATACCTTGTATAGTTGTATCAAACTTGTGTCCAAACTTGATTTGTAAGAAATCATCATAGAATAATTCAACATTTCAAGCACAATTTTTTAATAATCACCCTTTACACGTACAAATATCGAAGTAATTGTAAAAGTAATTAAATTTTGGAATATTCACAGAATAATCATAACTCCAAGTTACAATTACGATTATTAAAAAATCATAATCAGGAATTGTTTTTTCATTACTTAAAAAAATTGTGTGAAATACGGGAAATAATGAATACATTACAGCTCTGCTTTCAAGGCATTTCGTACTTTTGCCAGATACATTTAAGCGAAAATTTTACTAGAACAGGAAAAACTAAAATTAACCGATAAATTTGTCTGATAACCGGTAATGTAAATAAATGTTATACGGTTACGGTTATAAAAAAATTTATTTTGGTTTCGGTTACGGTTTCGGTTTTACATTTAAAAGTGTTTTAGCGGTTACGGGTTACGGTTTCGGTTACGGTTTTAATCTCAGAATTTTTTTTGACAAAAAATTTGACGGTACAAAAACTGTATATTTTTTCCGAAATTTTTGAGCATATTTCAGTATACAAGACAATTATCAATTCAGATAACCTATTGAATAATATTCTCGAAAAATATCAAGTAAAACCTTTTTGGTGGTTTTGATGAGAAGTCTAATGTAATCAGCATAAGACTAAGTCGCTGAGACATGCGGTTGGCGGTTAAAGATACCAGGGAGCATTTTGTTTATAAGTGGACAACGATTCCCTGGTCTCAACCATATAGATTATTTTCCGACCATAAGTTATAGTCAACCGATTTAGACCAAAAGTTTACGAATCATTTTGAAAGCATTTCAGAATAATAATGACGTAATAAGTCTTCACTTGGACCCATTTTCTGACCGATCGCTTCTTTTTTATAGTTTCATATAGATAGATCGATAAAGTTAATGTATATATAATTTTTATTTGGATTGGCAAATTGTCATTAAAGTGTCTCGAAGCGTATTTAAACACCTCCAAAAAAAAAAAAAAAAAAAGGTAGGCAAATTTATGCAAACGGCAAAAGGTCAACTTTCACATTTTGCACATTCGATGACAACGTCAGGTTTCCCCCCACATTAGATAATGTCCATTGAGAAGCATTCAACTATTTCCCCCTTATAATTTATTCTCCAAATAAGTACATACATACATATGTATATCTGGATCTGTTCTGCATGTGTTTTTTGTTCAAAGTTATGTTAAACAATGAAAATTGTAAAAATAAACAAAAATGTTCAAACGATTCGACTTTTCGTTTTTTATCGATTGATTGAATCATCCCCCTTGGCCCCTTGGCCCCTTGGTTGCTCACCTTAAACCGATGATCCTCCACCAGCAAGGTCACGTCTGTGAGTTTGTCCTCCGTCCTCAGCTTGTTGAGGCCGCGCAACAGGTTCTCCTCCTCCGTGATCGTTTGTGTGGTGGCTGCCGTCGACATCTCTCTGTCCCTTATCTTCCCAGACCCTACCCTTACTCAATGTGCATGCTCAAGGTTGGGGGAAGCCGCGCGCGTCCAGATAACCCTCCCAAAGAAATACAGCAACAAATTATTGATAGAAGTGTGCTTGCTTGCTGGTTGGTTTGAAGGCGGAGGGGAAGCTGGGAGGGTGCGCGCGGGTCAGCTTTCTGTTTACAATCTCTCTCTCTCCTCTGCGCCCAGCTGGTAAGTTAACTGTTAATTGGTGTAAGTTGTTGTTGCTGCTGCTCTGCTTTCCCACTGTTATTTATAAATTTTGCACGAGTTTATTAAAGAAATATTTATTTGCAAATTTTGTATATTTAGTGCTGCTTCGATTTGCCCTGGATTTCTGGATGGGGGAATTGGAAATGCCACAATCGTTTCGTTTTCTTCGTCGTTTTCTTTTAGTGTTTCGTTTTTTTTTTATTTTTGCTTTTGTAGTCGTTTCTTTTCTTTTGCGCAAACACACACACACACACAGAGAGGCATAGGTGCGATTGGGAGGTCTTTACACGTCGTTTGTATGACAGGTAAAGAAGAATGACAGACTTGCCTAAGAAATGATTTAAATTAAAGGAATTGTTTAAAATGACCAAATTGGAGAAGAAGTACAACTTTTGGAAAAAGATATTATAATTTTATAGTATTTATCAAAATATTAAGGTCTAGACAGAAGTTTTTAAGAACAATTTTCACTGTCCGAAGCTTCGGGCAACACTGTAAATTGAATCATTAATCAACACTGTAACGTTTATCGTATATGTATCCAGGCATTCTGTCTGTACATATGTAACATCTTAGCCAATTTGGGAAATACTTAAATTTCAATCGAGATTCAGAAAAATTTTACTCATCGATCTCCTGCTCGAAAAAATATTGCTAGAAATGATATCAGAGCACTCAAAAACCTACAAAACGATATCCCATTTGATTTTTTGTTTTGTTTTTGTTTCCGATATTTCCAATTCGGTGGTATCTAGAATTTCACCCTTGTCAATCCCTGAGGACATTCATCATCCTACACTACAAATTGATTGTGACCTTGATATACCGAGCACCACTTCTCCCCCTTTCCAAAATACTGCATCCTTTTGCTTTCGAAAGGCTGACTTTCTACGACTCAATGAAGCTTTATCCATGGTAGACTGGTCTTTTCTAGACTCATCTCAGGATATTGAAAAATCCACAAAAGCTTTTTACGAAGTTATTTATACAGTGTTTAACGAATTTGTGCCCCTTCGGATTTCTTCTTCTCCATCACGTGCGCCCCCATGGTTCACGAGAGGCTTATCTAACCTGAAAAATATTAAATCTCGGCTGTACAAAAAATTTAAAAAATCTGGATCCCGCGTGGATTTTGCCAAATATTCCGTAGCAAGATCCAAGTTTACGGTCCTCAACTCAGAATGCTATAAGGACTACTTGGTCAGGTGTAAGTTGAGTTTTCAGGACGATCCAAAGAAGTTCTACAACTTTGTTAATGCTAAAAGGAAATCCTCTCAATTTCCGCCCTCCCTTTCTTTAGATGATGTATCGGGTGACAACGACTCTGATATTGCCAATCTATTTGCAACATTTTTCCAACGATGCTATTCTGCATCTGCTAATAATTTAGTCTCTAAATATCCGTATTCTGTGGCTAATTCCAACTGCATTGTATGCCCTGTTGTAGATGCAGATAGCGTTCTATCTAGCCTACGATCAATCAAGTCCTCTTTCAGCCCCGGACCTGACAAAGTTCCCAGCTGTGTGTTGAAACTTTGCGCTGACTCCTTATGTGTGCCGCTTTGTAAACTATTTAACACATCTCTTCAACAGGGAGACTTCCCTAGTCTTTGGAAGGAATCCTATGTTATTCCTATCCATAAAAAGGGACCAAAGTCAATCATTTCGAACTACAGGTGCGTATCGAAGCTATCGGACATTCCTAAGCTTCTTGAAAAGATCCTGACTCCCCAACTACAACATTATTGTCGTTCGGTAATATCTACATCTCAACATGGTTTCATGAAGAATCGCTCTATCTCTACGAATCTACTTGAATTTACTACTCTTGTAAACAATGGGTTTGTCAATAAGCAACAAACTGATGTAGTTTATACTGATTTCAGTAAAGCGTTTGACTCAGTCAATCACGAGCTCTTAGTACATAAATTGTGTCTGCTCGGCTTCCCACCAATCCTCCTGAACTGGATAAAGTCGTACTTAAGCGATCGATCTCAACGAGTTCGTTACAAATCAGTACTATCCAGCTCCATTAATGTACTATCTGGGGTCCCCAAGGTAGTCATTTAGGCCCCTTACTATTTAACCTTTTTATAAATGATATCCCACAGGTCTTATCCCATTCGCAGGCACTGATGTATGCCGATGACCTCAAACTTTGTTTGTCGTATAATGACCCTACGTCTCCTCTACTCCTGCAATCTGATTTAAACTCTCTTTACACCTGGTGCTCGGTTAATAGCCTTCCTCTTAATCTCAGCAAGTGTAAATGTATGACTTTAGTCGAAATAAACCATATGAGTTTGATTATATGATTGATTCCATCCCTTTGGAACGTATCCATAAAGTTGATGATTTGGGTGTACAATTTGTTCCCAAGTTATGTTTCAATAGTCATATATCAGTCATCGCAAACAAGGCAATGGGAGTTCTCGGTTTTGTCAAACGATGGTCGAAGGAATTTAATGACCCCTACGTCACTAAGCAACTTTATGTCTCACTAGTGAGACCAATACTTGAATATGGGTCGTGTGTGTGGTCTCCATACTACCAAAAATATCAAGATCAACTGGAATCGGTTCAAAAACAGTTCTTAATTTTCGCTCTTCGTGGCTTAAACTGGGATTCCACCATTCATCTTCCTCCTTATGAGGACAGATTACGCCTAATCAACCTTCCTTCTCTTAAGAACCGCCGAATTTGCCATAGTGTTCTTTTTATTCATAAACTCCTGTCAGGAGATATTGACTCTATCGCTTTGTTATCTAATTTAAGTCTTGCAGTCCCACAACGCGTTACTAGAAATTTTTATCCTATTTATCTACAGCCTTGTGTAACAAACTACGCTCATCACGAACCCTTCCGAAACCTTTGTTTAAACTATAACTTGCATTTCCACATTTTTTCATCTCAATCCTACTTGTTTGTAGTAAAAAATAATTTATTGTCGTTCCTAAGTAGGCCCTCTTACAGTTAGACAGAACATTGTTAAACTATAAATAAATAAATAAATAAATCAAAAAAATTTTACTTCATTTTCACTCTATAAGTCAGCCAACTGCCCTTCCGACCAAAAATACCATGAGAAATCAATTTGAAGCATCCGAAAACCTATAAATCGATACCCCATTTGCTTTTTTGTTAGATTTACCCCCCTTACTCCTTCTTAAGTCAGCTTCCTCCTACTGGAAAAATATGGCCCAGAGCACCCAAAAACCCTCAAGTACTGATCTAAACCCAAAGACAACGACGTTATTAATTTCTGCCAGTCTGTTCTCATTCTATCCCAGTGTGTTAAACGTCGCACAGTGGCGGGTTTCGCGAATTTAGGGTTGCAAAAATAGTAACTTTTGAACGGTAAGAGCTTTTGAAAAATTTCACAGGGACGATTATAAAGAATTTCTGAAACTTTAAAATGAGCGTATGGATCTCATTGTAGGTCTACCGGGTGACTCAGAATCGACTGTCAAAGTGAAAAGTTTAAAATGTTGCAAATATCGCATGCGATAAAAAAAACATATTCATTTTTTTAACGATTTATTAAAAACGATGTTGTTAAACTAATTAAAATCAACATTTATTTTCATTTTAATTTAGTCCTAACTGGGGAACGGTTAATTTTCCTTTAAAATGTTGTCAATATAGGTATTCATATCATTAGCACTTAATAGAATTAACATTTCTGGTGAATATTCGTTTGATAAGTGCTCAAGTGATCTGATTTGTCTAAGAGATGAGATACGGGGATCAGAGGAGGCCGACAACATGTTGAAAAGATCCGTGTTTTCCTGAGATCGAGATATTTTGCTCATGTTCGCATATCTATATCTTTTGTAGTCCTTCTTTTTAGATTCCTGTGCTTCTTCTGACAACTCTCCCATCGATAAAAGTTGTCGTTGTATTAGCTGCTCACCATGATCCAATATTTTATAGACAGTAGGAGTTAGTTTTTTCTCCGGATACTTTGCACGTAAAAGAGCCCCTGTATCCTTGGCATATTTTCTATATTTGCAAGCATCAACATTTTCGCCACAGCTTAAGACATTGAGAATGATCTTAAACCTTTTTATTACATCCAGATGAATTCCTGTTATCTGAGCAGTTGCCTCATCGTTATTGAAGAACCTCCGAGCTGTGTTCCCATCATTCGTGTTTCCATAGCCCTGCTTAGGGCAGTCGACCTTTAGCCCGAGCTCCGCCAAGAACTTCTGTTGTATATCCCGTTTCCTTATACTTTCCATTACTTTTATGTTGTCACTGTCATCAGAGTCGGCTCCTTTTCGTGAAAGAGTAAAATGTAAATGTTGGCTATACAGCTCCTCCAACGGGGCCAGCCAAGCTTCTCTCAAAGAGTATATGCCAATTTGAGCATAAACTCCATACATCTAATCCTTGCATGCAATGGAGAAATGCCGTATTCATAATTATGCTCGTCCGTTTGATTTATGGGTTCCCTTAATCCCAGACGCTTTGGTTTTATGACACTACACGTGTTGAAAGGATGCAGGGCGCATTCCCATTCAGGATATGTGTTTATTTTAGCATAATGTTGTAATATTATTATATTATAATTATTATTATTATTATTATTATTATTATTATTATTATTATTATTATTATTATTATTATTATTATTATTATTAAGTGCTCAAGGAAAAATATAGGAGCGCAAAGAAGGACTTAAATATTGCTATCCGCAACAGTAAGCGAGAGAAATGGAAAGCTCTCTGCAATGACGTAAATACCGATCCATGGGGTCTTGGCTATAAAATTGTGATGAAAAAAGCTCAGGGCTAAAAGCTCATTACCAGATATAGATGAACAACAGATGGATAATATTGTCAAAGCGCTGTTGTCTCCTCATCAGATAAGACCAGCAATGCAACATTCAACCGATGAGCAAGTGCAACCCTTTACCGAGATCGAACTTATTAGAGCGGCAAATAGCCTGAAAAACAGGAAAGCACCGGGACCAGACAACATCCCAGCTGAGGTTCTCAAGGCAATCACTGAAAGTCGACCATATACTTTGCTAAATATGTTTAACGCGTGCATCCGGGATGGAATATTTCCAGACCCCTGGAAAGAGCAACGACTGGGACTAATAAGCAAGGGTAAAGGTGACCCCACCACCCCATCTGCATATCGACCACTATGTATGCTAAATACAACGGGAAAGTTATTGGAAAAGCTGATCAAGCCCCGATTAGCAGCTGCAGTTGAAAGCGCTGGTGGCCTATCCCCGAAGCAGTACGGCTTTAGACCAGGCAGATCTACATGCGGAGCCATACAGGAGGTCGTGCAGGCGGCGCAGGCAAGTCAGCAGGGAAATCATTTCTCACGACCCATTATATTGCTTGCAACGCTAGATGTGAAAAACGCGTTCAACAGCGTTAAATGGGAGCATATGATTTATGCACTTAAGGAGCGATTCAGAATCCCCGGATACCTAATGCGGATAATAAGCAGCTACCTCGAAAACCGAAAATTGTTTTACCACACAAAAGTAGGCGAAAAAGTATGCAAATAACCTCTGGAGCAGCACAGGGATCCATCCTAGGACCTGAACTATGGAACATTAGCTATGACGCAATTCTCCACCTGGAAATGCCTGAGGACACTTTTTTAGTAGGATATGCAGATGACATAGTAGCAGTCATAACGGCGCGCAACACCGAGTACGCACAACGTAAATTAACGCAGGTGATGGTACGAGTTAAGGACTGGCTGGACTCGCACGGCTTACAGCTGGCGACAGAAAAAACAGAATTACTGTTAGTCACCGGAAAACAGATCCCGCTTGAGGTGGACATGAGAGTCGACGAAACTATTGTAAGGACTCAGAAAGTAATAAAGTACCTGGGAGTCCGGCTTGATTCAAAATTGACTTTTGGAGCGCAGATATAATATGCCAAGTCCAGGGCCGCTGAGACCACAAAGTCCCTTAGCAGACTAATGGCAAATACTGGTGGACCGTTTCAGTCAAGGCGGAAACTGCTGATGGAGGTCAATAATGCCATCCTGTTGTATGGCAGCGAGGTATGGGCAGATACACTGAGTTTAAAATGCAGACGAGATCCATTGCTTGCAATCCAAAGGACAACGGCGCTGAGGATAATTAGTGCATACCGAACGGTATCAGGAGCTGCAGCTCAGCTCATCGCGGAAAATCTACACGATGCGACAAGCTGGAGATATAACAGCACAAATTAGAGACTCCTGCAGAGAAGAAACTCTTGCACAGTGGCAAAACAGATGGGCAGTCGAGAGAACTGGAAGGTGGACCGCCAGGCTCTTGCCCGACGTGAAAAAATGGGTCCAAAGAAAGCACGGAGATGTGGATTACTACGTAACACAATTGCTAACGGGACACGGATATTTTAGCACCTATCTGCATAAAATGGGGAAAACAACGGAGTCTAGCTGCGTATATGGCGACGCCGAGATGGATAACGTAGAACATACAATCTTCCACTGTGAACGATTTGCCTCTGAACGTCAATATTGAATATTGTTGCCAAAATGACCAGTAGAGAAGAGAATTGGACAGAAGTAGCCAACTTTGTTGGCAAAATCCTGCGCCTGAAGAAAAAGACTTGGATGAAAGGATGCAATAGGGGGTCTGGACGCAGACGAAAGATTGGAGCGCATAGCGCGTAGATGGGCCCACTTCGAAGTAATGCGAAAGCTTTTCCGAAGTGGATTAAGGCTCGACATGAGGGGGTTTTTAGTGGGTGGGAGTCCCACATCCCCTACTGCGACGGCAGACTAGGAAATGCATAATGCATTTTCCCCTCCTCACCCCAAAAAAAAAAAAAAAAAAAAAAATTATTATTATTATTATTATTATGTTGTTACATAAAATGCTAAACGAGTTTGCATATAACAGCATGCTTTGATTTTACCTAAATACGTTGATTATTCATGCATTTTAATATGTTCAAGTCGCTCATGCTCGCAAGGCGCAGCTATGCGCAAAACCAAATAAATATATTTTTATTTAGAAATATGTATTTTAAAAAAATGTTCACTCTTGAAGCGTGAACTAGCGTGACTGTACTTTTCGCAGTCCACCAAAGTGGGGAAAATGAGGTACAAAAGTAGTACTTCAGTAAAACGACAATAACTCAAAAACTAAAAAAAAAAATTAAATTGTCTTGTTCATTTTTCTTTAGAATTGATGCATCTTTAATAAGCAAAAAACCTTTTTGCAATCGGAACTTCCGTTTGGTTTTTCTACGTTCCCAAAGGTAACATTTGAAACCAAAAAAATACAAAAATTTATCAGTTTGAAAAATTTTTCAACTTTGAATCCAAAATAATTGACCAAATTCAAAAAACCAAACACTTTCGGGCTATCTGGGGTTCCCTTTATTAAATTAAATTAAAGCGGTCAAAAAACTGGACCATCAATTTTTGATTATTGCAACGCTAAATTCGCGAAACCGGTCACTGTGCGTCGTGGATCCTCAGCGAATATTTTTAGAACTTTCTCCACAATGCCCTTCTCATTTCCAAGGCTTCTCAAGGCTCGTTTAATTGCTAGAAGAAAGCCTTAGTAAAGTGATTTATTACCAAATTGAGATGCTAATGTACCTTTTTTTCTACATCCAATATTTTTTACTAGCCTAATGTTAAAGGGTTCTGGTAAATGTCAGAGGTAATTGACTGTACCGTTTCGGACTGGCCGTATAAAAGGATTTACACATTTACACAACTCACTTCAGGGGTAAGCAGAGGTTCCACTTCATCCAAATCCGTGAGAATCTTCTCTGCTGCCGTTTCAAATTTTCATCTTTGGGGAATTTGAAAAATAATTTATTGATTATTTTTAATTCGCTCGGAACGGAACGCAAACAAAAATTAAAATGAATTAAAAAGCGAACTATTTAAAGTCAGAATTATTTAAAAAAATTCTAATTCCCAATCCTAGACTTAGTTATCAAATAACTTCACAGACTCAAAAATTCATAAGTATGCGCACTGGAGCATTTGCTTGCACTACCTTGTTTTCATTTTGTTGATTCATCATTCCAAACATCATTCACTCATCATGCAAAAAGTTACGTGCACCATACGCCTACATTCACACGTGTATAATGTGCCCAAGCATATGCTTATAATTAGCTAAATTCAAATCAAAACCATTTGTAATTACACCTTTTGATTTTGATTATCATATTTACTGCCCTTACGTTTAATATTAGTTAAAAACAAGTTTAAAATTAATTAAATTCCCCCTAATCAACTGTCAATTTGAATGTCATCGGTTCAGTGTTGCTTAGCAACATGTTCTATCGATAATTCTGTTTGCCACATCGAATCGACTAGGTCTTTTCGCGCGTCCCACCTCTGGTCACACTGTTATTCTGTCCGCCTCGCCAAGCGGATGCTTCGGACAAAAAAAAAAAAAAAAACAACGAGAAAAACACACAAAATAATATCAATTAATTATTTTGCTGTTGATTAATTAATCCAAACAAAACTGGTGCGTGATCAACAACAACAAATGTGTCGCGGTCGTTGAGTGAATTTTTTATCGGTGAATTTGTGAACAAAAAAAAAAAATAAGAAGGAGAAGAAGCCAAAAGGCGAATGGTGGAAAAAAGTGCGTCCAAAAAACAGGCAAAACGAAATTGGGGGGAAATTAAAATTTTATTAAAAAGGAAGCAGCAGAAGAAGAAGCACTTTACAATTTTTTTTTAAATATTTTTTTGGCCCACTCGCCGACGCCGCCAATTAAATGCCGACGACGGCAACAACAACAACAACAACGGCAGCAACTGCCGAGCAACGTGAAAGAAATTGAAATGAAAATTTGTTGAATTTTTGTTGTTGTTTTTTTGTATCTTGCTGGCGTGTGTGCGAAATGAACAAATGCAAAAATTATTAAGCGACAACAAAGTTGGCAAAAGCAATTACGAAATGTGGGCAAAAACAAAACCACAAAGAACTTATGTATATTCTGCTGCTTTCTTTTTTAAATGTTTTTTGCTTAAATGTCATGATTATATTACAAACGTATTGAATTTTTCATTTAAAAGAATTGTCAATGAAACTGTTTACGTTTTTTTTTCTGTGTGTGAGTGTGTGTGTGTGTGTCTTCAAACGGTTCAGAAAACAGGGGCGGACTTAAGACTATCAGGGGACTCATATTTCTGTTCTGAATAGTTCTAAGAATAGTTTTAAGAATTGAAACAATAATTTCCTAAAACACTTCTTAAGTTTATCATAAAAGAAGCCCTTATATATGTAAAAATGGTGTAAGCCCCTTAGCACCGCCCCTGGCCATTCCTTCAAAGAAGTTGTCTTTTATTTTTTTTGTTGTGTTTTCCTAAGTGTGTGAATCTTGTTAATCAAAGTTTATACGTTCTGCTTTTGTGTTTTAAGAAATCTGCCACAATCAACCATTAACTAAACTTGCATTAAGAACTACAACAACTACAAATTCAACTCCATTCGCTGGTAAGTACACTCATGCAACTGTTTTGGAGTAAAATCTAAACAACAACAACAACACAAATGCTCTCTTCCACTGCCACTCACTTGCGCGTGTGTGTGTGTGTGTGTGAGTATTTTGGCTGCCTTCTACTTCTTTCTGTTTTTGTTTTTTTTTTTGTTCACATTTCCCGTTGTACATAAACAGCGAAAGTTGTCTTCCTGTTTTTACGTACATAAGTTTATATCTACATATATATATATTTCTCCTTTTGCCTTGCTCCACTCCAACTTGACTCTCAGGCTATTGCTCTCTTTCACAACTTCCCTCGCCGCTCTCTCTCTGGTTAGCAAGGGCATATGCAAATTGGGTTTTGAGGTTCAAGGAGGTCTTCTTCTTGTACCCAAAATGGGTAATCAGTTTTTTTTTTTTTTGGTTCGCTTTAGTTAATCTTTCGTAAAAAGTGATCATGATCATTTGTGTATGAAAATTAATTGGATCGCAAACTAGAGAGGAGCCCAGGGCCGTGATTGTCCCGTATTTGCACGCACGCATCTCAAGAGCAATTCGTGGTCGGTTTAAGGATCGTAGCGACAACAAGTCGACAGCAGGAAGATATTGCTTAAGATACAGATCAACTCAGAATGCTATAAGGACTACTTGGTCAGGTGTAAGTTGAGCTTTCAGAATTACTCAAAGAAGTTCTACAACTTTGTCAATGTCTAAAGCAAATCCTCTCAATTTCCGCCCTCTTTTGATAATGTATCGGGTGGCAATAACTCTGATATTGCCAATAAACAATGGGTTACTGAGCTTATACTGATTTCAGTAAGGCTTTCGACTCAGTCCATTACGAGCTCTTAGTACATAAATTGGGTCTGTTCGGCTTCCCACCAATCCTCCTCAACTGGTCGATCTCAAAGAGTTCGTTTCAAATCAGTACTATGCAGCTCCATTAATGTACTATCTGGGATCCCCCCAAGATAGTCATTTAGGCCCCTAACTGTTAAACCTTTTCGTTAATGATATCCCACAGGTTTTAACCCATTTTCGCAGGCACTGATCTTTGTTTGTCGTATAAGGACCCCACGTCTCCTCTACTCCTGCAATCTGATTTAAACTCTTTTCACACCTGGTGCTCGCTCCTCTTAATCTCACTAAGTGTAAATGTATGACCTCTACCACCCCTCCCACCATCAAAAAATGTTGCATACTTTTCGGATGGTCACACTCTTAAACATGTTTTTTCTATCAGGGAATCAAAGTGAAACGTATTTCTTATCTGGTACGTACCGAATCTTATGTTATGGTGAAAGATTCAGTTTTGGTTCTAATATTATTTCGGTGTTCGGTTCCATACCGGTACCAGGAGTTTTATTAGTTTCAATGAGCGTGTTCAGCAGCATACACCAATCATCTAACAAAAATCATCAATCAAAAATAAAGTGTTAGTCTGCTGGTGAACGAACTTGTTAGAATTTTTAGGCAACAAAGTTATCGATATATTTTGTTTGGCGGAAGGTTTCAATTTTTTACAACAAACAGCTAAATATTATTAAAAACTGACTACTAAATATTTATGACCGTCGTAACTAGCACCAACTGCTCCTAAAATTCCCCTTGAATTTTCCTTAAGACTTCGTTACCTTTTTTTTGTTTGGCCCCGACGAGAATGTGCACATTAAACTCAAATATCCGATGGCCAAATCTTTTTCCTTTGTCAAAATATACATTTACCACTAAGCAGGACTCCTGTCCACGCAAAGAAGGGTCTGAAAATGTTCATTTTAACAAAGTGGGCGAATAAGGGCAATTCGTTTCCGTTCTGTCCCGATCCCGGAAAACAAATTTTAATTCAATATCGTCGCGCCTGATCCCCTACTTCTCTCGGGTCCCGCTGGAATCCCGTCGCGAGCCCATCTCTAGCTATGAGTCCTTAACGATGCACGGGACATCTTAAAATAATAACTAAACTTGTCCATTCTATATTTTTGTACTTCCCAACTAGTGGTGTGACCAAAAGTTTTCCTTCTACTAAGAGCTGGGCAATGGTAAAATGAATAAACAAATAGGAAGTTATGTCTCCACCTGTTCTTCTAAAGAACTTGAGCGATGCCCAAGCGTGCAGCATGCCTGCCAATAAGGCAGTGACCCGTTACGGCCAGGACCAGAAGTAAGATGTTTTCCGTTTCAGGTTAAACGAGGACCACGTGACCTGACCCTAGCTACAGCGCAAGCCGTAAGGTTATTCCATCGTTCCGTAACCAGGCGCCTGGTTTTAATCCTTGTGATTATCTTGTAAGAGGGTATGGGCTCTTCTCTGGGAGGAGCTGAAAGGTACTGCCTTGAAAACTGTGTTGAGGTGTCCATGTACCCAGATAAAGTGGTTACTACGCGTACGGAGGGCTTCTTCTTTTTGAAGTGCGGCTTTTCAAGCTTTGCTCCTCCTCCGCAACAACAAGGAGAGCCTCGCAGAAATTTCCGTGAGCTACCTGTGAAACCACATCCTCTGCCAATTCATTTAATAAAAAACAAAGAGGCTTCCACATTTATCTAAATTGCTTGTTTGTTTACTTCTGACAGCTGTTTGCTATCGATAACAAATCATAATCAAGCAATTCTATAACAAACTATTTCTTTGTTAGATTCACATCTAACACAATCACGAAAAATAGCAAACATGATTGCGCATCATGCCCGTTCACCAGCACAATCTAACAAAAATAGTCGATTTTTTGTCATCGATTTATGCTTCTGAACACGCTCATCGACTCTATCGCTTTGTTATTAAATTACTTTTTTAGATACTTTTATCCTATTTATCTACAGCCTTGCCTAACAAACCACGCTCATCACGAACCCTTCCGAAACCTTTACTTAAACTGTAACTAAGTAGACAGAACTTTGTTAAACTATAAATACATAAATAAATAAAAAAATTTAAGAAGACTATTGGCTGAAGTAGTAAGGTATTCACTCTCAACGTCAAGTTGTAATTTTTTGGATTCTATCAGGGAATCAAAGTGAAACGTATTTCTTATCTGGTACGTACCGAATCTTATGTTTCGGTGAAAGATTCAGTTTTGGTTCTAATATTATTTCGGTGTTCGGTTTCATACCGGTACCTGGAGTTTTATTAGTTTCAATGGTTTTGCATAAATCGTATTTTTTAGCGATGACATGTATGTAAATGTAAATGTAGACCCTTTGTCGATTTTTGATTTTCTTTATTTGGGGAACAATTCTTAGGAAAAATTGATTATGTTTGATGCCATTAAACTGTTTGAGGGAAAATACTAATCTATTCGAATTGTCCTCTTTCCTTTTCACACAAAACGAGAGCGTAAGTTAAAGTTGGCTCTAACCGACTACGATATACCCGTTACTCATGAGAAAACATGCTTAACAGTGTTCCTGCGTTCCCTAGGGCGACCATCCAAAAAGTATGCAACATTTTTTAGGGTGGGGGTGCTTGGTTCACTTTTTTGCTCATAACTTGAGAGCCGTTCATCCGTTCTTTACCATTTCTTCGGCAAATTGATTCATTTTGCTAATTACTAACTATCTGTAGAAGGTACGAAACGTCTATCTTCAAAACTGTAGGAGATATAACGATTTTTTCCAAATTGCGGAGGCGGGAGGGGGCGTGGCCAAAATTTGAAATAAACTTGATCTGTGTGCAGATAAAAGAAACATTTGTCCCATACATGTCAAACCTCTATCTCTTACCATCTCTGAAATCTAGGTGTTCATACAGACGGACGGACAGACGGACATGTCTATATCGACTCGGCTGTTGATGCTGATCAAGAATATATATACTTTACATGGTCGGAAATGATTCCTTCTGCCTGTTACATACATTTGCACGACTTTAGTATACCCTTTTTACTCTACGAGTAACGGGTATACAAATCTTAAAGTGACAAAATGTTGCAAATATTAAAGGATTTACAATGATTATAATAAAAATTGGCTGTGGCAAGTTGCCGTTAGCCAAATGTAAGTAACATTTTTATAAATTATGACTCATCGATTTCGATCTCTAATTGCATGTCGCGTCGATACTGCAGACACTCTTTGAGATAGGAAATAAGCGAACCCCAATTGTTTCCGTTTAAGATTTTGTACATTGCCTGGTCGGTCAGAGCATCTTTTACCCAGTATAGGACCCTAAGTTCTTTTAGGATTGGACAGCGAGAAAAGAAGTGGACGATGACTTCTCTCTCTCTCTCCGGTGTTGCAGAGAGTGCAATGGCTTGGCATATAGTTCAGGTTAAGCAATTCCGTTCTCGTTCGAAAAATGACTGATATTGCTGCCACGTCTAAATTGTCATTGAAATAATTTTTATCTTATAAGTTATACTCCAGTTTGCTGTACGTGTCATGAGACAGACTTTCACGGGCCAATTCTTTCCCTGCTGTCTATGCTCTGCAGCAGTTGTGTCTGCCAAAGGTTCCATGTGCTGTAGTCCTCTTATATGGTGATCCAACGCCATGACTTCCCACCTGCCAACGAACTGTGATTTTTCTTCTAATAAGTGTTCTGTGACAATTCTTGGAAGACGTGTCGATGGCATTTTCATAGTTTTCTGAATATAATCGAAGTGCAGTTGCAATGTGTAGAGAAACATAGTTGGGAGACCCGTTTCCAAGTGTATAGCGTAGTTTGGCGCGCATAGAGGCAAGTGGAACACCCTCTTTATATAAAAGCGGAGGAGTTGTTCTTCTTCTTCGTATTGACCAAAGCCCCATACTTGGGCAGCATAGCACATAATTGCTCTGGCTGTGGCTAAGAACAATTTGTACTTAGTGTTGTGATTGACGTTGGTTTCTTTTTCTAAGTAGTTTATTAGTTAGTTTTTTGTTCAAATGCTTGAGGAATGACATATTTGGTGTAAGAGTGAATCCCAGGTACTGGAATTCTGTGACAATATCTAAATTCACTCCGTTGATAGACCAAGTATCTGTGTTTTTAAATCATTCGTTTTGCATATTTGACATAGTTACAGATCTTCGATCTAAATGCATATTTGAGAATATGCTAAAATATTTTCAAATATTTCGACCTATTTAGGTGCCTTTTATTCAGGGTTTGAATCGAAACTTTCCAAGGCAGCAAATACCGAAAATAATCCGTTTTCCGTTTGGAACACTAAGTGTAAAACAAGTTTAAATTTGGACATTGAGTAGATTTGTTACACTCTGAAAGGAACGATAGAGTTTACAGAATCGAAACGGAAGGAGAAAACAGCAGAAACTCATTTCAAACCATTTTACCATGATTTACAAATCATTAAATTACAAACAAAGAGGATTAGCGCACTTTTTAGTTAAGAAACTGCTTTTAAATACTATGATTGTGATTCTACCGAACCGCGATAAAAAAACCATAAATAAACAACAAGACCACAGCATACAGAATATATAATATTTGACGGACAAACAACCGATTGCGAAAGTAAGGTCTGTTCGCTACGAACCATCTACAGCAGGGTTCCCCAAGAAGAGAGCGCTTAAACGTGACTGTGTCTCTCTCTAACACACAATGAAGTATGACTTCGGCAAGTATTCGGAAAGTAAGTTCGTGCCGCCGGGGCTATCGCTGGGGAACTCTGATCTACAGTGCTTGCCTATGCACTGTATCTTCTTGCGTTCGGTATTTTTAATCGTTTTAATCAGTGGAATTCCGTTTTGCGACAGTGGAATTCCGTACTTACTTCAATTTCGAGTGAGGATCATTTGATTTTTAATTAGGATCCGTTCTTGAAATGAGCATTTTCGGAATGATACAAGTTTTTTAGGATTGTTCTAATCCTTTCGTATAGATTTAGGTACAATCTAGTATGACTTGTACTTGAAATTTCCATCCGCAGTTTGAGGTCAAAATAATTTTTTTAAATCTTGTGTATATAAGTCAAGCATTCAGGACTTGCGTGTGGGTGAAGATCCTCCGATCTCATATTCTAACTTGGTGGGAGAAAATTAAGTCTTTATTTTAAAAATAACTCTTTTCCAGTGATTCCAAAATCAAAAACAATTATATTTTTATTTGAATATTAAATTTAAAGAACAAACCTCCAATTGTAATTTTCCTCTCACTCTTCTGTCTTAAAAATCCATCAATAGATAATTACGCATAATTACGTTACAAAAAATATAAAAAAAAAAAAGAATTACAATTGCTCAATTCGACAATTATTGGCAACAACAATGGCTGGCGAATATAGCGGGGCTAATAACGGAATTCAAGTCGGAGGAGTTGGACAACAATTGTGTGCCCAAATCACCTTTTGTTGTTGTTGTTGTTTTGGTCAAACACGCAAGAAGCAAAAGTAAAGAAAACAAAAATAAAATTACATAAAACCTTGGACAGCAAACACCTCATCGAGTGAGTGGTGGGAGAGGAGAGGGGAAGCTTGGGAACTGCCTGTCTTCGCCTTTTTGTTTCGTTTCGTTGATGGAAGCACGAGCCTAAAAAGAGCTCCCCAATGACGTTCATGTTGAGGCAACGAACTTGCCTAGTTGCTTGATTAACCTTCTTTTTTATTACAATATTTCGACGGTTTTTGTGGTTTCAAGGCGGCTCGGCCTGGGTGTATAGGAAATTAAATGAACTGCAATTACTGCACCCAATATACAACAACAACAACAGGAGAAGAAGATGAAGAGGGCAAAAGAGAAGGGAGCCCAGCTAAGATAAGGATCTTTTAGAAAACAACAATCAGATATATAGTTAAATTTTAAGAAGAGATCGTAGAACTCAGATGAGCAAGTTTTTAATCTACGTATGTAAAATAGTTACAGGATTACCTTTTTTGATAAGAAAAAAAAACTTAAAAAACTTGTATCATTCCGAAAATGCTCTTACTTTTCTATTCAAGATACTTTGTACGGTTTTAGACGTTCTTGTCCTCTAAAACACCTTAAACTACCAGACGACTCCAATCCGATGTTTTCTGTGATAATTTTAAAGAATTTGATTTGTGTTTTGTTTGCATCCTCTGTTACCCAGTGAACCGAAGCAGTTCTAATTGCTAGAAATTATTCCAAGTCTTTTACTCGTGCCTATTAGTGGCATCTTTTCACACTTTCCCTGCTAAACCTTGACTTCCGAAATGAAGTTTGCAACATGGAAAAGCTGTCTTGCCGCTTTTCCCTTCCCCTTCCCCCCTCTGTGTTGTACGCTTCACTTAATTAAGCTGGGCCATTTGTTTTCTTTCTCTCTCTCCCTCCCTGTAAATCGCGTGAAATTTACAATGTTATACAATTATTTAAATACAATTTGTTATTGTTGTTGCATGACAGAACAACACGATAAAGGTAATGATGACATAACCTTACTCACAAATGCACCACAAGTACATACACATGACATATTGTATTGTATATAAGGGCTTAGCTCTCGAGCCTGATAAAAAAAAAAGTATTATATGTATTTACGATATTGAGCAAAAAATATGTTAAATATTATTATTTTTCCCTTTGTGTAACTGAATGATTGTTGTTGCCACATTTCCGGCCAAATTGCTTTGATGGCGGCACTTGTCTTGCACTTGTTCCACAGTTCCCCCGATCCGAAACGAACAAGAACCACAAAATGTTTTGTCATTTCATTAGGTTGTTGTTTTTGGTTTCCAGTTTCGAGTTATGAGTTTCTCACCTTATCGCAAACAGAGAACCTGAAACAGAAACGTCAAGTGTACTTGCAAATGCATAGAAGTTGTAGTTTCAATAATGGCCTTGATTTTTGATCTGGCAAGAGAAATATTATACAAGGGTGTAGGATCAAACCTTTCCCTGGTCTTAAATTTAAATTTCCCGTAAATACAAGTTGCACGTAAATTAGAGTGCACTCTAAAGGGGATGCTATAGTAGCTAAAATGAAACTCAATTCCAGACAATATTAATAATAATTTTGTATAGTCAGCGAGACAATGACTTGCTTATTAAAAGCAAACTCATCCGTGAGCTCCTTAAGAAGAAGAAGCTTAAGTAATGAATGCAGTTCCCCACATCTTGTCTTGCTAAGGCGATCGATATTTTGACTGGCCCTGCAGCGACTTGGCATCGTTGTCAGCGGTGCACAGTGGGTCGTTGTCTCAAAACTTGAAAAAAAATGTTCTTAAACTAATGTAGCTTAAAGAATGGTGTTTTTAAAGTTTAAAGATGTGCTCGAGGTTTCAAGTAAGGAAAAGTACTAACTTCATGTAAACTACTGGCTTAACAGAAATAGGACAAGCGATTTCTACGAGCTAGACTAGTGAGACTCAACACGACAATCGAAGAATGAGATGCAGTTGGATAAGGCATGCTTCTGCTGAAAAATTAAAGCTGTTTTGCTAAAAAGGCCTTGAAATGGAACTCAATGGTTGGGGTTGCTCCAAACCATCCACACAAAACAACTGCTTACAATAGATTGTCGCATAAGCGACATTAAGCCGAAGCTTGTCAGGAGCAAATTTCAGGCATAATAATAGCCCTCCTCCAGTCCAGCGCGAAACGACAACATTTAAGAGATGCAAGGCCGTTCTGATCCATAGCGAATCGGTGTTCTTTCGAAAACTATGACTGCACTAGACAACGGTTTGGTTTATTTCAACAAAGAGTTTGATGAAATAAAACGCCCTCCATCGCCCGTTACCAAACAACTCCCTTCTTCTTTATTGGGCCTCTGCGATTAACGCTCTCCCTTTGGTCCACCAAGCTTGTCAATGTCTTCCCACACCTGGTCTTCCCATCTTAGTGGTGGTCTTCCCTGCTTGCCGCCTCCATAGTCAACCGCCTTCGATTTATACGCTTTTTTTGCTGGAGCTTCTTCCTTCATTCTGGCGACATGTCCTAGCCAGCGCAGCCGCTGCTGCTTTATGCGCTTGACCAGACAGGTGTCCCCATAGAGCTCATACAGTTCGTCATTTTTTCGAATGCGGATATCATCGCCAACTTTTAAAGGTCCATAAATCCTCCGAAGAATTTTTCGTTCAAACACGCCAATCGCCGCTTTATCCGCTTGTCCATGCTTCTGCGCCATATTGCAGGACTGGGATGATAAGCGCTTTGCAAGAGTGATTCTTCGTCGGATTTTCAGACTGATGTTGTTCTTGCTGGTTATCGTCGTTCCGAGGTAGACGAAATCCTCCACAACATTAAAGTTGTACTCCTCCATTGTAACAGATTGTCCAAGTCGCAATGACTTTTTGTACGCGGATACTAGGTAGTTCGCCTTGTCCTCATTTACTGCTTCTCAATCTCTGAAAACGCCTTGCTTACTGCCCGTGCGGTTTTGCCGATAATGTCAATATCATCGGCATATGCAAGTAGCATTAGATCTTTATGAATTAAAGCGCCGGTTCTGGCGCAGTATATATTCCATCAGTAGATTAAAGAAGTGACACGATAAGGTATCGCCTTGCCTAAAACCTCTTTTGGTATCAAATGGCTCGGAGAGGTTCTTTCCTATTTTAACGGAGCTTTGCGTATTTCTACACCGTCATCATGCAAAGTTGAACGTACTTTGCTGGAATACCTAAGGTAGACAGGGCTTCGAAGAAGCTTGACCTTATCGGTGTATCGAAGGCTGATTTAGAATCAACAAAAAGATGGTGTGTTTGGATGCCTCTTTCATAGGTCTTCTCCAGGATTTGACGTAATGTGAAAATCTGGTCTGTGGTGGATTTATCCCTGATAAGGTCCAATCAGTTCGTTCACAATTAATGCGGAACAGAACCTTATATGCGATGGGGAGGAGACTGATCCCGCGGTAGTTTGCGCAAACTGCAGGGTCTCCTTTTTTAAAAATTGGACAGAGAATATTTAGATTCCAGTCGTCGGGCATGCTTTCGTCAACCCAAATACGGCACAGAAGTTGGTGCATGCACCTTACCAATTCTTCGCCTCCAGCCTTGAATGGCGACTTGTTGTTCTTTAGTCTTCATATGTCTAAACAGACTTCCTGTTGGGTCGGTGGGTCTATCTCTAGAGAAGTAACTTCTCCATTTGTTAAGCGCCACTTGCGGGTCTGTGACCAGACTCTCCTGAAACCTTGAAACCGTCTGTTAATTGCTTAATCTTTTGGTAAAATTTTCGAGTCTCACTCATGCCAAATATCATCTCGACTTTCTCGCGCAAGCGCCTTTCCTGCTCATTTTTTTTTCTTCTATATAGGCGCTTCTCCTCTTTCCTTTTCTTCCGGTATAAGTCTTTATCAGCATCCGCATTCATCTGCAAAAATGTCTTATAGACCTCGTTCTTCTCTGCAGTAGCGCGTCGGCACTCTTCATCGTACCAAGACCGCCTTTGAGGGGACTCGGAGTACCCGAGTATCTATATACGATGCCACTGTTCGCCTATATCGGAAGGGAAAGGGAGAGTATTCCTTCCTTAAGCAGTTGGGCGAGTGTAACTGTGTAGGCTTCGGAGGTCCCTTGTGATTGCAGCTTCTTGACGTTTAGCTTTCGACGTGTGCCAGTGCGTGCGGCATGCGCCACATTGAGCCGTGTGCGTACCTTGGCTGCGACAAGGCAATGATCAGAGTCAATATTGGCTCCACGAATCGCGCGCACATCTAGTATACTTGATGAATGCCTTCCGTCGGTCTCAACGTGATTTATCTGGTTTCTTGGATGATGTAACCCAATATGTGACAAATTCAAAAAGTGTTCATATATAACACTGGCCAACAGCCATTTTGGTCCAGCCTTATTGATGACAAATTCTGATCCAGTTTTGTGCACTGATTCCAAAACTGGTCTCGGTTTTTCTCCATCAGCTCTTGTTTTCAAGATATCGCGGAAAAACCATTTTGCAGTATTTTTGTCTTTAAAAAAATTATGGAGGTTACACCGTGCAACAATATTTGTATTTATGAGCTCTATGCGACAGTATACATATTAAGGTCGCTCAGAAAAATCAATGGAGCATCATCAGCAAACCCAAAAGCGCCTAAATTGGCCTTTGAAGAGAAATATTCATCAAATTATAGCAAATTTTTCAAACTTAATCGCCTTGTACGAGCCATTTAGGGAGCTTGCATTTTAATGAAACCCACTTTAGCATGTAGGCCAATGGTTCTTCTAATTTCACTAATTTTTTTGCATTTAAATCTTCTCGATGGACAAAGTTATAAGCGGTTTATCCCGAAAAAATGAATTAAAATTTATGGCAGGATAACTAGATTGATACACAAAATCTGTATAGGAAATGTTAAAAGACTACTTGATCTAACATAGTCCTTACATTAATTGTCAGGCAAATGTACAATAACATTCAATCAGTACTAGATTCAAACAATTTTCCCCAAATCCATATTTGCTTAACCTGCGAGAATAACATTAAAATTATATGAATTGGGCTACAAATGAGCCAAATGTGTCCCGCACTCACTATAATCTACGGTTTAAGCCCCTTGTGACTATTATGATTTTACAAGTTTCAACAAATGCTTGGCGGAAAGAGATTGTAGTAAAGACTCTATCTGTGAAACGAATGTATATGTCGAGGAAGTTGACCATTCTTATTATTGAGAGGAATGCTCATTCATGCAAGGTAGTGCAAAAACTCGATCCAAATTGGGCTGGACCTCACAAAAGTGGTCATTTTGTTGGCCTGTGTAATATTTAATTAATTCTGTGGGAAATTGTAGGAGTTATTAGCATTTATATTAAAATTGAGCAATTTCAGTTTTACCTTTCGAATGGTATTTAAATTGTTTATTGTCCATTTTGTTTCGCTGGTTGTGTGCACAGTTTTCCTCACGTTTAAGAAACCAACATAAGTCACCCATCATGGCCTCATCCCAAAATCCTTGATGAAATCGTTCACCATGCTCATCACTCTTATCGCCGACGTTTTCAGGGAAGAAATTCAAATGAAAATTAATTTTCAACGATATTTTTACTCTGTTTGCGATACAGAAACTCCAAAAAATGAAGTCACAAGACAACGGAATGAATTCCATGAGTCCTCCTTATTCTTGGACAACATTAGATTGAATTGAGAGTCTTTCAAAAGTTTTTTAATCTGCGGCCCAACAAATACCCTCTTTCATCTTTGTCTGGGATCGGTTAAAGAACACCACAAGCCTTCAAAATTGTTTTTAAACAAATCCAGTTTTATAAATTACTTCTTACTGACAAGTGCACTTGAGTGCTTCGAACTTTACAGTTTACATAATTCGTTCGGTCCGTCCATCTCTATAAATATAAAAGAGAGTGTCCTGATTCACTGATTGGCAATCATCGCACAGCCTAAACGGTAAGAGATAGAGGGCTGAAATTTGGACAGGAGTTTCTCTTAGTGGTGAAAGTGCGTACTAAGACGGGGGTTTGGAAAATTCCAACCGGA
This sequence comes from Lordiphosa clarofinis, assembly GCA_018904275.1. Classification (NCBI taxonomy): domain Eukaryota; kingdom Metazoa; phylum Arthropoda; class Insecta; order Diptera; family Drosophilidae; genus Lordiphosa; species Lordiphosa clarofinis. The sequence goes on along the minus strand of JAEIGQ010000157.1, from coordinate 473,683 downwards.
AAAGTTTGTATGGGAAAAATGTTTTTTTTCATCCGCGAAATAATTCGACACGTGTTTTCCCGATTTCGGAAAATCCGGCCACGAGAAAAATGACACGAAAATTCTGCATGCAAAAAACTATTTTTCATCCGATTGGCTGGAGCCTGAACCGGAGCAGAGCAATTTTTTTCTATTCGAACCCGAATCCGAACCGGAGCAAAATATAGAGAAATATAGTAGAAAGATGCCGACTTGCCGAAGATAGGCAAATCCTGCTTATAATAAAACCGGGAGGTTCTTGAATCAGTTGTACAGTAGACCATCCTTCTTGGTGGTGTGTGTCTTGTTTTAAAAGTTATAATCAAACATAAATATACAGACCTATTCCCGTTTTCGATTTCGATTGTTAAATGTTCTCTCTTCCAAAAATCAACAGTTCTGTTGGGCTTCTTTCTTTAAAATCCCACTTACCATCATTCGATCTTCTTGATAGCAAAAATATACGGTCGAGTTCTTTAATAGTTTTTTAGAAATCACATCATTCACTGGACTGGGAACTGGCCTGATGTAGACTGAACGGAATATCGAATATCAAGCCTCTTAACTTCCACCTATGAATAAAATGTTTAAGGGCCGATTTCTCATATTATGTTTCTTATAGAGCCATATGTCACATGAGACAAAGAGCAGAGTAAATGGTAAGTTTATCTGACACATAGCAGCTATCTGAATAATGAGAAATCGGCCATTAGTTTTGTTTCAAATTACTTACATATTTTCTCAATGAGCAAAGAAAAAAGTTATTCCTGAACCCCGGTTCGAACCTGAACCTAGGTTCAGGGACCTTCTGAACCTGCTCTTTGAACCCGAAATCAAAAAGTTTCGCGGGTTCGAACCTCGGAGTGAACCCCTCCCGATTTTTAGGAGGTTTGCAGCCCTGTTTGAAACAATAGAATACGAATTAGTTTGAGATGTGATTTTTCAATGTCGGAAAATTTGCCCCAGGCGTAAAAATTCCCGGAAAATTTTACATGCAATATAACTATTTTTCATCCGATTTACTTGGTTTGTAAGGTCAAATCGAGCATTCATTTTTGTTTATATTTTCCAATATTGGAAATACCGCCGGGGTGCCGACAGGGAAGTGGTTGGGAAGTGAGTGGGATGGGGATGGTAAGTGGGAGGGATGTGAGTGGGATGTAGATGGGTGTGCGTTGGTTCTATACTGTTGAAGGCGCAGCGAACCGCGACGGGTTATTTGCTAGTTCCTATATAACGTAATGCTCGTGGCGTGCTCGACTGTCCCATTTGCACAATAAACACATGCACTTAGTATGTCCTTGTTGCAATCCTGAAACTATTGCATTAACTTTGAGGTCTGCAACAATTTTCCAGCTTCCTCGAAGTTGATCAAATTAAGCAATATGGCCATTGATTAATAGGATTCTTTTAAATCAAGGGCATGCGCTAGCGGTATCGAAGGCTTGATGTTTTCACGGTGGAACAATTATGACTGAACTTGTGATAAACAAACTCCTCAAATTAATTACACTCATCAATGCAATAACAGATATTAACTTATTTCAAGTAATACTTCGCATTGCGTTTTTACCGATATAGTAAGTTATTTTGACATCATCCTTTATGTAATGCTAAAATGTACGATTTTTCTTTTGAAAGATCTAGTCCATGTGTCGAACAGTGTGAAGGCAACCGCCTTACAAGCATGCTCATACAAACTCAGCAGTTCTTTCTTTAATTCCCATAACTTTGTCATTTCTGATTGAAAGCTAACAACATTTCAAAATATATTTTTGCCATCTGAGCTAGCCACTGTGCGGCGTTTGTGGTAACAGTTAACAGTTGCTGCCTGTTCTAAAGCATTTGCGTTCGCTTAATGCGTTGGGGTCTAGTTGTATTTTCTTTTATTCTGCTTTTGTTTTATAATAATAATATGTAGGGGGAGTTCGCACGTGTCCCATCTCACACAATCCGCCGCCCACACACACACACACACACACATACACAATCATCAGATAATCACAGCGCTCAAGTTGATAATACTTTTGACATTGAATGAGTTTGAACCTGGACAACCTATGAGAATCTCAACTAGCTTGCTTGTTGGGTGACTGCTTCCTGCTGCATTTCCTTTTTGATTCTTCCGGCCGCCTGGGCGTGAAATGTAATCAGGTTGACAGAGACCAACCCTCCCTCCCCCTTATTGCTTTTGCTCCTTGCTTGCTTTTCCTCCTGAGTATCTACCAAGCCGCAGGTGTCGGATTGCGTTGCCCATCAAGCAATCAGTTGGCCTCCTCCTGCTGGTGTTGCTCTCTTACTCTTCACTTTATGGCCAAGTGTCTGCCTTGTCTCTTTCTCTCTGTGTGTGTGTGTGTGTGTGTGTGTGTGTGCTTTTGCAATTGCCTTTTGTTTGGTCAACCGATAAGCGAAGGCGAATGCTTGTCCCATTTGTTTGCCTTCTGTTTGTAAGTTTATCAACATTCAGGGCCTTCTCTTAGTTCAATTTCAGAGCTTCATTTCACAGTTGTTGTTGTTGTATTTTATCCCTGACCCTGACTTTGGATGCTGTTTCATAGTTATGCAATATTATGTTCGCTTATCCATTTAGAACGTGGGAAATAAGTAGGAATTAATCTTTAATACTTCACACAACTTAAACTGATTTTCTAGTCCTACCTTATCCGATCGGTTCTGTCTGTGACAAATTAATCGAAAGTGAAAACTGAAACAAAACTTGTAAACTTCATTAATTGTAAATCATTCAAGTGCAAAAATAAACTTTCGCTACGTTTCATTTCTCTTCTTTGTGAGGGATGTGAATGAAATTGCATTACGCATGCATCCGCATCCGCATCCTCTCATCAATTCTATAGCTGTAGCTGGTGGCCCAGGTACAGGAAATTGCTATAAACGAATCAATAGATAAAAGCTTTGGCAACAATTGCATTCACATCTACAAACAAAATTAAAGAAGAAACATTGCTTGCAGTCGCTTGACTTGACTCTCGGACTTGGGGGAGAGATGAGTTGAGTCGCATCCAGTCAGACGGTTTGTTTCCCTGACTTGGCGCTTTATGTGCGCAATTTCCGTTTGCCTGAAAATGTAACGACTTCTGCGGAGGATGCGAGACAACAGTGGTCTGGCCAGAGTCAAGGAGTTTTGCTGCTGCAGTTTCTTCTTCCATATGAAATATGCATTGTGTGTGAGTGTGCGAGTGTGCGAGTGTTGGTTGTGCATGCGCCTGCGTCCTCTGTGTGCACTGCTGCTGTGTTAGAGAAGCCGGAGCCGGTTTGCGGCCTGTTTTGTGGCCTGGTCCTTGAACTGTCTTCTCCCCTCTTGTGCAATAAAGCCAGGGCTGTGTGGTTGCAATGACAGTAAACACTCTAGCTTAACTGACATTAACTAAAGTTAATTAGCAGTTTTGGTTTTTATTTGTGAAAGTGTGTAATTTGAACATTGCGAACCATAGTTAAATCTTTTTTATGTAGTTTTTATGATCTTGTTAAGCCTATGGCCCAAATACTAGGCAAGTCTTTCGACAGAATATAAAAAACAATTTGTTGCCTTTAAGACGTACATATTCCGACCTTAAAAATTTATAATTTTTTTCGAGTCTTTAACTTTCTCTTTTCAAAAAGTGTTTCGCGTAATTATTAATTGAATTACCACATAAAATTGCATCAATTACTTTTAATTACTGATTTTTAATTACAATTATTGAAGTAATTGTAATTGTAATTGTAATTGTTTTAACTACTCAAAAAATTTTAATGCTAATTTTGCTTAAAACACGTTAGAAAGTCATTCAAATCCGACTGTAATATGCTCTGTACCTGCAAAAGTGTTGGCTGAATAGGAACAGAAAGCAGCGAACTCCATTTGTTCATTCAATCTTTACCGAATTAATGGATTGATCAATAATAATAATGCTACTAAATATGTATTAAAGACATCTATTTTCCAAACTGTGGGAGATGTAGCGTAAATTTGAAATTACCTTGATCTGCCTGCAAGTATAAGAAGTATTCAAACATCTTGCTCTCACCGTCTTTGAGGTCCGTGGTTTTATACTTCAAGACTGTCATAAGCTTGACCTAATGATGTTGAAATACTCGCTGTATTTTGTACAATTTTCGTATTTGTGGTATTCACCAGTCCTCATAAATTTACCACGCATGAAGTAGAGTGATGCACGAGCTTATGGAGAATCTTACAGAAGTTCCGCGCTTTCGTCGGGGAACCATTTTTTATGTGCCAAATCAGTCCACTGGAAAAAGAATCTGCTGCCATCTTAAAGTCAGTTCGCTTCGATTGTCGTATAAATCCGCGCGGATCCATGCCCAAATGGAATTTCGGTTATAGGTAGCGTTGAAAATCCATCAATAAAAAAAACTGCAACTGTTTATAGATCTTGTTAGAGACTGTTTGGATATATTTTAGAGAAAGTGTCTCATTTTATTTACTGGCCCAATGCAATTTAACTTCTCTCTTGGTGTGACCGCATATTTTGAAGACCCAAATCCTGAAATGGCAAGTGTTCTCTTTTTCCAAAGCTTTGTATAAATTTACAACACTTTAATTTTGTACACTTTTACGAGAGATGTTTTAAACCACGCCTATCTTACCTATCTGCGGCAGCGACGTCGACCCATCGACAGTATACGAGCTAATACTGCTCTCTTTTGCAACTACAAACAACCCAGCGGGTGTCATACAAACCAGTATACTTATACATTAGCATGGCCGCTTTGTGGACTGCTAGCCTTCGAAACCACATTACTTTGTAATCGACAAGTGGGCAATAGCCGAACGCTTTTCGGAGCTCCATTACAACTGTACAAAACAATCTAAGAAATGTAATGGACGGTGTAGCTAGGCCGCCCACTAAACGATACACACAGTATGCACTGTGGTAATGCAGATGCTTTACGACGTAATATACTTTGGACTAAAAGTAATTTAGACTGGTAATACGATTGGAGTACTGCTTCTTTTGAGGTATCTTATGTTATGATATTTATTAAAGGTACACAAAGGGATAAAACGTGTTCAAAAAATAAGTTGCCTTCAACTTAAAATGAGAACAGAACGTTCTCTAAATTTTTAGAAGAAATGTTCTAAATGTTCTTGGAGTAAAGTGGACCGGATTTCAACAGAGAGAGATACAAGAAAGAGAGCGTGTGAGAGCGAGTTGGCTCTCTTTTTGATCTCTCTCTTGTCTGCTCAACAAAGCATAAGTAGCCTTCTGCAAAACTGTTCAACGGCTGAATTGTCTAGCGCGTCATTCCATACGTTGATTGCATAAGGTGCCGGGCTCAAATCCCCGTCAAGTCCGAACCAATTTTTCTGTGTAGTCTGTAAAACTTAAATTAAACGAGTCAGGTGAAGTGTGAAGTGGGTCGTTGAAGCGATGTTTCTAATTCCTGTGGGATATATGGGGTGAAGGGAGAAGCAGCAGGCAGGCTCACATATCCAGGAGTCTTGCCCCCTTCACTTCCAATCAAAAGAGGTATGTCCCGGTTTCCTATTCCACCCAAATGATAGGAATCGACCACACCTGGTCCAAGTGTAATCAAATTTTTTTCCCAGGTGACAACAATAACTCAAATCATGCTCTCAACAATGGAACAATATCAACTCAATTTAAGTGTTTGCATTCTCAAATAATTGTTCTTGGAGTGAGCACATTGTTCTACAAATGAGAAAATCCGTTCAAGCATACTTTTTGGTAACGATTGTGCTCGTTTTGAGTCCAATGTTCTCGGGTTTTTCCCTCTGCGTATATTTAAACAATTTATTAGGCATTCCAATATACAATGAGTCTAAGAATTTAAGAGATTGTGTTGTTTTAACTTGTAGACAGTTTCGAGTCCGCCGTCAACCCGTCCAAACCAAATTTTCTAGGCGCTTGAAAATTCCGGAACTATATGTTAGTACATACTTCTGCCTTCGCTTCGGATCTAGCGGTATAATATGAAGGCTGTGCATTTCACAGCAGCATCAGCATTTTTCAATTATAATTCAATTTAAATTGGCTTTCCCGTTTTTCCCTATCTCCTCTTCAACCGCTCTTCACTCTTTCCCCTCCCCCCTCATTCTAACACATGGAACAGCTGTCATCTGTCTCAGAGAGCCAAGAGCTGAATGGGACCTAAATTGTGTGAGTTTGATCTCTCTGATGCTCACTCTTAGAAAAACAGTTTTGTCTAAAACAGTGGTGCACACATTTCATTTTTCGTACCCCGTGGGATACGAAGACATAATTCTGCCAGCGTCGCAGCCGACACACGCATAGAGAGAGAGAATACGTGTGCTCTATAAAATGCACGCACACACATATGTGTGTTTGTTTGTAGCCTATATTTACTTCGTGTTGCTCTGCTACGCACACCAGCGCAAATCATGATAATGTGAGTTTGTGCACCAGTGGTCTAAAATTATCTGATCGCCTCAGTTCCCTTAACTTTCTTTTGGCCGCTAGCATTAGTGAAATTCCAACTCCTTTATTTTGAAATACGGTCAACATATTTTTAAAGCTATCGATGTGATAAGATTCAGGCTTTTCGCTATTGGCTTTGGTTTTGTTTTTGTTCACAAAAAAAAAGAAGCACAACACACTTAGTCCGTGTTTACAAGAAGAAGTTTGCGTCCTGACGCTTTCTTCGATTTTGTTTTGAAGCATCTACAAAACTGCGCTCGCATTTACACCATGAAGAGTGCTTCATGAAGTTTTTTCTTTTGTTCGTACATTCCGATTTTGGCAAGCTATCGATAAAAAGTAATCGACAGCGCGTGGGTTATTTAACAATATTACAAATGTGTCGAAAAGCCACGAAATGGACTTTAGGATGAAGTGCAAATCATTTTAAATTTATTGAACTGCTGTTCCATCAGCTCAGGTTATCGATAAACTAAAAACATCATGAAGAACTTCATGAAGTTTGCTTCAACGTGTAAATGCAGACTTAGCGTTCGTGCCTTTCATGGCTTGAAAACAAAGGGATTTTACTAGATTTGTTAACAAAAGGTACATGTCCACTAAGAACTTCATGAAGTTTGCTTCAACGTGTAAATGCAGACTTACAAGCACACTCTCACTCGCGCTCTTAGCAAAACAGCTTAGTCCACAAAAACTTTTTTTTGGCGTTTCCAAATTTTCTTTCTTAATACGTGCCTACTACACGAAGGTCTATGCCAAATCTTATTTCTGTAGGACAAGCAGTTTAGGCTGTGAGTTGATAATAAGTCAGTCGGGCGTACAGATTTATATATATAGATAAATAGCTTTATATTCCTCTTTTAAGTAATATATTTTAAGCATCAAATCGACCGAACCTTCCTACCAAAAAAAAATACCGTATGGGCAACAAAATATTATAGTAAATGTCCGCTTATTGGTTTTTGGAACTGTAGTAGCACATTATTTAGTGCCTTGAGAAAAAGAGAATAGTTTTTGATGATCCTCAGGATATTTTCGGTATCCATTTGGACTGGATAGTTAACTATGCTTTTTTGGGATCCATTGGATATTTTTAAAGTCGATTTATTTTCGCTTTAAAAAGATATATCAGAAAAAAATATTTCATTGATCTTTATTCTTCATCCAAAGGAGCTGAAAAATGTGAAAAGGATATTTAAAAAAATGGATCTTAAAATGGTTAGTTCGAATATCCATTTTACGGGGATCTTTTTTTTTCTGTGTGTGTAAAAACTGGGAGATGTAGACAGTAGACAGGTCCCAAGAAACAGGCAGACAAAAAGACGTGACGTGACAGAATACGAAAGTGAGTTTTGTCTACTAACACTAAAAGGCAGACACCTGCATATTCGGTTCAAGTTTTCGAACTATATGTATGATGTAACTATATATAAATTAAATGTTACTTTTTTTATATTTGACTCATTATAATACGCAACGTGACATACGTTACGTGACATACGTTACGTGACATACGTTACGTGACATACGTTACGTGACATACGTTGCGTGACATACGTTGCGTGACATACGTTGCGTGACATACGTTACGTGACATACGTTACGTGACATACATTACGTGACAAGCCATTCTCTAACGCCGTACTTCTAATGCTTTTCGTAATTCATAAAAATTTGGATTCAGAAACATAAATCGATATACATAAGATAAGTTTACTGCATGTAATGAATCGATTTTTTTTCGGTTTTTGTTTGACTTTTCTGTTAGTCCTGTTAGTTTTAAAGGGTGATTGTTTAGCAATTTTCTTTTTAGCAACACTGTTTTCGGCAGCTTAGCTGTTTTCGTGACACATGTTACTGTCAAACATGTTCAGTTAGGTCTATAATTTAACCATGAATCATTAAGATGGTTAGCATGCTTCGTTAAGAAAATTGCTTACCGGAAAATTGTGTTCACCGACGAAGCTCATTTCTGATTGAATGGATACTTGAACAACCAAAAGTGCGGTATTTGGTGTGATGAGCAGCCAGAAGCAATGCAAGAACTGCCAATGCATCCCCAAAAATGCACTGTTTGGTGTGGACTGGTCATTGGACAGTAGATTTTTAAAGATGTCTATGCTACCGTGCGATGATTTTGCCTATATCATATAGCTGTTATAGGAATAATTGATCTAAAAAGGAAAAATCTTTTGATATTGTTTGAAAGTGTTTAATTATTCGTCTTTGCTGTCAGAGCGAGTCAGAGTATCCTTGATCTTTTTAACTGAATGTAGCATTAGACATTTTAGACCAGTCTTGACTGTACTTTATCTTGCTCAGCTTGATTGGGTGACGTTTTGTAAGCTTTTGCCCAGCCCTGGTGCTTTAACAGAGCAAAAAATAAGAAAAAAATTGCTGAAACAGCAGCTTCATCTTCATGTCACCTCCTCTCTTCTCCGTCTTCACCGTCTTCTGACTCAGGCAATTGCAAATTGCATTGAACTGAACTCAATGTGGCCTCGAGAGAGCCCGAGTTAAAGCTTGAGAGTGGGAGAGCCAGCTTTGCCAATGACTGTACCCTAAAAGACAGACCGACTGGGGGAGACCCAGTGTCCACGCTTGTCTAGTCTCATCACCAAGCACTTCATTATGCATATGCAACAACCAACAAACCACCCACCCACCCATCACCCCCCAAACGTCAATGCATTTAAACACTCAATATTATGCGCCACATGCCTGGGATTTAGGCCTTCCACTCCCTTCTCTCTCCTCCCCCAACGGACTACCGAAAATGAGGCAAGAAATGAGCAGAAAGCCGGGGGCACCCCACCATGTCTAGCCACCCCTTAAAACAAAACAAAAAAAGGCCACCCTCTCCACCCAGCCACCCTTTCTGGTTGTGTTCATTCATAAATGGATTTTAAAGTGGATGCAATCCGTACGTACCCTCAGGGGGGGGGCGAGGGAGTGAGTTGGAGTTTGGTTCAGAGGGGGTTACGGTGGTTGCTATTATGGGCCTTCATTATGAAATTAAATATACATACACACACTCACACACACACAGAGAGTGCATATACCAACAACAGATTTATATGGTTAAAAAAGTACAGTAAAACACTTGAGACAATCTTGACTAGAACAAAAGAGAAGGGTACATTTTTTAACCCAATCTTGTTCAATTGGCCCCCCTCACTCCTTCCAAATTCATCCCTTAAATCTCTAGTCTAATCCTGGCCAATGCATCATCCATCATTTTATCAATTTTCCTAATTTAATCCAATGAGTTGCCCAAATGTATGAGGGTATTAAACTGATATCCTCCTAATCTTGACTTACATAATGGATTTTTTCTGAGATTAGAGGGTAAGATGGTAAATACTTTGAAAATTGTTATTAAAGGTAATTCACGTTTTATTTAATGATGCTCCATTTTTATAAAAGAAACCTTTCAAACCTTCCAAATTTGTGCTGGATTTTAAATAAATATTTTAATTTGTTTTCTTCTTTTCTTACAGGTAAGCTTTCCTTCATCTGAAATTCAGACGTGAAATCGTTTAAATTGAGTGAGTTTTTAAAGTAAATCTAAGATACTAAAGGGGCTAAAGCAATCAAATTTGGTAGCTTAAACTTGTGCTTTAAATAGAATTAGAATTTTGTAATATTTTTCTTAAGTGATTTTAAGCGCATTCAAATTTTTTCTGTTAAATTGTTTCAAGCTGGCTTTGTCCTGCCTACTTATCCATAAGTATCTTAAAGCGTCTAAGAGGCTGAGAATACATTTATGTGTCGTTTTCACTACAAAAAATTTTGCATTTTGGGCAAAATATGCATTTTCCCCATACATTTTTGTCTGGGCACTTGAGATGCCAAAAAAAAATAGAATTTTGAGAAAATGTAGTCGCATTATTTGTTAGCGATTCGATTGTTCGATAGTTTCTATTCGGTTCCACGTCTATTCAACACAAAACAATTTCAACACGTCAATTCAACACAGCACAATTATAACACATACAATTTGAACATAATCAATTTCAACACAAAGCAATTGAACATTGGCAAATTTCAACATAGTACGATTTCAACACAGTACAATTTCAACACTGGAAAAAAATACAATTTAAAAAAAATTATATTTTCAATCCTGAACCTGACTTTATATCCTCCGAAAGTGTATACACATTTGAAAGCACCAGAGATAACATTCTTTTGTTCACAACTTGAATAACCTTCATCCGAATGCAGGCGTTTGAAATATTGCTCATGTTTAATTGGTTTTGTGTTGAATTGACATGTTGAGTAGACGTGAAACAACTCACGTCAATTCAACACAAAACAGTCTTCACAAAAAAAAAGTCAAGACACGTCTATAAGTCATTTCAAATTTAAATTTAATAATAAATTAATTATTTTGTTTTGTGTTGAATTGACGTGTTGAAATTGTTTTGTGTTCAATTAACGTGTGTTGAATTGTTGTGTTTGGTGAAATGACTTAGTGTTGTATTGACCAGTGTTGAAATTGATTTGTGAAGACTTTGTTTTGTGTTGAATTTGTTTGTGTTGAATTGACGGATTGTTGAATTGTGTTGTTGGGTGAAATGACTGTGTGTTTTATAGACGTGTCACCTTCTATTCGATAGTCGATCATATTTTGGCTTGTTAAGAATGTGGTCTACACTACTTAAGGGCGCTCAAAATGGCAAAAATTGGAAATTTGCCACTAATTTATACTTTTGAATATCTTATCAATAATATCGCAATGAATTTTTTTTAAAAAGTCCCTCGGCGGAGAATTCTCCCTTAAAGAGTATAAAGTAGTTTAATCTAGAGGTGCACTCTTGATGTGAATTTGAACGTACAAACCCCAAAAAGCTGGTCAAGAGTCGGAAAAATAATATTTTTTTTTAAATAGTTGTAGTGGCTGAGGTATGAACGCCTCATAGTTCCTTTGTTATGATCGAAAATAGCACAACGTTCAGAAGCGTATAGAATCAATTTGGATTTTACAAAATGTAGACAGAAAGTACAATTTGAATTTAATCTTCGAAATTATTATTAACAATTCGTGAAATAGTTAGTATTTAATTAAAGTTGACGTTTTTTCTTAGTTAGATTCTAAAAAGTCGTGCTAGAAATAGCAATAAGTCAATACTCCCACCAGATCGTGCTCTTAAACAAAATTGAAATTGTTCTTTAGACACTTCTTCAAATTATATCTAAAAATTAGCTGCGGATAGCTGCAATATACATATATACTCTGGAGCAAAACTATAGCCGCACCTTGGCATAGAAAGAGTAGAGGTAGAAAAACTCAGTGCAAAAAGTAACCGTTACGTTTCATTTTCGTTTTGTGAGAGGTGTACTAAATTAAAGAAACCATAGAAAAATTTTAACTAATTAATATAATTTTATTCACTTAAATAATGAGTAAAACCTTCTTTAGCACTAATTAACTAAAAGATCCTATTCGGCAGACTGTCTTTTTAATTTATTTTTAAATCACTAAGGGACAGTTCTTCTCATGTCTTTATTATTGCCAATCTGAGCTCCTTAGTACTATTGTACTTAGGGTTTTGAGTAATATTCCTTCGGACCAGCAACGTCCACAGGTTTTTCTCGGATTCCTGGCCGGGAAGCAGGCGGGTTACACCAAAAATCGAACATTACTGCCTAGTGTTCCCCGAAGAAAAGGCAATAAATTCAATAGTAAAATGTCTACGTTCTCTCTGAAGTTCATATGAGTGCTTGGAAATGCAAGATCCAAGCATCCACACTCGCAGAACGCAGACCAAACTATTTATGATCCTCTTCCGAAATTTCTCTTAGAAAGTACAGGAGCTCCTTCTTCAAATCCCTCCAATAGTGCGAAAACCCATCAGGACCAACTATATTAAACTTTTTCTCAGCCGAGAAAATTATCCAGGGCCGATTTTTCTTCTTCCAGATAGCTGCTATGTGTTAGACAATTTACTCTACTATTTGTAAGTTAATGTGACATATAGCTCTATGTAGAAGATGAGAAATCGGCCCTTAGAAAGATAATTTAAAATTTGCATTGCTCTGTAAAAACTTTTTACTTTTGTCCAGTCTATACCCATGTTATCTGGGCTTCTTTCAGCCACCTTCAATTTTTGTCCCACTATGTTTTCAGATCCCTTTAAATCCCGTGCAACGGTCCAACGAGACACTTTAAGGCCAAATTCAGCCGCTAATACATGAGCGGATTTTAATGAATTGCTTGCAGGACTCACTAATCGGCGCTGGTCACACTAACATATCTTCGGTTTACGTTCCCTAAATTTCGCACTTTGTCGGAGCTGCCAATTTATCAGACAATTTCGCGAAAAGAGCAATTTTTATTTTTGAGCGTCAGAATTTGGCTTTTCTCGACATCTGACAGCACTGGCCCACTTGGCATATTTACAAATTTATTACAAATTGTTACTCAACCAAGTGTACGCAAATAGGAAATTAAATTGTGCGGCTATAGTAGTGCACCTCTCACAGATCGAAAATGAAACATAGCGGCTAATTTTTGAACTGAGGGTGTTGATGTTTGTCATTTATTTTCTCTCATTTTTAACGCTCTTTCAAACGGTAATCGCAAAGTTTTTCTATCTCTACTCTTTCTATGCGTACACTGAAAAAACAAGGTGCGGCTATAGTGTTGCTCCAGAGTTTATATAATACACTCTCCCGCAATTCACCAAACCAACTTTTTCTAAAGTATTTTGGCCCGCTGAGCAGGAAACTCTACATGAAAAAAAATCTGTCGAATAGTTATCGAGATATTATCGATAAACGGGGTTTTCAAATACGTTTTTGAAGAAATTTTGAAAGTTTTCGACTTCGAATACGTAATCAGCCACCCCCAAAAACGCCAGTTCAGCCAAATCGTATTTGATTTTCAACTTTTTGCTGTCTTTTTAGCATTTGGGACCACTATGCGATGTAATTGTGAGCAAACACAGAGTTAAGCATTGCCTGAGTTATGTCTTAGGCTTCAAAAATTCAGCTTAAATAACTTAAAGACTGTTTAGCCATGCCAACTTGCTTAAAATCCGCTTAAATTTTTGATTCATTGCTCAAAAACCGGTTAAGAACATACGCAGAAACCTTTAAACCATTACGGGTACTGACTCAGGTGCTGCCAACTTGTCTTAAAAGTGCTCGACTTTAAATAAGCTTAAGTCTATCCAAAATATGGTTAAACTTGTTCAAATGCTGTGAAAAATTTCAACTAATACAGCAAAGCAAGGCTGCAAACCTCTAAAATTTTGCAGAAGGTTCGGTCCGAGGGTTCGAACCCGTTGTAAAGTCTAAGGTTCGGTTCGCGGACCGGTTCTCATAACCCATGAACCCTAGGTTCGCTTGAACATAAAAGAATATTTTCGATTTATAAATACTTATTTTTCGAATAATATTGTTTATTTCAATGATGTAATCTTAGAAGATTTGACGATGAATGTTCTCTTGCACAATTTTTGTTAGAATCTATATTTGATAAACTTCTATTCTTCGCAATCAGAAGTTCATTCATTTAAAGGTGAATTCTGAAAACTTTCATTAAGAATTTTTTTTTTGGAGCTTCTGCATGTCTGTTATGTGCTACTTCGCAACTTTTCCTTTGTCAGAAGTTAATAAAGTTAGAAATATCGGGTCTAAGAGCACTGTTGCCAATACTGGTACTGAGCTTATAACAGAAGAGCGTTTATCGCACGATTATAGTAAGAAACAAAAGATTTTAGAATCATTGCTCGAAATGAATGTAGGTAGGAAGGTAGTAATGGTAAATCCTTGACTTTTTAAGAAGTTTAATAAATTGTCTGCAGCAACAAACAGATGCTTTGACTACGTTCCATTCAAATGTTTTTAGTTGGAGCTTCTTTAAAGTACTTTGAAGCATAAATCCTTAAGAGTCCATCGCGTCACACAGTCTAGCACTAGTTTTCTCAATTCTTCTAAAAGCAAAAGAATTTTTAGAGTCCTCCATGGAATCTATTGAGGTAACATGGTCATCTCGTCCAAATCAAGAAATGCTTTTGATGCACCTAATCAATTGCAATTCTTTTCTGCTGTGCAAAGCTCTCTACCACGATCCCTATTCACTCCATTATCGACGGTGATAGTATAAATCTAACCTAGAGAAATGCAGTAGGATTGGAGAACTTCTTGAATGATAGCAGTCAGATAACAAGTAATTTTTAAAATTCTCTGTATGTGTCGTTGGAAAAATTACTTAATTTGTTGAACCGAACCTAATTTCTGGAAAAAGGGGTCTGGTTCGGGTTCAGGTTCGAAGAGTCAAAAATATTAGAGGTTCGTTTCATGATCCGGTTCGTCGGACCCAAAAAACCCAAACCGAACCGGTTCTATGAGGTTCGGTTCAGGACCGGTTTGCAGCCTTGCAGCAAAGTCACCTCAACATGAGCTTAAGCTTCTGCTTAAATGACTTAATCTGACACAGATGCTGCCAACTTGTTTAAAACTAGCTTCAACTTAGGCTACTTTTTATAAAACTACCCAAGGTGCAGCTCATTTACTTAAGTCAGACTTAAAGTTCCAACTTAACACAAATGGAAGTTTGGTCATGCCAACTTGCTTAAAATCAGATTAAATATTTGCTTATTAGGTGGAAACATTCTAAGAATTTAGAGAACTTTGTTCTAAAAAGACATACAAGTTTATGTAAACTGGTTCAGGTGCTGCCAACTTGTATTTAAGGGCTTGACTTTAACTCAGCTTGAGCTTAAGCACTACCACCACCTTTTAAATTAACTTAACCTACTGAAACGTTGGCAACTCGTCTTAAAATAAGTTTGAAGTACATGTTCTTTAACTTGTTTAAACTGTCTTAAATTTGCATAGGTGCTGCCCACCTAATTTAAATTATAATAAGCTGGCATAGGTGCCAATATTAAAAACCATTGCTTACCAAGGGGCTGCCAACTTGTTGCCTGTTTTCTCTTCAAACTGCATTTTAGCCAGACCAGATTTGACTCCATCTAAACGTCTGAATGCAATTACCAAATAGAAGTCAAGTTGAGTTGGGTTTCAGGGCCCCAACACACAAAAAACAAAACAAAACAAACAAACAATATAATCACCTCCCCAAGTGCATGGCCTTTAATTGAGTTTTGTGCCCCAAAATATACACACAGAAAATGACTCTGCAATTTGCATTCTCACAATTCATAATTTAATACGAAATTCAAATTGAAAATTTTAGTTGGCCAGCGGAACCACAATGCACATGCAAAAGTCGTAGTGTAACGTAACAAGAAACAATAATAATTGCAATAATCATAATAATTTTCAATCGATCGAAGTTCTGTCTGAATTATTAATAATGCGTTAGTGTTGTTTGGTCACTTAATTGCTTTGAACTTTTCAATTGGGTTTTGCCCATGCACTTAAAATGAATAAAGAGTTGGTGTAGTTTATAAAAATGGGTCAAAGGGCTCAAAACAATTGCAAAGGAGAAGAGATCTCCTCCTCTTGCTGCCGAGGGTCGAGACAGCATGTCAGGGGCCTTGGTTCTGGTTTTTATTCCAAAACTCACGTTGTACCACTCCCACTCTCTCGCTATTCTCCCCCCTCATTTTCTTCTGTTTTGCCTTTAATTTTTATATTAGCTACGCGCGCGTACAATATCATTTTTTGTTTACTTATAAAATTCATTGTTTATTCTTTTGGTTGTCGTGCGTTTTTATTTTCCAGTTGTTTTGTTTTTCTTTTGTTTTTGGTTGTCTGTCTTTTTGTTTCTGGTTCTGGTTTTTATCAGGTTCATGATACCCTAGACAAAAAAAAAACCTACGAATTCGACCTAGCTAGCCCAATGGGGTCCGCAATGTACTCAAAATTATACAAATTTAAAATTGTTATAATATTAAAACTTAAGTTTCACAGCATGAATATTTCGTCGTTTGCTCTCGATAGCTTGTGAAGATTATTCGAAAATAAAGTCTTCTTGCCCTTTTATAGTCTTGTGATTAAGAATGTAAATCAAGGATGCAAGCGGGTCCGAAACCGAGACCTTCAAAATGGTGTGGTTCAGGTTCTTGTAAAACCCTTAAGATTTAAACTAGAACGCAAACCACATTTGAATCCTCGAATCTTCTTATAAAGATTCGTTTCCGAAACAAATTTAAACACAGAAACAAAAACTCGTGCAAAAAAACACATTCTTATAAACAGGGTTTGTCCGGAAAGTACTAGGACTGATTTTCACGACTGTACTTCGGAGCGTGCGCGCACCGACTGGATTCGGTAGATTGTGTTCCTAGCTAACGAACGATCGACACCTGGAGAATCAGGACAGGCATTTTTGCTTGACGTGTTTCTGTGAGTGGTGCAAGCCGAAACTGCAGCGCGATGGAATTCTGTGTGAAACTCGGTAAATCTGCGTCAGAGACGTTTCATATGATCAAGTATTCCGACCAAGATGTTGCTTCAGCAAGAAGTGGTATGTTTCGCTGGCACCAGGCCCTTTTTGGAGGGCTGGAAAGAGGTCGCCGATGAAGACCGTCCTAGATGACCTTCGACTTGGACAAACACCGACAATGTGACTCGTGTGCGTAAAGTTTTGAGCTTAGACCTAAGTATTCCACTAAGTAATCGTTTGATTGCCCAGATGTTAAATTTACAAAATCTATGGTTCAGGACATTGTGACGGAGCATTTGAACATGCGCATGGTGTGCGCGAAGATGGTCCCAATTTTGTCTGTTATTTGTTAGTTTGTGTGACAGATAACTCTATGTAAAAAATGAGAAATCGTCCCTTACATTCGCAGGATTTTCGTATGTATTACTGTAAAAATTGAACAGATTAATTAAGGGCTGTCGTCGCGTTGACTTCAAAATAGCTTGTTGAGGTACAAACTTCGTAGCTCTTCTAAGATTGGGCAAACCTCGATCAAAAGTGCAACATTCTCAGTTACAAGAAGGTTGCCGGGTGTACAGTCAGTATTGATGGAGTTTACGTGCAGTCTGTTATTCAATCTGTAAGAAGATCGTTTGGATTTCAAAGTGGTCTTGGAAGCAGGGCTTAATACCGGAACCGTTAACCTAAATTAACCGATTTAAATCGGGTACCGGAGCCGATATAATTTTTTTTTGAGAACCGAATAGCGTTATTATTTAAACCGATAGAACCGGAACGAAACCGAAACCTTAGTACCAGTGCACCTTATTAAATTAAGCTTGTGCAAAAGTGTGTAACAGAGAGGAAACATTTTCGATCTTATTTAGTTTATATATTATATTCTTGATCAGCCCATTTATGGTTACACTGGTTATTTTTTGGTCTCTTGGAAATCCCGTACAAATTTTGATTTTTTTTTTTTACTTTGCACGAAGGTACACAGAGAATACAGTAAGTTTGTGCATTTGGATGCACTGCAAATTGGAAATATAAACACGGTCGTTCTCCCTAGTAAAGAAAATATTTGAAAACATTAAAATGTTCTTGACTGGTGGTCAGAATCCTCCACAAAGTTCCCACAAGTCGCGCTTTTCATTCCACTTCCTCTTCTCAGTCGTAAAATGTATAATGAATCTGCTAATAAATTGCCTGGATTCAACCACATTGAACGCAATTAGGATTCTACGAGCGAATCACAAGAATGCTATAAAGTGGACGTTCTAAGTTAAATTTGAAAACAAATAATACATAATCAGACCTGTTCCCGTTTTCGATTTCGATCGAATCATGCGGAATCGGAATTGTAAAATGTTCTCGTTTTCAAAATTCGACTGCGTTATTCGACTTTTAGCTTCAAAATCCCAATTACCTTCATTCGATCCTCTGCATGGCTAAAAGATTCGACCGAATTCTTTGATCGTTTCTTAGAAATCACAACTTTTACCAATTCCGATTAATCGAATTCGGAATCGGGAACATGCCTGAATATAATATTTAATACTGACGGCTATAGCCATTGCCACGCAAAAAAAAAAAAACACTTTGTAAGCTTTATGCAGAATAAATACCATAATATAGTATTTAGGAGCATATAATGTAATCATAAGTTCCTTTATGTTAGTCAATATTGTTTTATTTTAAATATAAAGCCATTTTATATCAGTTCAATTTGGATTTGTTTTATTAAACAAGATTAAAATGATTTAGATTTATTTCAGAATTTATTTTTTTCAGTATTAAGAATAAGTAGTACCTATATCGGTACGTACTACGGGTTGTCAATATTTTTATCGATATATTGATAAATCGATATTTTGATATGATATTTTTTGTACCGATATAGGCGATTATCGATATTTGTATAAACGATATATCGGAAAAAATTACTATGGTAATTGCAGGAGCCCAAAGCTTATAGAAAAAACAAAATCTTCGGAAAATTTCGTCCAAAAACCATGGGTCTAAAATTAATTTCTCCATTCAACTTGATCCAGGTACGGTATTTCGGCATAAATTTTGATCTTTTATACGTTATTTCTTCGTAGAAGTGCGTTTTCTAAGTTGAATAAATAAAAATACTTGTTTTCAGTTCTGTTGGAAAAGCCAAAATCTTTGTCTTTAATATTTGAGGTGGATTTGCGCGGGTAAATAAAAAAAAATGGTGAGATTTTCTGCACTTATACCCTTTTTCTTCGCAGAAGTGCGATTTCTAAGTAAAATATATAATCCCGTTCCGTTCGAACGTTTTCAAAAGTAAAAACGAGACGAAAACGAAGTTTTATTTTGTTCCCAATCCGAACGTGCGTTTGACTTCGAACTCGGTTTCGAAATCGCTTTCTAAACAGCGGCGGCGGCCCGCGTGTTTGGTATACGACACCAGAGTGCCCTATATTTTAATTTACAAACTTTTATTACATAATTATTATTTTTATTTAAAACAGTTTTTAAGTTACATGAATAGTGATGTCAAGTAAAATATAAAAAGAAAAAGACGAATATATAAAAGCTGCATCGATGACGATGTCGATAACGTAAAGTGGATCAGACGCTCGTTGAACGCGCTGGTGCTTCACGCAATATATTATGTTATAAAATATAAAAACATTTAATATATCCTAATCGATTTAAAAAATTTCAACATTATAAATGAAAGTAAATTTCGATTTATTTTAATTTTAAAACGCAATTACTTTGCATTCTGCTGACTCCAGCCAACTTTTGAAAACGACAATTGTCGATTGGAATTCGGAACCAAACTGGGATTTCACTTCTATATTCATTTGCACCGATTAGGAATTCATTTTGGATCCATGGGATCTTAGTAAATAATTTGTTAGAATTTTCCGTAGATTCCGTTTTTGCTATCCGCTTTAATCTTTATAAGCTTTAATAATCTAGTTTTTAGAAAATTAAGTCACTTAAATCGTAAAGTTATCCTATTAAAAAAATAAGATATAACGGCGACTAGAAATGGTCACTTGGCGGTAAAGACGTTCCTTATAAACTTTTCACTTTTAATAAGCTTTAGAAAATTACTTTATATCGATATATCGATGTTTTCTGGACCCGATATATCAAATATCGATATTGAAAATGTTGATTTTTGATATTTTGAGAAATATCGACAACCCTAGTACGTACCGGTATACCGGAATAAAAATTTGGGTACCGTATCAAAACCGAAAACCGAAATAGAACCGGTACTGGAACCGAAACCGAAATTTGTATCGGGATTATGCCCTGCTTGGAATTAATTCAGTGTAAACGGTTCTTGACTCACTTAGAGACGCCAGAAATTGCAAGTTTTCTGTTTCCCGTAACTCGATGTTCTCCATTATCAGCGTATGTGAAGTTTCCCAAGACTCAGAATAATCAAGGTTGATATCAAGAATGCAAGTAGAAGCTTTGGCTTGTCATTTCTCGAACACTTGCGTTTACAATTCTGTGCATCCTTTCGCTGGGCATATCATAGATTTTACGAATGTATTTAAGCTGTTCCAAGTGGATGGCGTAATTTGGAGTTGTGTTTATTAAACATTCTTTGAAGTCGCTTAACTTCTTCATAAAGGGTACACATCCCCATAGTTTTTCTACGCCTTACAAAGCTGTTGATGGATTTTTTAATCTATGTTTGGATTATATAAATCTAAAACTAAAATAGGTTAAAAAATTTGGAAATTGAATATTGAATGCTTCGTCGACTAAATATAATAGCGATGTGCATCAAATTTATCGAAAGGACGCTACAACAACAAACAGTTTCTTGCCTAAATAGTGTTAAATCGCCTTCGCGGTGCTTGTATTTTGGTTTTAGTTGCTCTTAAAAGAGAAGAACACGTGTGCGAAACGAGGTTCAAAAACGAACTCCTTTGAAGCGGTTCGGCTTCCTTAAACCGCAAAAAACTGTCAGAGCCAAAATTTTAAAGTTACAACCTCGTGGCTTAATATGTATGTTCTTAGGTCTTATATCTATTTATTCTGAAAAACGCAATGAGATCCCAGCAAAGTTCCGGCTGCTAGAGCGTATGAGTCAGTGTGCGCGCGCGTATGCCGGGCCACTCTACTGCAATCTATTAAACCCCAAGGTTCGAACCAAAGCCTTGTGTTTGATATTTTAAAAGGGTAAACATCTTAAAGCTGATACATTTGTTGTTCACAAAGATTAGCCTGAACCCAGGTTGTTCACCAATCGTTCGAATCTAGAATGCTTTGCCTACGATAAGAAATCAGCCTTTTTTTTCCACTTTTTCCAAGGTTGACCTAACCTAACCCATTGCCACCTGATTGCAACTGATTGTGCCGTGGTGTGATGGTGGGTTATCTTAACCCTCCCACCTCCGTCACAAGTGCCGCCGCGTTTGCTTGGCACATCATACAGACGAAGAATACGTAAAAATATTGTGCGCAAACACACATCAAAGAGCAATTTGCCGACCTTATACACCGAGCAGGAGATGGTAGGAGGTGGGTGCAGGTGGAAGTGGAGGAGGCATTTATCGACAACTCAGACAGTTGATCAGTCAATCTTTGTTTCGTTCTCTTTCTCTGCCCAGGAGCGGGGCAGTACTGGGGTGCCATTCAACTTGTTGCCAAGTGTCGTGTGAGATACGCAAAGATAGCCCCAGATACTCGCACTAAAGGCAATGTACTCACACTCGCACACACACACACACACAAATTTCAATTTTCTTATTTTTTTTTTGTTTGTGTGTTGTTACGTTTATTTTCGAATTGTTTATTTAATGTTCTTTGCCGTTTCGTCTTGCTGCGTGGAAGGCGCAAGGTGGGGGGATAAAGATTTGGTCCAGCTGAGCCTTAATAATCTAATTTCTGACAAACTGACGGGAAATCAATAAATGAAGTGGAACAACACATAGGCGATTTGGGCGGCAAAAGCGAAGAAAAAGACAGAGATAGATAGTGTGGCAGAGGCTGGGACTACCTTGACCTCATTCAACGACCTTTTTTGTGTGCGTGCGGCGTTGCGTGCCTTGCTGCTACGTCTTGTAGTTTTTTTTTGTTCTCTCTATCATTTGCTTTCCTCCTGTGTTCCTGTCTGTGTGTGTGTGTGTGTGTGTATGCCCGTTGTCGATATTTATCAAAACATATTCCATAAGCCACAACAAAACATACACAAATCATCAAGGAAATAACACAAGTTTCTATTTTGATGACCAACAAAACAATAACAATATTTTTGTACTAATAGCTAATACAGGGTCAAACCGATATTTATCCTAGCGGTTCAATTTCTATTCCAATTTATTATCAAAATTTGTGTTCGTTTTTCCCAAAGTGATTCACGTTGATCTTTTGCATGTTAACTTTTTTGAATCGTTGTTTTTGATAGAATTTTGAACTAGCTATATAACCGGCATCGCTCGGGCTCTAAAACTGTGTGTCCTCTTAAAGGCAAGAAGTCCTTCTTGCAACTTTTGTCCCCGGTGGGAGCTGATCTTCAGCTTTGTCCTACAGAGGAGGCGTGCCGTGTTCCCTTTGGGGGTAAGAATGTTCCCTCTTCGTTTCCAAATTCTTTCTTTTAACTAGGCCGACTCTCGGCATGGTCCGAGTGACACCTTAGAATTGGGTGTGTGTGAGGCTACTTATAGCAGGCGGCAACACAAGCGCCTCGTCGTTGCACTGCGACGTGACACCCGCTGGCTGCCCGGGACTGCTTATTTGAGGGGTAAACCCAAAGAAGGTCGTTCGCCATCCGCAACCTGCATACTCCGATGGCCCCAAAAATCATCTCACAAAATTTTCGGGGCTCAAACCGACTGCTCAATCCCAAACGAATTCAATTAAAAAAGGAAGGCGAAATCTACACTAAAAAAAAAATAATCAATCCATATGGGATCAAATCAATCCCAAGCGGTAATGAAAACAACGTAATCCCGGATATGCTTGACCCGATCAGAAAAAAGATCAAGTTGATCCGACTTTTTCAATTCCAAAAAAGATTACAAATATCCCGGGGTAATCTTATAAAAAATTACAAGATTGTTCTAGATTAACTCAAACTCGATCTGTTATTTTAATTTGATCTTATTATAGATAACTCTTCTCCCTTAGGACATCTTTCATACACTTCAAAGACCAAACCAGTTTTGGTTAATTAAAGACTTCTGATAAACAAAGAAAGGCATGGCTCAATCCTTAAAATATTGAATTGTGTAGAATATGCTGGAAGTCAAAATTGAATTTTCAAGCTCATGTCGGGCTCGAAAAAATAGAAAATATCTCGACGCCTTTTTTTTTCCGTGTATACGATTAATTCTCCAAAGAATTGTTGCGATGGCTTGGCACTACTTTTCCCTATCTTTTCGGATAACATGTCAAAAAACCATGCCTATTTTAATGCGATCCACGAATCGATCCAATTATAGGCTTCTGTTGAAAAAATTAAAGAGCTCATTCTCACGGGCATGCGTTATCGACAAAAACAAAAAGATATTATCTAAGGTAGGGTAGGACATCCCATATTAGAGTTTCAATGTACATGTGGCCGAAGGTTGTCATGTTGCAAAATTACCTTGTCGTGTTTTTGCTCTTTTTTGACCGTTATTGCCTCAATGCTCAGCTAAAAAGCATTAATTGAGTTCTGTAGAGTTGCCCTGTGATGGTTTCACCCAATTGGTCTCACCAAATACAGAGCTTAACCTTGCCAGAGTGAATATTCGGCTTTGGCGTCGATTTTGGAATATGGCCGGGCGGCCCGTATAACTTTTTGCGCTAGGAACACGTTCCCCTTAAGCTTCTGGCAGCATTTTTCCTCCAATTGTTAACATGTTCGGAGCACACAAAAACTATGTTGTTTACAGTTAGGTTTTTGTAGCCTTAGATTACATGTTTTTTATTTTCAATTTTCCTTTTACAATCTTCAGTTCAATCAAAATGACTAAAAACAAAAACATCAAATAAATAAATAAATAAAATTTCTAATTCCTAATTTTAAGAATAATTATAATTTAAAATACAATTCCAGCTTCGATTAGGCCAATTGTGTAACTCCAAAATACCAAGTCAAAAACCAAATTTAAAGTATTTTGTATTTCGAAATGCCAAATCCACCTAGATTTACAAAAACGCAACATGAAAAGGCAATAATTTCTAATTTATGATTTTGAAATCTTTTCAACCAATTCATTTCTGTCTTGAACCAGATACTTGTTTAACTCTTTTTTAATAAAATAGTTACCCAAATTTAAAGTTTACGCTTAGAAGGCTTATAGTTAAATCATTTTTGGACCGTCAATCTATTCATCAAATTTCAAAATAATTTCTGAAATATAGTTATGTTTCACTTTTAAACCGATTGAAGCTGGTTTTAAACGCTGCTTCTTAAAAATGTATATATTAGTTTAGTTGAAGTTGATTTTTTTTTGAAATATTGCTACGGTTCCGATTCCGGTTTCATTTTTTGGTTTTCATAGTCTAATGGCAAACCCTAACCAAAAACAATTACAGTCAGACCCTGTACATGGTCTTCTCCATTAACCTTAAATATTGCTCATCATTTGACAATTGCCATTTTTCATAGCTTAAAAGTAAATAATAAATATTCTGATCTTTCTGAAGGTGACGTAAACCTATTGTTTCACAATTATAAGCACAGATTTGTCATAATTATATTATGTCATGCTGAATAATCATTTTTTTTTTTTTAGAAATTAATTATTTGCGTAAAGTGTACAAATTGGAAATTATTTGAAATTGAATAACGTTTTTACAAAAAATTATCTTTTAATTACAAGGATGTAATGACTGCTCTCGGTTCGGTGGTATTAAATGTATTAACCTTCGTATAAGCGCATAGATAATGCAAAACTTCAGATCTTAGAATGCTAGGCAGCTTCCAGGATACGTTCAGGTACCCTCCTAAAATTTTATGGGCTTTTGATCTGGGCATACAAAAGTTTTAAGTTGAATAAACGAGATTGAAGTTTTGATTCGGTTCAGCGGTTCAAGCTGACTGTTTTATTCTTAGTGTCACTCCTTAATTGATTTTCCACGGAATGTGTCCCAAGGAATAACAGTTACTGTTATTATCAGCGGTGTCACAGAAATCTCTTCCAACCAAATTCCAACCCAAAACCAATTCTCGGTGTCACAGAAATCTCTTTCGGTTGGTTTTAAATCTCTCGTGTTTTGTGGGGAGATTTGGCGAAATTCAACACTTAAACAATTTTGATAAGTAAAATTGGTATTGGAAATGTAATCAACATTATTTTGTGCATAGGTTGCATCAATGAGTTAAATATTTTAATTGTTCTTCATATTAAAATTTGCGTTTCAATAATTGTTCGCAAAACCAACCGAATGTTGACAAATCAACTCGCTACTCACCATGTGACGCTCTCTGATCTGTACCAAAAAAGCGCTCTCTGAGAACCAACGAGCGCTAAGGGTTGTCAAGTTACATTTAATGATTGGCGAAAATAATTTGTTAAATTTTGCATTTTAGTTTTGAAGAATATGACTTAAATTTGAATTATAATTTAAAAATGCATCGTAAAAATGTATCACAACAAATAATTCCATTAAATCATCAAATTAACTCATAACTAGAAGATGGGAAATTTTTTTTTGCAAGAAATGACAATCCTGTTTAGAGATTTGGTCGAAAAATCCCATCAGCACGGTCACAAACCTTCCAACTCGATTTTCAAACAAGAAAATGAAATCTCTTGAAGTTCTGTGACACCGACGGATTTCTCGAGCGTTTTAAACAGAGGCTAAAATCTCTAGAGATTTCTGTGACACCCCCGTATATAACCGAATTTATAGGATTTGGCGTTGGCCAACGAAAAGGAGGCCAAAAAAGGAGAGTGTATTGACCTAATCGCTTCGAACTCTAACGAGCGATTGACTGCTTTCTGATCTCTTGCTTTCAGCTTCGACATGCGTTCGGTTCGTATACGTGTAAACATTCATTAGAAATATTCTTGAGCTGATCGCTGCTTAAACATTTCAAGCATTTGAGTTATACTGTGTAATTTATATGAAAATATTTATTATATTGAAAAAATGTGCATTTAAAAAAAAAATTGGTAGCGGTTACCTTCATTTTGTTGAATAACATACAAGCATGGTTTCTGCATTGAAAATTATCAACCGATAAATAAGGAAAATTGTGGTATATAGCACGTCACTTTAATAAAAGTTCCCAATTAAAAAAGAGGACGAAAAATGTGACGGGCAAGCATTCGTTTTAAATTGCCGCTATGGCTATGGCAAAACTCTGATTTAAGTGTCAGTCGCATATCAGTCATGGTTGTGAATGACTGAATTTTAACGATATCTTGGATGAGGTTGACTTTAAGGGCTTTGATTGATTTTGGATTATTGGTATAGATCAGTGGTGCCCAAACACACACTTGTGTAGTAAACGTCGTTATGTCAAATATAGGCTACAAACAAACAAACATATATGTGTGTGCGTGCTATTTATAGAGCACACGTATTCTCTCTCTTTGAGTGTGTCGGCTGCGACGCTGTCAGAATTATGACTTCCTATCACAGGGGATAGGGAAAATGAAATGTGGGCACCACTGGTATAGATTTATAATTTCAAAAAGTCCAAAAATAAAATTCTAGCTGGTTTAAACCGCACCATCTTGCTGGTACACTCAAATTGCGCTCGATTTTCTTTGTTCCGAAGTACAAAAGTATGATTTAAAGGTGCCACCAGTCGATAAATATAGACCAAATCATAATTTTTTGGGTGAATTGGTTTCTGGTGAACATTTTGAGGATGGGGCGCCTTACTTATAACGTCATCCGAAAAGGCGTTTCATTAAAGGCCTGTTTTAAGAAGCGCGGAAAATAAATTTTTATGATGTACTCCATAGAAAAATAAGGAGTGAGTGTCGTTAACACTCAGGAGGCTTTGATGTGAAATCTGGCGCAAGTCACTATTTAATCACTCTTCAGTCACTAAACGCTTTTCAAACACTTTTTAGTTATTGATCCACCTCTTTCCCCCGTTTTTTCAGGGGAGGTCCTCTTTTATCACCTTCGCAAGTCACTAATTATTCACTTTTTCGTCACTGTTTAGTCACTCTTTGGTCACTGTTAAGTCACTAAATGGTCACTGTTCCCCCTCTTTCATCAGCTTTTTTCACCCTTTTTCCAAGATCTCTTGCAAAATTATTAGTTAATCACTCTTTAGTCACTGTTTAGTCACTGTTAAGTCACTTCTAGTCACTGTTTAGTCACTGATCCGCCTCTTTCCCCCTCTGTCCCTCCCCTTTTCATCACATTTTTCCACCCTTTTTTTCATCACCCCCGTTGCAAGTCACTAGTAAATCACTCTTTAGTCACTGATCCCTCTTTAATCACATTTTTCATTCCTTCTTTCTACCCTTCATATTCCCTTCTCCGCCTTTATTCTGCCACAAAAACAACATCACAAAATATGTTTGACGTCAGCGTCACGTGACGCAGAAATCAATTTTTACTCCTAAAATTTTCCGAACCGAAATTAAAGATGTTTCACATCAAAAACGCGGCTGAATTTATTTTCTATATTCTAAAACACGCTAAGTAATTCCACAAATGGCCTATCGATAGTTTGCGTATCGATTGCGTTAAGTGAATTGAATGAACAGCTGATTCCATTGGCAGAAATAGAAGCCGCTCTTTATTTTGCCATCATAAATCGACCAGGGAGGAAAAAAAATCAGCAGACGCGAGGAAACTATAAGCTATGGACCCGATCATCAAGTTCACCAAGTCAAGTAACAAGTAATGAGGTCGCCTGTAAAGACTATTTTTCGAAAGGAATTGCAAAATTTGATATATTTAAAAAAAAAAAGATGAAAGAAATACTCTATCATCATACACAAATCAGATGTCACCTAAAATTCTCACAAAAATCCATTTAAGAAGAATTTCTCTTAGATAAGATATTGGATCGTTTCCTGCGATAACATATCTTAAGTGTTTTTGTTTTTTTAGTTTAGTTTTTCTAATTTGTGGTTGCGTCGTAGTTATTAACAGAAGATTTCATTTGTTTTCTATAGACAACTACTAATTTTTTAATCGACATTAATTCAAGGAAATTGATAGACAAAAGAATGAATAAAGTGATTACACTATATATATGAATATTTTACATGCACACGTACATACATACACTGTATACACTACATTTTGTTGATGTTCTGTGAGAATTTTTTTTTGATTAAAAATTAAATATGTAATTGCACGTAATTTAGTAGCCGTGTCGTAGCTGTGTGCTAACTTTATCGATTTCAATTCATAGCCAAAGCAAATACTTGGCAGAAAAGGAACGTTAGGCTGCCTTCACACTGTTCGACATATGACCCATGACATCTAGTAGGCCTGCATTTTCCGCTTGAAATTCTATGAATTTGACAAGCTGTTCAAATTTAAATCAGAACAAAAAGCTGGACTACTAGACTATTATGTGTTATGTGTTGAACAGTGTGAAGGCAGCCTTAGAAGTGTACAATTTGAATCAGATGAATGTCATAACATTTTGCTTCCATGCAAGTTTTTATTAATTGAAAAATTCTAGGTCGAGTGTGATACGAGAGAAAGCAACAAAGATGGTCAGAAGACTCTTGTATTGCTTGAATAAAGGAATCTTCTCCTGTTAAAATGATTTAAGGCTATTTTCACTCTCTTTACCAAATACGTGTTACCCCATTACTTCGATTCATTTGAGATAACTGTTTTTATTTCCCTTTTTTCACTGCCCAATTGTATCTGTGTGTCATGTGTGTGTGTGTCTGGTCGCCGCCCCCAACGCTTTGATTGATGTAATACCCCCTTCTCACATACTTCTACTTCTCTGCTCTTTTGTATACTTTTACCGTTTGTTCGCTCATTACACGCATGTTCTGTCCATAGCTCTGGGGCCTACGCGACTTTTTCTTTTTATTCTTTAGTGCAAAACAATCAATTTAATTGTTATCACAAATATAAAAGTAAAAAACAAAAAGTAAAGTCAATAAAGCTCTGGCGTTGGTACGTTGATTGTTCGTCGTTTCATTGTGATATCATCCCCCCACCCCACCCCAGCCAACTTTGTACAGGAAAAGAAACTCAATCTGATCGGGAAAGGGAAAACCTTCCTCCTGTTGGCACACTTCTACAGATCAAAAAGCGAAATTTGATCAATTCAAAATCGTTAAATTAAATCTATGACCACAAACATGCATATCGTCTTAAATGTGGACAAAAACAAGGTTTTGCTTTTTGATTTGATTTGCAATGACAATGGGGGTAATTATAGAGTTTAGTATCGGTACAATCTATTTTTTTTTTGTCTCTAAGTAATTACATGTGTTTGACTTCAAGTTGATATTGTTGTTGAATTACGTTGAATTAGTGATAAAAACTGCAAAAACAATAACACAAGCATATAAAATACTTTGCTCAAGGTTTTCCAAATAGATGATATCTGCGATTTATTTCACACCTATTTAGTCAGAGAGATGACTTTGGCCTTTCCAATATGTTTGTTGGCTGCTTAATTAAACCAAGCTCAACGGGTGGGCCACAGAAATGGGGGGGAGGCGGGGGCGGAATCTTTGAGTCTGGAAAGCAACAAAGTTATATTATCTGTTGGTGTCCTTGTGTCTACAGCCTTTGTTGGGCATACATTGCGTAAAAGTGAGAGCAATATCGCCAGAAAGGCAATGGAGTGGAACCCACTGGATGGATTCGGCCGGACACCAGGCAGACCCGAAGAAACTTGGAGGAGGACTGTTGGTAGAGAAGCGGAAAGCATCGAGAAGACCTGGAGAGAACTGAAAGCTACGGCCAACAACAGAGTTCGTTGGGAGAGAGGAGTGGTTGATGCCCTAAGTCCCACACGGGATTGGAATTAGAAGAAGACAGCCTTTGTCCTGGTAGCCCATTTGGAGTTGGGGTCCAAAAAGAAAAGTTATAGTGCTGGCCTCCACGATTTCTTGTCTCCAGGTTGTGTGAAATGAAAAGTTGAAACGGGGCTAATGTCATTTTGGTAGCCCAAAATTTTGGAGTTTTGGGGTGAATCAGAAAAAAGTTATTTTGCTGGTTATGATTGAGGGTCAGATCAGAATGGTGACTTCTGCGTCCAGGTTGCTTTAAATCATCAAAATCGGTTCAGTGTAACTGGACATATCATGGCCGCCAATTCAAAAAACCTGGTTTCAGGATAAATGCGTTTAAAGTTTGATGTAATGTGAAACTGCTCAAGGACTACTACCCATTCCCTTCCGATATAGGCGAACAGTGGAATCGTATATCACATTCCATGAGAGCGGCTGCCGAGGAGATACTCGGGTACTCCGAGTCCCCTCAAAGGCGGTCTTGGTACGATTCGGAGTGCCGACGCGCTACTGCAGAGAAAAACGAGGTCTACAAGACATTTTTGCAGACGAAGCGGATGCTGATAAATTATGGTTAGAAGAAAAAAAAGAAAAAAGAATGAGCAGGAAAGGCGCAAGCGCGAGGAAGTCGAGATGTTATTCGGCATGTGTGAGACTCGAAAATTTTACAAAAAGATTAAGCAATTAACCAGAAGGTTTCAAGGTTTCAGGAGAGTCTGGTCACAGACCCGCAAGCGGCGCCTAACAAATGGAGAAGTTACTTTTCCAACCTACTGGGAGGCGATGACGAACATGATGCCGCCTTTAGAGAAGTAACGATGCCACCAATCGACAACATAGAGATAGACCCACCGACCCAACAGGAAGTCTGTTTAGCCATTCGAAGGCTAAAGAACAACAAGTCGCCATTCAAGACTGGAGGCGAAGAATTGGTAAGGTGCTTGCACCAACTTCTGTGCCGTATATGGGTTGACGAAAGCATGCCCGACGATTGGAATCTAAGTGTTCTCTGTCCAATCTTTAAAAAAGGAGACCCTGCAGTTTGCGCCAACTACCGCGGGATCAGTCTCTTCCCCATCGCATATAAGGTTCTGTCCCGCATTATTTGTGAACGTCTAAAGGTGTATTGATACACTTATTGGACCTTATAAGTGTGGCTTTAGACCTTATAAATCCACCTCAGACCAGATTTTCACGCTCCGACAAATCCTGTAGAAGTCCCATGATAGAGGCGTCATAACACACCACCTCTTTGTTAATTATAAATCAGCCTTCGATACACATATAAGGTCAAGGTTTTTCAAAGCCCCGTCTACTTTAGGTATTCCAGCAAAGTACGTTCGACTTTGCATGATGACGTTGAGAAGTACGCAAAGCTCCGTCAAAATAGGAAAGAACCTCTCGAAACATTTGATACCAACAGAGGTTTTAGGCAGGCCGATACCTTATCGTGTGACTTCTTTAATCTACTAATGGAATATATACTGCGCCAGTGCCCACATGCCAACAAAACCGGAGGATTTATTTATAACTAGCTCATAACCCGTTGCGCTTCGCTGCGTCTTTAACAGTATGGAACCAATATCAGACCGTGGTCGGATTTTCCATCATTGGAAAATCAGACTTCAAATTATTGCGCATTTTATCCTTACAAACAGAGTCTCAAGTTAATCGGATGAAAAATAGTTATTTTCCATGTAGAATTTTCCTGGAATTTTCACGCTTGGGGGCGGAATTTCCGTCATTGGAAAATCATGTTTCAAATTAATTCGTATTCTATCGTTTAAGCCAATAGGATGAATAAAAGTTTTCTTGTATGCAGAATTTTCTGCGCATTTTCACTTGCGGGGATAAGATTTTCCGACATTGGAAATTCACATTTTTCTATTTCATCAATTGAAACCGAGCTTCAAGTTTTCTTCTCGCAGAATTTGCCGGAAATTTTACTGCAGTCGGGTGAAATTTTCCGACTTTGGAAAGTCACTTTTTAAATTAATTCGTAATTTATCTTTACAAACCGAGTTTAAAGCCAACCTGGGGACGGTTTTTCGGACATTGTAAAATCACATTTTAAATCATTTCGTATTCTGTCCTTACAAACCGAGCTTAAAAAAAAATCGGATGAAAAATACTTTTTTATGCAGAATTTTCCGACCTTTTGGGTAAAATTTTCCAACATCAGAAAATCACATTTCAAACTATTTCATATTCCATCCTTACAAACCGTGGTTAAAGCCAATTGGAAGAAAAATAGTTGTTTGAGTGCAGAATTTTCCGTCCATTTTCCTCGTGGGCTCCGTCTTAGTACGCACCTTCCCCACTAACAGAACTCCTCTACAAATTACACCCCTATATCTCTTACTGTTTAGGCTGTGCAGTGAATCAGTCAGTCAGCCCGTCGGTACACTCTCTTTTTATAAATATAGAGCGAGGCCAAACAGTGAGAACTCCTGCGAGCGAATGACGGCTTTCTGCTCTTTTGGTCTCAGCTTTGGCAAGCGTTCGGGTCGTGTACGTGTGAATAATGAAATTGTTTTCGCCCCCTGGGAGGAACCAAGAACTAAGTATCGCTAGTATAGGGATATTGAAATTCCATTCAAACAATTTGGCATTTATTTGAGCATCTTTGTCCTTATAGTAAATTACTACGTTTTACAAAAACAAAAGAAATATGCCTTGCGGTCTGCGCGCTTTCATAATTATAAGTGGTCTGCCACCGAATTGGAAATGATCAACGTGTCGCGAGGGAAGAGAGTCAGCCGCCCATGTCTCAGCAGCTGTGGGTTCGAATCATGGCCTGACTCGAGCGAAGATTTTTTTTTTGTTTTCAAATTGTATTTTTAAACAAATATAATTTTTTGTTAATTTTCGATATCAAGAAAACACACTTCTAGTAAATATTTTCAGCATTTAAACGTTTTTTTTTCGTTTTGGAGAGCAATGGGAGCTGCGTTGAGGAAATGCTTTCTTAGTACAATGTCCGATCACTATAGGAAGTTATTGTGAAATTTCTAACTATTACGGTTTGGCTTCTAGGCTGATGATCATCAACAATGTCTTATCACTTTATGAAGATAGATTATGGCGCCAGCTATTTCTTTGTGTCAAACAACAACAAAAGCGTGGCTTGCGGAATGGGCATGGGCACCCCGGCTTTATAGAGTCGAAAATGTTTTTGTTCCCGTTTTACATAGAAATACTTGGCCTTACAGTCCCAAAAGGTCCAGCCGAGTTTATTTCAATCTCAAGCCAAGAGGCTTGTGTGCTTGAAATTGTATCGCAAAAGAAAGGAACCTTCAGTTTACCAAACAACTGCCGGTTAATATGCAAATTTCTTGTATCCATGTTGAGAAAGGAGTTTCTTAAGCTCACAAAAGCTACCCAGTTTCCGGTCTAGTTTGCCCCCTCCCCTACTGATCCATTGATCGGCTTAGTTTGACTTGGTAAAACCAAACTTTAATTTATGCTTATTAAAGCGTCTCGGGACCAATAGTAAACTTTAAGCCAAAACAATATAATAACGTAAAAAGAAGCAGCGGGACAACGTTGCGTTAATTACCAACCAAGTTGAGGGAGGGTTCTTTTGTTTTTGTTTTTTTTTTGTGCGGGGCGGGAACCTACAAATGCGACGAGGCGTGTTACACTTTTCAGCTGCCAGCATTTTGACGGTCAATGTCCACACTCACACACTCACTTGCTCACTTACTCATACACTGACAGCTTAGTTGCGGCTATTTTGGTATTTGGTTTTTTTTTGTGTTTTTTTGTTTTTTGCTTTTATGACCATGTGCATTGTAATTAAAGCTGTAAAAGGTTTTTGTCTTTAAGCTTTTCAGTTTAGATAGTAAAAAGCACTTAACTGTACATACCTCCTCATAGACATGAAGTTACATACGTCTCTTGGCCCGGACCAAACGGATGATGATATAATGCGGCTGGCCGTTTATGACCCAAAAAAAGAAAACATTAATGACGGGGCCACATGAAATTGTCCAGTAATAAAACAACAGAAAAATGAAAAAGTTTAAATGTTGTGTGGTCTGGCTCGAAGAGGGGCGGCAGTGGCAAGATCATGGCTTGAAGGCAAGAAAAGGGTTAATACCCTTCTTTGTTGATGTTTTTTTTTTGTTTTTCGCGCACCCAGACCCAGTGTCATTGACATAAGGTTGGGAAATTCATCTTTCAGTTGGGAAAATTTCAAAGGTGACGAATTTGCTAAGGAAGTAACGGGGCTAACCTAAGAGGTCCCAACGGAAATGTATTGAAAAGTGAACTTGGTAAAACTATCGCTTTACTCCTACTGTGCTCCTTACAAACTCTAGATCTTGTACAGAAAAATAATCTCCTTGCAAAAGTTGGTTTGAGGAAAGAAAGTTGGATACCCTTACTAATCAATTAGCAACTTTCAAGGAATAAATACCAGTCCGATGACAAGTATCATAAAAGATAGTTGGAAAATTTGCAGGAGATGATCATGTTTTCAAAATGCTTGACAAGTCATTCTTAAGGATTAAATCAATCCGGCATCGCTAAAGTTCAGTAAAGTAGGGTTGTATATTTCTTAATGGATGCAGCTTACAGCTCCGAACGGCTTATTTATAAAGAGTTGCATTATGACCTGGGAGCAAGAAACTATTTCCAAGACACCTTCACAGTGGATCAAATTCGCACCATCTTCAAGGCTAGAGGAGAGATTCTCGAATTAAACTTTGTTCCTAATATGGTTAGCAACGACAACAATACATGTTCACTGTGCAATTTGAGAGAAAAAGAGAACATTGTGAACTTTATCGGCGTCTGTCCCATTTTGAGGGAGCACCGATTGCTCCATTTCGGCAAGGCTGAATAAGATAATAAATTATCTTAATGGCGAAAACAGGTCGGCAATATTTAGTATTATAAGGCAGTCTTTAAGATTCCGAAAACAAATTATTGAAGGACAGTTTTCTAAAAAAGGGCAACACCGCTACTTGGATTCCTATTTACGCAGTTGAACGATCTGATATCTGGGGAAGACCTGGGAAGAATAGACTTCGAAAATATCCAATGGATCACTAGAAAGGATACTAAACTATCCAGTCCAAATGGACACCGAAAATATCCTAATAGGCTAATCACACTGAGCACATCTCAGCGGAACGCATGGAATTTTTTGAAGATGTGAAATAGCGATTCACACTGACAACATCTTACATCTAACATCTTCAGTAGCCGAAGTGAATATACAAATTGCTAAGCAAAAATTGATGAAATTAATTTATAAGAACAATTGGTGGTTGTTTTACCTGTTGCTCAAAAACAGCAACTTGTAAGTCGGTAGCAGATTTTGTCAATAATGCATTAGTTGCAGAAATCAAAGATCAAGAGGAGCTCGCTGTTACCAAGAAGAGTTTGGATGTTTGTAAGAGCTAGTAAATTCTGATGTTTAAAGAGAACATTTGGGGAGCAATCGACCTTCTTTATGCTTGTCAACAGGCTTAAAGTGGCACAAATTGCAGCAACTGCATTCCATTGCTGTATGTTGAACAATATCTTTAATACCCGAAACAGTGGCATCAATAAAAATTGGAAACGTGCCCCAAGTAAACCCCAGTAGCAATCAAAATAACCAAATACTTCTCTGGTGCAGAACAGAACAGATCTGTTTTGTAAGATGTTTTAAAAACACAAAGCTCGAATTGCAATGTAGCTTGACTCGCTGCTATGTCCTAAGCATATTACGCAGATCTCTTTGTTGCTTCCTTTGAAACTCCATCCGCTAACTTGCCTTGCTCTCAAACGCCGCCTGGTGGTCAGTCTTGAAGCGATTTGCTGATGGCCTGTCGTTGCCTCCAGAAATTTGGATAACACAAATAATAATAATAAGGTCAAAATATGTACATTATCATATGTCTGTTAATCTAATTGAGTTAATAAAACTTACCTTTATAATACAACGTCTGTTCCTCGCAATTGTTGGTTTGGAACTATTGACATTTTTAAACTAATAATGCGTATTGTGCTACTCCCTTTCGTTGACGTTGTTAATGTTTCGCAGTGAATGACAAATTTTTAGTGATGGACCAATACCGTGAAATTACTGATTGGAACAATGTAAAAAAGGAACATCCCCAGAAGATGTTGGAATGATGATACAATTTTGACACGGGAAAAGCTTATGGAACATCTTTGATAATGATGTTAGATGTCAGATGTGCCTCAGTGTGAATAGCCTATAAGGATCATCAAAAACTATCCATTTTTATACCCGTTACTCGTAGATTAAAAAGGGTATACTAAAGTCGTGCGAATGTATGTAACAGGCAGAAGGAATCATTTTCGACCATATAAAGTATATATATTCTTGATCAGCATCAATAGCCGAGTCGATATAGACATGTCCGTCTGTCTGTATGAACACCTAGATCTCAGAGATGGTAAGAGATAGAGGTTTGACATGTATGGGACAAATGCTTCTTTTATCTGCACGCAGATCAAGTTTATTTCAAATTTTGGCCACGCCCCCTCCCGCCCCCGCAATTTGGAAAAAACGTTATATCTCCTACTGTTTTAAAGATAGACGATTCGTTCCTTCTAGAGATAGTTAGAAATTAGCAAGACGAATAAATTTGCTGAAGAAATGATAAGGATCGTATGAGCGGTTCTCAAGTTATGGGTAAAAATATGATAAATAGCCGAGTTAAAAAAGTGTTGCATACTTTTTAGATGCTCACCCTAAGGAACGCAGGAACACTGTTCAACATGTTTTTTCATGAGTAACGGGTATATCGAAGTCGGTTAGAGCCGACTTTAACTTGCGCTCTCGTTTTCTCAGTGAAGGGTTTCTACGGAAAGTAATAGGACTGATTTTCTTCCGCCGAGAGTGTACTTTGGAGCGTGCGCGCAAGGATGCTTGCTAAGCCCACTTCTGTTCTCGATCTACCTCAATGATGTGTTGGGTATGAGATAAAGTCCTTATTATATGCCGATGACATTGTGGTGTTTGCGGAGTCGCTAAGAAAAATGCACATTATAAAACATGGGGCCTCAAAATAAATACAGAAAAGTCAAAGATTCTTGTTTTCAAAAAACACTGGAGGAGACTTGCTCTTGATAAGAAATGATGGTACTTGGACCAGACCGAGCTTGAAGTTGAAGTGGTGAAAACCTATAAATACCTGGGAGTGTGGATGTACCATAATGCGCAATTCAAATACCACTTGCAGGAAAAGTTGAAGGACGCGAAAGTGGCGGTAAATTGCAACTGGAAATCTCTCCTAAGCAGAAAAGATGTACCAACGAGCACCAAATACAAACTTTTTGAACGGCGCACAAGTCTGGGGGATTAAGCAGTACGTTGAGATTGGGCACCTGCTCAGATACATCCTGAAAAAGCTATTCCGACTGCCCAGAAACACACCAAACAGAATGCTATATTTGGAAACAGGATTGTCGTCCCTCCACATATTTACCACGGACATGCACTTTTCGTATATTCAGAAAATAGACTGCTAAGTGGACGTCATCAGTTCTTCCGGGAATGGAAACTTCTATCAGCCAATCATTGCAAAAATTTTAACCTAGAAGAAAGCTCAGACTGAGGATCATGGGCCACAGAAATTCTGAAAAAGATGGATCATCTTTTATAAGCGAATCAGATAGGAGCTCACAAATCTACAGAGATTTGAACTACGACCTAGGAGAACGGAATTATTTCAACGACGAGTTTTCAGTGAACTCAACTTTGTCCCAAACATAGTAAGCACTAACACAGCGTGTGCCCTCTGCAATTGGAACGACCTGGAAAACACTATCCATTTTGTTGGAAGCTTTACAGAATTTTATATTATGGTAAAGCAAGACTACATCCGCACGAAGCTCACCAGCTACTAAATGGATCAAATTAGTTGATCCTATATAATTTTATAAATCAGGCAACTAAGTATCGGCAACAAATATTAGAAGGGGACTTTTAAAACAAACTTTATCAAACTTCTTGTTTAGATATAAATTTAGAATCTAAGCCAGTGGTGCCCAAACACACATTATCAAGATTTGAGATTCTGTGTGTAGCAGAGCAACACTAAGTAAACGTCGTTATGTCAAATATAGGCTACAAACAAACACACATATGTGTGTGCGTGCATTTTATAGAGCTCACGTATTCTCTCTCTCTCTATGCGTGTGTCGGCTGCGACGCTGGCAGAATTATGACTTTGTATCACATGGGTTAGGGAAAATGACATTTGGGCAACACTGATCTAAGCTATCATCTATGTACTGTCTATTTCATACATTTAAATAAAGAAGTAATAGGACTGATTTTCTTCCGCCGCTAATGTACTTCGCAGCGTGCGGTGCGTTGACTGGATTCGGTAGGGGCGTTCCTAGCTAACGAACGAGCGGCTGGTCTGTTGTTTTCGAGCATCTGGAAAGTCAGAACAGGCATTTTCGTGCAATGTGTTTCTGTGAGTGGTGCAAGCCAAAGCAATCAAAAATTTGTTCCTTCTGGAACGCCAAGTTTTACGTGAAAGTGCTCAAGAGACTCAAACGAAGGTTCAATCGGGTCTGACAAGACATCGAAGCCGACTACAAGCTGCACCAAGACAACGCCCCGGCTCACACCATCTTTCTTGCAAACAGCTACCTGTATAAGGCCGGCATCCCAACGCTTCCGCAGCCGCCCTACAGCCCAGATGTGTCCCCCAACGAACTTTTCATTGTTTCCTCGCCTGAAAACACCAATGAAAGGCAAGCATTTTGATAAGACAGAGGGATCCAAGCAGCGTGCACCGTGGCTCTCAAGGCTATTCCGGAGAATGCCTTCCGTGATGCCTTTAATGATCATCGACGTAGAAGGAGCCTATTTTAAAAGTTTTTAAAAAATTGTAACGATTGGTTCGATAATTTTTTTTTCATCGACTAAGTTCTATAACTTTCCGGACAAACCCTGTATGTATTTCCTCGGAAAAATATCAATATTTCGATAAATCGATAATATTTTCGTCATCCCCATTTTAAAGCCAAACTCTCCAACTTGGCTTGCTCTCTCAATATTAGCTCGATTTCAAGTTCCAAGTTTTTACGAATAAGTGTAAGGACACATCCAAACAGGCTAATGTGCTCTCACTTTTATTCTACATCCTACTTATGTACTCTCTTCTCTTTTTTGTTCTCATTACAGATCCATATGGGATAAGTGTGAAATGAAATCAATATTCAAATAGGATAATGCCAAAACTCAGCGCTACGATGGGCCTCGTGGCGCCTAAATCTTTTGCCAGGCATCATAGACTATAGAAACACACACATACAACAAAACAAAAGCTATCTGGATCAGAAACAGTGGTGCAGTGGGTGCTTCCCCCTACAAATGAGGGTGCCAACAAAAAGGAAAAAAATAGCCACCGCCTCTAACAGGTTGACCACCTAAGCCAACCGACAACAACAACAACAACAACCAAACCACCAAAACCACAACAACAGCATCAGCCACCGCAACTGTATTAGCATCATCCACCGAACGACGTATCCCAAATCCCAACCAACCGGGTCGAGCAAAAAAAATGTTACAAAACTCGAACGCAGCTCAGGCGGCAGCAGCAGCAGCAGCGACGCCTAGTACAGCAGCCGCTGCAGCAGCGGCGGCCAATAATGCGGCAATTGCCGCCTCATCCATACAGCCGAAGTTGGTTGTGATACGAAGGCGACCGAATCAGGGTTTCGGTTTTACGCTGCGTCATTTTATTGCCTATCCACCGGAAGATGATGCCGCCGCCAGTTGGCCGCAGGTGAGTGGGATGCAGAAAGAGAAAGAGAGAGAGAGAGACTTTACTCTGCACATGCGCGCCGGTCAGCTTGCAATTAGTCATCGGACTGCGCTGCTGCTTTGGCACTTTTGCTTTTTTTTTTTTTTTTTTCGCTCGGTTGAGTCTCTGCCTCAGCCTCAATGGCCTCTCTCGCTGCCATTACGTGAGCGCAGCGCACGCGCGGCTTATTCAAATTGGCGCTGGTTTGTTGCTTTCTTTTTGCTTTTCATTTACATACGTTGAAGTAGATACGAGAGGGTATAACGAGAATAGTGTGACGTTGGATTACAAAATAATAGAAATATTCGGAGCGGCAGAGGGATACCTAAACCTTTATTAAGTTAGACAGAGATTAGGTGCTTTCTTCAGTCAGCATTTGGTTGTCAGCATGAGCGAGGCCAAAAAGTAAGAATGTAGGGCGAAAACAATTTCTGTTCTGGCCAGCTACTGAAAAGCTGTTTGCTCTTTGGACACAAACTTCCCCAAGCGCTCGACTCGTTTCGTTCTAAAGAGCGAAATATGTTCGGCCCCTGCTCCCAGGTGTGCCATTCGCTACTTTAAACTCATAAAATGTCGGTTATCAGAGCGTTACCCAGGACTCAATAGACAGTTGAGACGGAAAATAATGATCGAAACAAGAGTTAGGATCGTATTTAAAGTCAATTTTAGAAGTTTACCTTCTCTTTTACGCTTTGCCTGCAGTAAAATGTCTAGCGCAGGAACAAAAACTTATCGCAACAACAACAAAAAAGACACTTTGCGCTAACATTTTGCTCAGTTATGCTCAGCTGCGGAGAGCCAAACGAAATGATCACCATCACGATGTTATCGTGTTTTTCTCTCGGACAAAAACAAAAAAATCAAGTGTTCTGTTGAGAGAGTGGCGAGTTTGTTAAATTTGTTCCCGTTATTCCGAGCTTTGCTTAAAAGCCTTCTGAGGTTAAAGATATGTACAAATATTGGAATTTCTGTCCAGCGAGGCCGGATTTATGCTATTACAAAAGAAGACAAAGCTTGCAGAGCTTATGAGTTTTGCATATTTAAATACGACACGCGCCCATCTCTAATTCAAACACAGTAGGACGGATAAACCCGAAGGAATAATTTGTTATTAAGATTATGATCAGAGCTGCAAACCTTCTAAAAATCGGAAGAGGTTTACT
Organism: Lordiphosa clarofinis; assembly: GCA_018904275.1. NCBI lineage: Eukaryota > Metazoa > Arthropoda > Insecta > Diptera > Drosophilidae > Lordiphosa > Lordiphosa clarofinis. Next base: position 433,045 of record JAEIGQ010000157.1, on the reverse strand, counting down.
CCGAGGTTCGAACCCCCCGAAACTTTTTGGGTTCGGGCTTCTAAAGGTCGCTGAACCAAGGTTCAGGTTCGAAATTTTTACCCATCCGAAAAAAAAAAAAAAAAGAGGCGCAAAAAGGCGCCTGTGTCATCAAAAAGGCCAACCAACCATCAACTCTTGGTTTGGCAGAAAAACATTTTGTTAATTGTCCGGATGTTTGTAACGCATCGATGGGAGATTCCGACCACATTAAATACAAACTCCAAAGGAAACGGGCGGATGGATATATAATATAAATGGCTGCCATAGGAACGATCGGTTGAAAAACTAGTTTTAGTGAGAAAAACTTTTTTGTTTTCGATGTTATCGCTCCCAACGCTCGTATTTATAAGTTTTTAGTGATTTCACATAATTTCACCAAGCCATTTTGAAATCGGACAACCTATATAGTTTAGCTGCTATACAAAAGTTAGGTCTGAAAAAAAGTCTTAGTGAGAAAAAACTTTTTTGTTTTCAATGTTATCGCTCCCAACGCTCGTATTTATAAGTTTTCAATGATTTCACATAATTTCACTAAAATTTTTGAAATCGGACAACTATATAGTATAGCTGCCATACAAAAGTTAGGTCTGAAAAAAGTCTTAGTGAGAAAAACTTTTTGTTTTCAATGTTATCGCTCCCAACGCCCGTATTTATAAGTTTTTAATGATTTTACATCATTTCACCAAAATTTTTCGAAATCGGACCACTATATAGTATAGCTGCCATACAAACTGTCAGGCACATATCAAGCTCCAAGGGTATATAAACTTCGGTCGAGCCGAAGTTAGCTTGCCTCTATTTTTTTAAATTTTTTCTGTCAGGTCTGTCCGGGCCCTTTTGCCAAAACTCACGCATTCAAAAGGTCTTCTTCGTATGTATGCGTCGGTGTGTAAGCGTACAGCTTAGGCTGTGAGTGTGTGCGTAAATCTGTATGCCTTCTCTCGTTCTCTCTCACGCTGACTCGCTCTCCGTTTATGCTTAAATCTGGCGCTCTCCTGAGTCTGTAACCTTTTGAAGTGAGATTTTTAAAGTTCGGTCTTTGTGAAGACCGCATTTGATGAGCGATTGACTGACTTGGGCCCGGTGTGGGGTTGCTCTCAGACCGATCAGTGCTGTGTGTTCAACGACAGACACCGAGCAGTGAGCGAGGTTGCTGCTTAAATTCGGTCAAGGGAAGACCGAGCCCGTTTTGTTTTTGTTGTTTTTTTTTGGTCAGTGACGTGAGCAGAGCGAACTGAACATTGGGTTGAGAGTTATTTACGAGCTATGGAAAATATTTTAAAATTTTAATCATTAAGGGCGCGCGCACACATGTGGCTGAATGATATACTGACGGCAGAACTTAAGGCTGTCCTTGTCAAATAATAAGTCTTAGAGTCTTGATATTTTCTTTATAATATTTTAGTATTTCAGTAAACTTTTATTAATACTGGGTCTTTAGTTGTATTAGATGTTCCGACCGGCGGCCGATCTGTGATTGATCGATCATTGAATCAATTATATTCTAGAACAATTTCTTATTCTATTTCTATATTCTTGTAATAATATCATCAACAGATTGCACTGTGGGTGACTCCAAGAAATCCGTCACCACATGGTGTGGCACCGTCTTGTTGAAACCACATGTCAGCTTTTCCATGTTGGTCAAAAACAAAGTTTGTAATCATCACACAGTAGCGGTCTCCAGTCACAGTAACCTTTCTTCCTTTTTTATCTTTAAGTGGATTTTTCGGTATACAGAAGACGAACTTGTGTTCAGAACTTTTTTACAAGCTATTTTTGGTTCTAAATAAAAAATATTTCATTTCTTGGAACCCAAGATTCATTTGTTGAAATTTGGATTGAGTTCAAAATGTACAAATTTTTTAAACTTCCAAAAATTTTGAACCGATTTGATTAACGATTTTTTTTCTACTTCGGTTCTGGTTCAGATTCGGATAGAACATATTTTTCTGCTCTGGTTCAGGTTCGGTTCGGGCTTTCTAAAAATGCGGGAGTCTCTAAAACCTGATTATGATTGTGATCGATTAAACTTTGTTCGTTCGTCTTTGTGCGTTTCTTCTTCTTAGATGTAAGTCGAAATTACCTATATAGAATGTAAATATCTTTTACTTTAACTTTTTGATTTCTATCTGGCATGTTCTTAATTCCACTTCCACGGCAACTTTTCAGAAGTAGAATTGATTCATGTTCTCGCAACACCAAATCGAAAAAGGTTTGCGTTTTGAAAAGTAATGAAAAGTAATGCTTGTTGGTTGGTAGAATGAAAAGTAATTACACTCTCTTACAGCTGCTAAATCTACATTAAGTAAATTTTCCTTAATTCTTTGATCAATTTGAAAACTGTTAGTGAAATTTAATTTGCATTTATAAAAAACTTTTTGTTTAATGTCTCCAGATTTAGGAACCGAAACCGAAGAGTAAAAGACAGACTCTCTCATTTTCGACTGTTCCATTTTCGATCGTTTCGAATCTTAATCGTTTTGCTTAGACATATTGTTTCTCTCTTGGACCGGTGGTTTGCAAAAAGTAAAAAGAGAGAAAAATTTCACTCGGCTTAAAGAATACCAAAACGAAACAGAAGTTTAATTGCGTTCGATTTACTTCAGCTCAAAACTTGGTCCACAAATTTTCCACAACTTAAAAAAGAAAGTGTATTTCGGCCTTCGCCTAGACAAATGTAGCTCACCTTCTTCGTTGGTTGTCTTTTATTTTTGCACTAATTTGCGTTTTGCTCACTTCACTTTTTATTACAAACTCCACTCTGCCTACTGCTGCCCTCTCTCTCTCTCTGTCTGTCTCTGGGAGCTGGCTGGCTGGCTCTCCTTGGCCATGTTTTTTGTTTTTTTTTTTTGTTAAAAATATATATAAATTTTTTTTTTTGTGTAGGAAGCATCGAGCGGTGGCGGCGGCGGCAACAACAGCAGCAGCAGCGTCACCGGCATGGAGCCAACGTCACCAACATCGCTGCCGCCATACCAAGTGAAAGCGATGGAGACCATTTTCATCAAAGAGGTGCAAGCGAACGGACCGGCTCACTACGCCAATCTCCAGACAGGGGATCGGGTGCTAATGGTGAACAATACGCCCATAGCTGGCATTGCCTATAGCACCATAGTGTCGATGATTAAGCAAACGCCAGCGGTGCTAACGTTGCACGTTGTGCCCAAGGAATGCGATGTGCTGCAGATGGTGAGTACGCGGGAAGAGGGGGCAGGCAGACCGGCTAAATTTTAATCTGGATTTTGTTCATTAACTTACAGCACTACACGAGCATTGCCCACACACCGGAGTCTAATCGACAGACGCACTCGCCCTCGATCATGGCCAATGGCTCGGTGGCCACTGGCTCCTCCTCCTCGTCATCATCCTGCATGAAAACCACATTTCCACAACAGCAACAGTTGATCTCATATCCCGCTGTTGCTTCGCCAGCATCCTCACCGCACGCTCCACCCTTGCATGCAGGCAGCCGATCTGGCAGTATAACTAGCAATGCCAGTGGAGGAGGAGGTGGTGGTAGTCGTCCGGCTTTGACGGGTGGCAGCAGTAGCATTGATTTTGGTGACATGGCCCATGGTCTGCGACAGCATCATCAGCATCATCAACATCTCTACCACCATCACCAGCAGCAGCAACAGCAGCAGCAGCAGCATCAGCATCAGCAGATGCTCTCCACCGGCTTTATGCGGTAAGTCCACTCACCTGGCCATTGACGTCAGAGACGGGCGGGCGGCAGCTGCTAATCTTATCAGTCAGCAGGCAGGTTGTGCGGCCCACTCTTTCTCTATCTTTCTATCCATACCCTGGCTATGGGACAGGCCAGCGACCGTTTAGGCACTGTGGGGCAAAATCATACAATTATACAACAAGGTTGGGCAAACGATTCGAATCCTTTGAAAGGTTGAGTGGCCCATAGGAACGTGTCATAAGTCTTGATGAAGCAACAGCAGTAATGAACATTGATAAAGCGGTTGGGGTTTAGTCATAATGAAACAAGTGAGGGAAGAGATATAAGTACTAAAAATAGAGTAAGGAATGTTTGTATTGGATTTTTCAGAAAGAAAACGCTTCCATACTCGTTTGTCCGGCTACAAAGGCATATTTCAGGTCCCACAATATTCCGCTGTTACAGTGGCCGGCATTAATTTCGAATCTAAATACAATTGAGGATCTGTAGGGCATCATTTCTGCCAGAAAACTCGGCGCTGTAAAGGAGTCTGACCCTTTTAAAGCAGCTTTAAGAAGCAATTATGTTATTTATTTATTTGTGTTTTACAAAACTTCGCTTATTCAATGCCCCAGCGGCTCCTCCAACAAGGCCAAGCCAAGCTTCTCTTAATCTCTTGGCGTGTGTGCTTTAAATTTTTCGCACAAGAGAAAGGGATCTACAGTTTAACGCCGAATCCGAACGGCAAAGTTTGAGAATTTGCTTTTTCAGGGCTAGTTACTTCACAGCTGGCGCCAATAGCTGGTGAAGGTGACCGACCGTATGTGTAAAAGCTATTTTTCTAAAGAAAGAATAAACTTTTCTTATTAGATGTTCAGAGGCGGGATTGAACCCACGACCTCCCGCCCAACAGTTCATTACACCAACCACTGGGCCACAGATGGCCACAATATTACTTAGTATAAAAGGTAAAGAGCTTAAATTACACGGTGGGACAGTCAAAAAACTTCTGGGATGCGACATAGTGTAGGTTGTAGATATAGTTAAATGTAACTTGTATAAAACTGTTCACTTTTGGTATGCAGTTTCAAAAAACATTTATTTTCGCGTATTTTGCAGTTTTTGATGAGTTCGACAACTAATCATAAAAGATTGGCATTGAAGCGTTCATTATTTGGTGATTAAGATCGTGTGATCGTGAAGCGAAATAAGTTTTGCTATGTTTGTGTTTTTTTTACGGACACTAGTCGAAGGCGTAATTTTCGAAATAATTGGGGTGTTCACTTTGTTGAGCACTTGAGCAGTTTTGCCTGACTAGTATTGTGAGCAGCCCTCTGTGCACGAAATTTGTGCACAACTACGTTTGAGATAAAATTCGGCAGTAATCCATGGTTCATTCAAAGCTTTTTCCAAACAATTTATATGAATGTTTGATCACACATTTGATTTTAGCTTGTACATATAACACTTATAGCACTAAGGTACAAGTGCCCGACTTTTCGTAGTCAGGGACTGGGTCGAGCAAGCTGTGCACAATTTGTTTAGTGTAAATTGTTGTTGGAAATGTTTACACTTTTCCCCAAATGCTCAAGTGCTCAACAAAGTGAACACCCTAAATATTTCAGTAGTGAAAACATACAATGCTATCTTCGATCGTTCTTACAAAACTAGTAGCTGGTACGAACCAGAATATATTTGCAAATGTTTTGTTGCACTTTACTAAACAAAGTGAATTGACTTGGCCATTTTCTGTGCCCATTTATTAGTATTTAGTAATTTGTATAGGCTTAAAAGCTGTTTTATTGCACAACCAAAACCAATTTCCCTCAGTCCCAAGACTGGGTCGATAGTGCTATAATTCGCGATTCATCAACATATTGCCCAAATTTCGAAAACCGAAAATATACCATAACTTTGCTAATTATTGACTGATTTTAGAAAGTAGACTCACGTTTTACTTGTGAAATTGTATTCTTTTTAAATAAAAAAACAAGTATAAGGAGTTTCTACCAAAATAGTGTTCAAAAACATCACCAAAGTCAAAAAAATTGTAAAAAAAAAAAAACACAAAAAGTTGGTTTACCCAGGAAATACTCCAATCAAGGAAATTAAACCTGTTAAGTCATGTATGACACGTTTAAAGACCTAAGTTTCTTCTTTTTAAAACTGGGAAACAAAAAATGAAAATCAGTGGATATTTGACGAAGCTATGGGCATAAAAGTGACCGTATACCCGTTTCTCGTAGAGTAAAAAGGGTATCCTAAAGTCGTGCAAATGTATGTAACAGGCAGAAGGAATCATTTCCGACCATATAAAGTATATATATTCTTGATCAGCATCAACAGCCGAGTCAATATAGACATGTCCGTCTGTCCGTCCGTCCGTCCGTCTGTATGAACACCTAGATCTCAGAGATGGTAAGAGATAGAGGTTTGACATGTATGGGACAAATGCTTCTTTTATCTGCACGCAGATCAAGTTTATTTCAAATTTTGGCCACGACCCCTCCCGCGCCCGCAATTTGGAAAAAACGTTATATCTTCTACAGTTTTGAAGATAGACAATTCGTACCTTCTAGAGATAATTAGTAATTATTATTATATAAATGAACGATTTGCCAAAGAAATGATAAAGATCGGATGAGCGGTTCTCAAGTTATGAGCAAAAAAGTGATAAATAGACGAGTTAAAAAAATGTTGCATACTTTTCGGATGTTCACCCCCTAAGGAACGCAGGAACACTTTTAAACATGTTTTTTCATGCGCAACGAGTATATCGAAGTCGGTTAGAGCCGACTTTAACTTACGCTCTCGTTATACCCTGTTCCCATTAAAAATGGGAAAAAGGGGATCATGAAGTTGTGCAAATGTATGTAACAGGGAGAAGGAAGCACCTCCGACCCCATAAAGTATATATATTCTTGATTAGCATCAACAGCCGAGTCGACTTAGCCATGTCCGTCTGTCCGTCCGTCTGTCTGTCTGTATGAACGCGTCGATCTCAGAGACTGTAATAAATAGAGCCACAAGTTTTGTAATGTATATAGGTGTATACTGTACCCACATCGAGTTTGTTTCAGATTTCAAAAAAATCGTCTTCCTCCATCTTTAAACAGCGAAAATCTGTCTTTTTATCTGTATAAACGCGTAAATCTCACAGACTATAAGAGGTTGAGCCACAAATTTTTGCATGTATGTAGATGTACACCGTACACAGATAAAGTTTGCTCCAGGTTTGGCAAATTCCTTCTCCATCTTCTTTTAACCGCAAAAAAACTGTCAGAGTTTTAATTTTTAAGTTTTAACCTAGTGACTTAATAGATATTCAGTGAGGCCCAACATCTATCTATTCTGTGTATGAGATCCGAGCAAAAACACCGAAGATATGTACATAAGTGGGCCTGCCCATTTATTGAAATAAATTTGAAAATAAATGGAATTCAAAGCTATAGGAACTACATTACTTGGGACAAGGTATTTTGCTGTCGGGGCACTTGACCGCAACACTCTTACTTGTTTTTTTTTTTTTTTACCGTTATTCGAAATTTCAATGTGATCCAAAAAATTCTAGTATGCCACAAAATTCTATTCAACTATACCTAAAACATCCCGTCCCGTTCCAGAAGTTTTGTTTTGATTTTTTTTTGTTACAGTGTGTTATTATACATTTTGATCAAAATCCCCCGTGACAATTTTAAGCCTATATTTAAGAGCAGCAGAGAGTTTTTTCCATTATGAAGGATTTTTCTCCGAAATATTTGAATCGTAGGAAATGGAAGGTATCCTCCCCGGGGCTCATGTTGGGGTCTATAATTGATATTAATATCCAATATATAATAGGATCTCGCTTGAAATATGACTTTTATAGCATCCACCGAAAAGTAATCTGTAAAGTAATTGCGATAACCCAGGTTGAAGTTTAGATCTTTATACAAAGTCCGAGTTTCGCTCCTTGAAGCAATGACCTCAAAGTCTTTCCGCTGGGCTTCATCAACTCTTTCCTGTACAGTGTTGTGCGTTCTGAATGGAGAACCATTCAGATATTTCTTCTTTATCGCAAATCATACTGTTAGCCTGGAAAATTTTTATATCATTCTGCAAAGCACTGCGATTTGTCCCTAAGAATTAGCAAAGCGACTAACTTAGGAAGTCTTTTCTGAGGATATTTAAAATGGCTGTCTAGTGCAGCGGTGGGCAGTAGAAATAACGGAAAGGGTACAACAACATTCTTATTTTTGTCATTTACTTTTGATCAGCGCGATGTGCGACAACGTGTGTTTGTTGTAATTTCTATTGCGTCGTAGAATTATATAAATAACGGGCCGGGTCGCGTGGGTAAGAAGGGCTATGAGGCTGCCCACCGCTGGTCTAGTGTATTGTGGTAGAGGGTAGTTAGACCAGTCTCTAGGTGTACAGGGTTTGTTCGGAAAGTTATGGGACTGCCGCCGCGACTGTACTTCGGAGCCTGCGCGCACCGACTGGATTCGGTAGAGGACGTTCCTAGCTAACTGAACTTTAATAAATTTCTTTCAATTTCAAAGATTTACTTGAGGTTTGGTGTTGTGCAGTGCCGAAAATATATACAATTCATTTGTGTAAGCAATTCCTAAATCATTTTATCTTTGAGAATTGATTAAAGTGCTTGAAGATAAGAAAAGCTTAGTTATAAGTGAATTGAGTTTATAATCGAAGTAAAAAAGTTTCAAAAAAGACTTTACTACACAGAGAAAAAAAAAATTCAAAAGCTACACGGAAATGTAGAATTTCTACACGTTTCGACCGGGTTTTTCAACCCACTATTTTTGTGTAGCTTTTCTAAACGCCGCGTGTGGCTTTCTGAATTCCACACGCGCGTGTGGCTTTGTCATTTCAACACGCGGCGTGCAAAAAAGCTACACGAAAGTAATGGGTTGAAAATCCCGGTCGAAACGTGTAGAAATCCTACATTTCCGTGTAGCTTTTTATTTTTTTTTTTTTTTTAACAAATTTATATTTTTTTACTTACTCTGGTAGATTTGAAATCCCAGCCCCTTGGACTGAAACACGATTGGAGTGATGGCTTAGACGTCTCCGCCACGTCACGCGTGTAAGGCAAGGCCTCTAAGACATTACTTGTATGGAATCTACTAAAGGCACAATCCAATATTTGCTTGCTTGTAATTCTCAAGTTCTAATTCAACGCTATCGCTATTTATAGGCAACAGAAATTCGCGCACGATTCGTTTAGATTTTTTACACGCAGCGTTAGAAATCCCACACGCCACGTGTGGCAACCAGTTTGCTAAACGAAAAATATTAGAGTTCTGTACTGATTTAGAGCTACATTTTTCGTTTAGAATTCACACGCGCGTGTAGCATTTCAATATCTAAACGTCAATGTTGAAAACCTAAACGTCCGTGTGGTAATCAGATTGCTGCATGAAAAATGTAAAAATATTAAGGGAAACAAGCTGATTTTCATATGTCGTGTAGTCTTTGCTTTTGCACACGTACCATTTAACTTTTCTACATTTTCATTTAGATTTTTAATTCCTACACGCCGCGTGTAACTTTTCCACACGTCCGTGTGGCTTTCTAAATTCTACACGCAGCGTGTGCAATTTAACAGGGCGAAATACGTTGCGTTTAGGTTTGACGTTTCTAAACGCGCCGTGTAGCCAACTTTGTTTTCTCTGTGTACAAGAGTAAAAGCTCTAATGAGTTGAGTTCAGATCTTTCAACATCTTCCTGGAAAAAAGTGTGGTATTCCGTCCTTTCTTTTATCTGCAAACAATATAATTTAATTCATACACAATAAACTTTGCCACACTGTGCATTTGATTTATGATCACGTACAAGAGGGGCAGGCGGCACACATGCATATTGTGCATTATTTCACTTTCATTCAAAAAAGAAAAACAAACAAATGAACCAAAATAAGACACAATAACAACAACAAAAATGAAATAAATGTGAAAACTCAGTGTTCGATAATGTGAAATGCATATATACACACACACACAAACACACAATATGCCATTGTAAAGCGGCACAAAAAAATTAAGTTCAGTCACTAAACGACACATTAACTAACCGAGACAACAATGCGAATAATTAAAAACAATTGTAAATGAACTTTGGAAAAATAAAATTTGTCCCCCTTCCTCTGAGATCATAATTGTCCAGTGCGAGTTTTCGCATTCGTCAGACATTTTCACTGCCATTAATTTATCTGTGGATGATGATAATGATGATGATTACGATGAGTCGTCGTCGTCGTCGTTGGTCGGCCTATAAAATATAGAACAACAGAAACAACAAAATATGGTCGCCATTGTGGCTGCTGTTTGGGTGATTTCATTCTCATCTCATTTATATCCAGGCATATTTGTCATTGTTTCAATGAAAATTATTTTTATATATTAAAAAAAGAAAATACAAGAAATTGTCTAGTGAAAGTTGTTACGTAAATATGTAGGCCTGCACACCATCCCTGTAAACATTTTGTTGTGGTTCTTAGCTTTCAGTACAGAATAAGTTTAACGAGCAGTTTAACGAGTCGATATAGACATGTCCGTCTGTCCGTCCGTCCGTCTGTATGAACACCTACATCTCAGAGATGGTAAGAGATAGAGGTTTGACATGTATGGGACAAATGCTTCTTTTATCTGCACGCAGATCAAGTTTGTTTCAAATTTTGGCCACGCCCACTCCCGCTCCCGCAATTTGGAAAAAACGTTATATCTTCTACAGTTTTGCAGATAGACGATTCCTACCTTCTAGAGATAGTTAAGAATTAGAAAAATGAATCAATTTGCCAAAGAAATGATACAGATCGGATGAACGGTTCGCAAGTTATGAGCAAAAAAGCTACCCCCCTCCCACCCTAAAAAAAATGTTGCATACTTTTCGGATGGTCACTCTAAGGAACGCAGGAACACTGTTAAACATGTTTTTTTTATGAGTAAAGGGTATATCGAAGTCGGTTAACTTACGCTCTCGTTTTAATCGGAGCCTGCAAACATTAACAATCCCCAACATTTGGAAGACAGGATAAATGATTCCTATACCAAAACCCGACAAACCCGCAGACCAGGGTTCCTCCTACCGTCCTATCACACTCCTATCGCCTGTAATAAAAATCTTAGAGGCCCTACTCCTGCCAACCCTCAAAGACCAGGTCGCAGCACTATATCAGCACTATGTGAAATTACAACAGCGGTCACAGCTGGACTAAATTCAGTAAGGCCTCAATGAAAGGTCAATAATTGTGGCACTTGACCTCTCCAAGGCGTTTGATATGGTCTCCATAACCTGCTCCTCAAACCTCCCAAACCGAGTAAAAAGATGGCTGTCCATTTACCTTGCGGGGAGGCAAGCACAAGTGGAGTTCAGAAAAGCAAAGTCTAAAACCAGAACGATAAAGCTAGGTGTACCACAAGGAGGAGTCATATTCCCAATACTCTTCAACTTTTACGTGGCAAGGATCCTTCCTCCACCAACAGATGTGAAACTTAAAGCCTACGCAGATGACTGCTCTATTATCTCCACAGGGAGAAACATAACGGAGATAGAACAAAGGCTCAACTCATACCTTCCCACTATAGCAGACTTTTTCGCAGCAGGAAACTCAGCCTCTCTGCCCCTAAGACATTGGCCACAATCATCACCACGTGGACCACAGAAGGTCACGATGTCCCTGAACATCCACATAAAAGGCCAACCTGTATCCACAGTCAAATATCCAAAGATATTAGGCGTAACTTTCGACCCCCTTTTGACTCTTTCGAAACACTCGGTGCATAGTCGAAACAAAGTCCTTAAAGTTATTTCAGGAAGCACCTGGGGTAAGGACAAAGAGACGATAACCAACCACTGACAAAGCGATAGGCCGATCAATGGTAAACTACGCTGCCCCTATCTGGTCACCTACCATCAGCGACACCCAGTGGAGAAACATTCAACTGAGAGTGGCAACAGGGTGCCATGTGATGACACACCCTGACCACCTCCATCAGTCAAAGAACACAACAAGCTCCTGACCCAACAATACCTGATAGGGTGCCAACTAGAGGAGAGGATGTCACGCAGGAAAGTACCGTTACGAAATCACCTTAGAGTGGAGATGCCAAAAATCCTACCACTTCTGGGAACAAAAACGATCACGGCAGAATTCTGCGCGACCGCAAAATGGGAAGCCCACACCAACATGGTGTAACCCATAAACCCAGCCGAAGAGACCCTACCGAGACATCAAAGGACAACTTTGGCTCAGCTCCGCTCCGGAAGAAGTAGTTTCCTCAACAATTACCTTGCCCGGATCGATGAATGTCCAAAATGCGGACTCACACCACACGACACCAAGCAGCTTTTCAACTGCCTCCTGATCTCACACCACTAGATCTCTGGACCCATCCAATCGAGACAGCTTTCTTTCTCGCTTTGGACGCAGATTAGTTTCAACAAACAACATGTTCTTCTTCAATTGTTCAGTGAAAGTTGTTCAGTGATTTGTTCAGTTGATATGTTTAAAAGCTAGTTCAGTGACTTGTTCACTCAATTCGGTGACTCATATCAGCTGTTTTAGCCGACTCGAGGTCATATTATGTTTGCACATATCTTTAAACATGAACCCACACAACACCACAAAGAAAGCTGGCCAACTTGACATAGCCTTTTGCTGTCGGTGTTTACACCGCATTACTGTCTGCTGATTTGTCAATGGGCAAATACTACTGAAGATATGTATAACCGGGAGGTTTTTAAAACAACTGAATAGTCGACCAGAAAAAAAATGTGACTGTCGTTTACGCTCACCAGGCCTCGATGTAAAACATGATGCTAAATATAAGGACTTAATTTCAAGCGAAAATTTATTGGGTTGAGATAATTTTAAACTCACTAATATCCAATAGAATGCACTCAGTAAACCTAACCAAACAAAATATTAGCAAAATATATTCGATATGCCATATATTTATTAATAGATATGCGGCATCCCTACCTGTTTACACTCTTGGCCTCAGCTTCGGCATGCGTTCAGCTTGTGTACCATGCTTGCTACAGCCATTAATCCTTGTAATGTGCCGACTGGAAATTTGAAAATGAAGTGACAGCAATAGCTGTAGATAAAGCGTTTAATAACTTTGAACCGGACAAATTGAATTTTCAATTAAAATCGGCTCGTGAAGGACTCAACAACTGAGCAATTTACTCACTCTACGAAAAACGAATAGCAACCAGGCCTTAAGCTTTCACTTGTTAACAATGAGTTTTAGGTAATTTAGTCAACAGTTTAGGTTAAGGTTAAGAAGAATGCATGAAACAAAAGTCTCTAAAGATCCCAACCGAACCTAAGTTTCTGCAGTGGTAAGGCTCCAATATATATAAGCTGCCAATATAGTTAAATTATTTTATTGTGCTAGTTAAGTTATGGTAACAAACTCGAAGAAATTCTTTTGACGGTCAAATGTATAAGGAAGTCTCTTTTATCACGCAAAGACGATGAGATTGAATGCGCAATTACAGGGTCAAAGTGTGTCACTTTCTCAACAAAAGTCGAAGTAACATTATCGATGCGCTCTTGACTTGATGTATCAGATATATCATCTCGAATATTAAGACAATGTCAAGCATCGCAAGTATCAAACTATTATGCCTTGATTTTTGGCTACGGTTTCTAGCTTGATTTCAGTCTGTAACTTACAGAGTTTTCCTCTCCTTCTCTATTTAAAAATCAGGGGTTTTTACAATTCTCTGTTTTCCCGTTTTCCCACTCCAAAGTCACACTTCTGAATTTAGCAATGACGACCGAATGCATTTTTATATATTTCTGGCTTGTTTTTTTGTAATCAAAACAAAAATAAACACACCACATTGCATAGTAAAAGTGCCCCCAGTTCGTCTCAGTGGCCCATAATAATCAATCCAGTAGTAGACGTTGGCATCCCATGAATTTCAAGCCTGTTGCTCTTCTATGGCGCTTCGGTCAATTGAACTGGTAGAAAGTAATAAATATTTTTATGACTTGTAGTTTTTTTTTTTTTTACTGTTTTGAGGTAACACAACATTGTGATTAACAATAAGTTGGCGGCGGATGAGTTGGCAATTCTTCTTTTATTATTTATACCCTTGCAGAGGGTATCTGCGTCTACTTGTAGTATTATGTTAATTATCTGCTTTAAAATCGTTCAAATGTTGCTAAGCTCAAAGCAAAAATTAAAACTTCTATTTATTTTTTTTATAAGTGTATTTAAACTTCGGCTCTAATCTTCTTTTTTTCATATTCTATGAAGTTAGTCACGTTTCTCTCTTTGAATTTTATGTCCAATTTTCCAGTTATCATTTCTAATTACGTGTTGGATTTAAAAATGTTCTATTACCACAAGATTAGCTCATACAAGCCGACGTATTCCCATTATGCTGTTCAAACAATTCTTGAGTTTGCTATAAAATGAGTGAAATTGGTTCACATTATACTGTTGCCATGCGAGGGCAGTGTCAGAGGTAGACAAACAGCATATGTAGATGTATTGTATTCCAATTTATGTATGTACCTGCCTTGTGTGAAAAATTCTTTGTATCACACGGCTCAAAAGTCATTTTCGAGTCTTCCTTAAATCGCACATGTGATTAATCTCATTTTAATCATCAAAAGGGCTCGAATAAGACTCGCTAAGGTGATTCTAGATGGGAAATCAAGATCATCATATGACTTAATTTTTTAGCTCAAAATCATATTTATCGTTCGATTGTTCGATTTTCATGAATAGAAATTAACATTAGATTCCAGATTTTTATTGCTTGGAAATCTCCATTCTTTACTTTGCGATTTTAATTCAGTTAAAATCATTAATTTTATTTGAAGTTTCTAAGTTATGATTGGAATCTTTACATTAAAAATATAAAAAAATATGCTTTCAATTACAGTGTTAATTTCAAAGTGTATAAAATTCTTCAAAACATTTGAGAAAATTATTTAGGCACACAGAGGGGAAAAACCTGTTCAGAAAATATACAAATACAAATGTACAAATGTTCAGGAATAAGTAAAGTTTTTCTCAATCAGATAATATTTGCTTTAAACAACAACAAAACAGAAACATACCGAGTTGTCAGCTCAACCAAGCATAAGTAGCCCACTAAATGTGAATCTGCAAAAGTGTGCAACGGCTAAATGTGCATAAGTGCATAAGGTATCGGCTTTAATTTCCAGTCAAGCCCAAACGAATATTTTTGTGTTTTCCTTAAAAACTTAAATGAAACGAGCCAGGTGGAGTGTGTCTATTGCGATGTTTCTGATTTCTATGGAATATATGGGTGTCCCATTAAAAATGGTATGTCCCCGTTCCCTATTCCACCCAAATGTGTGAAATCCGCTCACACCTGGTCAAAATTCAATGAACTTTTTTTTTTCCCAGTTGTGTTTAAAATGTTCTTGGAAACGGAACAATATTAACTCAAATCAAGTTCTTAATAAGGGAACAGTATGAACTTATTTTGAGTCCAATGTTCTCGGTTTTTCCCTCTGTGCATGATCCTATTCTTACTTTCTCATTAATTTTGCGATTTCATACTGACTGAAAATTGGACAACTTTTGTGAAAGCAAAAATAGTAGCTAGGCCTGTTGATCGGAATCGGTGAGAGCTATGATATCTAAAAGACGATTAAAGAATTCGGGCGCAGATTTTTGCCTTCAAGAGGGCCGCATGAATTAAAAATGGGAATTTGAAGTTAAAAGCAGAAGAAAAAACAGGTTTTTGGAAGGAAGTACATTTATCATTTTCGATTCCAAATGATTTGAGCGGAATCGAAAACGGGAACAGGCCTGATAGTATATCACATATAGTACGTCATGGGTTCCAAACTTAGATCTAATACCAATAACCCTCTACAGTTCATATCTGTATCGAAAACGTGTTCTTAAGAAAAATTTAAGCTGATCCCGGTTTTGTTTCCCAACTAATTTTCTCAGATGGATTTCTCAGTAATAAAGTAATAGACGCCAAGTCCTTAATAAACAGCCTAATTTTAGGCAATCTCATTCATCAAGCCTCTTAAGAGGAGAGAGAGAGAGGAGAGAGCGAGAGAGAGAGGAGAGAGAGAGAGGAGAGAGAGAGAGAGGAGAGAGAGAGAGGAGAGAGAGAGGAGAGAGAGAGAGGAGAGAGAGAGGAGAGAGAGAGAGAGAGAGAGAGAGAGGAGAGAGAGAGAGGAGAGAGAGAGGAGAGAGAGAGAGGAGAGAGAGAGGAGAGAGAGAGAGAGAGAGGAGAGAGAGAGGAGAGCGAGAGAGAGAGAGCGAGAGAGAGAGAGAGAGAGGAGAGAGAGAGAGAGAGGAGAGAGAGAGAGAGAGGAGGGGAGAGAGAGAGAGAGAGGAGAGAGAGAGAGGAGAGAGGGAGAGAATTAGAGATGAGCGCAGCACCAGCATTGCTTTCAGCTTCTACTCCAGGTACAGAGTATGTTATGATCGGGCTTGACCGACTTTCTTACTTGTTAATGTAAGAGAGAGCCTCGTACATATGTAGAACATATTCTAAGAACGAAAAATCCTCAAGTTTTATGAGCAAAATGCTCTTCAAATGAAGAAAATTCATCTCGATCGAAGAACAATTGTTCTTAAAATGAGAACATTATACTCAAAACGAGAAAGTACGTTTTTACACTATTTTCGACCACTGTTATGCTCATCTTGAGTCCAATGTTCTTGAATTTTCCCCCCTGTGTATGTAACCGAGAATTGTTTAAATATTCAAATCACTCTAGCTATCTCAATGACGCCCCCACAATATTTCAACAGAGAGTCTCTGCGAAACAAACAATTGCGTATACGCAGCGTTGTCGCATATGAATAAATATCGGTTTGACTGTCTGTCTGTATGAATGCTTCATACAATCAATTATACTTATTATAAGGCAACACAACGTCAAACTCATTGACTAATCGGGCCCAGCAGCTAAAACGGAATATGCAAAAAAAAGAAGAAAAAAAAAGCCACATACAATTGAAAAGTGTAAATGGACACCCCAACAACAACAACAACAACGAACGGCAAATTGTGAACTGCACACGAATATTTGTTAACGCTCCATTGTTAAATGATTACGACAAATTTAATTGAATTTTTGTTGTTGTTGTTGTTGTTGAAACTTACTTACAAACTGAACTGAACTTATCAGCGCTGATGAATGCCAATTCATTGCTTTGATGGAATATGCCAGCAACAGACAACATACTGATGATGATGATGACCACGCCCACACTTCTTCACATATTTATGTACATTATATGTATTGTAGGCATTCAATCGACTTTTTGGTTTCTCAGCAGACATGGCGTCGCCCCATGACGCAGTGAAGGCAAAGTTGAATTTTTCATCTTGAAGACGTTGATGATAATGATCATCTGTGTGGTGCGCTCGGCATTTATATCAATTATTGGCCACTTGAGCCAATATATACTAAATATATATATATGTGTGTGTAGGTACAAGTAGGAGATTCACTTCCCCCCTTCTCTGCGTATATTTTACTAGTTGACCCTAGACATTCTATACTTTCCAGGTATGTTTTTGTTTTGCTTTATTTGTGTCAATTGATTGATAGGTGAAGCCACCCAACCCCCCCCAAAAAAAAACAAGTGTTAAACCAAATTCGAGGTTTGTCCTAGTAATGCAAAGGTCTTTAAAACATGAAAGCCCATCCCAATAAATATTTATAAATGAGGAATGTACCGAAAGCAAACTGCACACTTTGTTTCATTTGTTTTAAACGTTTTTAATCAAAAGGTTCGATTTATACCACATTTATAGACACAAAATTTATTGTGTTCAGTGCTCTTTAAATTAGGAATGATTCGGAATTATATTTATTTTATATTTGGCTTAACACAAGATTATATTCTACTTTCATTACTGGTCCGACAATCTGGTTGAATTCACTGTGTGGAATATGTATGACGCTGCCATAACTGACTATCAATGTTTCCGTTCTAATAGAAAATTATATTAGGAAATAAAGTTTGCATACTTTGAAGGGCATTAATCATGATAAATTTGGTGTAAACTTAGTTATAGATTCATACACGTCTATACATATGATAAAAGTGAAACTATGTTTGTATATATTTTGTCCTTTGAACCGATTTCCTGGCATTTTTACAGTAATCAGGGAAAAGTCATAGGCTATATCTGAAATCTGTGAACAGTACAAAAACAGCGAAATTTGCAAAATTATTATAGAAGTATTTGTGAAAGTGCTTTCACGAACAAATGGCTTAAAGGATTGGCATACTTATAGTTGATAACCTGTAATAGAACAGATGAAAGACAAAAAAGTCTTGCGGTATTTTTTATTGAATTTTCGTTGTAGTACTGTAAAATATGCCGTATTTTCTCTTTATTTTGCTCCATGTTTGCGACGCTATAACTCACGAACGGCCAAAAACAAACAACAACAAATCTAACACGTGTTAGCGCGTGAAAAGAGCTTTCCAAAAAGCTCTAGCGTGAACCGATGCGACGAATACAACTAGAACTACGCGATTGCAAAGACAAGCTTGCGGAAATACCGCAAGACTTTTTTGACAACCTTATATATAGCTCGTATTTCAATATTCAAAAAATCCGCGAAATTGGCAAACTTATTATAAGAGTATTTTTTAAAGCGCCTAATGTTTAAGGCCTATTCTAAGATGACATAAAAATAATTTTCGTCACAATGCTTCATATGATTAGAAACACTTTTCAACAACTTAGCAAGCTGAATGCTTTTATACAAAGTCTTATTTATACAAAGCACTGTGAAGAAAATAATATTTATGTCAATGCAGGAGTTGGTAAATGAAAAGTAAAGATCGATTGGTTAAAAAAACAACGAGATATTTGCCAAATTTTTATAGGACCTAAATTTTTTTAATATTGGATAAATGGTAATTGAAGACGCATAGATTAGAAGTGTAGACCACAAAACGCAAAACTTGCCAAATTGTCATTAAAGTATTGAAGAGGTGTAGATTGAAGAAACCAAATTTTGTATAAGGCAAAACTATCAAATTATGAGCCAAAATATTGCAAAATTACAAAAATTCTCACTTGAGTTTAGATTATCAAGAAAACTGGTAAACCGACGGGTAAATACGAGGAGAAGATTAAATGTTCAAGAAAATCGCGAAATTTTTAAAAATTCCTAAGAAGATGGCAATTAAAGAAGCTCATATAAAAGGTGTAGACCATGAACCTAGAATTTCGATAAATTTTCATTAAAGTATTTTCAGTATTTGCTCTGCCTAGTATCATATCGCTCACTTACTTCAATACTGGCATAACTCAAAAAATACGATTTTTGAATTAATGATGCAGAAATGTGCGCGCTCTTCTGTACTATGTTATGCAAAAATTTTCGTATTGCTATCTCTTCTACTTTCCATGTGAGATGAGAATATGTCGCAATATCATTTTCCAGGCTCATTTTTATGTTGATGCAAGAACCGCCATATCTCAGTTGTCCTGCTGCCGATATTGACCAAACATACTTCGTCTTTCAGTTAAAGCATCATATTTTCAATGTTTATTAATAAGCATTCTTAATTTATAATATTTTACTTCATTCAGTTGAAACTAAATGAACCATTTTTTTTAGGTAAAAATCCATTGAGAACTTCAAACGTGTTTTTCTCAAAATTGATTATTTTGAGCTATGCCAGTATTGAAGTAAGTGAGCGATATATATTTGTTTTATCCATCGATAGAGTCAGTAATAATAAAAGATTGCTTGAAGACACACTAATGATTAACTTATTTCAAGTGAGTTAACTGAGGGGATCGAATTTCTTCCACTAGTACAGAACGGCAGAAATTGGTGCACATATATACAAAGACTTCTGTCAGTTTTCCGCTGCCTTTGAAATTCCTAAACAGTCATATAGCAATGGCCACTGCCGACTTTCAGTAGATAGGTGAAGCCAGCTTATGATAGAACCGGAAGGTTCTTGAGACAGCTGTACAGTCAAACATCCTCCTTTGTGGTGTGTGTGTCTGGTTTAAAGAGATATGAACAAACATTAATATAGAGTCTAAACGTTTGCGTAGTCTACACCGCTTCTGTCAGAAATTAGTTCGCACTAACGTCGCTCTCTGAGTGTATTTGGAAATATGGCCATCTCGCTCTTGCCACTGTGATTTTCTATAGACACTATAGGAATCTCAATGCGGACTTTCGCTTATCCCCACTCACAATTGATAGGCAGTGTACATTTTATCTCTAATTCTCTTTTATCATAATACTCATAGAGCCTGCTAAAACGTCCGATTCCACCTAGCATTCGGAAGATCATGTTAACAAGAATCTCCTTAGCGAGTCTTATTCGAGCCCTTTTGATGATTAAAAAGAGATTAATCTCATGATCGATTTAAGGAAGACTCGAAAATGACTCATGCCCTTGCTCAAAATGTGAGTCATTAACAGACGACTGGAAAAAGTCTCGGAAAATGACTCAAAAATGAGTCGAAACTGATCAGAAAAACGGGTATTAATGACTCTTCTGGAAGAGTCGCGGCTAGGGTACCATTTTCTCCCGACAAAAGTATCATTTATTATCAGAAAACGAGCGCATTTGTGACTATTTTAATCAAACTGAGAACTCGAAAAAGACTCGAATGTGATCAAATAATTCATAAAATGCTAGCTAGGATGGTTCAAGCTTGAATATGATATTATCATGCCTCTAGACTTCTATATATAAATAAAATTTTAAAGGGTCGATTTCTCACCTACAAAGACCCATAAGTCACATAAACCTACAAATAACAGAGTGAATTGTAAGCTTATCTGACACATAGCTGCTACCTGGATAAAGAGAATTCGGCACTGAGTTTGTTTCAATTTACGTACATGTTTTCTCAATTAGCGAAGAAAATAGTTATTCCTGAACCCCGGCTTGAACCCGAACCTAGATTCAGCGATCTGTTAAACCCGCTTCGTGAACCCGAACCCAAAAGGTTTTGCGGGTTCGAACGCTGGAGTGTACCTCTGCCGATTTTTAGAAGTTTTTCAGCCCTACCTAATGTACCTCTGCCGATATTTAGGAGTTTTCAGCCCTACCTAAGATTATTATAAAGTTTTAATAGACGGGTAAACATAGAAGGAGTAGAATAAACGGTCTGCAAAACGCAAAATTTCCGAAGATTTAATGGGACCTAAGATTATTATGCAGATTAAAATTCCCGAATCTTTCCAAATTTTCATTTAAGTATTTACGAAAGATTGAACACTGCAAAATATTGCGAATTTTGAAAATGGCAATGTGGACGGGTAAATAGGAAGTGTACTGCGAAAACTGCATTTATGAAGATTTGATAGACTGCAATAGTATGTGGTGTAGACCGAAATGTCCCAAAAAATGTATAATGAGCTCAGATTATCATAAAGATTTGAGATTTGAAAAATATTAGAAATTTAGCTTCACTTCTTTGTTTTGTGTTTAAAATTCTAAATGTGCCGTAGCAACGCACTCCAGATAATTATAATAATTTTCCGAATTGTCCTTATCCAGTTTATTTTCATCTCATTCATGATTTCGGCAATTCTACCGTGTTTCCTTAAATTTCTTTTAACAATAGCCCCATAGATCGTATAGGGCGCAGTTTTGGACAATTTTGTGAGTTTCCCTTTTTACGAAATATGTAAAATATGTAAATATCGACATCTATGCCGCCCTTTGTAAAAAGATGCCAAATGGAGAGGAACAGAAAAGTGTGCTTGTGTTGGTAAACAAGAGAGCTCTCTCCAGATCACAGCCAATTCAGTGTTCACCGATTCACACAACCATAAGTTCGGCTCAACACGACTCCTCCTCTGGCCTCCTCTGATCACAACGCATTCGACTGCATCATTACAAAACTGATCATAAAACTTCCGGGCTCTCAACTTTCCAACTTCTACTTGTCGCAGATTTCTTTAAAGCTTTTTGTTTGTTGTATGTCTTTAGGTTATTCCTTTGCTTTGTATCATTAAGCGTTTTTAGCGTTTATCAAGGTTTAGCATTAAAGTAGAGTTGGTGTCGTTGAGAATTAGGAATCAACTAGCTTCAATCTTAAATCAATTCCACCCAGCTTTTCTTTCAAATTTGCAACCACTGTGCACTGAACTACACTTGGCTTTGCTTGACAATTACAAGGCGTACTACGCCCAACATTGGGTGGATTGTCTTCGTACGTCGCCTCTCCTCCCACTCATCAACAAACATAACTAAAAGCGGCCTGGTGACAAGGGGAAGGAAGGGAAAGGGAAAATATTTGGTCAGTCGGTGACTGATAGTGATTCGAGGAGAAGTCGTCGCCTCGTTTCGCACTCTCATCTCTGAGTCCCACATAGAAAATGTTCGATATTCAAGTACCTACGAAGTGAGTATGTGGGCATATGCCATCATCCTTATTCCTTCTCGTATCCACACAAACACACACACAATTACGTATATGTATTTATTTTTTTATACAATCGGTTATAAAATAAAAGGAAGAGCGAACGTCAGTCGGTGGACAGGAGGAGCAGATGTAGGGGCTGCCCACTCAATGGGGCTCTTTCAATTGCCGGGCTCTGCTGCTGCTGCCTGCTGCTATTGCGCGAGCTTAATATGAATTTCATACATGCATACAAAGCCAATTTTTCTTTTTTATTTATTTATTTTGTTTTTTTTTTTTGTTGGATTTTAGTTTAGTCGCATGGACTTTGCGTTGTACTTTAGTTTAGTTGCCGTTGGCGTACGGTGCGCGCAGATTTCGCGGCATTTTTATGCAAATCATCTGGAAAGAGATTCAACGGAGATCTCTGTGAGTTCGGTTATCAACAAAATTAACATAAATTATGTGATTTTTTTTCGATAAGTGATGATAAGTGCGAGACCTTGAAACTTACATATGTGTGTGCACACACGGACACACATTAGATCAAAAGTTCAAGTGCTTTCAATTCGAGCCAAAGATGAAAGCAGCCTCCGACAACAACAGAATTTCTACTACAAAAAGCGTGACTTTAAAAGGTTTTCCAATCATCCAGAGAGCTTGATTACATTTCCTTTTGCTGCGGGGGGCTGCTGTGGGGGTGTGGGTGGTTGTAATTATCTTAGTTGTCGTCTGAATGGATTGGCATTTAAAAACGAGGTCAGTCTCAATGGCACCAAATCTTTATCTAATTTCTACTTGAAGATGAACAATCAGAGTGAAAGAAATTTCAACTAGGAGAATAAGAAATCGTGCGATCAAATGATTAAGATTGATAGATCTATGGTATATAAAACTACTTTGGTTGATTGCATTATGAAACCCCTATTATTTTAAAAAATCAATCGATGATATTTCGAAGGCAAACGTCTTAGTGAATACTAGTTGAATTTAAATGATTTGAGATTTATACCTTACCCAAAAGGCAAAAGAAAGCTTAGAAGGCCATCAATAGGCACCCAAGAACCCGTTGCGCCCTCGACGCCTGGTCCTTTACCAATCTACAAAGACCTCGATGAATCAGAAGAACTCGTCAGCGACCTTTTATTGAAAATGCTTCGCTAATTATGCTGATTCTGGTAGATAATCTAATCCAGTCTGTGCCATTGAGCAAGAGTTGGATCTCCTCGTAGTCGATGCTCCCGGAAAATGGGGCACGTTGCGCAAAAGTGGATGACATCTTTCCGTACTCCAAGGTTACAAAGGCTGCATAACCTAGATGGGTTATGCCTGTGTGGGGGGAATAGTGTTCAGATTTATCTTCTCAATTCTCAGACGCTCCTTAAGATTCAGGTTCAATTGTCGATAGCTATAACGGTATTGGCTTTGACTTGCAGATATTTCAAAATTTTTCGATCTTTATTATACATTGCCAGAAGCAAGACTTTTTTTTCCCCCGTTTTGGGGTTTTTATACCCGTTACTCGTAGAGTAAAAAGGGTATACTAAAGTCGTGCAAATGTATGTAACAGGCTGAAGGAATCATTTCCGACCATATAAAGTATATATAGTCTTGATCAGCATCAACAGCCGAGTCGAAATAGACATGTCAGTCCGTCCGTCTGTCTGTATGAACACTTAGATCTCAGAGATGGTAAGAGATAGAGGTTTGACATGTATGGGACAAATGCTTCTTTTATCTGCACGCCGATCAAGTTTATTTCAAATTTTGGCCACGCCCCCTCCCGCCCCCGCAATTCGGAAAAATCGTTATATCTCCTACAGTTTTGAAGATAGACGATTTGTACCTTCTGGAGATAGTTAGTAATTAGCAAAATGAATAAATTTGCCGAAGAAATAATAAAGATCGGATGAACGGTTCTCTTGTTATGAGCAAAAATGTTAAAAATAGCCGAGTTAAAAAAGTGTTGCATACTTTTCAGATGTTCACCCTAAGAGCCGACTTTAACTTACGCTCTCGTTATACCCTTGCAAAGGGTATTATAATTTTGCCCAGAAGTTTGCAACGCATAGAAATATTCATTTCCGGCCCCATAAACTATATATATTCTTGATCAGGGCGACGAGCTGAGTCCATTGAGCTTTGTCCGTCCGTCTGTCTGTCTGTCTGTCCGTCTGTCTGTTTCTACGCAAACTAGTCTCTCAGTTTTAAAGCTATCGAGCTGAAACTTTGCACAGAGTCTTCTTTTTACTGCACACTGCTAATATGTCGGAACCGACCGGATCGGATGACTATATCTTATAGCTGCAATAGGAACTACCGGTCGAAAAGTGGGTTTTTGTGAGAAAACTTTTTTGTTTTTAATGTAAACGCCTCCCGCTTCAGCAATTATTAGTTTTATACGCTTTTACACAGATTTGGAAGTTTTGGTCAAAATCGGATGACTATATCTTATAGCTGCCATAGGAGCTATCGGTCGAAAAGTGGGTTTTTGTGAGAAAACTTGTTTGTTTTTAATGTAAACGCCTTCCGCTTCAGCAATTATTAGTTTTATACGCTTTTACACAGAATTGGAAGTTTTGGTCAAAATCGGATGACTATATCTTATAGCTGCCATAGGAGCTATCGGTCGAAAAGTGGGTTTTTGTGAGAAAACTTGTTTGTTTTTAATGTAAACGCCTTCCGCTTCAGCAATTATTAGTTTTATACGCTTTTACACAGAATTGGAAGTTTTGGTCAAAATCGGATGACTATATCTTATAGCTGCCATAGGAGCTATCGGTCGAAAAGTGGGTTTTTGTGAGAAAACTTGTTTGTTTTTAATGTAAACGCCTTCCGCTTCAGCAATTATTAGTTTTATACGCTTTTACACAGAATTGGAAGTTTTGGTCAAAATCGGATGACTATATCTTATAGCTGCCATAGGAGCTATCGGTCGAAAAGTGGGTTTTTGTGAGAAAAACTTGTTTGTTTTTAATGTAAACGCCTTCCGCTTCAGCAATTATTAGTTTTATACGCTTTTACACAGAATTGGAAGTTTTGGTCAAAATCGGATGACTATATCTTATAGCTGCCATAGGAGCTATCGGTCGAAAAGTGGGTTTTTGTGAGAAAACTTGTTTGTTTTTAATGTAAACGCCTTCCGCTTCAGCAATTATTAGTTTTATACGCTTTTACACAGAATTGGAAGTTTTGGTCAAAATCGGATGACTATATCTTATAGCTGCCATAGGAGCTATCGGTCGAAAAGTGGGTTTTTGTGAGAAAACTTGTTTGTTTTTAATGTAAACGCCTTCCGCTTCAGCAATTATTAGTTTTATACGCTTTTACACAGAATTGGAAGTTTTGGTCAAAATCGGATGACTATATCTTATAGCTGCCATAGGAGCTATCGGTCGAAAAGTGGGTTTTTGTGAGAAAACTTGTTTGTTTTTAATGTAAACGCCTTCCGCTTCAGCAATTATTAGTTTTATACGCTTTTACACAGAATTGGAAGTTTTGGTCAAAATCGGATGACTATATCTTATAGCTGCCATAGGAGCTATCGGTCGAAAAGTGGGTTTTTGTGAGAAAACTTGTTTGTTTTTAATGTAAACGCCTTCCGCTTCAGCAATTATTAGTTTTATACGCTTTTACACAGAATTGGAAGTTTTGGTCAAAATCGGATGACTATATCTTATAGCTGCCATAGGAGCTATCGGTCGAAAAGTGGGTTTTTGTGAGAAAACTTGTTTGTTTTTAATGTAAACGCCTTCCGCTTCAGCAATTATTAGTTTTATACGCTTTTACACAGATTTGGAAGTTTTGGTCAAAATCGGATGACTATATCTTATAGCTGCCATAGAAACTATCGGTCGAAAAGTGGATTTTACTTAGAAAAATTGTTTGTTTTAATGCTGACGTTCGTAAACTCGGTCGTATTAAAACATTTGCAAGGTATTAAAACTTCGGCAAAACGAATATTTAAATAAAAAAACAAAATTTCACTTCAAAACTGGCATTAAATGGAGAGAAAATCATTATGACATAAATAAATTTGAGAAAAACAACAAAGACTGGTTTGATAAACTCAAGTTTCTGAAGGAGAAAAACAAATTAACTTTACTGCAGAGGAAGCTTTAGCTTTATATATTGATGGTGGTCAAAAGGTGGTTATACAAAAGGTAAAGGATTGGTGAGTGTCAAAAGAGGAATGCTTGGGGAGTGGTCCCAAACAGAGGAATGCAAACATATTTCCCACGTATAATGTTACCGACCATTCTTTAGAGGTACCCTTGCAATGTCTGGTTGATCACACAGTTTCCCGAATTTTTGGTGCACATAGCTAAGAACTTAAAACTTAAAAATTTTGATACATGGTGCAGATATAATCAAACATTTTTCCCTTCCAATTGGTATGTTTTCTGAAGAAGCTCTCGAGGCCAGAAATAAAGACCTTAGAAAATTTCGCTCACATAACTGCCGAAAAAATTCTCGCAAAAATACCATGGAGGACTTGGAGCATTCCCTTTTTGTTTCTTCTGATCTTTTCATTACAATGCTATCAAAAGGTTCAGCGAAGTCTACAAGAAACAACGAACTTTTAAGTCATGATGTAATAAGTCTTCTTTTGATAAGCAATGAGCATGTAATGTCAGATGACTGTAGTTCAGATACTGAATAAGTTCAATAAATTAAAAATAAAAAAATTTAAATTTGTAGGTTATAAAAAAATTTTTTTTTTTGTATTGCTTTTATATGTAAAAAAATTAAGCCGTCAAAAATCCGGTCATTTTTCAAGGAGTTATTTATAAATCCGAGCTAATGTGGCCTTTTTTCCCACTGTGCACCGGTTCAAACGCGATCGGCACTATATTCATTTGGTAGAAGCCACAAGTCCAGGCGAAACGAAAATGAATGAGGCTGACTTTTACTTTCGCGGCCCAATTCTCGATACAACAAACAAAAGAAGCAAGAAAGTTGGTCAAGCCCGACAATTTGATAAAACGAGGACAGTTTCGAAATTAATCAATTTGACGAATATTAATGTCCGTGTTATGTTGAGCAGAACAATTGACTTACTGATTAAGGGTCGATTTCTTTTCTTTAATATAACTATTATGTGTCAGATAAGCTTTCAGTTTCAGTGGATACCATAATTTAAGAGAGCGTAGGTACAACACCTATAACAAACGGACGCGTAACGGTCCATTTAGGTTGCCGGAAAGTGTCACCAGTCTTTTATTTACTTTTCATTTTCGATAAGTGTCAATTTTTTTATGGTCGCAAAATATATAAATAAATATGTTTATTATAGTAGTCCCTGCTGCGCAGTTCTATTGTTGCCCATCTTTGGGGGCAGGTAGCCCAGTCAAACACCAGCAAATAAATAACCACTCTTTGGCATTATCTAAAAGATAATAGATGATAGCTAACCAGAGGCTTTGTACGTATAGAGTATGCCAAATATGTATGTGGGATTCCAGTTCCTAAAAACCATTGACACAAGTGGTGACTCGATTTGTGCTGATTTGTTGTTGCTTATCGATAAAAGCCTGAAATGAATGAGCTGTATCTATAGGGCGTTTGTACATACAATACAGACAGACATACCTATCTATCTATTACATATATTGTTTGTGTGAAAGACTTTTGTGTGGAATTTCGCGCTTTATTGTCCGCTTGTTGTGTATGCACTTGTTGTTGCTTTTGTCGGTTATTGTCTGATTTGCGTTTTGCCAACTCTTTCGACTCTTTGCAATTAACAAGTCATAAATAAAAATGTTGACACATTTGATAAGCAAAACCTGCCAATGCCCCAAACTGTGTATCGCTGCCTGATATCGATTTCGATTTCACTGAACTCTGCGCGGCGCGAACAACGTCAATAACAATTCTCAATTATTGTCCCATTCTTACCTGTTCGGTTGGCGCCACCTTTGTGTGTTCTTCGAATGAATTTTCATCCTATTAAAAATGTTGATTTGAATCGTTCCCTGAATTGAATATTTAAATAAAATAAATACAATTGCATTGCCATTCGAATGCAATAATAAAATTCTAGGAATTTGTCGAACCAATTTGTTGAAAATTGTGTTGAGTATTGCAAAGCTCTTTAAATCTGAAAGAGGTTTACTGGCAGAGGCTGTTCACTTTAGATAGATATACTTACTAATATTTAATTATAATTTTTAACCAAGTTTGATAACGAGAAAGAAAGATGAAATAAAAATTGGTGCCAAAGAGAAAAAGTAGATGGATATTCGAAAATCCACTAAGATCCATTTTTTTAAATATCCTTTTCACATTTTTCAGCTCTTTGATAGTAAAAAGACTGCAATATTTTTATGATAACACTAAATCGATATCGAAAATATCCGGCCCAAAAGCATACTTCTGTCCGTCCAAAGGTCCGAAGATTTCCTGAGGATCATCAGAAACTATCCTTTTTTTTGTGTTATATTTCGGGTTCACTGGAACCAAATGTCTAAACCTTATGGTAACTGCAAATTTATAGAAACACTAGCTGAACCAAGATTTTAAGAATTTGTCCTAAGGCATCCAAGTAGAGTCATAAGAGAGAGAGGAGCTTATCAGCTCCATACTTTTTGACCCATTTCGCGGACAAATTTTTCAAATTTTCTTTCTTAGTGCGCGCCTGCATAACTAAACGAAGGTCTATGCCAAATCTTAGATCTGTAGGATAAGCAGTTTTGACTGTGGGTTGATAATACGTCAGTCAGTCAGTCAGTCGGGCGTACAGATTTATAAGTATATCTATATTAAGATGCATAACTTTATCAAGAACTATCCCAGCTCTTTCTTTAGTATGATGAAAGGCAAGAAATCTCATTGAACAATCGTTTCGTATGTCCTGCTTTGGTTTTACACCTTTTCAAATCTTTGTAAGGGTATACAAAATTCAACATTGCTTTGTTATTAACCAAAAGCGAAACCAATTGAATTTGTCTATTTACTTTGACATTGACAATTCTCATGAAAATTGGTAAAGTTGTGCCATCAAAATCCCACAAAGCGGCTGTGACTGCTCTGGCACTTCCTGCTCTGAGACTTCCACAGAAAACGGAAAGCGTATTGAAGTGCATTCATATTTTATACATTCACTTTTTCAATCAACGAAAATATATTATATATTTCTTCCTTATAGATTTTCCAGATTTTTGTGTGCAACATTTATGGATTTTTAATTGAATTTTCAATTACTTTAGGCGTCTCTCTTTGTGTCAACTTTTATTACCTAGCGCTTGTGCAAAAAACCTTTCAAAGCCAATTTAAGCACTTATATCCTGGAGCCACTGAGAGAGAGACTGTAAAACAATGTTAACTATTTGTATCTGTGCACTTTCATTTATGTTGGCAAAGTATATTAATTTTATTGTTGCATAGTTAAACTGATTTTCCACCTCTAGGCTGACCTTATACCGCAGATGCCTACTATGTGTGTGTTTTTGTGTAAGAGCATCCTTTGACAATCTTTTGTCGCATAAAATTGAATTACTTTGCCTGTGTGCAATCTAATTTGTTCGCAAAGTTGAGTGCCAGCCGGGAGAGGTTATTTTTTTCCCCCAGTCGTGCGCTGGTCATGTCATGGTCATTAGGTCTGACAAGTGTAAGGGCTAATGCTGGTGTTGCTGCTGCGGTTGTTGTGTGAATAAAAACCGTATATGGAAATTTCACTTGCATTGTTTCGTTTGACTAGCAAAAAGGGACGTCATGCACTAGCGCACCGTGGTTTTTCATGTAGATTAACAAATGTAGATGGAAGCGACAGAAAATCATTTTTTATCACACTTTGATTAATATTTATAGGCTTGGTTGGGGGGAGAAAAGGAGGTTGCAAATGGGCAGTTTTCTCGCTGATTTCTTATGATCCAGGTACTCAAGTGTGACCGAGTGTCTCATTTGGTTGTGCGACCACGGCGATAGTTCAATTTTAGTGTGAACAGGCTAAATTCAACATTTAAGTTGATAAGTTGTACATTTTTATACACTTGCAAAGGGTATTATAATTTGCGTATTATAAGAAAATGCGAATTATTTGTAAAAGAATCTTGTTTTCAAAATTCCCAACTTTGCTTATGGAGGGTAGGTTTCTGACCTACAGTAATTCCAGTCCTTGAATTTGTTAAATTCATTTCCTTTAGGCCCTTATGGCCCTTAAGCATGAACATTGGTGGGGGTCGATTTGTATGGGCCGAAAAAAACGTACCAAGCGTATAGCAAAAACGAAATCTACGGTCAATTCTAAGAGAATTTCTCCAAGAAACCATGGGTTAAGAATGAATTCCTAGTCCGCAAATCGACTTCAAATTTTTAAATAACATTTTCCAAAAAAATCAGGTTAGAAAGTAAGTTAAGCCCGACTATAACATTACTACTGTATCCCCCAGAGCTTCTGACAATGTTATATAAAAGGCACACAAATTGATAAAGAAGTCATCCTGTGAGTCAAAGCAGCCCAGGGACGTTGAGACCAGTGCTACCCATCAACATTTTTAGTAATCCATATAACTCCGCTAAAGTTCATCCAATCTTCATTTTCCAACAGGGAAACGAATACTAATCATGATTACAAAATATCTTTAGAAGGTACAAACCATCTATCTCACAAAATGTGGAAGCTAGGAGGTTTTTTCAAATTTGTGGGGGCGGAAGGGGGCGTGGCAACCTGTGACATAAAAATTTGTCTGCCTGCATCTTCAATAAGTATTTGTCCCATACAAGTCAAACCTCTATCTCTTACCATGTCAGAGATCTGTACTTTTGCAGGTATTTGGACAGGCAGACAGACTTGATTATCTCTGGTATTACATTTTTTTAGCTTGTGACTTCTCGACTTAAGCACAGTACGGAATACTCAATAAAGCGCTCGCAAAGGAATAAAAAAAACGTTTTAAAATGTTTGACGTCAGACGTTTTACGGTGTGTACCAGAGAACGGCTTCTTTCGATTGCAAATCGCTCACACAATCATCAACATCAATCCACGAATCAACTGGCGTTCCGATCAATGCTTCGAACTTGCATGCGCAACATGCTCGCCCTTGAGTTCACTCTGAGTATAATCAAGCTCGCTTCATTCCATTCAGCTCGGGTGATTTGATCGCTTAGCCCGACGACGATTATTCTGAGCGAACGAAAATCGTCTCGTACGAAAAATCTTATGCAATGGCGCCCATGACCATTGCGCCAGCTGTGTTTTGTTGTTGTCGCGCTCTGACCTGCCACAACAACATCATATGTGTCTCTCTTCTCTCTCTCCTATGTCTCTCGCAATGCGTTGGCCTGAGTTGGCTGAATTTTGTTCGATCGAACACACAAACAAGTGTCGCATCAAAAAGTTCTAGTTCAACCGTTCGATGCGATTGCGGTATGAGTTGAGTCTGTTTGATTGAAAATATTTGTTGCGTGAATAAATATGAACAAAAATGTTGGATCAAATGTTTGAGTTGAGTTGAGTTTAGAGTTTTGTGAGATGAATAAATGTGAGTAAGAATTTTTGTGCATGACGAAATCAAGAAAAAAAGTGATTTTTGCATTTCTGTGATCTAGACGTAGATTTGGGAAACACATTTAACACTCAAACAATATCAGTAACCTAGAGCAGTATCCGGCACCGTTCAATGTTCTGTGTATAGAAGTAGCGACGTCCATCCTCTGTAGCAGCGGCGTCGATACACAGACACTATACGAGCGTACACTGCTCTCTTTTGCACTAACAAACATGTGCTAACTGAGAGCGCTCTCGCGTGTCTGAACGCACACATTCAAAGGCAAAATAAGCATGTGTGTTTTGCCGGACACTGACCTAGAGCCCTTTAAAATTCTGACCTTAATTCAGAAAATAGGGCTACTAGGAGAGTTGTTACCTCAATTGGGGGCCACAATAGACAAGGATAATAATAATAAGTGTTTTTTTAGAGCGAAGCTCTTTTACGGACGTCAGACTGGGGGAGTGAATCTTGAAAAATTTTGTCTTTGCGACAGATTCTTTTGGGGTATGTCTTTGATTTTGTGTTTTGTATTTGCAAAATCAGCTGCTTTTACCATTACCGCGTAGTAGCAGGTGGGTTGTGTGTGTAGTGGGATAGTGTGAGGTGCAAGTAGGGGGGGGAGGTGTCACCTCCGAGGTGATGGGTATTTGGCAGAGACCTGGTGGGGATCAGGTGAAGATTTGGTGAGGATCTGGCGGGGATTTGGTGCTGATCTGGTGGGGTTTTGGTAGGGAACTGGTGTTTATCTGGTAGGGACCTGCTCTGGTTTGGATCAGGTAGGGATCTGTTGGGAATCTGGTGGGGATCTGGTGGGGATCTGTTGGGGATCTGGTGGGGATCAGGTGGTGATCTGGTTGGGATCTTGTGGAGATTTGATGGAGATCTGCTGGGGATCAGGTAGTGATTTGGTGGGGATATGGTGGAGATCTGGTGGGAATATGGTGAAGATCTGGTGGACTTAACAGTGACATAACAGTGACTTAACAGTCGCTTAACAGTCACTTAACAGTGACATTAAAGTTACTTAACAGTGACTTAACAGTGACATTACAGTTACTTAACAGTGAGTTAACATCGACTTAACAGTCGTTTAACACCGACTTAACAGTCGCCTAACAGTCACTTAACAGTGACATTACAGTTACTTAACAGTGAGTTAACAGTGACTTAACAGCGACTTAACAGCCGTTTAACAGCCGTTTAACAGCCGTTTAACAGCCGTTTAACAGCGACTTAACAGTCGCTTTACAGTCACTTAACAGTGACATTACAGTTACTTAACAGTGACATTAACAGTTACTAAACAGTGACTTATGATTTGAGTGACCTAACAGTTGAGAATTTAACATTTATTTATACAGAATAAATGTCCCACACAGCGACTTTATTACTGCACTATTAACAGTTTGTACTTGATTTAAATAACAAGAGAGAAATAACCTGGGTGTTGACATTGCGTACGCTGTGGCTGGTCGGGATGCACTTCCTCTACTCTCTCTCTACAGCGTACTCCATGCCAAACCCAGTTATTACAATTTTTGGAAATTTAACTGTACGAACTGTACTTTTGTAGCCATCAAGGCTGCAAATCTTGAAATTTTGCAGTAGGTTCAGTCCGAGGTTTCGAAGTGTAAAGTCTAAGGTTCGATTCGAGGACCGGTTCCTGAAACTCAAGGTTCTGATTCCACAGCCTCGGTTCGCTTAAACATAAAAGATTAGTTTCGACTTATTAATACGTATTATATAATGTCATAGGATAGAAAAACTTCTTGAGTGATAGCAGTCAGATTACAAGGAATTTCAATATGCCTCTGTATGTGTCGTTGAAAAAACTACTTAATTTTGTGTACCGAAAAAAAAATTATAAGATCTGGGGTTCAATATTATATATTTTCACCGAAATGACACACTTGAGAGTTTCGAAAATAAAAATATATATTTTTGATCTTTTCTAATATCATTTGACAAATTGATGTTATTTATATATTTAAGGGTTACGTTTCCAAACCAGCTGCAGCCTTAAAGTAAATCAGTACACTGAATTCGTAAATATATAAGGTTTATGGGTTAGTATCACTGCCAAATTCTGTGGAAAGTAAAATATTTATAAAATCATGGCTTTCCACACACGTGCATTTTTAAGTTCAAACAGTTTTTGTTTATCACAACCCAGACTTAAACCTAATTTGTGGTGCTCATATCAGTTTCCCCATTACGGAGTCCACAAGTGTCCCAGTGTTTACCTGGGAGTGTGTAATTTAAGGAACTACTCTGACCATATTCCATGTAATTGTAAAACTGTGCCTTTGTTCTTGCAAGTAAACTTTGATTTCTATTTATCGAAGACTGTCTCGACTCGCCACCCACCAGGTACACAAAACACACCTGTGTCCCACCACAAACACCTGTCCATCAGCCCACAAGGCGGTCGAAAATTTTGTCAACATTCCTAAAACCATAAAGGGTTCGACTTG
Source organism: Lordiphosa clarofinis (assembly GCA_018904275.1). Taxonomy (NCBI): domain Eukaryota; kingdom Metazoa; phylum Arthropoda; class Insecta; order Diptera; family Drosophilidae; genus Lordiphosa; species Lordiphosa clarofinis. The sequence goes on along the minus strand of JAEIGQ010000157.1, from coordinate 399,015 downwards.
CACATTTTGCTGTCCAGTTGCAGTTTGGATGCTCAAACGGAAGCAAAAAAAAAAAAAGAAAAAAAAATAGAAAACTAAATTAATTTCTAATAAGTATTTAATAAAAAATAACAGTGAGCGATACAGACAACACAACTAAATCAATAAAGGGCCGGGCGTGGTGGCTATATATTCAGCAACAATTTGCTTAACATATTTGGCAATCAGTTTTGAATTGTGATCGTGACCAGAGTACGCGATTTGTAGCGCGCGACGATGACGCTGATCGGCATTGGCACGCGCCAATCAGCGACTGGGATAGGCATAAACCATTTGGAAACTGTGTTTGGTTGAGAGTCGATTGCGATTAGCAGATGTTTATAAATGGAATTTACATTTAAATTCCATATTCTAGATCGGCTTGTCCCAACTATATGAAAGCGTTGATCTAAAGCCAAACTTAGATCTTAAGACTTCGTCAAGACTTGTCAAATATATAACGGGTTGGTTCTTGAAACTGCTTAAGAGATGACTAGCCCCCTCTGTGGTCTTGCTTAAGCCTTGCTGGCTTTAGTTATGAGAAAACGTTACCGGTTGATACTTGCTGATGATTTGTATGCCAAACCGTTACAAATATTGCTGATTGCTTTGAGATTGTTTCTAAAAAGTTATAGATGAAAAGGATCCATACAAATACGAACATATCCAAACCAAAAATCTTTTAAGGTTTTTTAAACAAGACCGAAGTGAAAAAGTGGGAGTGTATTGATGTGGAAAAATAAAGCTACACAAACCAGCTATTTTCTGCTTCATAGACTACTGTGCAGCGACTGAGAACGCTGTTTGCTCTCTTGACACAAGCCTTGTTTTTTTTTTTTTGTTTTAATATAAAAAAATACCCCCCCCCCGGCCCAGGGGGGAGAGTCCCAGAAAAAAAGATGGGTTTGTTTACACCAATTTATTGAGCAACAAATCTTTTTATCTTGGCGATTGATAACGGCAACTAGCTTCCTCAGAACAGGTGCGTTCGAGCTCGCTGAAATGAGATATCGCTCGAAGGCACAACTATAAATCTGAACTATAACTTTCGCTAGCTTCTATAGGAACCAAAAGAGGCCTTAAGTGACCAGATGAGCTCGAAGGTTTTATGAAGGTTTTTTATAATTTAAATTAAACGGACTTAAAACGAACAGACATGATAAAGTACTTTGTAGGCTGTATAATGTAGGAAAATCAATGAACCCGAACCAAAACCAATTTCCAATCGATTTTTATATCTAATTAGTCAATATCAATAATAGTTTTCTCGTGTCTGATTTCCTTAAATACCGAGCATCTGGCCACAAAATGCTCCACATCCTCTCATTCTCGCAAACTGCATAGAGAGCACATAATGTCTTCATTCTGATGATGCGATTTGTAGTTGAGGCTCAGCATTTCGACTCTTGACTTGAAGATCTTTAATGGTATCAATGACCCAAAGCTATCTTAAAAGTAATTGATATCTGCCATATTGTAGTAGGAGTTTTTCCAAACGCTCTGTCTTGCTTCCATCTCCCGCCCATGCCGCATAGTAATTTTTTAAACTTATAATAATTTCATTTCATTTCTCCCATTGGCTTCGATCCCAAAGTGTTAGTTCCACGCTATACTCTTGGGACAGGTGCTTCCACTGTTTAAAGCCTTGTGAATTGCAAATTTTGGAATATCAATAGGCAAATTGTGGACGTAGGCCAGTTTCCAAATAGCATAGTTGCTTTAGAAAATATCTCTAGCTCCGCTTAACATCACCCCATACTTGGGCTGCATATCACATAATAGCGCTGTGGCCAGGTACATTTTGTATTTTGTGCTGGGATCTACACATTGGCGCTTTAGAAAAGAGCTTCCATGTGCTTCCTATTGCTGACAGTGTGGCCTTTAGCTCATGTCGCCAGTTAGGGTGACTTCCAGATACTTGTAATACTTCACAACCTCTAATGGTGCGCCATCCAGATTCCTCTCTTATTTTGTATTATTACTTTTGTCTTTTTACAGCTGATTTTGTGCAGTACGCATGTGTGGCATCTATCATCTGCGGTAGTATTAAAGAGTTTTCAGCGAGCATATCCATGTCGCCGTCATGCATTAATTCTTCTTCTTCTTTATTGGCCATTACAACCGTTTGACGGTCTGGCCCTTTGCGATTAACGCTCTCCATTCGCTTCTGTTCTGTGCGGGCTGCCACCAGTTGGTCTCACCAAGCTTGGCAATGTCTTCCCGCACCTGGTCTTCCCATCTTAGTGGTGGTCTCTCCCTCTTGCCGTCTCCATAGTCAACCGCCTTCGATTTATACGCTTTTTATACTCTGTACCAAAGGTACACAGAGTATATTAAGTTTGTGCAAAAGTATGTAACAGGAAGAAGGAATCATTTCCGACCCTATAAAGTATATATATTCTTGATCAGCATCAACAGCCGAGTCGATATAGCCATGTCCGTCTGTCCGTCTGTCCGTCCGTCCGTCCGTCCGTATGAACAAACAGATCTCGGAGATGGTAAGAGATAGAGGTTTGACATGTATGGGACAAATGTTTCTTATAGCTGCAGGCAGATCAAGTTTATTTTCAATTTTGGCCACGCCCCCTCCCGCCCCCGCAATTTGGAAAAAACGATATATCTCCTACAGTTGTGAAGATAGACGATTCGTACCTTTTAGAGATAGTTAGTATTTAGCAAAATGTATAATTTTGCCGAAGAAATGATAAAGATCGGATGAGCGGTTCTCAAGTTATGACCAAAAATAAATTCCCGCCTCCCCCACCCCCTCCTACGCGCTCACAACCAACACCGCATTTTTATTCAACAACGTGTGAGTGAAAGAGAGAGAGGGAGAGAGAGAGAAACTTAGAGATGAGCGCAGCAGAAACGTTGCATTCAGCTCCTGCTCTTGGGACAGAGTATGACATAGTCGGGCTTGACCGACTTTCTCACTTGTTTTGCTAGAGCTTCTTCCTTAATTCTGGCGACATGCTTTATGCGCTTGACCAGACTGGTGTCCCCATAGAGCTCATACAGTTCGTCGTTTTTTCGAATGCGGAAATCAGCGCCGACTTTTAAAGGTCCATAAATACTCCGAAGAATTTTTTGTTCAAACACGCCAATCGCCGCTTCATCCGCTGCTGTCATTGTCTATGCTTCTGCGCCATATTGCAGGAATGGGATGATAAGCGACTTGTAAAGGGGCTATTTTTGTTTTTCTCGTGCTCCCCGTAGTAGCGTCGGTTCGCAAGAGTGATTCTTCGTCGGATTTCCAGTCTGATGTTGTTCTTGCTGGTTATCGTCGTTCCGAGGTAGACGAAATCCTCCTAAAGTTGTACTCTGCCATTGTAACAGATTGTCCAAGTCGCAATGACTTTCTGTCCGCGGATACTAGGTACTTCGTCTTGTTCTCATTTACTGCTAATCCCATTAATTTAGACTCCTTCTTGATCTCTAAAAACGCCTTGCTTACTGCCCGTGTATAAGATCTTTATGAATAAATCCGCCGTTTCTGTTGGCATGTCGGCACTCGCGCAGTATATCTTCCATCAGCAGATTTAAGAAGTCACACGATAGGTATCGCCCTGCCTAAAACCTCTTTTGGTATCAAATGTTTCGGAGAGGTTCTTTCGTATTTTGACGGAGCTTTGCGTACTTCTCAACGTCATCATGCAAAGTCGAACGTACTTTGCTGGAATACCTAAAGTAGACAGGGCTTCGAAGAAGCTTGACCCAACAAAAAGGTGGAGTGTTTGTCTGTCTGTCTGGACGTTGACGTACAATGCGCAGTACGTTCAAGTGGCCCATGCGACACCAAGCCAGGGCCTGTTACGCGCGAACCGCAGGCAAAATAGTAGCCGAACCGACCGAGAGGCGGAGACACTAACGTATGAGACGAATCGCGAAGGAAAAACATAAAGAAATGTCAACTACGGGCTAAATATGTTAAAATAGTAGTTTTTAAAGCAGGAAGAGAAGCTTCCGAGTTGATTACTCGGTAGAGTTTATTGTAATCAGCACAGAGAACACGAAAAGGTTCATGCAAAGCATAGTTAGTGGTACAACGATTTAGTGATAGGGGTATAAAATTGCGAGTCGGTCTAATAGGAACGTTGAGGTTAATTTGACCAACCAACTCAGATGAGTCGATTTCACCATTAATCAATCTATGTATAAAAATTACACCAAGCATAACTCTACGGTTAATGAGGGAGGGAACGTTAATCAAAAGTAGCCTACTAGAGTATGACGGTAAACGGACCTCAGGATTCCAGTTTAAACCACGAAGAGCAAACAATAAAAACTGCTTTTGCACAGATTCAATTCTATCTTGATGGGTCGAATATTGCGGAGACCACACACAAGATCCGTACTCGAGTATAGGACGTACAAGAGAAATGTACAAAGTCATCAAATTCCTTCGACCAGCGCTTAATAAACCCAAGAATACTCCTGGCCTTACAAACAGTAGCCGTTTAAGTCGGTGATCAAGAATAACCCCAAGATCATTTACCTCATTGACTGAATCATTCAAACACTCTAGTGGGACATTATTAATCATATAAGAAAAGAGTTGTGGTGTGGTTCTATAAAATGTCATAACCTTACACCTGGAACTGTTAAGGTTTAGTAGGTTATCATTACACCAAGAATGAAATGCATCCAAGTCAGCTTGCAAGTTAAAGCGGGAGACCAAATCATTATATGTTAAACATAGTTTCACATCATCGGCGTACATAAGCACACGAGAGTGAGTCAAGACTGACGGAAGATCATTTATGAAGAGTGTAAAAGCAATGGACCCAAGTGACTACCTTGGGGTAGCCTCTTTCATAGGTCTTCTCCAGGATATGTCTTTGTGTGAAAATCTGGTCTGTGGTGGATTTACCAGTCTAAAGTCCAATCAGTGTATCAATAAACGGCTTTAGACGTTCACAAATAATGCGGAACAGAACCTTATATGCGATGGGGAGGAGACTGATTCCGCGGTAGTAGCGCAACTGCAGGGTCTCCTTTTTTAAAGATTGGACAGAGAACACTTAGATTCCAATCGTCGGGCCTGCTTTTCTCAACCCATATACGGCACAGAAGTTGGTGCATGCACCTTAGCAATTCTTCGTCTCCAGCCTTGAACAATTCAGCGGGCAGCTCATCAGCGCCTGGCGACTTGTTGTTCTTCAGCCTTCGTATGGCTAAACACACTTCCTGTTGGGTTGTCTATCTTTATGTTGTCGATTGGTGGCATCGTGACTTCTCTAAAGGCGGCATCCTGTTCGTCATCGCCTCCCAGTAGGTTTGAGAAGTAACTTCTCCATTTGTTAAGCGCCACTTGCGACTCTGTGACCAGATATCCTGCGGTCATACATTTTCTAATGCACTCTGGTATTGCTGTACGCCTCGGGCTGGCTGATGGTTAAGCTTAACAGACAGCCGGGTGGTTGACGCAAATGCCCATTCCGATGGTTGGCCCAAATCGTTTGGCGACTAGCTGACATTTCAAGTATACGGTTTGATATTGCTGTGCGGATCGCTCAGTTCGATGTTTATCTTTAGCCGATTACCGAATGGTTATCCGAAAATGTGCTGACCTATGGCTGTTCCGAAATAGCCTGGCGGATGCTTGACAATTCATGTATAATCAATGTCATTTTCGAAAAGTTCAAAGATTAGTAAGCTGAGTAGACATCCATGTTTGACGCCTTGGTTTGTTTGAAAATCGTCGGAGAGTCTACGCCCTGTGGAATATGTTGTTTAGTCGTGTTGCTGCTGTATAATGTATCGATACACTTATGTTTCCTAGTTTCCAGAATATTTGAAATTTGTTTATGGTATCAAAAGCAGCTCTAAAATCAATGAAAAATAAAAAGATCTTCTTTTCTCGATGCAAGTGACGTGAGGACAAATATGCTATCCACTGTTGAGTATCCTTCCTAGAACTAAATTTTAGCTAATATCAATAACAAAATCTAGGGTTTGCTCAGTACTTAACAGTACTTAAAAGTACTCTCTCCTAAAATAAAGGTAGCAAATCTGTACAGCATCGAATAGAATTTTGGATGCTTGCAGTATGATTTTGCTCGTGCTGCTGAGTTGCTGCTGCCTTAGAAATTTCACATTTAGAAAATTCAAAAATCATTTAAATTCAATGGATATAGTCGCCACACCTTGGGCAAATACTTAAACCAAAATATCCCTTATGACAAATGCTTCGTTTTTCCAGTGGCAATCGAGCTACTGAAGAGTTTGCTCAACTGCTTTGGACAGAGTGGTAGCTACAAGTTGTCCGAATTGAAGACGAGGTGAACTATTGAAATGTTTATTTTTAGACAATTTTATTTACTTCTCTCTCTCTCTCTCTCTCTCTCTATTATTTCAGTGCCAATCAGCCGCCGAATCTAACAGTATTACCTACTTCCGCCACGACCACGCCCACCACACGTCAACCCAAATCGGCAGCAGCCTTGAATCAGGCACTGTATGTGGCCAATGCCAGTGGAATTGGTGGTGGGGAGAACAGCGATCTAATGATCCGTTTACGCGAGTCGATCAAACAAAAGGAGGAATTCCTCAAGTCGCCAGTACCCTCCGCCGGCTCAATATCAGCGGTGTCTGCCTCAAACGGATCACCGGCTCAACAACAGCCACAGCCAGCTCAACATTTCTTTCCCTCACACACGCCGCCAGGTGCTCCACGTGCACGCCAACAACAGGTGCTGCTCAAGCAGCAGCAACAACAACAACAGCAGCAGATTGTTCTGGGCTACGATATGTACTATGCGGGGGGCAAACTGGTGCAACGATCCTCGGCTCCGGTCCAGGCCTCGTCATCGTCCTCAACATCCGCTTCCCAGCATCGCCAGGTGGCCATCACTAGCAACAATAATGCCAAGTATGCCAAGGAGCTGGATTACTTTGAGACGCTGCAAGAAACAGGCGTAACCAATAAAGTGTAAGTGGACAAACACATCCCCCCGTATCCCCTTCAATCATCAAATATTAAACAAAATTTATTTTCCAGCTTTGAGCGTAAATTGGTTTCCCACATGTCCAAAGGTTTTGATCCCTTTAAACCGTTATCCATCAATACCAGCGCATTGGAATCAGCCGGCGGCAGTGTCAAGAAGCAAAGTGTGCTCTATGAGTCACTGCAACAGCATCCGTTGCATCAAATGCAGGCCAAGTATCAGCAGCAGAGCACAGTGGATGGCCAGACCAGCAGTCGCATGGAGCTGCACAAGGCCACCCTGGCACAGACCACCATTGAGCCAACCCCCAGCAGTGAGTAGCACAGGAGCCCATACAATACGGCATCACTTTAAGCCTCTCATCCACTTACAGAATTCACCACATTGCCAGAGCAACCGGAGGATGGTGCTGCCACAGCCACTGGCATTGTGGAGCCAACTTCCACCTCAACCAGCAATGTAGTGCGTCGCTATAAACCACTCTCCTCCAGCTCCTTCGATGAGGGCAAACCCATGAGAAGGATTTCCTATCTGAGGGCCACCAATAATGAGGCAGATTTTAATGCTGCCGCCGGCACCAATGTGGCCGAACTCGCTTCAGAGGTGTCAGTACCCTTGGTGGTGGAGCCTTCCAAGACCAAGGCATTGGTGGAGGAGCATCCAGATCCCACCTATGATGTAGTAGCTGGTGCGGGTGGTGGTCATGAGTTTATAGAGACACCCAATGGGCTGGAGGATGTACGTCTATCGGCACATGGAGGTCGCCGTGCCTCCATGAGCAGTGATATGCGCAGCAGGTGGGTACCCAGAAAACATTTTATGTTTTGGCAAAGATAACAAGTGGCTTCCTCTCTAGCATACATATCGATGCCGAGCTTAATGGCAAATATGTGCCCAATGAACTGGAGGCCTTTGAGACGGAAATTGAAATCAAATCCTCCTGCATCAATGGAAAGGTGAGTACAGTAAATTATCAGGCTTTCGCAGAATTACTAATCAAGTCTTGCATTCATTAGCGCATGTCCGAGTATCGTTCCTGGCGTCAGGTGAAACTGGAAATCAAAGGCGATATGCTGCGCATCTATTCTGGACGTCATGCCAAGTCGGAGCATAATGTAAGTAGCGGAAGCCTGCTCCATGAGTAATTTGCAACGTTTACGTTTGCTTTCAGGTGATAGAGCTTGATATTAGAAACTTTAAGTTCTTTGATGAGTCGCTGGACAAGAAGAAATTCCTCATACGCATGCAGTCGAAGCCAAGTGCAAGTGGTGCTCACCTGGCCACGCTGGGTAACGAGCTGAATTTGGATGATGGCCACGATAAGTTGACCACTTCATCGGGCAGCAGCATTGCAGCTGAACCATTGCCAGCAGCTGGAGCAACAGCCACCACCTGCGGCCCCTACACAGAGATTCTGTTCAAAACCAAAAGTAGCAATGAAATGAAACGTCTATTTGGATTACTTCAATGGAAGGATAGTCTCAATTATGATGATAATGTAAGTAAATGATAAAGATTTAGCTTCACGGACCCCACACCGGCTGTTTCGATTCCACGAATCAAACATGATAGTTAGTGTTAGTTTTGTGTACATTTGTTTTTGTTTTGTCGTATTTTCTTGTGTTTATGCTTAAACACCTGCATTCATATTGCAAAGCTGGGTGCGCTGCCAACGTATGGCTAGAGCAACACACAAAAGTAGTCCCATTACATCGTCTGTGGTTTATAACAGAGGTAGCAAAAATCGGTCCTCCGTTTGCCTGTGTCGGAAAGTATATTAAATACAGGTACCGAAACAACCTTTAACTACGCTCGCTGTCTCTTTTTTGGTTGTGAGAGGAGAGAGCACAATTTTTTTCTCTCTGGTTTGTGTCGGACTTTTGGTAAATTTCACGCGTTTAAAAGGTGTGTAAGCTTAAGCAGCAGAGGCCAAATTAAAAGGACAGAAAAGTGCGCTACGCACTTCGAAGTCGATGGAGTATTTGTGCTTACGGCAATTGCCAAATCCTACCTTTCCTCAAACCGAAAGCTGTTTTTCTGTTTTAAAAATTTCAAGGCCGCCTTTGATACCGTTAAACGTAGAAGTTCACTAGTAAAGCTAAGCCTTTTAAGAGTAGCGCTTCATAAATATGGTGTCAATCAAGCATGTAAGGCTGCCTTCACACTGTTCGTCACATGATCCACGACATCTAGTAGGCCTGCATTTATCCATGAAATTCTATGAATTTGACAAGCTATTCAAATTTAAAACAGAACAAAAAGCTGGACTACTAGACTATCATGTGTCATGTGTCGAACAGTGCACTATGGGGAAAATGACTACTTTATCTGGCATTTATTATTGTGAGTTAACCAAAAGAGATTTTTCACTGCGGTTGTTTTTATTATGTTGTTATAGACGATTAAAAGCTATTTTAGAAATATGGGCGTGTCAACGGGAACGGAAAGATTTTTATTTTTTTTTATGCGTCGCGATAAATTTAGGGAAGACATTATTGGATCTGATGTATCCAAAGCTCGTTTAAACACATCGCCCAAAGATTCAAATCGGCTGTGCTTTCTGGAGTGATAAAGTCTATCCGACTTTTAAATTTTGTTGCGGGACTCAGACGCTTCTTCACCAAAACAGCCGACTGGAAGCACCGTATTTTCCATGATTTGCCTTGAGTGCACAATAATCTTATGGAGAGTTGGTGTCATGAGAAGCCATGGATAACTGTCAACATTAATTTTGCCAGTTCGGTGACAGTATGCCTCGAATTTTTCGAAATTTATTGGCAACTGACAGGACAAACATATCAAAATGATCCTCAAATTGTAGATAATTTGTTGATTAACTCCAGTTATTTCAGAAAATGTTTTGTTTATAATATTGGCCAATACACCATGGATAACATCTTTTTGAAGTGTCACAATCCGAAAAGCCGTGTGTTCCAAAAGGTCTTGCAGAGAGACCTTGGCTACAGTCTCTGATACATAATTTTTGTCTTGTCTGCATTGCTTCTTTTGCTCTGCCACATTTTTATAAATTGGGAAAATATCCACATTTCTCTTACAAATGTCATCTCGTATAGCACAATACTGCTCCTTGGTCAATCCTTGGTCCAAAATTAACGCCAATGCTTCATCTTTATACGCACTTATAGGCTGATCAATGGGCTTTGTTAATCCTTCCCTGACTTGCTTTGCTTTTTCCGGGGTACTTGCAAGTATTTGAAGAACTACAGCAAGATCATGTAGTCCTTGTTTCTGGGCAGCTGCGATTGCTGCATGAACTAGCAAGAAAACATCATCACCTTGGAATTCGGATAGGTCCGCTGAAGAAGTGGCCGTCCAACTGGTTTATTACTTTTTTTAAGGGCAAAGTTGTAGTACCGTTTATCCATTGCAAATTTCTTCTTTCAAAGTTCTTATAAGTGCTATTACATTTACGCCAATTATAATGCAAATTGTTGCAAAATTAGTGGCTTTTTTACTTTTAAAATATTTTCATCCACATTATTGCACGCACGCAGTTCAAAATATCTTTGAACAACAAACAAATCGACGTTGGAAAAAATGAGGTTACCTAATTAAAATGCAAATTGTGCCAAAAGAGGGAAAAAGAGGAAATTAAGACCAATACCTGTTAACTCAGAATTGACAACGCTAAAACAAACACTTGGACAAACACATAAACAACTCTAAACTCTTTTACATAATACTTTCCAAAGTTGAAATTTGTTAATATAAATTCTGCTTTAGAAGCGATTATAAAACGACAAAATATTAATATACAACGCACAATTTGAACGATTTTTTGTATTAAACACACAGTGCATACCTGCGAAATCAGTGATCACGACTTGATTTTCTTCTAATTGTGTTGCCATCACAAAATATTTAAAACAAAACTCAATGCAAAAATTTACAAAACTTAGCACATGGGACTGTTAAATTTAACATTTTGAGTTTGGGGCATAACAGTCTGATGTTTTCTTAATGCGTTAAGAGCAAAGTTGTGCTAATTAGAAAACTTTTAAAAAACATTCAAATGCCAGATAAAGTGGTCATTTTCCCCATAGTGCAGTGTGAAGGCAGCCTAAGCTTTCACATCAGTATTCAAATAACACCGGAGTAAAGCAAGTACGCCTCCTTAGCCTACTACTGTTTTCCCTATATGACGACACCAGAAGGCGTTCACATAAATAAAACCACCACCAAAGTATTAATGTACGTACATGATATGGCGCTACTAGCAGAGTCACCCGAGATGCTTCAGGCCATGATTGATAAGCTTTCTGAATATTGCATACAATGGAGTCTACAGATAAACGTGGATAAGAATTGTGAAAGATGGAAGAGGGTGTAGTGCAAGCGTCGACAAATGGCGTTAAGCTGGAAACGGTAAAAAGTTTTGAATATCTTTGCGCGACCTTTACTGGAAATTTTAGTTTTAAAAAACTGCAGAATTTTTCAGCCATTTTCCTCGATGACGGATTTTCCGAAATCTGGAAAACACGTGTCAAATCATTTCGCGTACTTTGCTTACAAACCAAGTTTCAAGTCAATCGGATGAAAAATATCACCGACGCCTTCCGACTTTTCCGGGAGTAATTTTCCAAATTATCTTTCTTAGTGCGCGCCTGCATGACTAAACGAAGGTCCATGCCAAATCTCAAACCTGTTGTATAAGCCGTTTAGGCTGTGCGTTGATACCATACCATATCAGTTGGGCGTATACATTTATATATTATATATGTTATATTAAGGGTGGACAACCCTTATCACTAAGGGGTATGAAAAATAGATGTTAGCCGGTTCTCAGACCTACTCATATGCTCACAAAATTTCATGAGAATCGGTCAAGCCCTTTCGGAGGAGTACGGGAACGAAAATTGTGACACGAGAATTTTATATATAAGATAGATGACGCTGATAGATGAATCTGACATTGGATCCCAATTTTTGATTCTCGCTGCCTTTACGAGGATACATTTATTGAAATTGAGCTATACGTTTTCTAAATTAGATATACGGCCGAGAGCAAAAATTTATAGATATTATAGATGTCACATGTGACGCCAAAAACGTATTGTCTTGGGATCTGACATTGGGTCCCAAAAAAAAAAAAAAAAGTTTGTATGAGATGCGGTATCTATATATTTAGTGCACCTCAAATCTGGGGACACTGCCGATATGAGGAGCTGGAGCGATTGCAAACATTATTTATTGAGCACATATTTAAACTATGCTCACCATCTAGAAACAGACCGGCCTCCCTATTATTGTACTGTTTGCAAATCCACTTCACATACATTCGGAAAGTCATGGATATGCCAAATTAGTCAAAAAAGTCATTGCTATGATGCTGTTCTTATTTGGGGATCATGATATTTTTATTTATTTATTTAGGTTTGACAAAGTTCTGTCAACATTACTGGGTACAACACAGAAGAGTGAGTAGAGAAAGGATGATAATACAAATTATAATTAATACACAAAATTCGGAAAGGTTAATAGTGAGCAAAATTTTGTTAGGCAAGGCTGTAGGTAGATCGGAGAGAAATTTCTAGTTAGGCGCAAGCACACTTTTAGGTCATCGGCATACATCAAGGAATGTGAGTGAAGCAAGACATGAAGATAAGTAAAGGTCAAAAATTACTACCCTGAGGAACTCCAGAGAGTACGCTGATGGACTCAGAAAGCGACGAATTGAAACGGACACGTTGGGAACGGTCTGTCAAATAAGCCTTTATCCAGTTAAGATATACCCACAGACCTTCAATGCATCGGATCATGGGAAAGATCTCACCATTTGTTGTTGGAGAAAGTTGTTAGCAGAAAAAGAAACTTATTTCTAAGTCAAGCCAGGCAAAGTGTGATACGAAACACCTACAACGATAAGGCCAAGCTAATTTTGTCTTTGACGAAATTTTTATACCCTTGCAAATGTTTTAATCAGAGATTAAAACCGTAACAGAAAACATAACCCGTAATCGCAAAAAACACTTTAAAGTTGAAACCGAAATCGTAACCGTAACCGAAAATAAACTTTTTTATAACCGTAACCGCATTACCGTACCATAACCGAAACAAATATATGTGATAATTGTGGTTTTTACTCTTCTGGTAAAATTTTTGAATAGATGTAGTACTTACATTCCCTATGATCTTAACTATATTCTTTACCATTGGTCATCCATGGTATTCACCGCGGTTGAGCATTGTCATAATCATGGTAGTTAGCAGTTCTTAAGTATTTAGCGGTTTTATTACCACGGATAACCCTTAGCTGCGGACTACGCTTATGCAATGATCCTAACAATGATCCTGATTTACCTGGTTGGGAGTAAAGTTTGTATGACAATATTACTATGTTTAATACGCATAGGTATTTTGTCCGCGATTTAATAAGTCATCAAACTTTGCTTCCCAGCCGAGAGCCGTCAATGGAAGCTATTTGCGTATTTCTTAAGCACTCATCGACAATTTAGTATTTCTTTTATGGTGTTATAAAAAAAAATTTGGTTTTCAACATTTATTATATTTCTTACGGTTCTACGATTATACTCGTACGATGCCACGATGCCGATTACTACTCGAAATTACTAATGAAAATGATTACCTGTTACAAAAAAAAGTAACTATACTCGTCAAAATGAGTATTTTTACTCATGATTCTGGCTTCGTGTAATCACTCGTGCAGGTCTCTAGTATGTACAATGAACATGATTTTTAATTTATTCACTAAAATTGGCTGCTTATTTATTATGCGCCGCACTGTAGCTAGTGGGCTGGCAAAAGTCCGAAGTACCTGGAAAGTATCTTATATACATTGATGCCAAACAGTGTAGTGAGAAGGAAGAAAATATTGTTGAGCTTGACCATTATATATATATGTCATTGATTGATAAAGTTAGGTACCGGGAGGTTCCTGAAACAGCTGTACACTGGAAGAAATTTCGTGACCTCTAGCCGGCTAAAACTTGCTGTTCGATTATTGAACAAATTGTAATGATAATTCCGATTTACAGCCCAGCTGAAGAATTTTAATGGGTTTCTCTGTCACATAAAAGACTAAATTTTAAGTTTAGCTGGCATATATGTAGCATCTTATTAGCAAATGAAAGAAATCGAACCTTAGAGGGATTGTATTCTATTTTCATGACCGGTATGACATTCACGCCATCTCACTCATTTGTCGGGCTCGCTGTAAGATGCTTAGCCTCAAGTACAGGCCATACTTAGGCTCTGTTAACACAGATTGTAGTCTCTGTAATTTCCACGAAACGGAAGACATCATGCATCTGCTTGCGGTATGCCCAATTTTATCTGAGATAGACCCCTTAACCCAACAGAAAGTCTGTTTAGCCATACGAAGGCTAAAGAACAACAGCCAGGCGCTGATGAGCTGTCCGCTGAATTGTTGAAGACTGGAGGCGAAGAATTGGTAAGGTGCTTGCACCAACTTCTATGCCGTATATGGGTTGACGGAATTGGAATCTATGTGTTCTCTGTCCAGTCTTTAAAACAGTTAACCCTGTAGTTTGCGCCAACTACCGCGGGATCAGTCTCCTCCCCATCACATATAAGGTTCTGTTCCGCATTATGTGTGAACGAACTGATTGGACCTTATCAGTGTGGCTTTAGCCCTGATAAATCCACCACAGACCAGATTTTCACACTACGACAAATCCTGGAGGAGACCTATGAAAGAGGCATTAAAACACACCATTTTTTTGTTGATTATAAATCAGCCTTCGATACACCGATAAGGTCAAGGTTTTTCGAAGCCCTGTCTACATTAGGTATTCCAGCAAAGTACGTTCGACTTTGCATGATGACGTTGAGAAGCACTCAAAGCTCCCTTAAAAATACGAACGAACCTCTTCGAACCATTTGATACCAAAAGAGGTTTTAGGCAGGCCGATACCTTATCGTGTAACTTCTTTAATCTACTGATAGAATATATACTGCGCCAGTGCCCACATGCCAACAGAACCGGCGGATTTATTCCTAAAGATCTAATGCTACTTGCATACGCCGATGATATTGACATTATCGGCAAAATCACACGGGCAGTAAGCAAGGCGTTTTCAGAGATTGAGAAGGAGTCTGAGCTAATGGGTTTAGCGGTAAATGAGGACAAGATGAAGTACCTAGTATCCGCGGACAGAAAGTCATTGCGACTTGGACAATCTGTTACAATGGAGGAGTAAAACTTTAATGTTGTGGAGGATTTCGTCTACCTCGGAACGACGATAACCAGCGACAACAACATCAGTCTGGAAATCCGACGAAGAATCACTCTTGCGAACCGATGCTACTATAAGCTAAGTAGGGAGTTCAAGAGCAAAGACCTCTAGCGAAGAACAAAATACAAGTCGCTTATCATCCCAGTCCTGCAATATGGCGCAGAAGCATTAACAATGACAGCAACGGAACGAAAAATTCTTCGGAGAATTTATGGACCTTTAAAAGTCGGCGATGATTTCTGCATTCGAAAAAATTATGAACTGTATGAGCTCTATGGGGCACCTGTCTGGTCAAGCCCATAAAGCAAAAGCGGCTGCGCGAAAGAAGAAGCTCCAGTAAAAAAGGCGTATAAATCGAAGGCGGCTTACTAAATATGGAGGCGGCTAGAGGGGGAGACCACCACTTAGATAGGAAGACCATTGCCAAGCTTGGTGTGACCAACTGGTGCCAGCTCGCACAGAATAGAAGCAACTGGAGAGCATTAATTGCAGAGGCCCAGACCGTCAAACGGTTGTGATGGCCAATGAAGAAGAAAGAAGAAGCGTCCATCTGGGATGCCGTTTCCTATAGGAAGCAGACGTAATAAATTGGCTAAATGGCAAGAACTGGATAGAACTATTCTCCCTTCTTGTACCTCTCCTTATCTTGTATTGATTAATGCTAAAATCAAATGCTATGTTTCTTTGTTTTAAACTATTGTTTATTTTTATCTTAAACAATGTTAAAAACCTACCTACCATTTTCAGCCACAAATTGTTGGTAATCATCGCACGGTACTTTGCTACATTGACTGTAACGTTGCGATTTTCATTAGTTTTAAAAAAGTATCCCTCTAGTACGGCTGGGGTCAGTCCGGCACGCCCGTATCTTTTGTGTATTCAATACTGCTCAGCGGCAGCGACGTTAAGACACAGACAGTGTACAAGCTATTTCTGCTCTCAATGCAACAACAAAATAGTGCTAACTGAGAGCGCTCTCGCGTGAGAAAACACACAAATGTAAAGGCAAAATGAGCATGTGTGTTTTGCCGGCCACTGGTCTATATACGTCAATCCAGCGTTGCTCTTTGTACGGTGATGAGTGGTGACGCCTGTCAAAATTGTTAGAAAGAGAGAGAGAGAGAGGCGTACGCTCTAATTTTCTTCCGTGAGAGAGCGTGTGCAAAGAATCGGAAAGGGTTTCAATCTTCAAACACCCTATCAACAATACATTTCACAACATGCAAGTGGAATCCATTGCAATGCGCACTAATTATTAAAATTTATGATGAAGAGTACGTAATGTGAAATATTTATATTCTACATTGCCTTTAAGAGAGAAGCATCTCTCTTGGGATTAAGGAGCCTCGCTTATGTCGCTCCATGCATGACATTGGGTCGAAAGAGCGTGCCTTATGTCGCTCCATACATGGCATTAGGTCGAACGAGCGTCGTTTATGTTGCTTCTCTGCATGGCATTGCGTCGACCTAGCGTGCCTGGAGAGTCGTCAACGTATTGAGCGGACATCCCCTTGCAAAATACGTCAGTCGAGCTTATTGTGAGGGAAATAGGCGTGCGACGATGACAGTCACAATAGCGTCGACGGAACGTTGATATAGCGTCGGTCGGCCGTACTAGAGGGATGTTAACATTTTTGATTTTCATCAGATCAGTTTTAAAATCGATTTCGGGATTTCTGTTTCAAAATTATTCTAAACGGGAATTTGTATCCTTTAGATTCTTTCATATTCACAAAAATTTTGAATATAATCCGTTTACTAATCTCTAATCCTTTTCCATTTCATTTTCCTCTTAGGAGCAACCTCAGGGTAAACAACTGGCCGAACCGCAAAAGACAGCGGCCACCTCTAGCTATTTGGACGAAGCCACTGCTGCAGACAGTTCTCCACTTAGCTCCCATTCGGGTGGTATGGAGGCTTTGCCAGCTGCTGCTGCCATTGTAGCCGCCACCAGTGATTCCATATCGCCCGTTATGAAGGCACGCAAATCCTCCTCGCACAAACACATACCGGATAAGGATTTGGGTTCACCAAAGTCAAAGAATTGGAAAGATTTACTCTTTAGGCGTGGTGGCGGCAGTGGCAGTGGTGTATCACATGCCGATTTAGCCTCACCCTGTGCTTTGAAGACAGGTGGCTCTATTGGTTTGCCCCTGCGCAGCTGTCCGATGTCCAAACTTAATATCTATGTTCCACATCTGGTTGAGGTTTGCACCAATATTGTGGAGACCAAGGGTTTGAGTGTGGTGGGCATTTATCGCATACCCGGCAATAAGGCTGCCATATCTGAACTGTCCGAGCTGGTGAACACCAAGGATTTCCAATTTGAGAGCTGTGCGAGCGATGTACGATGGGAGGATGTGAATGTGGTGAGCAGTTTGCTTAAGCTATTCATACGCAGTCTGCCGGATGCCCTTATGCCGGCAAGTTTCTACATCAACTTCATTGAGGCCGACAAGAAAACGGGCTTGGAGCGAATTGTACTGCTGCGTGATATAGTCGAGTCACTGCCGCGTCATCCGTATGAGACAATGAAGCATTTGATACGTCATTTGTGTCGGGTCAGCGACAATTGTGAAGTGAATCGCATGGAGCCCAAGAATTTGGCAATTATATTTGGTCCATCGATTATTAGGACACCGAATGATACTCTGGAAACGGCTGTGAAGGATATGAAGCATCAGTGTCGCATAGTGGAGCTGCTGGTCACACAGGTGAGTGTCTGTCACGGTCTTCAAAGGGTTTCATTCCAATTTCCTTAATCTTCCAGTATGAATACTTCTTTGAGGGTGGCAACCTGCCGGATGTGGCGGAAGTAAGTGGTGCCACTGCCGTGGCCAGTCCGGCTCAGCCTCAGCATCAGACACAGGAGGATCAGACCAGCATGCTGTTGCATAATCTCTCCAAGATAGAGAGAATCACCGAGCGAGAGACACGCACCTCTCGCTTCATACCCCAGCTCAGGAGGCGCACCCATGGCAAGCGAAGTGCCGTCAATTCGGACACCTATTCGGGCGAGAGTGTGCTGGTAAGCTGCTGTCCCCATCCCAGCTCTGCTTCAATCCAAATTAATCCCAATTCCTTTGCAGTCGCTGGACTATGCCAAAGTGTCGGCTAGTAGCACCACCAGCACCAGCAGTAGCTCCAGCAAAACAACAACCAAATTCAGCTCTTCCTCCTCATCTTCGAACACAACAACCTCATCGACCACCATACAGGCGGGAGCAGGTGGAGCGGCAGCCGCTACCAAAAAGCGCAATAGCACCATCGGTGGAGGAGTTGGTGGTGGTATGCGCAAGGCCAGCTTGGATGAGAAGGACTCGGCCAGTGTGGATTCGGCAGGCAGTTTGGGTCTGGGCAAGGAGCAGCGCAGCAGTGTGGATATATCCATTCTGCTGACCGACGATGACTCGAGCAGTCGTCTCAGTGATACGGGTAGGAGCTCAGTTGAAACAAACCAAATGCTAAATAAGACTCATCCCCCTTTCTGCGCACCTGTTGCAGGCTCCATGTCTCTGACCACCATCACCGACACGCTGGACAGCAAGCTGAGGAACTTGCGCAGCGGTTCCGAGTCCAACGATGAGAATGGCTCACCAGAGTTTCCCAAGAATCGACGTCACACCCTCGGACAGCCCCTCCATTTGCACTCCGAGAACATTCCCTATGCTGATGAGTCGCCAGAGAGGCTGTTCCATCAGTTCCATCCGCTGGATGCTCCACATTCATTGCTACTGAGTCGCTCCTGTACGGCCACCAATTGCCTGGAGGAGAAACCGGCTGGGATGAAGCCAACGGTGGCGCCGCTGCAGCTGCCGGCGAGTCTGATTAAGGCTGCACACAAGCTGCAGCATTCGGCCACTGTGCCCATACATCAGGGCAGCTCTACGGCTCCGGCTAGTGGAGCAGCCACACCCACCGCCTCCGGCGGCTGCCTCAATCAGCAGCGCAACTCCACCTCCTCCGTTTCCAACTCGTACAGCAGCAAGAATCTGCATCTAAGATTCAGTAACTCGCTGGCCAACTACGAGCGGGCCGCCGACTCCGAGGATGACTCGGAGGGTTCCACCACCAGTGATCCCAAGGACAAAGTGCTGCTCGCGGAGCGACCCTCGCCGTCGTTTTTTCTCGAGCGCTACAATAAAAAGCGTCGGGATCGGGACCACCATCGGCTCTTCCGCAGTGCCAGCTTCAATTGTCGCAACTACTCCACCCGGCACATGGTAGCGGCCGCAGCAGCAGCCACTGTCTCCTCCGCCTGCTGTTCCCCCTCCTCGTCGCTGCCGGCCTCCGGCCTGACCAAGGACGAAAAGACTGACATGAATTTGACGAAGAAACGTCAGATACAAAACAAGCAGAATCGCTCCATCAAGCGTCGGCATACGGTGGGCGGGCCGCACGATTACTCGGCCAATGGTTGTCCCACCGGCAGCGGTCAAATCCAGTTGGCGGCGGCCATTAACTACAATCATCACAATCGCCACCATCAGCAGCAACTGCTCAAGCTGGGAGCGGCCAGCGGTGCGGGTGGCAGTGGCTCACAGGCAGCAGCAGCGGCCGAAACGACGACCACAACCACCACAACGACCACTGTCATGCGTCGTCTAACAGGAGCAGCAGCAGCCAGCGGTGGGGAGGCCAACATAGCGGGCACAGCAACGGCCACCAGCTCCAACAGCAGTACCAACAATAACAATTCACCTCAAAGTGATGGCAGCAATGGAAACGGCACCACCTCCAATGTAGCGGGTCATGGCTCCAACAACTCCAGCAGCAATAACAGCAGTGCCAGCAATGTGGTGACCACTGCCGGTGATCAGGTGCTGGAGGTGGGCATACGCATTAAGAATATTAATCGCGGACGCTACTAAAAGAAATGGGGAGACAAATACTAGTATTAGCTAAGAGAGTTTAGGTTAGGGGAGGCCGCCCACCCAAACATTTCTTAAAAGGGAGCTGTGTGTGTGTATGTGTGTGTACCTATGGTTTAGGTAGAAGCGGAAACAAAAGTGGGGCCAGAGATCTAGTGTTAGAAAAATTTCAGGGGGCCGGTAGAAAGGAGGGGGTTTTTATCAGGCGAAACGAAATTTTTATTAAAGGCATAAGATTTTTTTTAGTGTACGCAAGAAAGAGTAGAGGTGTAAAAACTGCAATTACCGTTGAAATAGCGTTAAAAACGTATTAACCGTTAATTTTTGTGAGCGGTGCATTGCGAAAGAAAGGTGGGGTTGAGCATAATACTCGGATAGAAGAAGGCAGTGGAGAGGGCACAAAAACGCTATTGAGTGCTGCGTGCGGAAAATGACGTTAACGTACTAGAAAGCAAAATCGGAGTCGAAGGCTTGGGCCTGCGACTCAGAAAAATTGTCTGAAAGTACCCGTCAAATAATAGTGGAAACCCTAGAGGAGTGAAGCAGGGAAATGATCAAGAAAAATGGTGCATGGTGGGGGTGGTGGAGAGTATCAGTAAAAAAAAGAAAAAAGGGAGTGTAACGGTGACGGTGAAAAAATCGAAGAGGGGGAATGGGAGGAGGGAGGAAGAAGGAGTGGAGAGAAGGAGATAGAAAACGTGAGGACAGGCAACAGTGCAAAGCGTTTAAGAGCGTATAACGGTGGGCGTGTGTGGTGGAAGGATGGGCGTGGCCAGTCAAAAGAAAATTGTGAGAACGTTAAAGAAAGAAGAAATAATGAAAAAAATATATGGTGGGGGGTGAAAAAGTGAGGGTACAATTATTGCGTGCTATATTTGATTTCACAAAATGGCAGTTCACTTTTGAAAGCTAGTTGGGCCTCAACACTGAAGCATGCAGGCTATAAAAGTAAAAAGGAAAAAAAAGATAGAATGAGGTGGTTAGGTGTCAAAAAGAATTTTTTAAAGTTAAAGGTAACGAAAGTTTAATATTATAAAAAGTGTGGAAATATAAGTTTTAAAAAAAAAAAAATGAACTCGTCAGGAGAACATCCAACCAAGCCTTCCGTTTTTAGGTAAGTCAGAGTGGGAGAAGCGATGCGAAACGTGATAAACCACAACCAATTAAGCAATTCTAAAAGGTGTTAGGAGGAGGAAGAGTCAATAAAGCGAGGCGTTGAACTCCTCATCCTCGTATTTTCCTTGCATACTTAGCTTATTCTATTTGGAAATCATGCATGAATGTTTTCATAAATCATTATATAAATTACACCAGGCAACAAGGTCCAGTAGTGTTAGTGGTGATTCAAGATTAATTTCGTGTACTAAACACGAATCCATTTTCAGAAATGGTCCATAACATCGAGAGTTTTTGTGCTTAAGGTTGCATCGAGTGCGAAGAAGCTAAAGCTTTGTTTTGACTCTTTGTAAAATTCGTGTACGAAAATCACCAATAATCACCCCCATTCCTTCAATATACTGGAAAAAGTTTAATTTTGCTGCCTTGTGTTATTAAATAGTGCTTTTTCATTTTGATTGCGATTAAGTGGGTAGAGACACTGGACACAAAATTATTTGTTGCTCTTGTAGCAAAATATTCTTTGTCTGCATTCACATTATAAAACGAAATAGAGCCAAATGCGTGCTCAAGGAATGAGTTTGTCTTCTTCGATCTAACCATTTAATCTCCAAGACTTGAACCCAAAACGTGCGAAGAAAAAAAGGATTTTTGTTTGCGGCATCCCTTTGGCTAGATAGTTAAATTATGGTAAAGTGAACAATCTCTTAGGTT
The DNA here is from genome assembly GCA_018904275.1 of Lordiphosa clarofinis. Taxonomy (NCBI): domain Eukaryota; kingdom Metazoa; phylum Arthropoda; class Insecta; order Diptera; family Drosophilidae; genus Lordiphosa; species Lordiphosa clarofinis. The sequence continues at coordinate 377,112 of JAEIGQ010000157.1, read as the reverse complement.
TTCATCTAATGTATTAGAAAGTCGTCCAAAGGATATGAAAAAACTATCTATCCCAAATGGATGTTAACCTTATTTTGTTGATTGTCTTTGAAATACTTAATTACTTTCTTTAAAAGCTTATAACAAGGTTTTTAATACAGTTCGTTGTGATTTCAAAACATCAAAGCGAATGATTTTATCCAAATGACTTGCCAAATCTCAACTCAAACCGTTGCTCTTTCTTTTGGGATATGCTTCAGATTGAGTTAAAATTTAGGGATAGAAAGTTGTTAACTTTTGATTTGTGTGAATTGTAGAAGGCCAATTTGATTTGCCAGAACCCAAGTAAATTTTTAGTTTTTTTTATATAATTCTAAAAAAAAGACGAAAAATTAGCATAAAACAATTGAATTATTCCATATAACCAGAGCTCGCAGAAAACTGTCAACACCTTCAGCGTGTCAGCACAAAACAGTTTTGGGACAAACACAACTGGAGTGGAGGGAGCGAAAAAACACATTCAATTCTGTTTCGCTCAACAATAGAGCGCTTTTTTCGCTTCACTTTTGCTCATGTCTTTTACTGATCAACTTACCGAGAGCAAGCGTACAAAGTGTCATCTTTAAATGTGTGCGTGGCGCTTGTGTGTGTACATATAATATATAAACTTTAATATGTATGTACAAATATGAAAATTGCACATACACGAGCCCACCGCCAAACAAAACAAATAACACTTTTATCTGACACTTTAAGTGTTCTGCCCATTCCAGACAGTTGTTTCCTGAGCACTCGCTCAAAAGTGTCGAGGCGGACAGACTCGTTCGTTTTAATCAAGCAAACTGACGAAACAGAAAACACAAGAGCGGGTCAAAAAAGTGTCCCACTCAGTGAGAGAGCGTGTGTGTGCTTTGATTGTTTCTGTTCGTATGTGAGACTGACCGCATGAAAATATGTGTTGAGAGTTATTTGCGAGCTATGCATATAACAGAGAAACTTGGCTGGCCTTGTTGAGGAGCTGTATAGCCAACATTTACATTTTTATGCATATAACATTTGAGGAAATTTTTGATCACATTCGAGTCTTCTGATCATAAATGATACTTTGGTCGAGTGAAAATGGTAGAAGAAGAGTCGCTTTTGAGTCTGTTGCGAGTGTTCTTTGAGTCGTTGTTTAATGAATCCAATTTGGAGCATCTGAATGAGTAATTTTCGAGTCTTACCTAAATCGCACATCACTAATAAATGGGACTCACCATGGTGATTCTTTTTAAAATGATCTTCCAAATGTTAGGTGGGATAAAACAGTTGGAACAGAACTGAACCTCCATTTTTTTTTTTTGGAAATAGGTTTGACTGACTGTCGTCAGTTCATCTTTTAGCCTTATTTGTGCTTAAAAACTATGAACCGAAAGGTTCTTGACACAACACCATCTCTACCTTGTGTACAAAACATCACTTTATGTCCTTAAACTGTCAAAACTAGCTTATAATGTTTATCCACCATTTTTTTTGGTAAAATTTTTTGCAAATTAAATTATAATGCCTCATTTGTTCGTTTACAACTCTGAATTAATGTTAAAGTTCTAGTCTTGCATGTTTATATTTCCCACTTACCATTGTATCAAATTAGAAACGCATCGATAAAGAGCTTTGACAATTATATTAAACAAAAACCTTGAGTACGATGCTTTTAAAATCCTAAACTTGTCAGCCTATTCTCAATTCCACTTTGGCTTTCGTAGAAACGTTTGTAGTTGATTGTTACTTGATCCGCTTTCAGTAAAAGTAGAATTGCTCAACCAAGTTGAAACCGAGTGGATTCAATTTGTAGAAAAAAATTTAAAGAATTTCATAGGGAAATGCGCCTAGTAGAGTCACAGATGGTGAGGCCCTTACACTTATGGAAGGTCAATTCAAACGTTTAAACGAAAACCGAATGGGAATTGAGCACAGACCTGTTTATGACGGATTCGAACCTACGAACGGGTAACTTTGCCCAGCGTCGCAAATTGCCATTACATAATGGATTACTCCTACATTACTTTGCCTGCAGTATGACGATGTCATTAGATTTACTTGTTCTTCACCATATGCATCAACAGACGATGTCATTTGATTTACTTGTTTTTCTAAGCTCACCGACTCTCGCGTCAGTAAAGTCTTGGGTCTTAAACCTCTTATACAACTCTTATATTTTACATTCAGGTATCCGAATTTAGGTGAAATTTTACAAATCCTTTATTTTTTCATGTTACTTACAACGAGATGCTGGCTAAGAACTATATGACCCAAACTCTAACAAATATTTGTGGTTTGAAATCAGAATTTGGAAATTTTCAAATTAATGAAAGACCCTATATAGAGTTGGGTTTTGGAACCATACCCAAGTATGGGAAGCAAGCAAATTAAGAAAGAAAGAGCCAACTTACAGCGAAAGAGAGACAGACAGACAAAACAGCAAAAAGAAAAGGAGGGATGGCTTTAAGAGAGAGAGAGAGATAACTATTTTGTAAAGCGTTTACAAAGCACACACACAACGTACAGAAAGAAATATGCATATAGAAATACCCCCTTTATATACATACACACATATTTGTAAAATAATCGCATATATTTACATATATATATCTATATCTATCTATACACATAACTGATAACCATATACTACACTAGATCTATGTCGCCTGCCCCAGCTAAAAAGTGCAACTTCAGTTTTCGTTTCCTGCTGTACAAGTATGATGGTAAGAGGTTTGGTGCCTTAACTTGCTTGCTTTATAATTGGGGGGGTTGGGGTGCTGCAGACATGTCTCAATAGTTTGGGCGGGCGACAAACAAAATACGCAACAATTTTCAACACCTCGTTCAAAATAATCGCTGACAAACCCCAATATATATATATATATACAATTCGGCAGTTGGATTACCGATTCAATTTTTGTGTGTAGTTGTGTATATTTTTGGTGTTATTTAAGTTTGCTAAATATTTAAGCATTTAGCCGCTAGTTGTAAGTATGTAGTTTAATACACCCAAACACACACACACACTATTTTTGTATATACAATTTAATTTTTGATTTGTTTTATTATACATAATAGTTTTTACTTTTTTTTTACATCTAAATATTATGTTTTGTTATTGCAAAAAGTACATGGAAAAACGAGGAAACAACAAAAAAAAAACTTGTGCAAAAAAATAAACCAAGCGCGTAACGTTGCTATATTATATTATTATCTAATATTTTTTGTTAGACTTTAGGTAGTTATTTTTTAAAAATTGTATTTTTTTTTTTTGGCGCAAACTATATGTGAATTTCGGATATAAAAACAAAATGCTATGTAATGACACACAATAAAAAAAAAATATTAAGAGTATATGTAAAAAACAAAATACAAATAGACTTTGAATTGAGAATGGAAGCAACTGGTGAGAGGGGGGTTCTCCGGACTGCTCAGGCACTTAGTTGGTGCTTTGTAGGAAGTACTTCGGCTAAGACGATGGATTTAACTTGAATCAGACTCAATTTCACAGCCATACAATACCTAGCCTGGACTCCAGTCGAAGCTTTTGCCGAAGAAGCCAAAAAAAGTTAACGACGTCGAAAGAACTGCTTAGGGCTTTGATGGGATTATGCCACTTATTAAGGTCCCACAGTAGTACACAACAGCAGATAGCTGAACCGCTGGATTCATTGCTTTAGCTTCCCTAAAAAAATGTTCCATTCTGACAGCAAAGAGTGCGCTCAGGAGAGTAAAAAATATCCAGAGTGGTACATACTTAAGTAAAAAGAAAGCTAAAATACGACAAATTCCAACTTCGCAGCGAGCATTATAACTAAGCTTTGGAGACTGAAGACGGGTCACCATACCTGTTGTAGATATCCTTCTTACCAGCCAGTATCTTATGAAGAAAATTCACACTAAGAAAGATTCCCGTAAAAGTCCATCGTTATAGAGAGATGTATGTTCAACAAATGGTGTTTGTTTTTAAGTTTAACATTATCCAAAAATTGTTCCTAAGATGAGTTGGTCCGCAGCTTCACTGGGTAGAAATTCCACATGCTATCTTAAATTACACAGCCCAACAGTGATTTTGGTGCAGGTCTATTTTTAACAGATTATGTTAATATAGACATCACGAACAAAACTGTATCATTGGTTTTGTTCATAGTGTCAAGATAGCGGAAAAACCAAAGTCGATTTTGGCACTAGGATTTAGGAGGCCACTAGCATATTTAGAATTTATGAACTAAGCGATAAAGTCAACAATGCAAATTTTAAAAACATACCGATTAGTAAGGAAGTGTAATGCTTTAGACAGACATCGATTTATAGCATTTTTAGCATTTTTATAGCCGTTAAAGCTAGCGATAATTAATTTACATTTTCGCATGAGAAGACTTGTGATTTTTATGGCGATTAAACAACATTGGAAAGTTATATTTTAAACACGAATTAAATTTATAGGGAGGAAACAGATTTGTACTCAAATTTTTATAGGAACTGTGAAAAGGCATTGTTTCAAATATAATTTATCATACATGTAAACATTTAACAATTTCGAACCAAGAGCCCTTTACGTTCAACAGATTTAGAGTAACAATCAGTTTTCCAAAATTTAAAAGTATTTGTCTTAACACGCAATCTTTGCCAAATAAACTTATTTAAATGCCATAAAAATCACAAAATTAGATCATATGTTTGGCTATAAGCTCAGATGGCAAAATTAATTATTCAAAACTGCGCTAGCTTAAACGGGATGGTTTATATTGCTAAAAATGCTATAAATCGAAAAACGTCTGTCTTTAGAGGCCAATTTAGACCTTCGTGTACTTATGCGCCTATGTTTTTTAAATTTGTTGATATGTCCTTTGCCGTAATAGCTAAAACTCAGACATTTATTCCTAGTGTGGCCTCCATAAATCCTAGAGTGCCAAAAATTCAAGATTTTCGTTTTTCCGCATATCTTGGAAACAAGAGCTGATTGAACATAACCAAACCAGTTTTGGAACAGTGAACAAAACTTATCATATTTTTAAGGCCACAGGGCTGCACCAAAGATGGTCTTTTGTTGGCCTGTGTTATTAATCCTATGTCAAAGCGACTCAAAAGTACGTGTGTGGTGCCTGCTGCAAACTCAACAAAATGTTTATAATAAAACGAATTTGTTACATCCACGCAATGGAAATGGAATTGGAAGGAGGCGATCTGGAATGGCAAATGTCTTGACCGCCGCGCCAGCATATCCGAAATGGCACTAATCGCAAAGCATCCAAACTTAATGCCCGCCGTCTGCAAAATCAAAGGATCAACCAGGCCAATAGGAATGGTATACGCACATAATCCCAGACGGAGCAACAAATAAATAATGCAATAGAGTACAGGGAGGGGACTAAGTTTTTAATGTTATGGATAATTCAGCTTGACAAATTCAGCATTTCATTTAATTCTTGCTATAATTAGAAATCAAGTGTATTCTCAATCCTTAAATTCAGCTACGATTCCCTTTGTTATGATTTGTATTATTAAGGGGATTTTTAGATTGTTGTCAGAGAGCCAACTTTTGATAGTTCTGTGATCTTATGCATCTTATTCTTAGAATTAAGTCTAATGCAGTTGGACTTGACGGAATGAACCCTAAAATCTTGCCCCACTGAACTTATGTGCTTTTGTCTTCCCCGCGATATGGAAATCTGTTAAAATAGTTCCTATCCTAAAGTTAGACAATAACTATCGACCGACAGCTATATTGCCAACCCCATCAAAAGTTTTGGAACATCTTATGGTAATCCGGCTATAGAAAGAATAGAAGTTGCACAACAGCTATCCTAAATGTGGTTGAAGATATTCGAAGTGAATTGGATGATGGTAACGTAACTCTACTCACCCTGCTGGACTACAGCAAGGCTTTTGATGCAGTAAATCACGATATACTTTGCACAAAACTGGACCAATTGTAAAACTTTTCGAACACAGCATTAAATCTTTTGAAATCTTATCTGTCTAATAGGTGTCAAGCAGTTGTTATACCGTCTTCAAAGTCCTCGTTATTACACGTTAAACGTGGTATGCCTCAAGGCTCTGTCCTCGGACCTTTACTGTTTACCATATATGTTAATGATCTGCCAAATATTTTGTGTAACAGTAATTGCCATATGTACGCAGACGAAATTCACTAGATAAATTAGATGAATGTATTGATGTTTCTAAGAGTGGGTTAATGAAGATCTTAGGCTGGGAAAACAACAATGGTCTCTTCCTGAACCCATCCAAATCCAAATGTTTGGTTATAAACCAGAATATATATAGAATATGTGGAAGAACCAAGAAATTTGGGTTTTCATTTCAATAGAAATCTTAACTCGAACACGCATATAGTGAAAGCTGTAGGTAGAACATATGGCGTGTTAAGAAATCTAAATCTGTCCCTACAATATCTCCCTACCAATATTCGCTTACAAATAGCAGAAGCATTTCTTTTACCTACCCCTTATTATGGCATCGAAGTGTTTGCAAACTGCAACGCCTAAAATTTTAGCAAACTGAAGGTTGCACATAACAATATTGCCCGATATGTTTATGGACTAAAACGCAGAGAGACCATGTATCCAACTACTCAACAAAATTATTCGACCTTTCTCTTAACTCATGGACCAATTTGAAAAAATTGCAAAAATCATTTTTAAACAGGAGAAAGTCGGCAAGCCCGACTATAAATACTGTACTGGAGTAAAAGCTGAATCAATACTGGGGGTGCGCTCATCTCAAAGTTTCTTTCTCTTATTTCTCGCTTTTTAAGATTGTGTGGTGTTAGTTGGAATGGGTGGGAGGGGGGGGGGGGGGGGGTATAGGGCGCTCTTGGGCTCATAACTTGAGAAGTTCATCCGATCTTTATCATTTCTTCAGCAAATTGATTTATTTTGCTAACTACTAACTATCTTTAAAAGGTACAAATCGTCTATCTTCAAAACTGTAGGAGATATAACGTTTTTATTTGGGAGGGGGGGAAATGAAAAACTGTCGCCTCAGCTTAAGAAACATATGTCCCATACATGTCAAACCTTATCTACCATTCGAGATCTGTTTGTTCTCGACGGACGGACGGACGACAGACGACGGAATGGCTATATCGACTCGGCTGTTGATGCGATCGAAATATATACACGGAAAGATTCTTCGTACATACTTTTGCACAAACTTTATTATTTTAAAAACTTGAGTTCTCAACAAATAATTTAGTTGTCCCAAGGCACAAACTTCTTATATCAAAAAGACAATTTTGTGTTCATGCTGTTCGGATTTGGAACCAGTTACCAAACTAACTAAAATGCATTAGCGGAGCGTCGCAATTTCAAAATGAACTGGAAGCATATTTTAAATATGATGAAATTGGGAAATCATATTAATACAAAATAATAATAATTAAATTAAAATTAATATAAAATTTTAAATTTAATGATAATTATATCAGTTAAGACGGATTTTGTTTTTCAATGATGTATTTTGTATGTTTGTGACTAGAGCATTAATTTATAAGTTTATCTTGTAGCACTAGGAAATCTGTCAATAAAAATCTAAATCTAAAATCTATGCAAGTGGCAGCTTCCTCTTCATTGCAGGTGACTTCTGTGAAGTCAGATTTCCTTCTGCATCCAGGTCACTGATCTCTCTTTTTGTTTTGCAAATTACATTTGTTTGACTCAGCCGCAGATAAGTGTTTCGCTCTTGGTCTTTTCGATGTTTCACTTTGATTGATTATGGCAAGAAAAATTATTTAACGAAGAAATTGGGCCCAAAAAAATATATTCAGAATGACCATAACCTAATGGTTCAAAAAAGGTAGGTTTGGAAGGTGCTAATTCGGTTTGCTATAAACGGTAAGTGGAGGTCTGATGGGGATCTGGTGGAGATCGCGGGTGGGGAACTTGGTGGAGATCCGGTTGGAATCTGGTCAAGTTGTTAACAGAGTGCGATTAATTATAATGTTTAATGCATTTCCTTTATACATTTCTGACTTGAATATTGAACCTGGTAGCGTTCTTAAATAAAAAATTAAGAATCCGAATCGGGATTTCATGCTCACAGCTGATGAAATCAACCTACCAGAATCGCAAACTGTCATTTCAGTTCCTTAACTTAATTACGGATTTGCTTGAGTCCAGACAATGAACCACAATCTTTACCAGTCAACAACATAAGATGGTCAAAAAACTTATGTCGTTTTTTACCATATATTATATATGAAAATGATTTTCCTTAAAAAAGATCCGATTAGAGCCAATCCTTACCAGTGAACAACACAAGATGGTCGAACAACCCCAGTGTCGTGTTTCATCATATACTAATTAATGTTTTAGTTCTAAACTAGTTCTATTTGTTTCCTATTTCAAGATTGAGTTCATCTATTTACCATCGGATTTATTGTCTTAAAGAGAGCTTCGCTCGTACCGGCCGTTTTATGACACCCACTCTTTATTTTGTTTTTGTATAGAACAATTTTCGATAGAAGCACACAAAAGTGTGTTCAATACAGTTGAATTCAGGGAATCAAACCGAAACGAATTTCGATTCCGGTTCCGGTACGTACCGAAACTAACGTTTCGGTAAAAGATTCTGTTTTGGTTCTGCAACTGTTTCGGTATTCGGTTCCGATTCCAATACCCTTTTATTTCGGTATCGTACCGGTATGGACCGGTAAAACTAACAGAAATTTGAAAACTTAAGTCCAATCAAAGTGGGTAAGCAATATTACACATATTTGTGTACATAAATTATCAATTTACTTTAAACTACTTTAAGATTAGTAACAAAGAAGGTAAATTAATAATTTTTTCTTAGAAGCATGATAGCGGTCAATGTATTTCTGTTCATCTGAATTCTTAGCGGAGTCATAAAAAACTTCACGCCGGAAAATGAATGTTTTTCGCAGCACGAATAACTTTTGATAGTTCATACAATTCCGAAAACTTTACACCCGACTAACAGAACTATTTGAACTGATACTATAGAATCATTTGATCGTCCATAACTATGCCGAGAAATGAAAGTATACTTCGATTTTCGATTGGACAGTGTTTACTCCACTTTTATAACAAAACTCCAATGTTAGGGCCCAGTCTATTCCCATATTGGGTTTATTTAGCAGAAATGCGCATTATGCAACGCAACACCCTATAAATACTTATATATGATGCTTATAAATAACCTCCCCTGTGGACGATACTGAAAACAATGACACGTACAAATACAAAAATAACAATAATCAATAATCGACAGCCTTCTTAGAGTTTGGCCTGTGGCCCCGTTCCTGAGATTTTGTAGACAAACTCATGGGCCACATCATAATGGGGATTGCAGGTTTGACGCACTCGCTTTAGCCAGGCACGTATTTTGGGATACTTGATACGCACATCATAGTCAGCCATTCCTGTATGCAAACAAAGGACAAAAGTCAATTGGGACACTTGAAAACGTTAGCCTCACTCACGTGTCTGTTCAATTTCACAGGCCGCAAATACATCGGCCACTGTCAGTGTAGATCCTGTCAAGAACTCCTTATTCTCCAGCCACACCTCTTCGACAATATCCAGATTACGTTCCATATGCATGCGCAGCGTCTCGATCTTGGATTCTTTGGGGGCACGTCCTGTAAGCAAAGGGTCCAGCCACACGGTGCGAAAATAGAGGGCACATGTCACCCTCAATGTCATGTGCTGCCATTCCAAGAACTCATCGACTCGCGCCTGGTCCACAAAATATTTGGGATACAAGTGCTCGGGTATCTTCCCCTTGGCACTCAGATAACGCAAAATGGCCACACTCTCGGCCAGCTTGTAGCCATTGTCAATGATGCAGGGCACGCGCTGAAAGCGATTTATGTTCTGTTTGTACTCCTCGGTCAGATGTTCACCTGAAGTGGGCCCAAGAAAGGGGGTAAAAGTCAAAGTCGAACGATTAGATTGGACTTACCATTTCGCAATGCCACCACACAGTCCTCAAACGGCATGCCGCTCAGCCGAAAGATGATGAACAGAGCCCGGGAGGGCTGTGACATTAGGTCATAGTAATAGCGCACTGGAGCCGACGACATCTTGAGGTTTGTGGCCTGCCTCAGGGGAACTGCAAAATGGAATAAACTGATATTAAGTGTCGAGTCCAATCAATGTAAACAACAACAGGCAGTCCAAAGATCACGTATAAAGCTCAATCCCAAGAGACGCGCAGCGGCACTCACCACAAGCACAGCCAGGGGACAACTGAAGCTCCACGAGTAAATGTTGCGATCATAAATGGAGAGAGGGCGAGAGCTTTAAAGCAAAACAAAAGCTCAACACTTGACATATTTTCCCAGTGTTTTTGGTTAATTCTGGTCGGTAAATGTCGATGGAATGTTTTTTTTTTTTTGAGCCTCTTATCTAAATCTACATGCAGAGAATTATAATTTGGAAGCCACTTGAAGTTCAAAGTGTAGCTACAGATAGTCCCCATATTAGATAAACTTATGCACAAATAACGGGGTTATAATTTAAATTTAAAATCTTAAGCAGAAAAATGGGCACTAAAGCAGGGTTCTCTAAGAAGAGAAGACAAAAAATTTGACTGTCTCTCTCTCTCTTTGACACTCAGTGATGCATCGCTCGGCTTGAATTGCCGAGGGTGTTCGGCACTCAGGGGCTACGGCTGGGAAACACTGCACTAAAGTATAAGGCCGATTTACACCAGGTCTTAATTCCGAAACGAATTTCGGTTCCGGTTCCGGTACGTCCCGAAATGAATGTTTCGTTTGTTTGTTAAAGGTTCTATTTCGGTTTTCAATTAATTTTCGGTTTCGATTCGGTACCCGGATTTATATTTCGGTTTTTGGTAATATTGTTAAAAATAAATTCTGGGATAAATCTTAATCATTTTATTTTAAAGGACTGGTTTAATCAGCTCACGCACGTTTCGTGTTTTGATTCACTGTCAAACATCTTCAGTTTGGTCTATAATTTAACCATGAATCGTCTTACAAATGAACAACGCTTGCAAATTATTGAATTTTATTATCAAAATTTGTGCTCTGTTAGGAAAGTTCATCGCGCGCTGCTTCCATTTTATGGTCTGAAGCGGCTATTCGGGCTATTGTGACTAAATTTCGCACCAAATTTACATTGTTGGACATTAAAGCACCAACACGCTTACGTAGATTGCGAACTGAAGAAAATATCGCAGCTGTATCGGCCAGTGTTAATGATGACCATCAATTATCGATTCGTCGCCGTTCGCAGCAATTGGGAATCCGTTACTCAACAACGTGGAAAATTTTGCAGAAGGATTTAGGTGTGAAGCCTTTCAAAATACAGCTGGTGCAAGAATTGAAGCCGCTTTAATTGACGCATTGGAAGACATCATTGAAGCATTTATTCATGAGATACCGGCCGAAATGTTGGAAAGAGTATGCCAAAATTGGACTAAGCGGATGGACCATTTGAGTCAACATCACGGTCAACATTTGGATGAACTTATCTTCAAACATTAAATTATATGGACCGTACTATCGATTCAAATAAAGATTTCATGCATTTTTTGCAGCATTATCAAAGCTCGAAGGCTTGTCCAGGATTGCAGAGAAAGATCGAAGATTTTTATTGCAACGTCAGATCTTCTATTAAAGCGGTTACGATCAAATATGTATCTTGCAATATTATTTAACGCTACTTTGAGTTTGTGCTGGCTTCTTGCGTCACAGTTACCTACGACTTCAGTGCCATAAAATAGTCTAGAAGTCAAGTAGGTTCTAGCAACCAATAGTCTTAATTTAGATGGTATGAAGTTTTTGGTAATATACAATTGTCAGAAGTGCGTACAGTAATGTGATCGTTCCTAGTCAACGTTTGGTTAAAAATGAATCCTAAGATGCTTGCCTGCGCTTCATTGTCAATTACAAGTTTGACAAGATGATGATATGTTCAAATTATTAGCCTGCATGAACTTATCTTTATACCTATTGCTTAATCTCCCATCATGGTAACAAGTCGTTAAAAAAGTCGTTTTTAAAATTGGCGCGCAATAAATAAAACAAAAATTCAGCGAGTTGCAAGGCGCTGCCAACTTGAATTTAGTGCCTTTTCAGCCCTTCCGGTGTGACCGTGGCGCAAATGCCCAAATTTAAAATCCATCTACATGAGACAACCGATTTCACAAAATCCACCTAGTTGCGAAATCTAGGTGGATTTCGATTTGAGCCAAAACAGGAACATGAGAAAACGACCCTTAACATTGAACTGTCATTCGTTAGCATAACCTAAGCAGCTCCCATTGCTCTTCAAAACGAAAAAAAAAGTTTAAATACTGAAAATATTTACAGGAAGTGTGTTTTCTTGATATCTAAGAATAACAAAATATTTGGGGTGTTCACTTTGTTGAGCACATAGGCACTTGGGGATATGTGTAAACATTTCCAAAAACAATTTACTCTGAACAAAATGTGCACAGCTTGCTCGACCTAGACCCTGACTACGAAAAGTCGGGAACTATTACCTTATATATATATATATATATGTTATACAAGCTAAAATCAAATGTGTGATCAAACATTCATATAAATTGTATTGAGAAAGCGAATGTACCATGGATTACTGCCGAATCATATCTCAAACGTAATTGTGCACGAATTTCGTGCACAGAGGGCTGCTCACAAAACTAGTCAGGCAAAACTGCTCAAGTGCCTATGTGCTCAACAAAGTGAATACCCTAATTGTATTTGTTTAAAAATACAATTTGAAAACAAACAAACAGAAAAAAAAATCTTCGCTTGAGTCAGGCCATGATTCGAACCCACGACTGATGACATGGGCGGCTGACTCTCTCCCCTCGCGCAACGCTGGCCATGCGCGCTTATAATTATGAAAGCGAGCAGACGGCAAGGCATATTTTTTTTTTATAAAGATAAAGATGCTCAAATAAATGCTGAATTGTTTGAAAGGAATTTTAATATCTCTCTAGCCGAAGAGCAAAAAGCCGTCATTCGCTCGCAAGAGTACGAAGCGATTAGGATTTTACACACCAATACTCTCTCCCTTTTTGTCCTCGCTCCATATCTATAAAAATAAGAGTGACTGATTGATTCACTGACTCATTGGCAATCATCACACAGCCTAAACGGTAAGAGATAGAGGGCTGTAATTTGGAAAGGAGTTCTGTTCCCACGAGGAAAATGGACGGAAAATTTTTACCTAAAAAAATTATTTTTCTGTGATTTTCTGATGTTGAAAAAACTGACCCAAAGGTAGAAAAATTCAACATAAAAAACTATTTTTCATTCGATTGGCTTGAAAGTCGGTTTGTAAGGACAAAATACGAAATAATTTAAAATGTGATTTTTCAATGTCGGAAAATCCGCCCCCGGACAACATGCAAATGACTTGAAACTCGGGACAGGGAAAATGTTGGAAAGTGGATGGGATGTGGGCGGGATGTGAGCGGTAGTTAGTAGGTAGATGGGAATAGATGAATGAAATGTTGGTGGAATGTGGGCTGATATTGGTTCCATACTGTTAAAGGCGCAGCGAAGCGCGACGAGTTATGTGCTAGTTATAGTATAATAAGGTATGCACTAGCAACTAGTCTCTCGTGTACCATACAAAAGGTTTTGCTAGTCCATCTAGTCAGTAAACTCAGAACCGAAACTGTGTCGGTAGAAGGTTAAGGTTATTTTCTGTCTTTGCGGTTCCAAAAATATTGCTTCACTATCCGTGATATAAAAAAAAATATAAAAATTGTATATGAATCCGTTTTTGGTTATTTTTGGTATAAGGTTTCGAATATGGTTTCGGCTTGATTCCCTGGTTCTAATACTAAAAGAAAACTAAAAGAATATCGGCTGTGGTTCCGGAACGGAATATAAACTTTTCGAAATCTGAAACAAACTTGATCTGAGTATGGCATTCACCTTCCTAAAGGGCTAAAATGTTAAAACATCGTCTACATCCAATCTGATGGGAATGCGTCTTTTATACTAACAAGGTCCACCCTAATTTATAAACATGTTTGGCAAGCATTTAGCATAGCATTTTATTTAATGTTCACTTTTAACACATTTCAGATTCTCTTAAGTTGAATTCTAATTTCAATTGAAAATCTTAAGGAAATTACACATTGGAATGGTCATGCTTTCATAATCCTCACTGATTTATAATGGTCTATATGGCTTGGCTTACTGGCCTGATTTAGTTCGAATCAAATGCGCATAAAAAAAAAACACCCAATTTTAATCACGTCACAATCACGCCACTCTTACCATAACGGTGAATGGTATTTTAATCAGTCTCGAACCACAACACTTACTTCCTCTCGCTTTGCCCTCCTCCTCGTAGACCCTTTGCAGCTGATCCTCATCTTGGGTGCTGAGACCAAGTAAACTTGCCAAACGCGACGACATTTTGTGAATGACTCGATGGCAATTGCTTACATGCTTTAAGTATCCTCAGGTGCTTAAACCTGGCCCAGTTACGATCCCCCCGCACTCTCATCGTGTGATCTGATGCCATACAAAATACACAATGCCAATAAACACAAATAAGACGCCTTTGATAAGAACGCCTAATCACTCAATCGACTGTGGAGCGTCCTTCCCTCACTCGAGAGCGTAAACAAATTGAGATTGACTCAAAGTCAATGAGTGGGTCAAGATAACCCAGGCAGTAGAACCGTTGGCAACAAAAAGTACCCCCCCGTGTGTGGGTTAAATATAGCTGGCCCTGGTGAAGGCCAACCTTATCGTGAAATCGAGGGTTGTGCGGTAAGTAATGGGCTTTAAATGAGACTTCCATTCCCGTATATATATATATATTATTTATTAATTTCTTTTGCCTCTTTGTACTTGTATACACATTATTACATTTATATTTTCGTATGTATAATTGAATTGTGATAAAATGTCAGCAAAGACCTAAAGATCTCAGCTTCGTGTCTGCGCTCGGGTCTAGATAAAGGTACATTTACAAAGTTGTATAGTTTTATATAGATAATCCACAACATTTACACTTGGTGTAGAGAGAGGAGAGATCACACAAGAGAAAAGAATGTATACAAAGTGGGTGAGTTTGTATATTCCTTGTAAATATGTATATAAAAATAAAACACATTTAAAATGGAAACTGAATCGGGTTTGGCCACACATACATACATACATGTGCATATGTATAAGGTAAGTGTACTTGACTTATTGCTGACTGATTGTTACACTCAATTATCAACTAGAACTTCCTTCGCTGGTAAACAGTTTAGTTTAGTATTCGTTTAGTTTAGGTTCTGAGCTTCGATTTGATTTCTTGGTTATTTTTTATGCATATGTAAATATTCATAATTTGATATATATATTTTTGCTTGTATATATGTATATATTTGTGGTAATTGTTGTTGCAAACAAAAAAGGAAGAGTCTTTTGCATTGTCAGCCCCTGTTTCTAGTTTCCTGGGGATATGCGCATCGAATTAGATTGATAACATTCATAAAATACATTTACAATTTTAAACTAACAAAGTCAAAAAAAAAAAAATCTCTACTCTTCTAGGTACATTTAATTATTGTGGTATTTTTTGTGTTCTTTTAAGGATTTTCTTTGGCAAACAAAATTTTACTCTACTTATTCTCAATGATCATTTGCAGCTGGAGCACCAAACTTCGGGCCAACTGAAGCACGGCCTGTGCATTGTGACGCTCCGCCATTTCTAGAGAAGAAAACACAACATTTTGAATAAATATCAGCTAATATATCTTTTACTTACCATTAAAGAACTTAATGACATCGGTAAAGTCCATGCTATTGGATAGAATAATATCGCGATAGGTCTCCAGCAATGCCAATGCAAGGAACAACACAAAATGCCCAGAGGCTATGTGTTTGGCTGCCCAGATCACTTCCCACGTGGCGAAGACATCATCGTACACCAATTCACGTTTAAAGTCCAACAGGAACCAGCGATAACAGAAATAGAAATGGGTATAATCACCATTCGAATCCATCAGATCGTACATCTCTGAGTCGAGTATTTGGATGAGAGAGCTGCAATGTAAAAAATTTAGAAAAATTTTAAATATGGCGATCGTTTCTATGGCAGCTATACGATATAGTCATCCGATCCGACCGATAAGTACCAAAAGACTTCGTGCAATGTTTGGTTAAGATTACTTTAAAACTGACGGAGGAGATAGCATAGAAACAGACGGACGGACGGACAGACGGACATGGCTATATCAACTCAGCTCGCCATGCTGATGAAGAATGTATATACTTTATGTGGTCGGAGATGCTTTCTTCTATGCGTTACAAACATCCGGACAATTTTAATATACCCTCTCCAAGGGTATAAAAAGCATGCATAGCGACTCTGCGACGCAGTGGATTACACACTTTCGCTAAACTATGGTGAACCGCAGACGTTGCGATACCTTGGCTTTTTGATGTTAAACATCTTTCATTTCGGTACGGACGATTTTAGTAGGGATAAAATTTGATTTCAGCGTCACGTGACGCTGACGTTTTGATTTGTGAAGTTTCCCGGTAAACACACACAGACATAAGAAGATGGGCAGAGGGAGAAAGTGAAGAGAAAGGAAAGATGCTGGAAAGGGGCAACTGGGCGGGTTCTGGCAAAGATCTGGGTGGGATCTGGTGGTATTTGGGAGAGATTTGGGTGGGATCTTATCTGGGAGGATCTAGGTGGGATCTGGGTGGGATCTGGGTGGTAACTGGGTGGGATCGGGGCAGGATCTGTATGGGATCTGAAAGGGATCTGGGCGGGATCTGGGTGAGATCTGGGTGGGATCTGGATGGGATCTAAACGGGGTCAGGAAGGGATTTGTGTGGGATCTGGATGGGATCTGGGTGGAATCTGGGTGGGATCTGGGTGGGATCTGGGCAGGATCTGGAAAGGATCTGAAAGGGATCTGGGCAGGATCTGAAAGGGATCTGGGCAGGATCTGTATGTGATCTGAAAGGGATCTGGGCGGGATCTGGGTGAGATCTGGGTGGGATCTGGAAGGGATCTAAACGGGGTCAGGAAGGGATTTGTGTGGGATCTGGATGGGATCTGGAAGTAATCTGGGTGAGATCTGGGTGGAATCTGGGTGGGATCTGGGTGGGATCTGGAAGGGATCTGGGTGGGATCTGGGCAGGATCTGGGTGGGATCTGGGCAGGATCTGGAAAGGATCTGAAAGGGATCTGGGCAGGATCTGAAAGGGATCTGGGCAGGATCTGTATGTGATCTGAAAGGGATCTGGGCGGGATCTGGGTGAGATCTGGGTGGGATCTGGATGGGATCTGGAAGGGATCTAAATGGGGTCTGGAAGGGATTTGTGTGGGATCTGGATGGGATCTGGAAGTAATCTGGGTGAGATCTGGGTGGGATCTGGGTGGGATCTGGGTGGGATCTGGGTGGGATCTGGGTGGGATCTGGAAGGGATCTGGGTGGGATCTGGGTGGGATCTGGGCAGGATCTGGAAAGGATCTGAAAGGGATCTGGGCAGGATCTGAAAGGGATCTGGGCAGGATCTGAAAGGGATCTGGGCAGGATCTGTATGTGCTCTGGGCGGGATCTGGGTGAGATCTGGGCGGTATCTGGATGGGATCTGGAAGGGATCTAAACGGGGTCTGGAAGGGATTTGTGTGGGATCTGGATGGGATCTGGATGGGATCTGGAAGGGATCTGGGTGGGATCTGGAAGGGATCTGGGCAGGATCTGGATGGGATCTGAAAGGGATCTGGGCAGGATCTGGATGGGATCTGAAAGGGATCTGGGCTGGATCTGGGCGAGATCTGGGTGGGATCTGGGTTGGATCTGGATGGGAACTGGGCGGGATCTAGAAGGAATCTGGTTGGTAGCTGGGTGGGAGCTGGGTGGTACCTGGGCGGGATCTGAAAGGGATTTGGAAGGAATCTGGATGGGATCTGCAGATCAAGCTTGTTTCAAATTTAGGCCACGCCCCCTCCCGCCCCCGCAATTTGGAAAAAACGTTATATCTCCTACAGTTTTGAAGATAGACAATTCGCACCTTATAGAGATAGTAATTAGCAAAATGAATCGACTTGCGGAAGAAATGATAAAGATCGCATGAACGGTTCTCAAGTTATGAGCAAAAAAGTAAACCAAGCCTCCCCCCCCCCACCCTCCCACCCTAAAAAAATGTTGCATACTTTTCAGATGGTCACCCTAAGGAGCGCAGGAGCACTGTTAAACATGTTTTTTCATGAGTAACGGGTAGTCGAAGTCGGTTAGAGCCGACTTTAACTTACGCTCTCGTTTTTAAATGATATTAAACAATGCTCCCCTATTTTGAGCCAGTGTGGACATGATGAGCATCGCCGACAGCATCCCAAAAGCACCCTTAGCTTTCTAAAGGCGCGACTCCACATCGAGCTCCGTACCTCCATCCACAGCGACTACGCTGATCATCCAAAACCAGCGATTGGGATTGTACGGAACGCAGGCTAAGCGATTTTGTTTTGGAGGTGTTGATTTTAAGCTGAGCTGCCAAGTTCGGCTAACGCAATCCTTGTCAGATGCACTCCCTGCTTACGCTGTTGACGAAAGCCATGTGAAGGTCCGCTCTGTATTCCGCGCATTGCTCGATCAGGATGCGAACAGTGTTAATATGGTCCGTGCATGAAATCGGTCTGCTCTTCGCCTATGGTGTCCATAATGGTGTCTCTCAGGCTATCCATAACAGAGTACAACACTAAGAAAAAGCCCGGCATAAGACCCATAAATTATGATAAAAGGCACCTTTGTAAGCATCACCTCATACCCAGTTTTTCAAATGCACCCTCGGTTCGCGTTTAATGGGTACTTTTGAACTTGCAAAACACAACGACAATAATTTTAACTAAGTTTTCAATGGATTAAGATAAAATTCTCCAAAATTTAGCAAATGTAGACAGGGTCATTGGGAACGACATATGAAAAATTCACTTAATTCGCGCAAACGGTTAAGGTACCTCCAGAAGGAGTTAAACCTTCATTCTTGTATATATTTAAAAGCGCACGGTAGATTTTTCTTAAAATCGTTGCTTATGATGGTATAATGGGCTGTGCATTACCCTAAAAGATGGTACTCAACAGCCAAAAAACCGCGATATGGAGTTCTCTGTAAACAAGGTCTAAAACTCTACTCGTAAGATTAATTGCATAATTTTTGGGGGAGGCTGTGATACCCAGATGGTCAAGGTTGTTTCAAGGCAATTGCTCGTACATAATTGCCTATAAACCGCGAACCAAAGGTTCCTTGGTGAATCTGAAAACACAGTTCAGTCTATTTATACGTCGGGTATATAGTTCATATATAGTGCTTCGTGGGTGAATATAAAATTGGTACTCCAATTCGCGGTTTTTTGCTGTCAAGTACCATCTCTTAGGGACATGCAATAGCCCATTATATCATCATACACAACGAACCGCAAACCAAGGGTGCATTTGAAAAACTGGGTATGAGGTGATGCTTACAAAGGTGCTTTTTATCATAATTTATGGGTCTTATGCCGGGCTTTTAAAAAAAGTTGGATTTTGTCGAACTGTGTAATAATTCGTTAGATCCCGCGCTAGTTGTCGCATTCACGTAGTTCCCCCTTTAAGGTTTTTCAAGTCTAACGCAATGCCAGTGCTCCTATACGGAATATTACAACTTTCATAGTGTCCGATGCCTGCGTCGGATATTTTGTATTTTCTGGCCTAACAGAATACGGAATTTCGAGCTACTAAAACGCGCAAATATGGAGAGTGTCGACACGAGAGTGTGCGCAGAATGAAATGGAGCTGGATGGGGCATACATTGCGTAAAAGTGAGAGCATTATAGCCAGGAAGGCAATGGAGTGGAACCCACTGGATGAATTTTGGCCGGACACCAGGCAGACCCAAAGGAACTTGGAGGAGGACTGTTGGTAGAGAAGCGGAAAGCATCGGGAAGACCTGGAGAGTTCGTTGGAAGAGAGGAGTGGTTGATGCCCTATGTCCCACACGGGATTGGAACTAGAAGAACTGAACACCAACTAATTTATCTAATCCTAAAATAATCATGATCCCATAAACCCATACTCACCGCATGTTGGCGAAATGCATATCCATGGCACCGCCACTTGGGAAATTCTCAATCATGCGTTCCATTAGTTTGCAGAAGCAGCTGTAGCTCAGTGACTCATCATCGAAGATGACCAGCAAAGGGGCCACCAGATCGCACATGCCCTGCATGTAGCCCACATCCAAATGTTCCCACACATATGTGGAGATCACATTGCGCAGCTTGTCCAGATTCTCGTTGGCAAAGTACCAATAATTGCGATCGCAACGCTGCACATCCTTCTCAATGCGATGCAGATTGAGACCAAATTGCTCCAGAAGTTCGCTCTGGAAGGATACATACATGAGGGAGAGCCCAAAAAGTGAGTGTGTGCCTTACGCTATAGACGCCGCCATTGGAACTGGCCGGGGAAGCGCAACTGGATTTCGGCTGTTGCAGTGCATCCAAATTGCTGACCGCTCCTCCATATTCCGGTTGCTCGGTAAGGGGTGTCATGGGTGGGGCATTCGTTTCGGTTTTGGTGCTGCGCTCCCAATTGGTTAAGTCAACGGAGGCCTTGGTTATGATAACAGCTGCAGCTTGCTGAGGCTTAATCTCCTCATCGTCCGGCAACTGGGACTGCAAATCATCGGCACTCAGATATTCCGGACTGAGAACGCTGCCCGGTTGCGGGGCACTGGCTCCAACTGTTTCATATGAAGAGGAATTGGAACAGCTGGCCTGCGGTTCTTTGTCCAATTGCTTGGCCAAGGCCAGCTCTGACTCATCCAGCTCATCCAAGCCCTCACCCTCATCCACATGCCCGGAATCTGTGCTGGTCTTCATGGCACGGGGTATGGGCTTGACGCTCAAATGCGCGGCGCTGGGAGGCGCCACTGTGGTACCCTCCTGCTGCTGCTGCTGTCTCTGCTCGTCATCAAACTCCAGATCACCCGGATCTGAGATATCAGAAATATCCTCAAACACCTCATTCTCTAGCTCACCGCCTCCATCCACATCCGCTGCCCGAACGGTACGCTCATTGCCACTGGTGCTGCCCGAACTCAATTTGGCCACCGCTCTGGCTGTCTTCTCCTTCTCTCGCTGCTGCACTATGGCATCCACAGCCAGCCATTCGCTCATGGTGGTCTCATAGTAATGCTTACAGGTCTCGTCCTGCTTCTGTCTCTCCTCGGGCGTGGAGCCAAAGGCATAGTGTCCCAGCAGATAGGGCCAGACCTGTTGACGCAATTCCGGTTGGACTCCCCCAAAGTAGACCAGCCGATAGAATTCGGTGGAATTCTCCAAGACACCATTCACATTGAGTAGAAGCCAACGCTCCTTGGTCAGGCCCTCCTCGTCGGCTTTCACTGGAAGAACAAGAGATTAGAGAAGAGGAATGCGAGTCTCAGCAACAAATACTCACTCTCGGGTGTAATCCGTCCATGTACCAGGCCAGACAGATGCGTTCGCACAGTGGATAAATGACGACAGTAGGCCAACCAACCATAGAAGGCTCTCGATATAATCTGACGACGCATGGTGGAGCAAACCATCTCGATGCTGGTATTCTGGTTATGCTGCTGCAAAAGCGGCGACTCCAGGGGATACTGATCTATGGATAGACTCTTGTTGGAGCAGTCACTGCTGCCGGTGGTGGAACAGCTGCTCAGCTGAGCGCGTCGTGGAGTGCTGCGCACAAAGTCCAGTATGGAATGGGTGGCCGCTGAAAAGCAAAGCAAGAGCCACATGTAACCCACAAGTGTAAGATCTCTACCATTGAAGCTCACCAAACTCCTCGTGCCGGCTCTTGCTCACAATGCGAAAGACATAGTCAATGGGCGTCTCATCTACCGACTCCATAACCGAGGGCAGAATGCGTCGCCTTACGCTCTTGGGCCAAATGAACATTTTGCCTATACCACGCTGTGACCACAACGGTGGATCAAGCTGTCCATGTGGCAACAGACCCGTCTCCAGGCAACTGAGAAACTGCTGCATGTGCCCGCCCTCGGGGAAATGTATGGGCGGCCGCTGAACCCCATCCTGACCCACTAGAATCACTGTGCCACCACTGTCCTCACCCCGACTCTGATGACAGTGCACATACACAATGTCATCCACATTGATGTTCAGGGCATAGGCCCAAAAAGCCTCATTATCAATATCCTCACTTTCCTCAGCCTCATTGTAGCCATTCATCAGTTGATTCGGAGTCCACTTAATGGTCAATGTTTGGATATGCTGATGCAGACTCAAATATCCAGGCATAGGCTCAGCCACATCCTTGGGCAAGACATGAACATTGTTTTTGCCATATAGCAGAGTGGCCTTGGCATTCTGATGCAGTGACTCCACATAATCCTTGGCCACCGAAGCGGAGGCAATGGATTTGAACGAGCAATTGCTGGCCTCGTCGGAGCTGGTGTTTAAACTGCGTTTGAAATTGATAATGGGCGGTCGGGAGCAGGTGGAAGAGGAGCGACGACAGGAGCTAATGCGATGACGCTGCACCTGAAAGAGGAAGCGAATGAATTTGAAACTTAATCGAAACCAAATTTTGAACGAAAAAGCTAGACACAGCTAGATCCCAGGGAAGCTGTGTATGAACACATGGAACCAACAGGAATACTACGTAGCACTTCAATAGAGACAAAAAGACTTTATCAACTCATTAATCTCTTATCCCACACTCTTAGGAAGGCATGGCAAAACATCCAATCATCAAACTCAAATAAGCAGGAAGGAGGCTAATGGGGAGAGAAGAGTCTACATCAGGGGTGCCCATGCCCATTCCGCAAGTCACGCATTTGTTGTGGCTTTACGCAAAGAAATAGCGAGCGCATAAGCGGCCATTAAAAAATTAATATGCCTGCTTTTCTCTCTTTTTTCCAAGCTAAGGTGTTGTTGTTGGCGAGCGCTGAGTCTACTAAGAGTTCATCCAGTAAGTATAGGTAACCTTCTGAATTCATTAGATACTAAGGGCACGACATTGGTTTACGTCAGTAAGCCTTCTGATTTCATTGAAGGAAATGGGCATATTTGCAACAGGAACAGTACCTAAAAACCGCATAAACAATTGCCAACTACTTTCAGATGCCGAGCTCAAAAAACGTGGAAGGAGATCTTTCGATATGAAATGCGAAACTAACTATAATCTCGTATGTGTGAAATGGTTTGACAATAAGCCAGTTCAGCTTATATCTTCGTGTGAAAACCATGAACCTGTTGGGATATGCAAACGTTGAAATCCGAAAGAAAAAGCTTATATTGATATTGCAAGACCTGCGATTGTTGCTTCTTACAATAAGGGTATGGGAGGAGTAGATTTGTCCGACATGCTCATGGAGCTCTACAAGGTCAACCACCGTTCAAAGAAGTGGTACATCAGAATCTTTTATTGGTGCCTGGGAACATCCGTTACAAATGCGTGGCTGTTGTATAGAAAACATTTAAATCTGATAGAACCAAGGCAAAAGCATATTCCTCTTATAAAATTTCAAATAGAAGTTGCCCAAGAGCTTTTAAAGTGTACTGCCAATACTTCATTCGAAAAAAATAGAGGTCGACCATCGAATGTTGAAAGGGATAGCTCAATAGTATCCCCAGGCTCTCCATCAAGCAGTGGATCTTCGCATCAGTCTATAAAGTACAAGTTCCAGCCGAATCCTTCAGACTCACAACGATATGATAAAGTTGAACATTGGGTAATATTTGGTGAAAAGGGCGTTGCAGATTATGCAAGACAGGAACTCCAATGTCCAAAAGCCTTAAATGCAAAGTTCATCTTTGCTGTAATAACAATAAAATCAGTTTTTTGTCTTATCATATGTAATTTTTCAAAATTAATAAAAATAATTGTAAGTTGGCTTCAAAGAAAAATTATGTTGTTTTGTATACCACCATGGCCCAACGTTACTCACAAGCAACTTCCGTAGCCTTCAAACCAATGGGCGTAGCAACTCAAAATTTTAAATTTTTTAAATATTTACAAAAAGATTAGAAGTAAAAAAAAAATTTTCAGTCTACAGATAAAAAGTTGGGGCCGAAAGGGTTAAAGCGTCTAAGCGCATTTCGACTTCTCAAAACTGTAGTAGTGGCTCTGTGATGTTTTGGAACGCTATTAGCTAATACAATCGGATGCAAGATTTGAGATCACAGGAATACAAAGGGCTACTTAAGCTTATCGGATGAAATGTTATTAACCTTTTTGGAGCAAGAGCCGGACCTGGACACCAAACATTTTAAGAGCCAGTCGTGGTTGGTAAATTAAGAAGAAGAATATCCAGCTTTTAGTACGGCCAGCGCGTTTTCCGGACATGAATCCAATTGAAAACATGTGGGGTAACCTTGCACGTCGAGCTTCGAGGAGCTTCGAAAAGCTGTTACTTAGGAATGGACCAAAATATTGGATTCAGAGTTCGAAATCATGATTAGTGCCATCTGGTTAGGTATTTTTTAGCTCATATATAAGCCTAGAGGGTTTTTATTTAATAGAGTTGACAAATAAAGCTGTTAACATAAACAGATTAATCCTAATCTCGCCTCCGCCCTAATTAGGAGAAATTTTTTATGATATGCTCCGACTCACATCAGTTGGGCGGAGGCAAAGATATACAATTATTGGGAAGATAAATGTGATAAAATATTATATACATTTAGCGACATCGAAACGTCAGAAGCTAATAAATGGTACAAATCGTTATATAACATACACATTATTCGAAACGGGTCATGAGACTCAAAATTAGATCTACTTATAGTTAAGAAAATTGGCCGGAACTGTCTTGTAGATCTAGGTGGGATGGAAAAATTAATTCGGCTCAGTAGAAAACTAGAGTCAATTTGACCGTTTATTAGCTTATGAAGGAACATAACTCCGTGACAGGTTCTACGATCTTGCAAGGATGGTAGGCTTAATAGACGAAGTCTGTCCACATACGATGGCAGGCGACAATAAGGCCCTGATATGTTGCATACTGTGGTGACCATACGCATGAGCAGTACTCAAGTATAGGTCGGACAAGTGAAACGTAAAGAAGCTTAGTGGTGTATGGGTCATCAAATTCCTTAGACCAGCGTTTAACAAAAGCGTCCATAATTAATAGATTTTTTATTTATCCTTATTCTGCATTCTTTATATTTTTTTCAAGACTGGCTTTATTTAAATTTCGCAGTAAAAACAAAACAAACAGACTTAAAACAAGGATATCGCAACATAAGTCCGATGACAAACTCCGACACCAAACGACCATACAGAAAACAGCACTCGCGACACACTGTATGGAGAGCGGACACTCACCGAATTTCGAAGAGACCAAAATCGTACAGCAAGAGAGTAACTACAAAAAGCGTTTCACTCTTGAAATATTAAATATAATAAATACAACAACAGAAAAAAGGATGAACTTTAAAACAGACACCGATAACTGCGCGCACATTTACGGACATCTACTCAACAGACATTAGCTTAGTATTAAACTACACGTTAGACGGTACAGACGTGTTAAATAATGTATGTTAAAAATGTCCAAGATTTTGTTACAAATATTTTGTTATAATTGGTGAATTGTTCTTTGTAGTGTCCCTGAAGACAGATGCCGATGTGCATCCGAAATATATTGAAAACCAACACAAACTGAGTTTTTTCTTCTTGACCTCGAGCCAGCAAGCATCAAATTCTACAATTAGAAAGGTCGCTAACCAACAACTCTAAACTTTTTTTTAGAAAAAATGCTTTTACTTTAATAAAAATATTTGATATTGTTGATTCACCTTAAATTAAGCACGTTTTAATCAGTTTTGTCAAAAAAAAATAGTAGAGCATGTTTTAAACATTTTTTTGCTGAACAAAATAGAGGTGGCTTGTCTCTCTTCTCTCAACAAAGTTGCATTGCAAATTTATTGTAGTTGTTCTAAAATTCATTTTGTGCTTTGGTATTTCATTCCACGCAGCCGTAAGATCAGTCTGGGCTCCCCTGGTCTACATTTTGTCAGTTCTTAACCTCTGGCACTAAACATAACCACAGGGGAAACTAACCTACGGCATTATAAGAAAACTGCCTCAAATAAGAATTGGAAAATCGCTATTAGATAAAATAATCTAAAATTCAAAGGAAGGTTCCGTCCCGGTAGTTAATGTTAATGAATCCAAAAGTTGCGGTTTAAAAATTCATACACCAAAAAAAAAATTTTGTATTATGCTCAATTTGATACACGTATCAGTTTTTGGTATCAAAATAATGCTTGAAATTGTCAAATTGATATTTTGGGTATATATTTGATCTGAAGCCTTTTAAATTGATACGAAAATGGATTCATATGAAACTACACATTTTCAATGTCAATAAGTATCAGTTCGAAATGTTAAACTCTTTGAAGCTTGAATTGTAATTTGATGTGTTGTGATTCGAGACTGATTCGAAGAGGAAAAAGCTATGGATGAACTTAGCTTTACTTTGAACGGACATTCCCTCAGATGATGGAGGTAAATTTTTGCAGCTTTTTGAAGTTGCTTTGATGACGCCCCAAGCGAGAGGTATGAAACAAAAACAGCTACAGAAAAGGCGTTTTTCACGTTTTCACTCAAGTTTTCTGCGAATGCGTAAAGATCTACATGCATGGGTTAAAGCATGAGTCACCTTATTAAAGTGACTTCTAACTAAACAACATCCCAACAATGTTTTCCATAGTGAAGTGTTCACACCAGATGATTTCTTTTCATTAGTGTAATCGATTATTGGGTTCCACGTCTATTCAACTTTTTCGACGGGTTAATTGGCCAAAAACCCCAAACAGTGAAAAAAAAGTCAACACACGTCTGCTAAGTCATGTCAAATTTACATGTAATAATAAATTAATTATTTTGTTTTGTGTTGAATTGACGTGTTGAAATTGTTTTGTGTTCAATTAACGTGTGAACTTTGTGTTTGGTGAACATCGCATTAGTGTTGTCCCATAGGTGTGTTGAAATTGTTTTGTGTTGAATTTGTTTGTGTTGAATTGACGGATTGTTGAATTGTGTTGTTGGGTGAGATGAGTGTTTTATAGACGTGTCACCGATTATTGGTGTATCAAATGAAATTGGAAATTGATAGACCTAGTATTATATTGGTCCAATAAAACTTATAGAAAAAGGTGTTAGCCTGATACAAGTTAGTATCAATTTGATATTCTCGTAATATCATTTTAATACTTTCGAAAATATTAACTTTTGTCTTGGAGTATCAAAGGGAGTTTGATACTCAACAGTTTAAAATTTATGACTTAAAAGTGTCATTTTGATAATTACTTTTTTTGGGTGTAGTTAAACTGGTTGCTTTTGAACAAGGCTGTCGTTTTAGTTTAGAACCTCGAACCTTTTCAATTGCTTACCACCCAAAACCATCTATAATTATAAATCTGTAGGACCGATTGACTGACATACAATCCACTGTTAAACTGCCTATACTAGAGATCTAAGATTGGGCATAGACCTTTGATTAGTTCTGCAGGCGTGCACTAAACAGAAATTTTGGAAAATTGGTTCGCGAAGTGGGTGAACACGCCCAAGTAAAGGTATGTATGGGGAAAATTAATAAGCTATTGCCAAGCTGCGCTAAGCTGAAGAGAGAGAGAGTGAGAGAGGGAACTACTCACACTCACAGATATTAGGTATGTGTTGCCATAAGTATGAGGTGGTCCCTTTCTCAAAGGCTGTTTTTATTGTATGCTGGCAAATAAGTGCGAGAGAGAAGTGAAAGCTTTTAAAAAGCATCGTTAGTGTAAGTAAAAGGCAGAGGAATGAGGGGTTTCGGAAAAGAGTGAAGAGCGCAGGAAGAGAAAGCGGGCGAGAGGAATGAGACGGAACAAGAAAGAGTGAAGAGCGTTGGAAGACGAAGGGGGGCGAAAAAAAAGAGTCAAGAGCTGTGGAGGATGACGTGGGGATTGAAGAGTTTAGTTCGTTTATGTCGAAGATTTATCAAAAAATATTGTCTTTTTTAATTTTTGGGAAAGACTTAGGAATCTATACTTTCCAGCTGTGGGCCCTCCCGCGAACCTTTACAACGGGTTAAACTCTGATCGAACCTTAAACAGGATATTTGAGGTTTTAAGGACTTTTTCACTCAGTACTCACCAGCTCATCGGCATGCGGATCTGTCCAATAATGATCGGCGGTTTTGGCACGCGTAAACTCCAGCGCACAGGGACCCACCAGCAGGGAGCTGAGTATGGATCCATAATCCGGATCGGCCACTAAAGAATCCCGATCATAATAGCTACTGGCATTGCACACCAGATACTCAATTATTTTGGTCAAGCGCTTCTCATACAATGCCAGGCGTATCCAGAGATATCTGCGGGTAGATGGGATATAGCACTTGCCGGATTTGTTTCCTAACTTACTTCATGCTGGCCAGCGACATGCACGAATTGCTGGCACTGACGCTGACCGACGCCGAGGCGCTGGAGGATGTGTTGGCTATGACGGCGGTGGTGGACATGGAATTGCTGCTGCTCTTCTTGAGCATGGGCGGCCGATTGAAGCTGTCGCTGCTGGATGAGGAGCGTTTGTTCGGATCACTGGCCTCAATCTCTTGCACCATTTTGCTAATGTGCTCCGCCTCCGGACAAGTCTTGGCTATCTTGTGTAGCAATGCGGTGGTCGATGAGGTCTTGAACAGCCCCAAAGCACGTCGTCGCAGTCCCTGACTGAGACAGGCTTCGACAGCGCCGCATAGCGAGGTGACCGAGCTGCTCTCCTCGTGTACGTACTTCTTGGTCACCGCCTCCTCCATTAGCTGTTTGACCTCCTTCTTGACGCTGGCTATCAGCCGCTCCTTGTAGTCCATGCCGTCTGCAAGAGAAAGCAAGTTCATCAAAGCGAATCTCATAAAACTAAGCCCCGCGGGGCCTTAAAACGAAATCACAGCAACCACCCCACAAGCCGCCTTAACCAAATCCTGGGCTGCAATCCGATATGTTCAACATGTGTTGACAGTCGCCACGAAATTAAAACATACGTTTTTCCCTGCCTGTCACTGACCAATTTCATAGACTGGCAAAAACAATTTCCAAGCTCGAGCAGGAAAAATTATTATCAGAATTTGTTTGCAAATAATTTCTCCAAGTGCAGGAGCCGGACAGTCCACCTACATAGTTGGTAGCCTCCCCCGCTTGATGAATGCTAATGGCATTTGCACTCAAAATTCATGATGGCTTCCGGCTACGTATAATTTCATTTTCATTAATTGTTTTCCATTTTGTCCCGTCCTGCTGGCGCATCACCAGGAGGCGTGAAGCGGACAGGGACCGACACGGAGCGAAGTGACAAATGAATACAGATATGAGTTTCGCGCTGAAGCTGTAACAGGACGGCACAGTCGGATGATGAATGATGGGTGGTGGGTGGATGAGAGCAAGAATGCTGGACATATGTACATGGCACAAATTGACATTAACTGAGCACGAGCTCATATACATGGTACGTATGTATGTTGGGCAGCATGCGGAGTACCTTCCAGCTTAAATGGCAAATGTTGAGGGATAAAAATGAAGCTGAAGATGAAGACAGAGCACCCACTGGCTGTGGGAAAATTGTATTATATTTTCGTCTTAATTAAAATTAGGGACTAGAGGAAGCTGGAAGCTTAAGCTAGGTCTTAACCCACCAAATTTGGTATCAACAGTTTGTCTTGACTTAAGAAGAGGCCACTCGGTACATACTTTGCTTAGTTTAAGCAGGTAGGTCAGCTCCTAGTTTTGGAAACCAATTATCAAATGGATCAATTTAATTGTCTGTTTCTAAATATTAGGCTACTGCATCATTGGTAAGACGATCCTTCGCATTGAATTAAAGGTTGGTGTAAGTAAAAGGCAGAGGAATGAGGGGTTTCGGAAAAGAGTGGAGAGCGCAGGAAGAGAAAGAGGGCGAACCTTTAAAATGTATGATTTCCCAAAACAGAACCCGTATTGTACCTTTGGAAGTCGGCTGATGTCATTTTTTCAAAAACTTTTTTCCAGAAGTATTGTTCATTTTTTCTCAGATTGGCTGGAAAAGGGCTTGTTTTAGAGATGGACGCTGGATCTACGGGTAATATGACATCACAAGATTAACTTATGTTTCCAAAACGTTTAGTTTAATGTAATTTCGAATTAAAAAAGAACATTTGAACTTAGTATCCCGGGAAAGAATAATGCTAAAAAGGCTTCATTTAAAAATTCCTAAATTCTAGAACAAAATAACCCCCCAAAACTTAAAAAAAGAAAACGATATAAGGGTTTGATGAACTAGTGTGCGAGCTCTAAAAGTATGACAAACTTCAAGTGTCTCTCCCGACCTACTGGACCAAACTTTCTTTGCAATTTTTAAGACATATCAATTTTCGAACTCCACAAATTCACAAAACTTAAACTTCCCAAACATATAACAAAAGTAGGTAGCTCTGAAGTTGGAACCCGAATCGAATCCCAACAGAAGCTGATTTATTTGTACTGCTCTAGCTCTTCCTTGTATCACATTCTCGATAGAAAGAACTTTCAGCACATTGAGAAGGTTGTGGTTCTAGTCCCAATTGGGGCGGGCGGTTGTTATACCCTGTACCAATTGAAAGGAAGTTGTGCAAATGTATGTAACAGGGAGAAAACGGAAGCGTAAGTTAAAGTCGGCTCTAACCAAAGTTGATATACCCGTTACTCATGAAAAAACATGTTTAACAGTGTTCCTGCGTTCCTTAGGGTGTCCATCCGAAAAGTATGCAACATTTTTTTTAGCGGGGGGTGCTTGGTTCACTTTTTTGCTCATAACTTGAGAACCGTTCATCCGATTTTTATCATTTCTTTGGCAAATCGATTCATTTTCATTGCTAATTACTAACTATCTCTAAAAGGTACGAATCGTCAATCTGCAAAACTGTACGAGATATAAGTTTTTTTCCAAATTGCAGGGGCGGGAGGGGGCGTGGCCAAAATTTGAAACAAACTTGATTTGCGTGCAGATAAAAGAAGCATTTGTCCCATACATGTCAAACCTCTATCTCTTACCATCTCTGAGATCTAGGTGTTCATACAGACGGACGGACAGACGGATATGTCTATATCGACTCGGCTGTTGATGTTGATCAAGAATATATATACTTTATATGGTCGGAAATGATTCCTTCTGCCTGTTACATACATTTGCACGACTTTAGTATACCCTTTTTACTCTACGAGTAACGGGTTTAAAAATGTATTGAGCCCATCGTTACAATTCTTTAAATACTTAGGCTCCTTCTGCGTCAATGCACGATTTTCAAGCATTGAAAGCGTGACGAAAGACATTCTCCGGATTAGCCTTGAGAGCATTTTCGGCTTGCGTTGCGCGAAAATGCCTGTCCTGACTCTCCAGGAGCTCGGAGACAACTGACCAGCCGCTCGTTCGTTAGCTAGGAACGCCCTCTACCGAATCCAGTTGGTGCGCGCACGCTCCGAAGTACTTTCCAGACAATCCTTGATTCGTACACCAATAATGCTAAGACGCTGACGGATTGCTGTAAGTCAGTGATGCCCAAACACACACTATCAAGCTTTGTGAAACACGAAGTAACCGTCATTATGACAAACAAACAAATGTATATGCGTGCTATTTATAAAGCACACGTATTCTCTCTCTCTCTCTATGCGTGCGTCGGCTTCATATCACATGGGATAGGCAAATGATATTTTGGGCACCACTGCTGTAGATTCTTAAATCCGATTCTTAGAGCTGACAAACTGGCAAGCCTTGTTCGAGCTTGTCAAAAGAGATAAAACTTGAATGGACGACGTTTTACCTAAAACGTACCAGAGTAGAGATAACCGGCCCCTTTCGTGTAAACAAATTTATATGAAAGGTTTGCTATGTAGATCTAGTCGTCCTTGCTACGTATTGATCAGCTTCCATTTTGCTACGAAGCTGAATTCACTTGAGATTTTACTTAGATCTGATCTAATAACCCGTAGATATGATTGTCACCTTCCATATAGCCTTTTTAAATGTGTTCAACGTACAAACGCTTATACTAAAATTAAAGGGTCGAATATCTTATTTCTTATGTTAACAATACTTGGTCGATGCAACCAACCCTTAAATAGACACCCTCTTATAAGTTTAAGTTTAAGTAAGAAAGTTTGGACTTTGTAAAATGTTAGAATAAACAGAATGAATTTTTAGAGTCTACAAAGCCAAACTTTCCAATGGAAATGTGAAATCAATAAAGTTTACACTAAAAGTGTCCTAAATACTTTCTCAAACTTGTCATTTGGATTAAGACGATAATTGAAATATCATAACATTGGCTATAAATTTAATGGACTTTCGTTTGTTTTTTGGTCAGCTCTGTGCACCCTTTCAAGGTTACCCTGTATCACGTTGCGTATACGTGATGTTCAGCTTTGAACTTGATTTCCTGCAATAAAAATGAAAATGATTTTTCTACAACTTTTGTTGACCTACGATCCTTAACATTCCCTTTGGGATAAGCCAACACTGGCACAGGCGAGGTAACCTTAAGACCTTATCAAGGTCGACACATCATTATCATCATCATCATCATCATTATAGACGTGCTCTGCCATTCCCAAAGGCTTCTGAAAGTTAATTTTGTTGCCAGTGCCAGAGCGTCATTAAAAAACAACCAAGAGCGGGAACTAAGAGAGCAACATAGTGGGGGTGCGGGTGCGGGTGCGAGTATGTGACATGGACCCACCACCCGACCCTCCCGACCGTCCCTCCCGACCGACAATTATCTGTGCGTTATTTACTTTCATTTGCAGCGCCAACAGAAGGCAAAATACACAAACAAATAAACAAATAGACAAATAAAACTTTGCCCTCTCAATCTCTTGCTATTTACACTTGCACTTGCTCCTCCATGCTTCTGCATGTTGGTTGAAAATTAAGTTATTAAAACTTTTGCTCTCGTATGTGGCTTCCGGTCATTTAAATAACAAAAGACCTGCAATTAAACCTTCAGCCCTCCCCCCTCCCCCAAGGACACCTTTGGAGCGTTTGTTGCACTGCCATGGGGGTTTTAAGCGGCGACACAACTACGACAAGTACTTACTATGGCGACAACTCCGTCGGTGTCCCAGACAGCGCATTGTCGCCATAATCATTTCAATACACATAATGGAACTCAGCTGGCAACAGCATTTAAGCATATGCTGCTAAGGTGGGTCATTCGGACACTTCCCGGCGGGGGGTGCGGGGTGGAGCAATTAAATCGACGGGATAGAAAGCTGCTCAAACTTATTTCAAATGAAATTGGTCCATGTCAACAGCAGAAAGCGACAAAATTTTAAACGAGAAAACATTTTAGTAAATGACTCTAAATCAGGAATGCCCACGGGATGTCCTCAAAATACTAAGGTGAAAGAGATTATTTGGATGTTGTGACCATCATCATCAGTCACCATTTCGAAAAATCTGTGGAGGCCGCTTCCACATGGGAGTAGTTAGGAGTTGTTTTCCCAGTATTATTTTACTGATGGGCTGACACCAAGGATTTGAATCTGGTTTGCAGTCTCCAACTTGACGATTTAAAAACAATTTATTGATTCTAAGACTTGGATGCCCCATGTCCCATACACACATGCCAGCGCGTTAGCCTAGAGAGTCAGGACAGGCATTTTCGTGCGACGTGTTTCTGTGAGTGGTGCAAGCCGAAAATGCAGCGCGATTAAATTCTGTGTGAAACTCACTAAATCTGCGCCGGAGGCGTTTGATATGATCAAGCAGGGTTACCCAGATGCTCGGCCAGGCCTTTT
Organism: Lordiphosa clarofinis; assembly: GCA_018904275.1. Taxonomy (NCBI): domain Eukaryota; kingdom Metazoa; phylum Arthropoda; class Insecta; order Diptera; family Drosophilidae; genus Lordiphosa; species Lordiphosa clarofinis. The sequence continues at coordinate 343,333 of JAEIGQ010000157.1, read as the reverse complement.
TGGAGGGCCAGGAAGAGGTCGCCGATGAAGATCATCCTGAAAGCCTTTAGACTTCGACAAATACCCGACAATGTGACTCGTGTGCGCAAAGTTTTGAATTCAAACCGTCGACAAAAAATTCGATTAATTTACCAAAATCTGTGGTTCATGATATTGTGACGGGGCATTTCAACATGCTTAAGGTGTGCGCGAAGATGGTCCGAAAAGTGCGCACTGACGACCAGAAATTGCGGCGTGTGTCAAGGCCGGCATCATAACGCTTTCGCATCCGCCCTACAGCCCAGATGTGCCGACGATTGGCTGAACAGTTTTTTTTTAACAGGACCGAGTCCTATTACTTTCCGGACAAACCATGTATACTTTAAAGGGTTAGAAATGTTTTCTTCTCCCTGTTACATACGTTTGCACAACTTCCTAATCCCCTTTTGCCCATTTTCAATTGGTACAAAGTATAACAACAGCCCACCTTTATTGGGACTAGAACCACAACCAGATAGAATTGATTTTGCATCAAAATGTCAATTTCGTTAAAAGTGGCACTTGCGATGTTTTCGCGCATCTGATGTGAAACATCTTTAATTTCGGTACGGACAATTTTAGTAGGAGTAAAATTTGATTTGAGCGTCACGTGACTCTGACGCCAACCATATTATGTTGCTGTGTTTGCTTTGTTCAGTGGCTCGGCACACACACACAAGACGGTTGGAATAGTGATGGCATGGGGAAGATTGGTGATGGGGGGCTGAGGGAGATGCACAGAAGAGTTTAAGATCACACACACACACAGCCAACATTTCATTTACAGTTCTTTGCCTATGGCTCAGCCAAAAAAAAAAACACAAAACAGAGACACTTACACAGAAAAAACGAGAGCGTAAGTTAAAGTCGGCTCTAACCGACTTCGATATACCCGTTACTCATGAAAATACATGTTTAACAGTGTTTCTGCGTTCCTTAGGGTGAACATCTGAAAAGTATGCAACACTTTTAGAACTCGGCTATTTTTCAAATTTTTGCTCATAACTTGAGAACCGCTCATCTGATCATTATCATTTCTTTGGCAAATTTATTCGTTTTGCAAATTACTAACTATCTCTAGAAGGTAGGAATCGTCTATCTTTAAAACTGTAGGAGATATAACGTTTTTTCCGAATTGCGGGGGCGGGAGGGGGCGTGGTTAAAATTTGGAATAAACTTGATCTGCCTGCAAGTATAAGAAGCATTTCTCCCATACATGTCAAACCTCTATCTCTTACCATCTCTGAGATCTAGGTGTTCATACAGACGGACGGACGGACGGACGGACGGACGGACAGACGGACATGGCTACATCGACTCGGCTGTTGATGCTGATCAAGAAAATATATACTTTATATGGTCGGAGATGATTCCTTCTGCCTGTTACATACATTTGCACGACTTTAGTATACCCTTTTTACTCTACGAGTAACGGGTATAAAAACGTCGAGATATTTTCAATCTTTTAAATCTTGGAGTAAGCCCGGCCCGAGCTTGAAATTTCAATCTCGATTTTCAGGATATTCTACACAATTCAATCTTTTAAGGATTGGTCCATTCCTTCCGAGCTTGTATCATTCCAAATGTGCTTACTACAATCCCTTTCGAGATCACATGCCCATACATTAGAGAGCGAGAGCGAAGAAATATAAGTAGCCTTTCAGACACGCTGAAACAACCAATGGGTATGGTGGTGTGCGATGAGATGCCGTTCTATTCCTGTTCAGTGCGAATGGTCTTGTGTTCGAGTCCCAGTGGAGCCAAAAATTTTTATATTTATTTCTTTGTTTTTCAGAAGTCTTAAATTAACCGAAACTGGTGTGGGTGGTCTTTAAAGTGTATGAGGATGTCCTATGGCAAATGGCATGGCGGCGGAGGAAAGGGAGAATAGTTATCTCTCCTGAGATCAAATCAATCTTACATATCGAGCTTAAGTTAATCTAGAATAGCCATAAAATGATCCAGATTTGGGATTAAATTGTGCTCGAATTTTTTGCACAATTCAATCTTTCATAGGATTACCCCGGGATATATGTAATCCTTCTTAGGATTAATAAAGTCGGATCAACTCAATCTTATTTCAGATCAGGTCAATCATATCCGGGATTACGTTGTTTTCATTACCGCTTGAGATTGATTTGATCCCATATGGATTGATTTTTTTTTTCAGTGTAGAAACAACGGGAGAACAATAGAGAGCGTACTCCCACAACTTTTGCTGTAAACGCGAGAGGGAGAGTGAGTGCTCATGGTTTTCTTCTTCTGACAAACTGCTATTGATGATTTGTATACCAAGGTGAGAGCTTCTTTTTGATGTGAAACATCTTTAATTTCGCTACGGACGATTTTAGTAGGGGTAAAATTTTATTTCAGCGTCACGTGACGCTGACGTCATTCATATTTTGTGTTGTTTCCCGGCAAAAACACTTGAGAATGGTCAGAGGGGAAAGCGAAGAGATAGGAAAGATGCTGAAGAGGGGCAGCTGGGTGGGTTCTGGGAAAGATGTGGGTGAGATCTTGGTGGGATCTTAGTGGGATCTGGTGGTATTTGAGAGGGTTTCGTTGGAGTCTTATATGGGCGGGATCTGGGTTGTATCGGAGTGAGAACAGGGTGGGATCTGGTTAGGATTTGACTGGGATCCGGCTGGGATATGGATTGGATCAGGGTAGAATCGTGGTGGGATATGGTTGGGATCTGGATGGGGCCTGGGTGGGTCTGAGTTGGATTTCGATAGGTTAAATCTGGGTGGGGTATTGGTTAGATCTGGTTATGACCTTTGTGGGATCAAGGTGGTTTCTGGGAGGGATCTGGGTGAGATCTAGGTGGGATATGGGTAGAGATATGGGTAGAGAGGGATTTGGGTGGGATCTAGAATCTTACCTTGAGTGAAACATCAACATTTATCTACGGATCAGTACAATAGTCAAGACTATCTGGAAAAATGAAAGAACTCTGCAACACGTGATCTTGTTGTTGGGTTTTTAACTCTCTTTTAGTTTTCTTCTTTCGAAAGAGTGCCTTTGCTGATTTATATACCTTTAAGCTAAGCATCATGTTTCACATCAAAGCCTCGGGAGTGTTTACGACACTCATTCCTTTTTTTTATACCCTTGGAGAGGGTATATTAAAATTGTCCGGATGTTTGTAACGCAGGGAAGGAAGCATCTCCGACCACATAAAGTATATATATTCTTGATCAGCATGACGAGCTGAGTTGATATAGCCATGTCCGTCTGTCCGTCCGTCTGTCCGTCTGTCCGTCCGTCTGTCCGTCCGTCTGTCCGGTTGTCCGTCTGTTTCTATGCTATCTCCTCCGTCAGTTTTAAAGCTATCTTAACCAAACTTTGCACAAAGTCTTTTGGTATAAATACGCTGCACATTTGTCGGAACCGGCCGGATCGGATGACTATAGCATATAGCTGCCATAGGAACGATCGGTTGAAAAACTAGTTTTAGTAAGAAAAACTTTTTTGTTTTCAATACTATCGCTCTCAACGCTCGTATTTATAAGTTTTCAATGATTTCACATAATTTCGCCAAGGCTTTTCGAAATCGGACAACTATATAGTATAGCTCCCATACAAAAGTTAGGTCTGAAAAAAAGTCTTAGTGAGAAAAACTTTTTTGTTTTCAATGTTATCGCTCCCAACGCTCGTACTTATAAGTTTTCAATGATATCACACAATTTCACCAAGGCTTATCGAAATCGGACCACTATATAGTATAGCTGCTATACAAACTGTCAGGCATATATCAAGCTCCAAGGGTATATAAACTTCGGTCGAGCCGAAGTTAGCTTGCCTCTATTTTTTAACTATTTGTTTTTGATCTATCGAAACATTTCTGCTCTTTTGTTAACCTTTTGGAATTTTGTACGTTTTTTTCTTAATTTTTGGGAATAATTTGATTGTTTAATAGGTAGTATTTGCTGTCACGTTCAACAAGTGTTTTTTGAACACTTTTGTGAACTTACAAGTATTCGATACTGACACAGAATGTAGGAATTGTTCTACAAGAAACTGTACAATTAATATTTAGGAAACATTTTCACTGCATCCATTGGCCGTAAGTCCTTAGTACCAGAAAAGGCCAGTTGCCATTATGCAATCTACGGTTCTTTGTTTCAAAGCAAACGTAATTAATGTGCTGCGTCTTATGGATTTCTACGAATTGCATTTGTGTCAATTTCGCAGAAACAAGACTTCAAATAGAAACTGAGGTTCATTTAAAATAATCATAGTGGAGGGAAAAAAATGAACTGATATCGAATTTCACTGATTTGGGGGAGGAGAGTTGGGTAAATTTACTTTGAAATCCATTCATGTCCCTAAAGGATTATTCTACATTTTAAATGCAAATTCGCGCAGCAAAATCAATTTCAGTTTCTCCTCCCTCGTAAATTCATTACTGATGGCTTAAAACGGGCTCTAGGGGGACTTTAATTATGAAACAAACTCCTCGAGCTTTGTGTGGCAGGTGAAAGATTCTAAAATAAATCCGCATATTTCTATATTAAGATGAAAATTATTTTTGCTCTTTTTTTGTGCCGGGTTTTTTGTTTCCTCCTGGCTGGAGACTCAAAATGTGTTTTGACCCTTGAATGTCATGGCCCCTGTGCCTAATGTCCTGTCCACAAATAAGGAACACATTCACATGCACATTCTAAGCGAAAACGTTATTGGCAACTACAGAGGATGCTAGTGGACATTTTGATTTGTGTGCTTACAATTGAAGATTAACCAAAATGAGCTCATAACTCATACGCAGTGTGGCCTATATTCATATAATTTATTCATTTATAAAAAGTTGGCCTGGATTTGATTAAGAAATAATTTGCCCTAGTAAGAAATGGTAAACATCAGTATGACTAATTATGACTTTTTGAATGGTCGCTCGTAAAATTGTGGAAAATATTTGATGAGAAATTAAATCAAAATAAAAACCAGAATTTTTCCCGTTTTGCCGTTTGTCAGCGGAGCTACGATATAACATGGCGTGCTGTGTGAGTTTATCAATCTGACAACTATTTTTATAGAATTAAGATAAACACTTAATTAGGCCAAGGGACCCCGCAATTTCCCGTAACCCAGGCCCGTACGTGACATTGCTGTTGGCCCTGGCCAAATGAGTTTTTGGCTGTGGGGTTGGGTTTGGCGCTTATCAGCACAATCCAAGCCCGCATATAGATAACTAAGTAAGTACATACACGCACACACATACACAGTACTCTTTCGTACATACCTTTTTGTATGTTTCTGAGTGTGTGTATATATTTAGAAACTGCGACTGTTTCAGTTTCCAAACATTAATTACAGTCTAATGTGTTGTACATATTGTTCAAGCTTCTACACACAAACTGCATTAACATTGTGTGTTGCCGCAGACCAGATACTGGCAAAAATAAAAAGTTCGCATTTTGCCTGTCCTGCAGGTAACACCTGAGTTGGCTTTTAAAGCTTTTGAAGCAGACCTGAAAGAAAACCAAAATGGAAAAAAAATAAGGAAGTTTAATTGCATTTCTATCTCACTCTCATTGTCCTTTGGGCAGATGTGTGCCACTTTGCGACATATCCAGGGGGTAAGAAAGCATTTCGTTTGTTAGATTTTATAAAATTTAATTCTGGGTGGGATACCATAAAGTTTTTTTAGCTAGAATATGCGTGTAACAAAAGATCAGCGTGACTTGAGTCAAGCATCTTGTCTGCTTTTGCGCTAAGCGAGTCTCGCACTTGTTGCGCCGTAAGCGCCTGTAAGCATGGATTTTCTTGTTGTTACTCACTTTGGCGGTACGGAGAGGAAAAAAAACTGTTTCTTTTTTTAAATATGTATTACACAGGCCAACAAAATGACCATCTTTGTGAGATGCAGCCCTGTTGATTTAAAAATATGATTAGTTTATGTTAACTTATTCCAAAACTGGTTCCGGTTTCGCTGCATCAGCTCTTGTTTCCAAGATATAGCGGAAAACCGAAAATCTTGAATTTTTGGCACTCTAGGATTTATGGAGGCCACACTAGGCAGAAATGTCTGAGTTCTCTCAATGGTATATAAATGAGCAAGGGCACTCTTTCGAAAGAAGAAAATTAACGGGGAGTAGATATACCAGAAACAAGATCAATTGCTGCGCTGTTTCTGCTAGGATACCACCAAGGTGAAATCCCAGATCCCAATAATTTCCCTCCCAGATACACCCAGATCTCTTCCGGATACTACCCAGATACCACACAAATCCCAGCAAGATCCCACAATGGCTTCACCAAAATCCTACTCAGATCCATTCCAAAACCCATCTAGATCACACAAAGGTCTTACCCAAATCCAACCAGATCCCGCCCAGAACCCATCCAAATCCTATCCAGACTATACCCAAATCCCAACCAAATCTTACCCAGATACCACCCAGATCCAACCCCGATCTCACTCAGAACCCTCCTAGATCCCGTTGAGATCCCATCCAGAACCCAACCAGATGCCGACCAGCTTCCTCCCAGATCCCTTCCAGATCCCACCCAGATCCCTTCCAGATACCTCCCAGATCCCACCCAAATCTTTTCCAGATCCCACCCAGATCCCACCAAGATACCACCCTGGTCCCACCCAGATCCTACCCAGATTCCTTCCAGATTCCACCTAGATCCCGCCGAGATCCCAAGTCAAATCCTACCCAGATCCCCCAAAGATCCCACCTAGATCCCGCCCGGATCCCACCCAGATCCCACCAAGATCCCACCCTGGTCCCACCCAGATCCTACCCAGATTCCTTCCAGATTCCACCCAGATTCTTTAAAGATCCTACCTAGATCCCGCCGAGATCCCAGTCAAATCCCACCCAGATCTCGGCCGTATAAGACTCCCCCAACCCCTTTCAAGTACCACCAGATCCCCACTATGATCCCACCAAGATCTCAACCAGATCTTTCCCAGAACCCACCCACTTGCCCCTCTTCAGCATCTTTTCTACCTCTTCGCTTTCTCCTCTCTTGTGTGTTTGTCGGGAAACTTCACAAAATATGAACGACGTCAGCGTCACGTGACGCTGAAATCAAATTTTACTTCTACTAAAATCGTCCGTACCGAAATTAAAGATGTTTCACATCAAAAAGGCAAATGTTTAATTACATTTCGGGAGTATATCGATTTCAATTATAGCATTAGCTCACCTTGGAGAGAATTCAATACCGTGATCATAAATGGATACTTTGTGTGGAGCAAAATGGAATGCACCAAACATCCAAAAGGACTTGGTCATTGAGAGTGACATTGACAATTGGAGGAAAAATATACTAAACAAACCTCTAACTAGAAAAATCAGATTGTTTTACCACCCCTCCATATATTTGCAAAAAACTTTCCTCCTTGAGTTTGGAAAATATTAAGGCTGGTGTTTTTAGCGAACCTCAAATTCGCAGGTAAATAAAGATAAAACATTTGCTGAATCCGAGACCCTGCCTAAACTGGGCTAATACAAGAGCTGATTGTACAAAACCAATGATACAGTTTTGTTCAGTTCAGTCTATATTAACATAATCTGATAAAAATAAACCTGCACCAAAATCACTGTTGGGCTGTGTTGTCAGAGTTATGAAGTTCCTCGTCCCCATTCTCATCGTAGGCCTCATTGGGCCTATTAGCTTAAGGTAACTAGGGGGGGACCTTATAATCGACGCAACATTTCGCGTGTTCTACGCATTGTTCTACGTAGCCTAATCTAGCTGGCAGTTGTCAAAATATCGAGTGCACTAGCTGCTCAGTTGGTCGATTTAAGAAATAGTTATGTACTGAGTTACAAAAAAGCCACAATACAGCTTCCAGTTCGATTGTTTGGTTTGAGATTATTGGCACAGCCCTGCCTTTGTGTGTGTGGTCAGGTCGGTAACATGAGATAAAACCCACGGACATAAAGCCCATATGAAAATAAGTCGTAGTGTACATCGAAATGTAACTCAGATTTGATATGGGCGATAAGTCCGCATACAAATCGGACATAATGCCCACATTTTTTCGGACTTAGGGCCCATATAAATATTTGAATGCAGTGTCAGAGCACAGCTAACAATGTGAAAATATAAATTTAAAAAAATTTAAAAAAAGGCTTGCAAACTTAAAAGATTAGAAGAAGCAGGACGACAAAATATGATCAATTTTACTGGGAAGACCAGTAACGTCCAAGACAACCATCTGGTGAGATCAATTTGTCATTACAAGGGAGCTTCTCCAACTGCAATGGGTGGAATTGAGCCATTGGATTAACAGTCAACATACCACAGTATAAGGAAAATTATGTACTTTTCATGGCATCGCTCGTCGAAGACATTTCGAAGACATTTACAAGAACCAACCGCATGCCGACGCTGAGATCAAGAGTAGGCAATTTTTAACAACACACAATGCGATTTATTTTACAAAAGGCACGCGCTGGTCAAAAGTAAATGACGAATAAATAAATGTTCATGCAGCAGATAAAGTTTTTTCCATCCCGAAATTTTCAATGCCCACCGCTGGTTTAGATCAATGATAAATTGCTTGGCTGACTAGCCTCCATTTATTTGAAGAAGTCAAAAACTGGATCTTTGGATCACCTCAAAATATGTGTTACCTAACGCGAAATCCTATACTTCTAGAAGTTGGAAAAAGTAGGGACTAGTATTTTAAAGAATTATGTAACCATTATTAACATTAAAGACTCCAATTTAAACAAAAACGAGAGCGCAAGTTAAAGTCGGCTCTAACCGACTTTGATATACCCGTTACTCATGAAAAACATGATTAACAGTGTTCCTGCGTTCCTTAGGGTGAACATCTGAAAAGTATGCTACACTTTTTTTACTTGGCTATTTTTCACATTTTTGCTCATAACTTGAGAAGCGCTCATCCGATCCTTATCATTTCCTCGGCAAATTTATTCATATCGCTAGTTACTAACTATCTCTAGAAGGTACGAATCGTCTATCTTTAAAACTGTAGGAGATATAACGTTTTTTCCGAATTGCGGGGGCGTGGTCAAAATTTGGAATAAACTTCATCTGCCTGCAAGTATAAGAAGCATTTGTTCCATACATGTCAAACCTCTATCTCTTACCATCTCTGAGATCTAGGTGTTCATACAGACGGACGGACGGACGGACGGACAGACGGACATGGCTATATCGACTCGGCTGTTGATGCTGATCAAGAATATATATACTTTATATGGTCGGAAATGATTCCTTCTGCCTGTTACATACATTTGCACGACTTTAGTATACCCTTTTTACTCTACGAGTAACGGGTATAAATATTGTTTGATCAATATTTGCCGGTCTCTTTAATGTTTAATTCATTTGCGATTTCACAGAAAAATATATTTGTTTTTTTTTTTGAATTTCCTACTTGAAGTTTTTCCATGGTGGGGTTTTCGTTGATTAATCTCATGGTTACTTAATTTAAGCCCCAGCCTTGGTTTTGCTGTCAATATTATTTAATACATATACGGACTTAACGCCCATGGACCTTATGACCAAACATAACGGCCAAAAATGTTTTGAGTTATATTTCAAAGTTGTGATCGAAATTTTTCATATGGGCTAATCCTGCGTTGCGGACGTTACATTTGTACGCAAATTTGCTTCTTAAAATTGACATAGCTGGCGTCCACTTTGGTATATTTGAAATACCTTTGGTGCAAAATGCAGTTCTTTGGGAGTACTTTCAAACCTAATTTAAGATAATAGGTTATCTGTTTTTGAAAAAAAGTTATGCTTGTTTAAAGTTCCGTTGCGGACGTTACAAAAAATGGAAGTCGACTTTGAGGCTTATGTGCATTTCCACATTTTTTAGCGAATTTTGCATAATAAACAAAAAAAAAGTCTAATAACAAAAAATTTAGTAGAATATATGACCAATCCAACCCAGCTTTCAAAAGAATGATAAGTGGTCCCGTTATTAAAATATCTTAATTTTTGTGCTGTTGCGGACGTTACGTTGCGGACGTTACACTTTTTCCATTGACCCAAATAGTATAAAAAAAAATTTTTTTCATCCGATTGACTTGAAACTGGGTTTGTAAGCTTAGTACGCGAAAAATTTCCGTAAAATTCTGCTTGCAAAAAAATTATTTTTCATCCGATTGGCTTGAAATTCAGTTTGTAATGATTAAACTCGAATTCTTTGGGTTTTCATTTTCCGATGTTGGAAATACCGATTTTTATCGATATTTATCAATGATAAATGTTAATATTATTAAAACACACTTTTTGTTACTTTGAGGTTATGTTTTTCGGATTCTCGACAACCTAGAGCAATTTAGAGCCCAGATTCAGACTCAGCAGGCAATAATCCATTATTAACACCTATTTCCACCTCAATTAAAAAAAAAAATTGTTGAGTATTTTCTTGCCGTTGCGGACGTTACACATTTTCACATTAACGTTTTTCAAAAATATGTGTAATAAAGGTATACTTTTTTTTTCATTACTTTAAAGGGCATAAAAAACTTTGTTTATAAAGTAAGTTTGGATAACCGAATTATTAAAATTAATTCTGTTAAATTAAAAAAACCCAATTTTCCGTTGCGGACGTTACACACAGTAAACCGATTTTTAGTTTAAATTTTTAATATATATTAGATATCCTACAAATATCATGAGTACCTTAAATTAAAGGAAATGAAACAAACTTTAAGTTTTGCTAAGCGGAAAATACTATAACGACTGTTTTTACCATTTTTGTGACCAATAAAAAAACCCTTTTTTTTCAAGAATTAATAGAAGCAAAGAGGAAGGTGTAGATATGACTCTGCCAAGAGCAGACAAACCACCGTAGAATAATATTGCTAATATTCTGAAGCTTGAATATGTACCCTATTATTCCATTAACAAACATTTGGATTTTGGACAACTTTAAATTTCAACCCTTGGTTTAAAAATTTTCGGATTAGCCCATATGGGCTTTATGTCATGTCACCGGTCAGGTCATTAAGTTTTGCGGTAATTCTGTATTTGCCATAACTGCAGAAAACTCGAGAGGCATCGGCTGCATCCTTTCGAAGCTAAGCCCTAAATTGTGGGCCCTGCAGACGGACTTCCGGGCAACACTGCTTTAAAGCAAGGCAATCACATGTGCGAAATCAAAAACTCTTACGGAGCAAAGCCTTGCTCACAGCTGATATAATTACTAATGGCCATGTAAAGAGCCTTGTGCAGCTACGATTAAATAATCAACGAATTTGTGCATTGAAGAACTGTGCAAGTTCCAAAACTCAACGAACGAAATCACAACTCGCAAAAATTTTACGAAAAGTTGGTGCTCCGGAATTCTCAAATTCCAACAATTGAAATCCACAACAAATTGCAAAAGCACTTAAAATTGATTTCGTAAGAATTTGCTTAAATCATAAATTGCAAAAGTAAGTGAAAACAGCGGAGAACAGCTGGAAGTCGAATGTAAAGCAGCCTTAAAGCTTAGTTTGTTAAATCTGTCAGTGTAACCATAATTTCTTAAGGCTTCTTAGAACGCTTCACTTTGATATTGATCACATTTTAAGTTGCATTTTGATAGATTACTTTTGATCTTTTGGTTTTGATGCTCATATTAAGCTGTTTAAGCATTCAGTTTTTGTATCGTCAAAACATTAATCAGGATTTAAAATTTCGGGGAAAACATGGAATAACACGTTGGTGTGTATGTTTTCAAATATAATTTATGATGATTACATTTTGGTCAAAATTCCGCGAAAGTTTGAATGAAAAAGTGTTTTGGTTGAATTTTCTCGGAAAAAAAAACCATTCACAGAAAATAGTTTTACAAATAGAAGACAATTTGAATTAAATATTTATGTTAAACAAACCCCCACTTATGTTTGCCATAATAATCATGATTTATTTGCTCCCGCCCAATTGGAATTAACGACTACTTCAGCTCGTCTTATACTGTGGTATGAGGTTATATTACCAATGGTGATACTTTCATATAATATGCGATTATAATAAAAACATATTTTAATGGGTTTGAGTATTACTTGACCTCGACATATAATGATTCCCTTTATCTGTTACAAAGTTTTGTACTAACTTAATACCTTTGGTTCGGGCTATACAAATTTGTGCAAATTAATCAAAAACTATTGCCTACTTTTTGGGGATGTAAAACATTTCTTAAAAAATGATTTGTAGCAATCAACAGCTGGTGACACATTAAAGGTCACAAAAAATGACTATCAAAGGTCAATCATCCATAAGAATAGATTTATTCAATGAAGCCGTACACATGCTGACATGACGCCGACGATGCCAATTCAAATCCCAATCCCACACACACACACACACACAAATTTGCACTGTGACATTTCCATTATCGCAATGCATGAAATGCATTTTTAATAGAATTGTTTGCCTGACTTAATTACAAATTCCGTCTTGACGGTTTTTTCTATGAGATCGAATCACTGATTTCAATCAAGGTTTTTCACTGAATCCTTTAGTCAAACAGCCAAGAGCTGTGCGACTAAGCACACAAATCCGCAGCAACTGGGAAAGTTCAAAGTTACTTTGCGCAATTTGCAATTGCACAATGCAAATGAAACTTAGCGCGGGGAGAGGGGAAATAGTGATTAAGCCAAGAAAGTGCATAGGTCAGAGGGCAGGAAAAATCATTTTAAAAAATGTCACCCACATTTTCCGTGCAATCGGAATAGTTCTCTGGCATCTAAAGAGAATAGAAAATTGGCATCTTGGAATGTTTGGCCATCTCTTGACTAGAATTTTGTGAATTTGTGTAAGCAAAAAGGATTTTGTACCCCCCCAAAAAAAAAAAGGAAAATTGACAGGCTGTGTCACCAGAGAGACTGGGCATAAAATTAATGATGGCCAGACCGTGAAGTGGATTTTCCATTTTGAAGCCCAGCTGCCATCCTCACCAGGCTCTGACTTGGGGCGGGTTTAATGTTAATGGTGCTGACACACACACACACACACACACAGAAGCACGCGCACGCTGGCAAGGATAACGAATCTGTTGCTGACAGTAAGCCCATATTTTGATGTATTTTTTTTTTATGAAACTCACATAAAACGTGCCAAAGAAATCAGCGAAGGTTGAAATACCTAAATGGGAAACTGAAACACTCAATCCTAATGAATGGATCAAAAACGATTAGAGCCACGGGCAACGGCAGTAACGGTAGTAAACAATTTTTGTTCTCAACTGCTCTTTTTTGTTCAGTTGTTCGCTTGCTTAATTACTTTTTGGAATACTTGCTGCAGCCGCTCAAAAGTATGCAACGTTTTATGGCGCTCACACGTGCCTCAGCCACTTTGCTCTCCCCGATTAACTGTCAACGGGGCGTTAAGTGCACGCGTGTGCGTGTCAGTTCTGACACGGAAAACATCGAAGAACGAACAGCACTTGCCACCACTCACTTGTTTGGAAAACTCAATCTCGACCAGCGTTTGACTCCATTCGGCTCACAGCCAATGCCCTAATGGAGCTATTAATGCAGCTATCGCAGTCATCAAGCCATAAAACTCCCTTCGGCTGTGTGCAACGCCTACATGCTCCGTATGTACTAAAAACATCAACAAACGCCCACGGTCGCACTGCCTCTCATTTCAATTATGTTTCCAATTGAGTTTCATTCATAAAAGTGTTTACGCTTTTATCGGGAGGCTGGGCACTGGCACTGGGATCTCGGGGTTGTCATAAACTTTCTTAGCCCATCGGTCTCAGTCAGTGTCAGTCAGTCGTTTCAGGGACAGTCACAATCTGCGTCCGTTAAGCCAGGACGAAGGAAGTATGTCTGTCAGAGAAACTTATGCGAGATGCGAGGGCGTATATTGTTCTGCGTCACATGCCGCACATGTGCGAAGGGACCACAGTGGAGGCCCAAAGTAAATGCTTCACTAACATGTGACAAACGTTTTAGCAAGAAACGTCTTAAAGTAGGAGTAAAATTTAATTTCAGCGTCACGTGACGCTACAGCGCTGCGCTGACGTCAGGTTTATTTTGTGTTGTTTTAGCAGAGCGTCACAAGTGGAGAGGGGGAAAGTGGGAGGAGGAAAGTGGGGGTAACTAAACAGTGATTGAACAATGACTTCAAAGTGACTAAACAGTGATTTGACGCGACTTAAAAGTGACTTGAGATTGACAAAAAGTGACTTTACAGTGACTTAACAGTGTCCAGTGGACAGTAAATAGACGGTGTCTTAACAGTGAGTTGATAGTGACTAAACTCAGTAACTTAACAGTGATTTAACAGTGACTAAAAAGTCACTTCACTGTGACTAAACACTGACTTGACGTGGCTTAACAGTGATTTGAGATTGACAAAACAGTGACTTGAAAGTGAGTAAGAAGTGACTTAACAGTGACTGGACAGTGACTAAATACAGACCTGACAGTGAATATCACTGTGACTTAACTCTGGCTTGACAGTGACTTAACAGTGACTCGACGTGACTTAACAGTGACTTGGGATTGACAAAAAGTGACATTACAGTGACTTAACAGTGACTTTACAGTGACTCAGTGACTAAGTATGTAAGACGTGTCTTAACAGTGAGTTGATAGTGACTAAACTGAGTAACTTAACAGTGATTTTACAAAGACTAAAAAGTGACTTGACTGTGACTTAGCACTGACTTGACGTGACTTAACAGTGATTTGAGATTGACAAAAAAGTGACTTGAAAGTGAGTAAGAAGTGACCTAACAGTGACTGGACAGTGACTGAGACAAGTGACTAAATACTAGACCCGACAGTGACTAAACAGTGACTTAGTGACTTAACTGTGACTTGAGAGTGACAAAAAGTATTAACAGTGAGTAAGACGTGACTTAACAGTGACTTGAGATTGACAAAAAGTGACTTTACAGTGACTGGACACTGAATAAATAAGAAGTGGCTTAACAGTGACTGGACAGTGACTAAACAGTGGCTTGACGTGACGTAACAGTGACTTGAGATTGACAAAAAGTGACTTTAAAGTGACTGGACAGTGACTAAATAGTGACCTGACAGTGAATATCACTGTGACTTAACTCTGGCTTGACAGTGACTTAACAGTGGATAAAGAGTGACTTGGCAGTGATTTAACAGTGAATTGACTGTGACTTAGTGGTGACTTGTCAGTGACTAAACAGTTATTTGACTAAAAGTTACTAAACAGTGACTTGACAGTGTCTTAACAGCATTACAGAAAAGAAGGAAGAAAACAGTAGCCAGTGAACATTTTATAAATTCTCTGATCACATTTCAGTCCTTTATCAATTCCTCAGTCTGATTAAAATAGCTCGTTTTCTGTTCGTAAATAATACTTTTGTTGGAAGAAAATGGTACCCTAGTGGCGACTCTTTATCAAGAGTCGTTTATACCCCTTCTTTCAGATCAGTTGAGACTTATTTTTGATCCTCCACTGTGTCAGTCTTCATGTTCGAAAGGCTTGTTTATACGATGTTCAAATATTATTAATCCGTACCTGAAACAATAATTTTAGAATTGACAGAATTTCGTGCTGTTTTATTAACAATCAAGTACTTGAAAATACAATCCTTAGATCAGACTCAAATTGATTGCCTCAAACCTAAAATTAAATATACTTATTTTCCGTGATAAATAATAATAAATAAATTTTCCGTTCTAAATAAATATAACCGATTGGTAGACTGATTAAAGAAGTAGGGAAATGTATATCAAATATAGTACAATTAACAAACAGAAGTCAAGATGAACAAACTGAAGAAAACATTTAAAAGGATATCGGCAGAGTTCAATTGTCGCTTATGGCTTGGTCGAATATTTCTAAACTTCACTGTACTTGAGCAGCTGAGCTTAGTTCGCACACTCACGCTCTGGCACGCTGACACAGGAGAACAGAACTCATTTTAAAAAGCTGCTTAGCCTTAGCTGTTTCTTGTTTTTTGGTCATTACGGAACTATAATGTTATTCTGTGCAATGCAACTCGGGCTGCTTGCAGGAGCTTTGCAGAGTTTCCCGGAATATGCAGCCCAAGAATTCTCTCACTCACGCACGCACACACACTTGAAGCTTTTTATATCTTTGCAGAGGGTTTATTATAATTGTTGAGATGTTTGTAACGCATAGAATAAGGCATCTCCGACCATATAAGTACCTATTTAAAGTACACTGAAAGAAAAAAGTCATTCCATTTTGGGATTTCCGGGATCAATTCATGCCGAAGTGGTACTAAAAAAGGGTTCATTCCGAAATGGCACAAATCAATCCCGACTTTTAAAAAAAATGTAACAAGAGAGGGAGGAATGATTCTAAACTGTAATTAATTTTAAGATATCATTAAATATTTTTTTTACTTTCTTGTACCTCGGAGCTTCAAAGACTGAACATCACACGGACGACGGCAGCTTAACCAACTAAACTATTAGCCCTAAGCAATACGTGGTGTCGAAAACATATTTAATAATGTAGGCATGGAAGTTTGTTGGCATTTTGTCGTTCTGAGCCTTGTAATTAGGTAATCACCGTTTAAAACACAGAACACAGGTAAATATTTTGTATACTATCCACAAAACCCTTTATTCTTGGTCCCAAAAAGTACCTCAACATTGTACCCGTACAGTTTCGGTTAAACTTCCGGAAAAACTAGATTGCAATAGCGCGACAACCTCTAAAGAAAAACTTACCTGGGTAACTACATAGGCTTAGGTGTAAGATCTTTATCCATTTCTGTTCAAGTGCAACTAAATGAGGAAATCAGCTCTGATACTGTATCTAAAACTGGAGACGAAGTCGATTCATATGTCATTTATTTATATTTATTTATAATCAAACCAATTCTAAAATATAAAGTCATAACAGAATGCCGAAGGGTTTTTAAACAATATCGTCCAGGACAACTTAGATATGTTGCTCTTGTTGGATCATGAAAATGAACCTGTAAAACGATAAAACGATATTTTTCAAATGAAGGAATATATCAATATAAAAATTGCACACCATCTATAGAACACAATATTGCGTGCATTTTTGCATCATTAAATAAAAAATCGTAGGGTTGTAGAATATTTTAAAAATTCTATTCAATATTTTTTGAGATATTGAAAAAGTATAATTTTGTATATATATTTTGGTGTCAAAAACATCGATATTATCGATATTTCCGATATTTTTTTCAATAAAAACCCGAATCTTAACTATGAACAGATCTTTTGAGGTAATTGAGGAGTTATTTGATGCGTAATAAGATCTACAATCTGACTGCGCTTAAAAAATATGGATTTAATATATATTTATTATTTATTTCATTTTAAAATCTCACAAAATGAGCTGTTACCATCATATAGACCCTGTTAGAGTTGGTAATGGTAATGAAACGCCTGTTTCACTTAATCCTTACAAACATAATACTTTTCTTCAATCAATGTAAAATGTAAAATTGGCTATACAGCTCCTCGAACGGGGACAAGCCAAGCTTCTCTCAAATCTTCAATCAATTCTTCAAATAAAACACCACTTGTCGTTGGCAAGTGGAGGTGGGGATAGATAGAGTATACTACTTAAAAATACACACTTTTGAACGACTTGAGATTTTATACAAAGTCACGCATTTGCTCATAAGGTAAATAAAACCTAAACCTTCCACACTGCGGACAGTTTCCGATATTTTACTTGATTTACATCCAAGGGTATGAAGTGAAAATTTTATAAATTTTTAAATTTGTGGGTCATTTTGCCTTAAATGTTCAGAGCACAAGAAACAGTTATTCGCAACAGTGCGACCGAACGCTAAATTAAAAATATCACCAAAAAATATTCGATTTCCGATATATCGCCTCGGAAAAATATGCGAAAATGATATTCGTCATTTTGGTCAAAAATATCGATATTTCGGTATATCGATAATATATTCGACAACCCTATTTTTGAGCTATGACAGTCTTAAAATAAGTGAAGTGGCACAATTTTAAAATCTTCACAAAATCGTTAACAAAATAATAAAGAAAACAAGTAAGACCGTTGCAGTCGAGTTATCTCGACTTCAAAATACCCTGTACAATTAACAAACAGACAAGCACACATACACACAAACGTAAATTATATCGCGCTCACACACACACACACACACTCACGCGCAAGCCTCAAACAGAGCGCAATAAGTAAAGCGTGTGGTGGGGGGTGGGGGCAAAATTTGTTTCGTGAATAACTTCGGTGTTTTTGCTCAGATCTGATTGTGCTTTTCAGAATAGATACATTAAGGGCCTAAGATAATATATATTAAGCGACGATATTGTAACTTTAAAATTGTGGCTCTGACAGTTTTTTGCGGTTTAAGGGGGGAGGGGGGGAAATTTTCGAGATCTGAAACAAACTTGATCTGCGTACGGCCTATACCTATGTACATGCAAAAATTTGTATCTCTATCTCTTATAGTCTCCGAGATCGACGCGTTCATACAGACAGACGGACGGACGGACGGACGGACGGACGGACGGACGGACAGACGGACAGACGGACATGGCTAAATCGACTCGGCTGTTGATGCTGATCAAGAATATATATACTTTATAGGGTCGGAATTGCTTCCTTCTCTCTGTTACATACATTTGCACAACTTCATGATCCCCTTTTACCCATTTTCAATGGGTACAGGGTATAAAAAGTCGAGAAAGTTTCAAATTGAAGGAGCTATTAAAAGCAGGTCTACGTCTCCGAACGAAAAAACAATAGCCGATACAAAAAGATATATGAACCAGAGGTTTTCAAATAAACGTTAGCATTTTAAATTAAAGTTGTTCAGAAAACGAAAGTTGAGCGAGAGTATATTATATGCATACGGTTTCCTAAAGATTTTTCGGACACCCCTAATAATGAATACAAACTTGAGAATATTTTATGGAAACTATTTCGGAAATATCTTGACAATTGAACAAATTCGACCACATTCGTATTGGTGTGTGTCTAGGTTGCTTACCTACTAAGTCTGCTCTTAGGTAAACAATTTTAAATTACTTTAAATTTTACCGGTACATACCGGTAAGTATTAGGGTTGCCGATATTTCTCAAAATATCAATATCGATAATATATTTGTCCAAAAAGCATCGATTTATCGATAATCTAAAGCTTGAGAAAACAAAAAAGTTGCGAAGAAACGTTTTTACCATAAGATTTAATTTTAAGTGCCCGTTATATCTTTTCTTTTTAAAAGATTTAAAAGAAATAGTTTTCCGCAAATTGTCTATAAATTAGAGGGCTCGATTTGTATGAGTGGAAATTGTCAACAAAGCTTAGAGCAAATCAAAATCTACGGTGAATGCTAAGAAAACTCCACCCAGAATCTTTGGGTCAAAAATTAATTCCTAGCCCGCGCTTAACGACCTCAAGTAATAAGGACATTTAAGAATTTTGTCTTTTCTTACAAGAGGCTGAGGTCATAAGTCGCCTAGCAGGTCTAATTCCTGTATCAGGATTTTCCTGGTTACTGGGGTACTAATATTTATTGTCCTCCTGCAATTACCATAGTAATTCTTTTCTGATATATCGTTTATAAAAATATGGATAGCCGATAAATATCATATCGGAATAACCGTTAACGTTCAACAAAAATATCGGTATATTTATATATAGATAAAATATTGACAGCTTTAGTCGGGATTTACACGATGAATCAAACTTCATGAAGTTATCATAGTAGGCTAGAAAATCAAAGGAAATCTACTATATTTGTTGAATAAAATATATAGAATTTCACTTGTATGTCTCGCCTACTAAGAAAACTTCATGAAGTTCGCTTCATCGTGTAAATCCAGTCTTAGTAAGTACCGGTATACCGAAATGAAAATCCAGGAATACGGAACCGAATACCGAAATAAATGAGAACCAAAACGGCCACATTGAATGATTGTAGCAAATAGCGGTTAAAGAAACGATCGGTTGAAGAACTAGATTTAGTAAGAAAAACTTATTTGTTTTCAATAAAAAAATACATTTTCGAACTTTGAATTTATAAATTTTTATAAATTCACTAAGATTTGATCCAAATCGGACAACTATAGAAAAGTTCTTTTTTGATTTCACAAATGTCGCCCCCAAAATTAATGTCTATGATTATAATATGCTTTCACATAATACGATCGGTCGAAAATTTAGATATAGTGAAAATCACGTTCTTGTTTTCAATGTCAGCATATTCAAACTTGAACATACCGTATAGCTGGCATATAAAAAACCGGCCAGTAAAGGCGCCATCTATTGGTCAATTTGGTCAATTTATGTTGTATGAGCTGCAAAAGTAAACTGTCCTCGATTGTTTTTTTCAGTGTAAAATCTTTGAATTCGTGCATAAATGAAATGGACATGCCTGAATGCATTTCATATCCTCTCCAGGCTTAGCATTCTATATACGTATGAGTAAATTGGTGTGTGTGTGTGTATTTACCTGCAGTGGGTTGAACCATTCTTAGGTTTTTTTTTATTTTTTTTTGGCAGCTTTTCACTCGGTACACACGCGCGCGTAAAAAAAAGAAAACTGTGAATTGACTTGGCGCGTACTACAAGACGAGGCTGTAATGTGGCTTTGTGTGTGCGTGTGTGTGTGTTTACTATGGTGTCTGCGGCAGAAGCAGGAGCAGGAGTGTGTTCACTAGTTGCTGCTGCTGCTGCTGCTGCTGTTGCTAATACATAAATAATTTAACATCATGCTGCCCGCCACTGGGGAGCTGGACACGCTCCCATGACTGACTGATAAACTACACTAACAAACAAAAACTCTAGTTCGGTTTCTTTTCTCTTTTGTGTACATAAGCAGCTGTTGGCCAAAAATGTTGTCCGCACGCGACCAGCTCCAAAGTTTAACTGAACGCACAGAGTCAGAGACTGACGACGACTACGGCACGCTGACGACAACAAACGCCTCCTCCGCCCGCCCACCCCCACTGTCCCCCGCAGTCTCAGTGGAAGCTTTTCGCGTTTCGCCCTTTTGCCATTGCTGTCCCGTTCTAGCATTTGGATTTCGCTCTGTACATACCGTTATAACCGATGCTGACGTCGTCGTCGGCTGCGTGGCAAAATCTTCCCACAAGCAACAGGACCATGCAAAATCCCTTCGTACCCACCCTACACCACCCCATCCAGGGTGGCCCAATTTGGCTGCCTCATTTGTAGTGTAACGTGCCTGCTGTTGCTTCATTTTGGAGTTTGCGCTCTAATGGGCCATTGGCCAACACCCCCGCCCCCCGCTCCCTTTTGTGATATGAAAAAGCCTAACCTGCACACTTCGGTTTTGTGTGTACCAAATATTTGATTCAGGGTTTTGTTTCCCCCCTCCCCTCACCTTGGTACTTTGAGGTTTGCCAGTGTTGAGAAGAAGTTATTGATATCACTTTCACTTTCTACCTAAAGGATTTTGACAAAGTTACAGCCAGGCTCTGAAATGGGCACGAATTTCCAGTACATATTTGGGGGTATGGCGTGCACAGAGGGCTCAAGCAAGAACAGTGGACTCAGGATGGGCAGAATTTGATCATAAACCGCTTATTTGAGCTACAATGCTTTCACTTTTCTTAGAGAACAAAATCAATCTAAAACCTTTTTTTAGAATAAAGCAATCTTATAAAAACCAGCTAGAAAAATCTTGAAGTTAGCTTAGAAATCTTAAAAACAAGATTTACCCATATTTTCGAAATTAAACCACAAAAAATAGAACACAAAACTAAAACATAAATACGATCTGGTATGGGATCAGATTAATAAAATTCCGATTGGCCTGTCCGAAAATATTAAAATTTACATTTTTTTTGCATTTCAAACCTACATTTTTAAGGTTGAAGTGTAATTCCTTAGTTTCATAAAGCCAAATTGTGCCATTGAAACAGAGTTCCCCAAGAAGAGAGCGCTAAAACGTGACTGTCTCTCTTTCTAACTCACAATGAAGTATGACTTCGGCAAGCATTCGGCAAATAAGTTCGTGCTCCCGGGGCTACCGCTGGGTTACTCTACATTGAAATGATACCTTTCACTTAACAGTTGGACATATATTTTGTTGTTGTTTGTTACATACCTCAGTATAAAGATCATGCACGGACTTCCAACTTGAGAATTATAAGTGGTCTCATTTTGGCGATGTGCAAGAAACTATTGGTATATGTGGAAGCTATCTAAGACGATTAACACTGCTCGACAGCGTTTTTCCTCAAAGCGCCAAACCAACTTTTTGCTGATCTCGAAAATCGCCATAAAAAAATCAATCTAATGGGCTCCAATATGGAAAAAAGGTTTTTTTTGTCAAATTTGAAAATTTATCGAAATTAAAACGCTTGTAGATTCATAATTATACAAAATTGTTATGTTTATTAATTGGATAGTAAAAACTATTCAATTTACTTTAAGACAAGCCCTCAAATACAGAAATCGGACCTAAAGTGGAGTTTTCAAGAATTATTTTGTGAAAATAGGCAAAAATGGAGTTTTCTTCAAAAACCGCTGTGACTATTTTTTTCTGATTCTAAGCTCAGGCATAGAATTATTCTAATATGTATACAATTTTTTTTTTGCAAATTTAATAAAATTTTATTTTTAACACTTTCAAAATATAGACCACCACTTTTTGCGGCTGTATGCGTTTCTTGTAGACTCTCGGATAAGACCATGACAATAACACAGTTCAACAAATATTGGGCCATCGCGGGCCTGGGAATGAGGTCGACGGAGGCTTTCAAGCTGAGAAAAAGTCAATTTTCAAAATTATTCTAGCACGTCAAGTTTTTAAGATATCAATGGTAAAAAGGCCTAAAAAGCAACTTTCAAAAATATAGGTTTCTATTAAAAAGCCATCTTTAACGAAATAATGCTTGTGAAAATTTAGATAAATAGGTTGTTCTTTCCTCTATCAAGGATCATTAACCAAATTCTTGATTGATGGGCCGTGGTGGCCGCCTAAACCTCAACCTTGTCGAAGAAAAAAAAATACGGATGCGATTTATTGTCCCAGGACACTAGAGGGAGCAGAACAATCATCTAACTAATTCATCTACTAATTGTTAGCAAGATGCCAATTTACAATGATATTGTGTATTAACTTGTGTCTATTCTCTATTTAAGCGCAATAAAAATAAAGAATAGGATGCAATATATTAAAAATTGCATTGAATGTGCTACATTATTCAACATTGTCTTTATAGAAATAGAAATTGGAAAAGAAATCCTGTTTGAATTTCTTTTTTAGGGCACATTGTCTTCGGAGATATAGCTTCCAGCAGTAGTTGGTCCCATCAGGTTTTAACTGTGGTATCTGTTTTTCCATGTTGGACACGTCCTGATAATTTGAAAGAGAAATCCAAAAAAATTCCAAGAATCTTATTTTCAATACCATATTTCATTTAATTTCTTAAAAGTTTTGAAACTTCTCAGAAACAGTTGGTTTGGTTTATTGTGCCCTCAAATTAAAAAGTGGTGGAGTTTATTCTGAAAGAGTTTAAAATAAAATGTTATTTGTCTAGTTTCAGCCATATTATTCCTATCACACACTTAAAGTTTGAAAAAAACGCCCCTGCGGCCCTTGAATGAAAACTAAGTTTTTTGCCTATTTTCACAAAAAAAAATTCTTGAAATGAAATATTGATAATATCTCGATAACGCCGTCGATAGATTTGGTTTTAATGGTGATTTTCGTGATCAGCTGGCCAATTTACTTTAGAAAAAGTTGGTTTGGAGCTTTGGGCAAAAATGCTGTCGAGCAGTGTAATCACAGATATTCTTTGCACCTTTTAAATTGATTTATAAATTTCAAATAAGAAAAAAACGTTTACACGGAAACCGACTTGGAATTCGGAACAGAGCCGAATATAACAGTTTGAAATTTCGGACAGGTAAAATTCAAGTGTTGGCGTTTTATTGATCTGATCCCAATCCAGATCATATATATGTTTTAGTTATATGTACTTACAACTAGAATAGCGAACTTTTTTTTAGAGTTTTTTAAGATTTAGGACTCCAAATTTTTGCATTTGGCTGGCTCAAGGAAAAAAAATGTGTGACTGTCGTTAACACCCACGAGGCTTTGATGTGAAACATGATGCTAAGTTTAAGAGCGGTTTAGGGGTTGTTTAAGTCACTGGTTAGCCACTGTTTAGTCACTGTCAAGTCACTGCTTAGTCACTGTCAAGTCATTGTTTAGTCACCTTTTAGTCATAATCAAGTCACCGTTGAGTCACTGTCAAGTCACCGTTTAGTCACTGTCACGTTACTGATTATACGCTATCAAGTCACTATTTAGTCACTGTTAAGTCACTGCTTACTGTTTGTCAAGTCACTATTCAGTCACTATTAAGTCACTGTTTAGTAACTGTCAAGTCACAATCAAATTTTCATCCTATTTAAATCTTCCGTGCCGAAATTAAAGATGTTTCACATCAAAAAAAGATTTATAATTTTTTACTAATATTGCAGTTTGGACAGTCTTATCTATGGTGTAGATTTTGTAGGGATTTTACTTAGAATTACTAATTCCTAACCAGAAGTTAACTGCGATGTCTACTGATGTTAGAGCAGCAGATATTTAAAAAATGAAATATTCCGATGAATTCCCATTAAAGTTCTTAAGATTGTGTGTTCTTTGTAAACATTTTGCATAATTCACTTTTATTTCTTGTAATGCGTTTCTTGGGTTTTTTTTTATATATGTATATATATATATGTATGTATGTGTGTGTGTGTGTGTGTGTGTGTTGTAAATAACCAGCTCTATTGTATATATATATATGTATATGTATATTATGTGGTCTTAAATGCTAAAACTGTTCGGTAACCATGTATCATGTCATGCAATTTCTATTAGTTGGGCGACATTTGATCTGCCCGTGATCATTGACATATTTATTAGTATATATATATATGTATGCATGTATTGTATATGTATACTAGTATATGTGGGTATGCAATACGGCTGTCTATAACATTTCTACACACATGTGGGTATATGTAGGTATAAGCTTAGCTTGATTACAATCATTTTGCTGGAGGAGAGCCTTTTGTTTCAGGATGTTGTATCAAAAGTGTGGCCAAATCATATGCCTGGACTCTCCCTGCCATAGTGTAAAATATATATATATAATATCTTCTATATTCTTTAGCGCTTACAAAAATATCAATATTCAAAGAAGCAACAAGAAATCACATTAAGTTTTTGGTTTTCTACACACAAAAAGCGTGCTACTTGCATTAACTTGGGTTCATACATACGTACGCGTATGTATGTAACCGTTTTTAAGCCCAGTGGAGGGAGTTTTGGTGCGCCTGCACTTACCAAAAAACACATACATAAACAAACAAAAAAAAACAGAGAGCATAAGTTAAAGTCGGCTATGCACGACTTTGATTTAACCTCTTACTCAGGGAAAGAGGGATATTAATTAACATGGCATTAACATTTATGTTAAGAATAACATATGCTGTATACGATAATGTGTCAGATTATAGTTAGGCTGGCTTCACACTGTTCGATACATGACACATGAAGAATTTCAAGGGGAAATGCGCGCCTATTAGATAAGATGGGTCATGTGTCAAACAGTGTGAAGGCAGCCTTACAAATTTGATTTTAAATAGAATAGACAGAAGAACGGACATAATTCCAAATGTTTCCGTCTGCCAGTTACATTAGTATAGCCTTTTCACTCCACGAGTAACGAGTATTAAAAGAGCTTAAAGTCGGACCTGACCGACTACGATTTACCCCGTTACTCATTCATAAATGGCAAAACATCTGTTCATCTGTCATTTTATTTAACAGAATTGAAGCATAATCAACAGAATTTCTCTCCCTCTGTCGGTTTGTTATGTCGGCAAATATTTGCGGATTGAAACTTTTTAAACCAGGGTTCCCCAAGCAGAGAGCGCTAAGAACTGACTGTGTCTCTCTCTAACACACAATGAAGTGTGACATCGGCAAGCATTCGGCAAGTAAGTTCGTGCTCCCGGGGCTATCGCTGGGGAACTCTGTTTTAAACCATTTGAAAATAGAGTTGCATATTTTCTTTGAAACTTTGGATTATCATTGTTAAATTAGGGTAAATGTAGCCTAAAAACAGTTCTACTGATTCCAGTGAAATCTTTTGAGATTTCTTCACTTTACTTGTGCTTTCAGTGAAATAAGAATTGACGATTATAAGGTTCAGAATACTTCACTCTAACTTCATTCTCTGATCAATGAAGCTTTGGCATCTCTGTACGTTGCCTTTCCTGAGTCATTGTGGGCTCTGAGAACAAGGAAAATTCCCTGTAAAAATAGGTAAATAGGACCACTGACGACTCCTTTCATCAGCATCATTCAAATATATGACGCAATCTATTTTCGAGAGCATTTTTTTTTATGATCTTAAGGATAGCGCACAGATTTCATAAGCTTAGCTACCAGTTTACTTGCACCCATTATGCTAATCAAAGTTATCCTTCCAAAACAATTTAAGCTCCGGGTTCTGCAGACACAGTTCACGACACTTTTAACCATTTTGTCATGGAGCAATTAGAATTAGAAAGAAAGTTTGCGCTGCCTCTCAATAGTGCCCAAAAAGATACTTCAAAGTGCCAGTAAGAAATCACTGCGGTTAGAGCGAGACGACTATAACCCAAATTTATTCAGAGAGAACAAACAGCTGACCAAAAAGTATCTAGAGCAGACCCGGCCGCCTAAGGCTCGCACGAGCCGAAGTCTGTCGTATTTTTAAGCAAACGCGAGCCGAAGTTATGGTTGTGTGAATCGGTGAGCACTGCCTAGCAAGTAAAATGCGTGTTGTCTGGAGAGAGCTCTCTTGTTTACTAACACATGCTTACTTTTTTTTCCTCTCCATTTGGTCGCCTCTGATCTAGAGCAGTGATGGCCAGCAAGAGCGAGGCCAAAAAGTGAAAGTGCATAAGTATGAGAAAACAAAGCTCCGTAAAGGGTCTAGGTCTAGCCCGATAAGGGAAGGGGTGCGGCCTAAAGTCTGGGATTTTGAAATATCGCATATAATTGGATAGATAACTTCAAACCAAACTGATCTGGCCCAATGTTGGGTCATTTTGGTGCCAAGTCCTTGAGATAGCGTCAAAAATCCTTTTTTTATAAGTTTTTCTTTAAATATAAATATTTCGGGAACCAGAGTACCTAGAGACATGACATAAATTTGCCAGTGAAAGATAATTGATCAAAGTTTTCGAAAATTAGAAAATTTTTGACATACACTGAAAACATTTTTTGCTATAATTAAAAGAAAACTTGAATGTGATGGTTTTGGCAGTTCGCGTTGGACCGCCACCTTGAAACTTTTCCTGGAATTTCCTCCAACCTTAAAGCCAATTATCAAAAAGTTTCAAAAAAATCGAAGATACGCTTCCTAATGAAAAATTCAAATATATATATTTGCTTATTTTTATATCAACGTAAATCATATTCGGGACAGAAGAAAACTCATTAATGCAAGCCCTTTACTATTTGTACACTTGGAGCTTAATATGTGTGTAGAGAGAGAGAGAGATCGAAGTGGCTGTGTTTTTGTCGGGCTCCCAATTGCTTGCCAAGTTTTCACATTTACATCCATCGAAACCAAATAACCGGTCGACATACCAGAGGAGGCACCATCGCAGCACGCCGGAGAACCAGAGTTGGCAACACGGTCGACGGCTTGGAACATATATTTGCTTTTGCAAAACTTCAATTGGGCGTCCCTTACCAACAACAACAATACACCGGTGAGATATTTTTGCCCATTTTATTGGTTCTTTGAGAGAGACAACAAAAACAGGAGCAGCTGATCTGCACTTACATTGGGCTGTGAGACGCGAAATCACTACCAAACCTACGCAACAGCTGATAGCGAAGACACCAACCATTTACGATCTTAGCAATTGGCGCGCTATTTAAATCGCAATATGACAGGAAAAGGAGGTTTAATGCGCACTCCCCCAATCGTACTGTCGCAAAACTTGGGTACCCCAACTCAAACAACCAAAAGAGGGCGGCTGGAATTCTCGCCAGGCGAACCCACAATGCACGATCTAATGGCGGTGTTAAAAAATGTCGTTCCTCGTTCTTGACATATCCGGTCCGTTTTACGGTGAAGAAAACGATGCTTCGATTATGAAAAAAATTCTTGCCAACACTAATTTAATGAGGCTTTTGCGACCTAATGATATATTCGTTGTGGATAGGCGTTTTCGCGATGTCGCTGGTGAGACAGAAGGAAAAGGCTTTAGAGTTCTGATGCCAGCATTTAAAGGGAAAAAAGCTCAACTGGACACCGAAGAAGCAAATGAGTCTCAAAAAATCACCAAAATAAGGTGGGTGTCGAAGCCGTTTATGGATCAATTGCTCAAAAATATAAACTTTTACATCACAATCTGGACAACAAATATCTTAACAAAGTTGGTGATCTATGCAGAATCGCTGGGTATCTCAACAACAAGTTTGGACAGAGGTTGAACTCAGATAAAGAATTGGGAAGCAGAATACTTTCTCATTTTAAAAATCGTATGATGGCTCCGAGTACTTTGTCTGAAGAAGTTGAGCAAGAGCGTTACAACCGAAGAAGAAGTTTATTAAGTCCATTGAATACATCATCGCTTATGTAATTTCCAAGACTCACGGAAGACGAGCTAAAGATATTATATTTTGGATCTTACCAACTGTTGCTAGCAGTCTCATACCTAGCAAAAATCCTGAATGAGGACAGGACGATTGATGCTTCGTTCGTTAAAATGAGTCCCTCAGTAATAAAATTCGACGTTCGCTCGAGGCATATTAACAGCAAGTCCTGTCTACGGCGATTTTTTTCCAAACAATAAAAGCATAGATGGCGTACAACGTTATTGCTGTAGTTGTCCCAACGGAAAGAGGACTGCTGCCTGTTGTTCTCATGCTGCAAGTGTGATTTATTACAAGATACTAATCACTCATTATCCGTCCAGCAGCAATTTTATCAAGAATTTTAGAGTCAGATGAAGCGAATGTTGTAATAGACAAAAATAGTGAAGCCTACGAGTAAGTAAAATAAGCAAATATATATATTTGAATTTTTCATTAGGAAGCGTATCTTCGATTTTTTTTCAAACTTTTTGATAATTGGCTCTAAGGTTGGGGGAAATACCAGGAAAAGTTTTAAGGTGGCGGTCCAACGCGAACTGCCAAAACCATCACATTCAAGTTTTCTTTTAATTATAGCAAAAAATGTTTTCAGTGTATGTCAAAATTTTGATCAATTCTCTTTCACTGGCAATTTATGTCATGTCTCTAGGTACTCTGGTTCCCGAGATATTTCTATTTAAAGAAAAGCTTATAATAAAAGGATTTTTGACGATATCTCAAGAACATGGCACCAAAATGACCTAACATTGGGCCAGATCAGTTTGGTTTGAAGTTATCTATCCAATTATATGCGATATTTCAAAATCCCTTATCGGGCTAGACCCTTTGTTTCGACCTAATCGCTGCGAACTCTGTCGAGCAACTGACGCTTTCTTGCTCTTTCGATGTCAGCTTCGGCAAGCGTTCGGCTCATGTATGTGTGAATAGCGAAATGTTGTCGCCCCCGGGATGGAACCGAGGGCCAACGCTGATCTAGAGAGCGTAAATAAGAGCGAACAGCTGACAATTTTCTAAGAGAAGCGGTGTCGACTGAGCAACGTTTCTCTCTAATGCTTTTTGCTCCATGGTTTTGTCAAAAGATCTGTAAACTCGACTAAACTTAGGCTGCCTTCACACTGTTCGACACATGACACAT
This sequence comes from Lordiphosa clarofinis, assembly GCA_018904275.1. NCBI lineage: Eukaryota > Metazoa > Arthropoda > Insecta > Diptera > Drosophilidae > Lordiphosa > Lordiphosa clarofinis. The sequence continues at coordinate 313,615 of JAEIGQ010000157.1, read as the reverse complement.
GATAGTCTAGTAGTCCTGCTTTTTGTTCTGTTTTATATTTGAATATCTTGTCAAATTCATAGAATTTCGGGCCTACTAGATGTCATGGGTCATGTGTCGAACTGTGTGAAGGCAGCCTTAGAGATGACAGTTATTTGAACGTAAGAGGTGACAATTAAAGGTCGATAATTTACTGACAAACTATCGATTTTCTTATAAGTTAAGCAAATGCCGCAATCACTTAAAAAAAGGCAGCATTTCCGCTGATTCTACATTTTGCTGCAAAAAAAAAATGACGGGGAAAAAAGCTGATTTGACAATACTATTACAGGCACTGACTGAAGTCTGAAGCCGCTTTTCAAATCGATTGTCCATAGAGCTGCCTTTGGTATACCATTCAAAGTCTCTGAGTAACGGGTTTAAAAATTTGCCTGAGAGTTTTTATGTTTCGAAATATATATATTAATATGTATATTCCCATTTGGAACTCGGCGGTAAGAATTAATTATCTCTTTTTCTTTTTTGATTATAACAATACACGAATAACACAATTCTGGCCTATATATAATAGTTGTTTTCCTTTTTACAATATGGCAAACTAAATATATATCGTTTAGCCGATAACATAACATTAACAAACGTTGTTCGTTATTTTTATTTTTTTTTGGAAAACAGTTTTGAGTTTCATTAAATTTCTTCTTTTTTTCTTTTGCATTCTGTGAAACCCATAACCGAAACCCGCACAGCATTGCCATAGATCTAACTGTATATGTCTAATACAAAATGTATAAATATTGAATGCCTGGTAACTTCCACTAGATGTATGTCTGTATTGTATAATTGGTATATTTGCCTGTATATAATGTATAAATAGTTTTACTTTTTTTACGTTGTGTGTTTTACTTTTCATATCAGGTCACTACATTCCTTTAACGCTAGTTTCTTCTCTCCAATCGTTTTCCCAGCCGAAAAAAAAACACTTGTCAATGGGTGCTCTTCTACGTATGCCAATTGTGCCTTGTCTACGTTGTTTTTTTGTTTTTTGAATATAACTCTCCAATACTGATAAGGAAGTACGGATGCTTGGTTGACTACAAAACTACACGGTAAGCGGCTACTTTTGCTGCCCACCCTTCTATTTGTTCTCAATTATTGTCTGCAACTGCAGGACGAGACTACGCGAAAGCTGCAAAATCGATTGGGCGTTGTGACGTTCCGCCATTTCTGAAAAGAAAAAAAAGATATAAAGATATAAATAGAAGATAAGGGTATAAGTCTTGATTTGCCTTACCATTAAAGAACTTAATGACATCGGTAAAGTCCATGCTATTGGATAGAATAATATCGCGATAGGTCTCTAGCAAAGCCAATGCAAGGAATAAAACAAAATTCCCAGAGGCTATGTGTTTGGCTGCCCAGATCACTTCCCACGTGGCGAAAACATCATCGTACACCAATTCACGTTTAAAGTCCAACAGGAACCAGCGATAACAGAAATAGAAATGGGTATAATCACCATTCGAATCCATCAGATCGTACATCTCTGAGTCAAGAATTTGGATGAGAGAGCTGAAAAAATAAAAAATCTTATAACTGCACCACAAAAATATTCTTCCCATTTTTTCCATCTGAAACTTGAGTTACCATTTAACTGCAGCCACATAAAGTTAAAGTTTTTAGTTTGTAATTTATCTGGCGACCTTTCTAATGTTTAATTAGTGAGTTTAGCTGGCTCAAGGTCCGAAAAAGTTGTGTTAGTATAAGAGACGGCACACTCTCTTGATTTGTAAACGAAACTAACAAAAGTTTCAAGAAACAACGCAAACGCCAGTTCTAAGCTCTCTCAAAAAGCAGCTTTAGCTTTTGGGTTTGCAACTTTGAGCTTAAGCTTAAGCTTATGTACACCAAAAGGTTGAAAGTTGTTAGCCTGACCTATTTTTACTTTCATTGTTTTTTGAGGTTCCCAACTGATTAAAACATTCATTGTATGGAAAGGCAGGTGAAGCGATGGTTTCGACAGCGATAAGCCTACTGAAGATTCATTCGGGAGAATGATGAAACGGTACCGTATAGGCAACCAGCTCATTTTTGGTGTACAATAATGCACAACTTTTTCGGACCTTGAGCCTAGCTGGCTCACTAATCAAAGTTTTTAAAGTAAAAAGCTTGGAACCTTTTGTAATTACACAATGTTTTTCTAGAGATTGATTCAAACGACGACGATTTTTTTACCTATGGTCCCAAATCCCAAAAAGCTGGCCAAAGTCGGAAAACAAATTATTTTTTTATTGACTTTAAATAATTGGAATAGTTGCAGTGGTACATCTAGTTTGTATTCCACTTGGCTCTGGTATGAACTGCATTCGTCATCGTTTATTCGTCATGCGTCGAAACTAACCCAACGCTTAGAAGCGTATAGATTCGCAAAAAATTAACCGATTTGGATTCTGAAAAATGGATTCTACTCTAGAAACTAAGTACAATTTAAACGTATTGCTCAAAATTATTATTAACAATGTTAACAATGCATGAAATATGGGCACATTCTGAAAAATCGTGTTAAAAAAGCAATAGATCAAAACTCCCAGAAGATCCCACAATTCTTCAAAACATAGTCAAAAATTAGCTGCCAGAAACGAAAATTGGAGCTTTGCAGGTACACAGTTGGAGGTTGTCAAATCGTTTAAATACCTAGGGGTCACACTCACGAGCAAAAGCACGCAGAGCTCAAGAGGAAGGATACACAAGTGGCAATAAGTAGTACGTGGAACGGTCTGCTGAAACGGAAGCTAGTGAATATGAGCACGAAATACAAAATGTACCAGGCGACAGCCAAAGCGATCACGTGTTATGCCGCTCAAGTATACGAGGATGTTGAAAGGAGCCAACGCTATTTCATAAAAAGAGTTTTCCACCTTCCGCAGAATACTCCAAACTATGCAATCCATCTGGAAACTGGCCTCCCTGCATTATTCACACACACATTAGATCTCCACTTCAAATATGTCCTTAAGTCCTGGAACATGCCGGACCGACGATACCCAAAAATAGTTACAACATACCTGCTTGAGTCAAAATCACAGTTTTTTAGTCAATGGCTCAAAATGGCAAGCGATTATGAGTCTCCGTTGACACTGGAAAACCCAAGCTTGTGGAGATCGGAGCAGAATAGACTGATTGTTAGCATTGACTCTAAGACAAGGCAGATGTGGGAGGATCAAGCCAGAGAGATGCTAATTTTTAAAGCAAGAGTAGAGATGCTTAATCTAAATTACCGACCACACCTGCAAAATCATGGTAATGAATGCTCACTATGCAACCTGAGGGAACGCGAGGATATAATGCACTTTTTGGGAAAATCAGGGAAGCATACCTCGGAAGACAGTATCTGAATGTGGAGGAATGTATCAACTTATTGAACGGGAGCAACTGGAACAGCCGGTAACCCAGACTGAACTGACTCTCTCCCACATAGGCACATCCAAGGCATACTAAACGAGGTAGGCTCACTCACTCTCTCTCTCTCTCTCTTGACAACTTGTTAAATTTCAGTCAGTAAGCACAAAGACCATCTAATATCTAGACAGCACGTTTGCTCAGTCCCTCTTCGCTGTCAGCTGCGCTGCTATGGCGCTCTGGTTCGATCCTCGCCCTGTCTTGCTCTGTCGCGGTTGTATTTGGTTTGCCCTAAAGCATGGCTTGTGTGTTGGAGTGAGACAGCGTTCAGACGATTCGAGTTCGTGACGATGACGGTTGCAGTCTGATACCAAACTTGGTTCGACTCAGCAAACGTGCAGTCTAGAAATTAGATGGTCCCTGGTAAGCAACTGTTGAAAGCAAAGCATCTCCGCGGACGAATTTTTTGTGTTTTACTTAGTACCTTAGTAGGCTTTGTATTGAAATATATTACTCTCTCGCTCTCTTTGACACAAATATACGGAGTTCTGAGAGAGCGAGTAAGCCTACCTTGTTTAGTATGCCTTGGGCACATCCGAACATTATAATTTGTTGAGTGACAGTCTTCTCACAGCACTCTCTCACATCCCTTCTTTTTTGACTGGATTAAGACCTCTCCGCGATCTTCTCTAAATGGGCAACGTTGTGGCGGATGAACAGGACACAGGTAAAACGTTTAAAAATTGCTCATGCAAACAAGGTCCGATATAAAAATTGGTTCGTTTCCTTGCATAATCCTGTGTTCGCCTCCCTCGTCGAAACTTTTGGTAGTCGATAACTGACAGAGCCTAGACAGCGAATCAGCAATGTGGCTTCGATGTTGGTTTAAAAATAGCCTCCAGTGGCTTATGGTTCGTTACTAACTCGAAGTCTATCCCGACTAAGTAATAGTTAAACTTTTCTACAGCCCATACCAATGCTAACACTTCTTTCTCCGTTTGAGAATATTTTCTTTCCACTTCAAAGAGACGGTAAACTGAATCAATACAGCCCCAAGTCCTACCGGACTGGCATCAGCAATCAACGTTGTTCTTGCTTTAGGATCGAAAAATGAAAGCTTCGTTATATGCGCTAGCTGTGACTTAAGATTCTCAAACGCTTCGTCTCCATTTGCACCCCATATGAATTCGTTATTAGTTTCCTCAGAGAATCTGTTCGATCAGCTAAATCAGGTATAAGTTTTCCCACATATGTGGTCTCCTCTTTACTCTCTGGCCTGCGAAACGAAATTATTGTCTTTTACGGATCTATACGAATTCCCCGATTGGAAAGAATGTGACCCAAAAATTTCAATTCCTTTGCTTTCCATAAACATTTTTCGTCATTTAGTTGTACGTCGTTTTCAGTTAATTTTTGGCGTACTGTCTTGGCCGCCTCATCATGTTCTTCTTCTGTCTTGCCGAAGACAATAACATCATCAAGATAGTTCATCGTATTGGTACACGATGCTAACATCTCCTCCAGCTTGCGTTGAAAAATTTCTGGCGCTGAACAAACTCCAAACATTAACCTTTTATATGGAAATAACCCTCTTGTCGTGATAAAAGTCGTTATCTCCTTAACCTTTTCTGACCCCAACGTTGCCTGTGAGCAACTTCTGCTGCTATTCTTAGTGATAACGGTGCTTTTGTTGTCTACTCAAAATGTAAGCAAAAAATCCACATTTGAAGATCATTTATCGAAGTTATGTTGAAGTGACTGCAAGTGCATCCCAAAAAATATTGTTGTGAAATTCGGAGGAGCTTTTAAAGTGCGTGATTTACTTTTATAATAATTTAAATATATAAAAAGTATAAATGCAATGTTTTTAGGCAAAGATTCACCTTAACGGAGCTAAGCTTAAATTTGATTAGTTTCAAATAATAACCAGGTGAGCAATTTTGAAAGTTGTAATGTTGCTTGTGGGCAACCTTGGGCCATTGTGGTAATAAATTTATTTGTCCTTAGATATGAGACCAAAACAGAAAGGATTGTCAGATGAAGATATTGAGAGGATTCTTAGCTTTGATTGGGATGCATCTACTGACGAAGAAAGTGGTGATAAGATGGAAGACATTTCTGCAGTGCTGGATTTGGAAGGGATTGTGGAAAGAGAAGAAACTATAGAGATTGACCTTCATGAGAATATGATTGCAGAAGAGTGTGAACAGGAATCATGTGTTGTTGCTGATAATTGTTTTGAAAAAGTTGACCCCAAGACACTAAAGTGGAGAACTCGGCCATTTGAACCTCCAGAGAGTAGTTGGGAAGAAAATGCTATAAAAGTGGACTACTTGATGACGCCAGTGGAGTATTTCTGTACCTTTTTTGATAGCCAAGTTATTGATTTGATCACAAAGCAAACTAAATCTGTATGGGCTGTAAGAACACGGCATAGAGCTTAAATGTACTCAACAGGATATCAAACACTACATTGGTATTTTGTTGTACTTGGGTGTTTTAAAATTGGTCAAAAGATTTAAAGCTTACCGCTATAACAGATTCAATGCCGCGGGGTCTGAAAATGTTTACGCTTGCTGGAACCTCTGGATTAGTTTATGACTTTACGCTTTATGTTGGTGAAGGCAACTGTCCTACTTATGGCTTGGGAATATCATCGGATGTAGTCTTATATTTGGCAAAGGTCTTCCAAGGACAAGCATTTTAAGCTTTATTTTGATAATTGGTTTACGTCAGTAAGCCTTCTGATTTCATTGAAGGAAAAGGTCATATTTGCAACAGAAACAGTACGTAAAAACCGCATAAACAATTGCCAACTACTTTCAGATGCCGAGCTCAAAAAACGTGGAAGGCGATCTTTCGATATGAAATGAGAAACTAAATATAATCTCGTATGTGTGAAATGGTTTGACAATAAGAAAGTTCAGCTTATTTCTCCGTGTGAAAACCATGAACCTGTTGGGATATGCAAACGTTGGAGTCCAAAAGAAAAAGCTTATATTGATATTGCAAGACCTGCGATTGTTGCTTCTTACAATAAGGGTATGGGAGGAGTAGATTTGGCCGACATGCTCATGGAGCTCTACAAGGTCAACCACCGTTCAAAGAAGTGGTACATCAGAATCTTTAATTGGTGCCTGGGAACATCCGTTACAAATGCGTGGCTGTTGTATAGAAAACATTTAAATCTGATAGAACCAAGGCAAAAGCATATTCCTCTTATAAAATTTCAAATAGAAGCAAGATGAAGCAGAGTACAAAATCTACGTGTGATAATTTAACTGATCTGAAGCGGAAGCTTATCAGGTTTATCTCGGAATTGAAAACTCGATGGACGCGTTCACATAGAACGAAAGAATGGTTTCTCAGTGTCTATCAAACTTGACTAGATGTAATCGTCCCAAACCATTTTATTTCCTAATAGTTTTAAAACTAACGGACCGTTTTTTAGCAGGCTCGCACCTGCCAATAGACGTCTTTGAAATACAAAAACAAATTCGGAGTATCTCAACCCCAATACTCACCGCATGTTGGCGAAATGCATATCCATGGCACCGCCACTTGGGAAATTCTCAATCATGCGTTCCATTAGTTTGCAGAAGCAGCTGTAGCTCAGTGACTCATCATCGAAGATGACCAGCAAAGGGGCCACCAGATCGCACATGCCCTGCATGTAGCCCACATCCAAATGTTCCCACACATATGTGGAGATCACATTGCGCAGCTTGTCCAGATTCTCGTTGGCAAAGTACCAATAATTGCGATCGCAACGCTGCACATCCTTCTCAATGCGATGCAGATTGAGACCGAATTGCTCGAGCAACTCAACACTGTAGACGCCACCATTGGAGCTGGCTGGCGAAACGCAGGCGGATTTGGGCTCCTGCAGAGCATCGAGCGAAGCGACCACTGTGATGTCTTCGTTCATGGGTGACATGAGACTGGTCTTGCGCGAGGTAAACTCCTCGGTGAGCTCGTCATCATTGCACTGCACATCCAAAGCATCCAAAGAGGCTGCCTCCGTAATGATAACCGCTGTGGCTGGATGTTCCTCCTCTCCGTCAACCTCTTCTGATTCTCTGAGATCATCGGCGCTGTGAAACTTGCTTAGATCCGGTTCCTTGGGTTCCACCATGTCAACAAATTCATTGCCCACTGTCTCATAGCTGCTGGTGGAGGGAGAGCTCTTGATGCTCAGCATCAAAATGTTACCGCTGCCATCGAGGGTTAAGCCCAGCTCAGCCTCGGTCTCGGAGTCGGCGAAACAGTTCTCCTGCAGACGTAGGGGCTCCATGTCGTCGATATTTTGGAACTCAAGCACCAACTGCTCGCTTAGCTGTGGCATTATTAGAGATTCGCCCTCCTGCACCTCTTCTTGCTTCGAAACCTCAGCTTTCTCCTCCTCCGGCGGCTCATCAAATTCATCGCCCGGATCAGAGATATCTGAGAAATCATTGTCATCGAACACATCATTCTCACCCTCAGCCTCCGCATCCTCATCAACAACATGCTGTTCTTCTTGTTCCTCAGCCAATTGTCCATTCGTCATGGATTCACCCTCATGCTTTGCCCTCAAATTGGCCGCCACTCTTGCCTGCTCTGCACTTAGCTTTGCCACCGCCAAGGCAGTCTTCTCCTTCTCCCGCTGTCGAACTATGGCCTCCACTGCCAGCCATTCGCTCATTGTCGTCTCATAGTAATGCTTACAGGTCTCGTCCTGCTTCTGTCTCTCTTCCGGTGTAGAACCAAAGGCATAGTGTCCCAGCAGATAGGGCCAAACGTCCTTGCGTAGCTCTGACTCAACACCGCCAAAGTAAACCAGACGATATAGCTCCAGTTCACCAGAGACCACACCATCCACATGCATGTTAAGCCATTTTTGTCTAGTCAGACCCTCCTCATCAGCGGCCACTGAAAGAACAAATTTGTAGGATTAAAACTATCTGTCTTTGGTCGTTTTGTCTTTTGGTATTCTCCAGATCGCGCACTAAGAAAAAAAAATTGGAAAATTTTACCGCAAAATAGGGAAAAGGCCCATGCTAAGTATGAATGGAGCACATGACATGCTGTATTGCTAAGAGCGCGAGAGAGAGTAAGAGAGTGAACGACTCTTTTTGAGAGTGAACGATTTGAAAAAAAGTTGGAATTTCACAAAGCTAGTAGCCAACAAATGTACATATACATATGTAGCCAAAGAAAAGTAACGGAACTGTGGCGCTCAGATATTATATTGAACTAAGCTGCTTTGCTAAGAGCGCGAGAGGGATCACACTCACACAAATTAGGTATCTCTGGGCTCTCTGAAACAGATGACAGCTGCTTCATGTGTTATAATGAATGGGGATGGGAAAGAGTGAAAAGCGTTGGATGATGGAAAGGAGAGTGGGGAAAGAGTGGTGAGCGGGTGAAGAGGGAGTAATCGCATCGACAAGGATGCGTATTATCACCGTTGCTTTTTGCGTTATTTTCGGATGATTTGCACGAAGTATTAAAACGAGGGCTTTATATTGGAGATCGTTATATACGCCTCTTAATGTATGCAGATGATATCGTCATTACAGCGGATAATATTAGCGTACTTCAGGACATGATTAATCGGCTGGAGGAGTATTGCACTATAAGTCGCTGGTAAGTCGCTGTTAAGTCACTGTTAAGTCACTGTCAGGTCACTGTTAAGTCACTGTTAGGTCACTGTTAAGTCACTGTTAAGTAACTGTAATGTCACTGTTAAGCGACTGTTAAGTCCCTATTAAGTCACTGTTAAGTCGCTGTGGTAAAAGTAGCTGATTTTGCAAATACAAAACACAAAACCAAAGACATCCCCCAAAATAATCTGTCGCAAAGACAAAATTTTTCAAGATTTACTCCCCCAGTCTGACGTCCGTAAAAGAGCTTCGCTCTAATAATGTAAATACTGAACTTACTCAAGTGTAGAGAGCCCTATATAAAAAATGAACTTGTTCTAAGACCGCACTAGCAAATGGCTTGCCACACCAAAACCTTCTGATCAAATATTTAACCTAAATTGGTCATCGTTTTAGTTTTTGTGTAAAGTAAAGGGGCAGATGGATTGGTCGTCTATCACAATCCATATTTAGCAAACGGTTATAAAGTTTAAACTTGCTTTAATCTTTGAATCATCACAGGCGAAAAAACCTGTTCCGATAATAAGTTGCCTTCAACTTAAAATACGAACAAAAATTTTATAAAAATGTTGAGCAAAAATGTTTTAAAAGTGCTGTGTATGTGTATGTAGGTGTATGCAATGGCGGAATGTGCTAGCACGCCATTCTATACGTTGTTTGTTAAGTGCAGAAGTTTCAGGTATCGGTTTCCCTAGTCAAGCCCGAATATATTTTCTTGACTGAAAGTTGGTCGTTTAAGTGGTTCTCTGTTTTTTCCGTCTGTGTAGGGTTAAGGTATTGGAGTTACGGTTACAAATTCGTTTTCAAAGAAACTGATGATCATGGGGTCACAATCTTGGTTCATGGTCCAAACCAGTATCGCAAAACCTACTTTCTAAGTCAAGGGGGCAAAAGGAAATCTTTAACAAACTTACAATCTGGCATAATGCGTCCATTCACCAATCCGGATAGATGCGTCCGTACCGTAGATAAGTGACGACAATAGGCCAACCAGCCATAAAACGCCCTGGAAATGATCTGACGACGCATGGTAGAGCAGACCAGCTCAATGCTTGCCGTCTGACTGGCCTGAATCAATGGTGGATCCGTGCTACTCTGATCGATGGAGAGGCTTTTGCTGGAGCAATCACTGCTGCCTGTGGTGGAACAGCTACCCAAATGCTTGCGACGCGGACTCGAGCGACCCAATTCCAAAATGGGATGAGTGGCCACTGATAAAAATCAGAGTTAGCTAAATAGATTGAGAGTGACCATCATTATTACTCACAGAACTCCTCGTGCTGGCTCTTACTGACCACGCGGAAGACATAGTCAATGGGTGTCTCATCGCTGGTGGACTCCATTACCGAGGGCAGTATGTGACGACGCACACTCTTGGGCCAAGGAAAGAGTTTGCCAATGCCACGCTGCGACCACAGCGGTGGATCCAGTTGGCCATGTGGCAGCAGACCAGTCTCCAGGCAGCTGAGAAATGCCTGCAAGTGTCCACCTTCGGGAAAATGTATGGGCGGACGCTGAACGCCATCCTGACCCACCAGGATAATGGTGCCGCCAGTATCGTCGCCACGATTCTGATGACAATGCACATAGACGATCTCATCCACATTGATGTTCAGGGCATAGCCCCAATAGAAACTCTTATCACCGCCATCGCCATCATTGTAACCGTTCATCAGTTGATTCGGTGTCCATTTGATGGTTAGCGATTGCACGCTCTGATGCAAACTCAAGTATCCGGGCATGGGCTCCGACACATCCTTGGGCAGAACCAGAACATTGTTTTTGCCATAAAGCAAAGTGGTGCGTGAATTTTGATGTAATGACTCCACATAATCTTTGGCCACGCTCGCCGGCGAGCAGGCCTTGAAGCTGCCGCTACTTGTGTCCTCGGAGCTGGTGTGGAGACTCCGTTTGAAATTGATAATGGGCCGATGGCAGGTGGGCGGGGTGCGGTTGCCAGAGCTGATGCGATGACGCTGGACCTGGTGGAAAAAAAAGGATAATGAAGAGTTTTAGGAACTCGTTCTTATAGCAGTAAGTTTTTGTAATCAAATCTAGTCCAAAATGGGTCTAAAATTTAGACTCTAAATAGTAGAGCTGAAGACACATCGATGGTAACATCGACGCATGGATGGCAATGGATTCTTAGAGATTCGTGTGCGTATTGAAAATCCGCCACAACTTTTTTGTATCCTTTCATGATAACCTTTCGTTCGAAAGTCAACAAAAACAGAGGATCAAGAAGCGGCACTATGCCTAGGCATTGTTGAACACACGGCGATACCGACAAGTGATCATTTGCCCAAGTTGAGTGTGGAACAGATTTCAGCTTACAAAGCTGCTGTAAATATTGAATCAGGCAGAACGAAGTGAACCTACATCAAAAATAAATAAATGTAAAAATGTACTTGCAATGCATTTCACGTCGCGTTTAGTCTTCTGTTGGACAAGTCCACTGACATTAGTTTTACAAAAAGTCTAAATAAGCTTTTTTTAAAGGGTGATTTTTTAGCTATTATCTTTTGGCAACACTGGTTTAAACAGCTCACGCACGTTTCTTGTTTTGTTTCACTGTCAAACATCTTCAGTTTGGTCTGTAATTTAACCATGAATCGTTTTGCAAATTGAATTTTATTATCAAAATGCGTGCTCTGTTAAGAAAGTTCATCGCGCGCTTCTTCCATTTTATGGTCAGTTTAATCGACCTACTGAATCGGCTGTTCGGGCTTTTGTGACTAAATTTCGCACCAATTTACATTTTTGGACATTAAACCACCAACAAAACAAACAAAATTAAGTTCCCTTTTAATTTGAGTATTTTTAATTTTATTCTTAAAATGCATAAATATATTTATTTGTTGAAAACGAAAATTTTATTGTTTTAGCAATTTTTTTGGCAATTTTTACATAATTTTTAGCAATTTTTTTTCCCAAATCTAGCAATTTTTGCTACGGAAAATCTGACAGCACTGGTCGTGTGCGCTGCGTCATTCGAAGTGAACAAATCGCAGAGAGCACACGCGCTAGTCCACTGAATAGAGTGATATTAAAGTGAAGTAATAAACGTCAGTTAAGTGACACGGGCTTGCATTGTACATATCGCTCACTTACTTCAATACTGGCATAACTCAAAATAATCCATTTTGAGAAAAACACGTTTGAAGTTCTCAATGGATTTAACCTAAAAAAAATGGTTCTTTTAGTTTCAACTTAATTAAGTAAAATATTATAAATTTAGAATGCTTATTAATAAAAATTGAAAATATGATGTTTTAACTGAAAAACGATGTATGTGTGGTCAATATCGACAGCAGGACAGTTGAGATATGGCGGTTCTTGCATCAACATGAAAACGAACCTGGAAAATAATATTGCGACATATTCTCATTTCACGTGGAAAGTAGAAGAGATAGCAATACGAAAATTTTTGCATAAAATAGTACAGAAAAGCGCGAACATTTCTGCATCATTAAGTCAAAAATCGTATTTTTTGAGTTATGCCAGTATTGAAGTAAGTGAGCGATATGTACGTTATTTGCAATGCATTTTCACATTCAAAGTTAAAGTGTGTATCTGGTGAACGTGAGTGCTTGTGCGCGTACGGCTTGAATTAACAAAACTTACATAAACATACATCCTTTCTACGGGGATCTTTTGTTTTTTTCTGTGTAGAAGGAGAAAAAGTTGAAGAACTTTTGGAACTAGTTCACATTGCAGATTGTTCTTAAAACAGTGTTCCCCAGCGATAACCCACGGGACCACGGACTTACTTGCCGAAGTCGTACTTCATTTTGTGTTAGAGAGAGCCACAGTCACATTTTAGCGCTCTCCCCTTAGGAACCCTGTCTTAAAACCAAATTTACGCTCAAGCACTATTCTCAGGAATGCCTAATATTAAAACATGTTTGCTTCATTTCGACCTGATTATGAACTAGTTCCACTTAACTACTAACTTTTCGGACCACCACTAGGTTTAGCACTATGTTTTCTTAAGAAGGTATTCTCCATGTCGAGGCTGTTTTTGTGACCTTTTTTTTTTAAAAAAAAACCTATTTTAAAACGGAAAGAGTTTTTTAAATTCTGTTTTTTTTTATTATATTACACAAAGCCTAACGTAAACAAAAAAATTTTACTGCTTCGATACGAGGGCTGTTCAAAATGTTCTCGGCAGTCAAAGTGGGGAGGTTCAAAAAAAGAAAGATATAGTGCTGGCGGACACGATATCTCATCTTCAGGTTGTGTGAAATGAAAACTAAAAACGGGATTATAATCAGTATAGATATCATTCTGGTCTGACCCTCTAAAAAAATTCAGTTTTTTTGTACATGGAGAACACCCCCTCAAATGCTAGGTAAGAATACACTTGGCCCTCACTTAACACGGGGGTTACGTTCCCAGAAAACCTCGTGTTAAGCGAAACATGAATTCAGTACATAATAAGTGGTTACGTTCCTGAAATTCAAAATTGGCTACAAAAAAAATTTTATTGTTTAAATCTAGTCTGCTTTTAATCAAAGACTCATACATTGGTTGAAAATTAACCAAAAGTTACTATGTATGTGCCTTAAATATTTGTATAACATTCATATTTTTAAAATTAAAAGTTGGTACTAAGTTAAAAAAAAAGTTGCTTTATATAATTAATTAGCAAGTTAGAACTTTTTAAAAACTCAGAAATGATACAAAGTTAGAAGATCATATGTTTATATTTATATTAAATTTGAAATGAATTTGGTGGTACTCCTCATAGGGCAAAAGTATTTTTCCCAACTCTTCCTTAAACTTAAGTCGTCGTTCGATGACCGGATCTGAATTTAAGAAAGCACGATTCCAAGCTGCTAGCATATGCGAATCTTTCTTGGAACTTTTCTATCGTTAAACTAATCGGACCGGTTTCTTTAGAACTGCTGTCATTTGATTTCGAATTGTTTGCTTCATTTAAGCAATCTCAAGCAATGATTCGTCATTAATTCCTTCATCGAAACCGTTACCTTCATTTGAATGAGCAAGGTCCAATATATCCTGGAATTCATGTTTTGTCACTTCTATTGATTGGCTTTTAACAACCTCTGGCCATTTCCTCCAGCATCTTTTTCATGTTGACACCTTAATCTCTTTAAAAGATAAGATTACCAACTCAAGGCTATCTTTAATATGATATATCTTCCAAGCACTTCGTATAGATAGCCTGATGTAATATGTCTTGGAAGAGTAAATTATACCCTGATCCATTGGCTGCAGTAGTGATGTTGTATTACGTGGAACAAATTTTATTTTAACATTCTGATTGCTTAAATCTTTCCGATGACCTGGGGCATTGTCCAAACCAGAACCAGACTTTAAATAATTCTCCAGTTACCCAAGCTTTGAAATTTGCTTTCCAGTAAACGGGTAATTTGCTCTAGTCTATCCCTTTAAACGGGGACTCATTGACTTATAAATAAGCATTGGCTTTACTTGAATGTCGCCTGATGCATTACTTTACAGCAAAAGTGTAAAAATGATATTTTTGTGCCTTAAAGCCGGGAGATTTTTTTTCATTCTTTGATCAAAAAGTTCGATTTGACAATTATTTCATCAGCATTGAAAATTTGGTCAGGCAAGAATTCCTTTTCTTCAATGAACCCCTGAATTTCTTCCGGGTATATGATAGCAGCTCCATCATCGGCTGATGCCGCTTCGCCTTTAAATTTGATGCTATGAATGGAGAACCGTTTTTAAATTTCTCGAACCATCCATTACTAGCATCGAAATCTATGCTGAAGAGGGCTCTCCATTTTGCTTGAGCAGTTCACAACTCCTGAGTGCCTTTTCCGGAATGATCCGCTGGCTTAAAGAAATCTTTTTTTTGTATCTATCGTCAATCCAAATGCTAAGTGTTCTTCCCATTTTCTCCAAAATAGATGCACGTGCTCTACTAGTGAATTTCGTAGATATACAAAATGACCCAATCCTTCCTTCATGTCGTATTTCAGTTTCATTTTTTTTAAAGTGCGATCTGCTACCTCTTTCAAGTTAAAGCCAATTTCCAATTTCCGTAGCAGTTTGCCCATTGTCTAAGCGGTTCAGAATTTGTGTTTTTGCGTATGATACAAGCACAATTGACATCGATATTTTGCAATCGTGTAAGAACGAGGTTTTCAGCGTGTTAAAAGGGGGAAGGGAGCAATCCGTGTAAGACCGAGTTCGTGCTAAAAGAGTCCGTGTTAAGCGAGGGCCAAGTAGTAGTAGTAGTTCTTTTGGTTATTTATAGGAACTGGTTCCTGTCATTGTCAACTATTTCATCTATCAAAGTGCGTCAAATATTGAATAGAACTAAATCGGAGAACTACAACTAACTGATAATTGAATTAAGACCTAGTTTTTAGAACTAGTTCAATATATTTTTCTCGGAACTAGTTCTCACAAAAATTAAATTTTTAAACTTTTTAACTAGTTCATTATATTTTCCTCGGAACTAGTTCTCACAAAAATTAAATTTTTTAACAACTTTTCATATATGATAGAGAACTGGTTCTGATTACGAGCTCATTTGGAAGTTCAATTCATTTCAAAAATTCTTTTTAAAGATCTAGTTCTTACATTCTCTAGTCAGCAGCTTAAATATGAAAGAGAACTAGTTCCTTTAAGAGTTGATTATGTTAAAAAAATGTTATTGAACTAGTTCATACACTCTCCAGTCTCGTCACACTTACCAGCTCATCGGCACACGGATCGGACCAATAATGATCGGCAGTCTTGGCGCGCGTAAACTCCAACGCACAGGGACCCACCAATAGGGAGCTGAGTATGGAACCATAATCCGCATCGGCGACCAGCGCCTCGCGATCATAATAACTGCTTGCATTGCTCACCAAATGCTCGATAATCTTGGCCAGCCGTTTCTCATACAATGCCAATCGTATCCACAGATATTTGCCCAGCGGAGCCGTGTTGCCATTTGCCCCTCCACCGGAGGATACCGTATTGATGGTGGTCACCGAATTGCTGCTACCCTTGCTCAGCAACTTGGGCTTGATGATGCTATCACTGCTGGAGGATGAACGCTTGCCACTCACGGCATGACTCTCCTGGGACAATTCCAGTTCGAGCAGACGTCGACTCACATAGTCCGCCTCAGGACAGATCTTGGCAATCTTCTGGATCAGGGCTGTGGTGGAGGAGGTCTTGAACAAGCCCAAGGCACGACGACGCAACCCATGACTGAGACAGGCCTCGACGGCGCCACACAGCGAGGTCACCGAGCTGCTCTCCTCGTGTACATACTTCTTGGTCACCGCCTCCTCCATCAGCTGTTTGACCTCCTTCTTGACGCTGGCTATCAGCCGCTCCTTAAGCTCGGACTCTGTGTGAGAGAAAGAGTGGTGGACAGCTGATTAATACAGGACGACCTAGACCCAACCCCAATAAGTATACTTTGATTGATTGCACAGCCAAAGTTGGGATTGCGTTTGCTTTCTAGAGTCCAGACCGACGTCAATCATTTTGTCATCGCTGTCAATTTCGCCCTAGTCGTTCCATATATTCATGTACAATGTTGCCTTGCTCCGCCTCGGGCATTGTGTGTATATATTTACAAATATGCTAATAGGATATGACAACGGCACAGGAGAAGGAGTAGGAGTAGGACGACGGCTAGCATAAGGAAAGGCGCTTGCGTCTAATTAGAATGGAAATAAAGGATTTATGCCGCTACGTGACATGGCGTGCCAACAACCGATGCACAGTGGTCGATTTTGCGTTGCAAAAATGTAAATTTTTTGATTGGTAAAGACCTAAAATTCCCAGAAATTTCTGGGTGACCTCACAGCTAAGTCAACTGGGAAACGGGGAAATCTTATCATTCCCTTTCACTCGGATACGCCGAGTACCAGTCTTGTGTTACGGGGAGAAGAAACGAGAGCTTGTCCGATTTCGATTTACCAGTTAAACAGGAAAAGAAATTTGTAATAGCCCTTCCGTATGTGAATTAACAGAACATTAACATTAATGTTGCTATGGGGCTCTCTGTTTGTGCGCCTTGCAGGCGCCGTGCTGCAATTTGCATGGACTTTATTGCTGTTTACACTTCGAAGCGAGTTAATTGCGACGCAAATTTGTTATAGGACTGACTGACACCAATTGCCATCGCTGATAAACACTATAGTACAGGGGTGCCCACAGCCAGCTTACGGCCGCGTAGGCACCAGAGCCAAATAAAAAACTATCAGTGTGTGTGCCCGTGGCTATCTGATGCACTCGAAATCATTCGCCGCCAATAACAAACTCAGTGATCTGCGTACAGACAATAGAAGCTTACATTTTAAGTTTGGTTGCTTTAGGTCTTATAGTCTCAGAGATCAGATAGACGCACTGACGGACAGACAAGACTATATCGACTCGTCTGTGGATTAGAGCTGGGTATCCATAGATGTTTCAGATCTTTTAAAATACATCATTATCTTTAAAGTACTTTAGAATTTCAGACATAAAACAAAGAAGTGACGCTCGCTTGTAAGTTGCAATCAATATAATCATCATGATAATTTAAACTCATAAAAACATTTTTTAAAACTTCGAGATTTTTTGGTCCGGTCGATCTACACATTCCATTTACACTTTTTCATGTTAATCTAACTTCATATAATAATATTGCAAATATTCAAATTTACTTAACCCGATAATTATCTGAACTAATCGTAAAATGTTGTAAATTTCCAGATTCTTTGGAACGCTTGATCATGAATTGAACTTATACAAAAATATTTAAAAATAACTGAACCCTCTGCGACTGTGTCCGCGTCAAAGATATTAAGAAATTGTGTTGTTTTATCTTTTAGACAGTTTCGAGTTCCCCGTCATCCCGTCCTAAAGAACCAAGGCGCTCCAAAATTCCGGAATTTTATTTTAGCACCTTTCAGACAAGTGGATGTTGGATATATACTGAATTTCGGGTCCAGCGATATTATATGAAGACTTTCCATTTTCCACCGCTCTTCACTCTTTGACCTCCCCCCTCATTTTAACATATATAGCAGCTGTCATCTGTTTTAGAGAGCATATTTGTAATACACACCTACCTCTCATGCTCACTCTCTCTAGCGCTCTTAGAAAAACAGTTAATCTTAACTCAAATGAGAAGCTTAAAAAATTTTTTGTTCTGCAATTTGCAAATCTCGCTATATTTTGGACTGTTCAATCTTTGCCTCAAATTTACCAACTCCTGAGCTTTTGTAAATATTCAAATAAAAATTTGACAATTATTGATCCACGTCTCTTTTAGATGAGTCTTCAATTGGCATTTATCCAATCTTCATATTTTTGTTAGGTCTTTTGAAAAGTTTAACAAATTTTGCGAAATTTTTTTACCCTTAGATTAACACCATTGTCTTCAAGCGCTTTAATAAAGACTTTTAAAATAATATTGTCAATATCGAGGGTTTTTTGACCATAGGTTTTCAACTATCTTTTGGTCAAGTTTTATCAGATTCCTTTCAGCCATTTCATAAATACTCTTATAATAATTTTGGAAATTTCGCGGTTTTTTCGACCATTTAAATGAACGTAATATAGCCTATCAGGTTATCAAATATCAGTGTGCCAAATTTTATTCGAGTCTGTTAAACCTTTCACTTTTATAATATTAGTAAGATAAACTTTTTTAACAACTGCTCAGCACGAGGGCTGAACACATTCTGAGCAAGGCATACTAAACAAGGTAGGCTAACTCGCTCTCTCAGAACTCCGAATATTTGTTTCAAAGAGAGCGAGAGCGAAAGAGTAATATATATTTAAATACAAAGCCTACTAAGCTACTAAGTAAAACACAAAAAATTCGTCCGCGGAGATGCTTTGCCTACAACAGTTGCTTACTGACTAAAATTTAACAAGTTGTCAAGAGAGCTAGAGAGTGAGTGAGCCTACCCAGCGGCGCAAATCGGCATTACATAATAGATTACTAATAGGTTACTTTGCCTTCAGTGTGACGGAAGTAATCCCATACAATCTGCATTACTTTGCCATGTGCATGGCCGCTTTGTAAACGGGGTGCGCACACCCTGCATTACTGGTAATAAAGGATGTATCCCAGAGCCGAACTGCCATCGGACTCCCATTACGAATGTGTACATTATTTTTAAAATTGTAATGCAGGATGTTCACAGTCTGTTTACAATTCAACACACAATTTAGAAATCGTATGCCCAGCCGTAAAGCACTTGTAATACGATTCAATATACTGAAGATGGAATAGTAAACGGGTAGGTAAAGCACTTGTTTTATGATGCAATGTACTACTGATAGAGAAGTATATGGGTTGGTAATGCACGTGCTTTACAGCCTATATGAGTGGGTAATGAAGTAGTAATGCAGTGGTTTTTCTTTTAGTTTACTTTAAATGATTTTATTGATTTTACGTGATATATAAATATAATGTATGCTTTTCCAAAGCTGTAAATTGTCCAGACTTCAATTGGGAAATACGGGGTCATCAGGGGGAATGTCCTCTCTCGTCAGCTTTTTGGTATGGCCAAAAATTAAATTTAGCTTATTAAATTTGTTGAATCATAATTATGAACACTTAAATAAACTAAAAACTAATCCAAATTGAAGTAACTTCTCGCCACGTATGTGTCAAGTCACTGCTACACTAACACATTTGTTCTACGTACATATACAATTGAAGAAAAAAGAAGGAATGTCAAAAAAGCTTATGTACAAGGGGGGAGGGCACTAAACCAAACGAAACTGGTATCGGCTCGTGTGTGGCACGAGTTGGAGTTTCTGTTCGTTTTTGATTACTATCTCTCATACAAAAAGCAGCGATTGTATTGCATTACATTTTCGACAGTCGTAATGCATATTTTCCACACAACACGTTGAGCTCTGCGCCGCTGGGTACCTAGTTAAGTATGCCTTGATTCTGAGTAGGATGCCTAACAAACTTGGGAATACACCCAGATTTGTAAGACAGAGCCTACTGTTTATTCAAACAATGATCACATTTAAAATTGAATTAGTTCAATGCCAACTATGACAGAAAAATAAACAATAACAATTTACATTATGTAAATACAGAAAAGGTAGGAGCACAGCTAACCAGGCTCGTCCACCAAGGAGCGATTCTCATTAGGATCGCTTGAGATCAGGATGCGGCTCGACTGCTCTTCTTGGTTAATAATAGCCACTTATGTTGCCTCATTCATGCCCAGAACATTTGGCAAAATTGATTGAGAGGGATCCATCTGCCTTCGTTGTAGAATAATACGTCTGGAAGGGTCTTGCTGGATGACATTTCGCTCTCTGTTATCATTTTGTAAGTATTGTGTCCGCCTTAGGCCTTGTTGAAGATTAGAGGATCCAATCTGTTGTTGTCTTTGCCATTGTCTCTCCGCTATTCTTCTTCTGTTATCATACATAATTTGCTCCCTAAGACTTAGAGGTTTCTGGGCAAACTCATCCACTAAGGAACTTTCATCAGAGTCATTTGAGATTAATATTGGTTCCACCTGGGTTAGAGGCCTCTGCATAGGCGAAGAGCCAAGGTAAGTTGGTTGTGCTGGATGTTGAACTGACTGCTAAACTTGGTGTTGGACTTCTAGAGCAACAGGGATACAATTTTGGAGCATTTCTTTATACCTCCTCCTATGTCCACTATGTCTGATGGGCACAACGGGTTTCAGTGCTATTTGCCAAGCTTCCTCATTAGGGTGACGACGCAATCTTTCCCAGTATCTAATGCAGGCCTCCTTGTAGATACTTTCCGTTGTTATAACTTTCAGATCATGGAGCTCCAACAATAGATCTTAGTATGAGGTTTTGGGTCACTTGCAACCGTTTGCCTTACCTTAGTTCTCAATGGCAATTTGCTGCTATCTGCAATAAGCCAATGCAGTTTGCTCGCTCTGGCTCTTAGCCTCCCAACAATCATTGTTACATGGCTAGATAACAGCAGTTTGTTATCAACTTGAACCCCCAAATAGGCACAAGGTATTCACTCATGATACTGGGTGGATAGATCGGGTGCTGAATATGTCGACAGGTATGCATAACGTGTTTAGTTTTACTGGTATTTATGCTAATACACCATTTAATTTAGATTAACAAAACAATATTAAAATTTCTACAAAGATAACATTATAATGGCATTTCTTTTGTTTAGGAACAACAGCTTATTCAGAATGGTGGAGTTTTAAAGATCATCTGCAGTAAGATATAAGTTTGCAGGACGTGGCTGGCACACACAGATATGGTTTCTTCTGTCGGGAAGTTATATTAAAGTCCACTTTACATTTTCCATCCAATATGGTATAGGTTCGACCTGATCAGCTGCATTTGATTCTTGGTTAGTTGAAATCCATCAAAGTCACATTTAACTCTATTATAAGTTCTCCATTTTCCCCTTATTAAATTTAAAAAAGAAAAAAATATTTTTAAGAAAAGGGACCAGAGGTGAGTTTAGCCTACACAGCAGTTTATGTCTTACAGTTATTTCTCCATATTTTTCTTGTGGTTGTTTTTGTTTGACAAATTAATTTCTTCATATGTGTGGGCAGCCGCCCTGTAGTAACACTTTCCGGAATCGACATTACAAACTTAAAAATTTAAAGTTATTGTGCATAATGTGAAAATATTATATTCTCAGTTTTTATGTTATCACTCATACGCAGTGTTGCCTTAAACAGCTGTTGTAGATTTTTGTTTAAATCAGAGATTAAAACCCCAACGAATAACGGTTTCGGTTACGGTTACTGTTTTCGCCGCTCGCTTTTTCCGGTTACCGTATTATATTACGGTTATTAACCTAATTCGGTTTCAGGTTTCGGTTACGGCTACGGTTTTAAGGATAAAATATCTCTTTGACAAATCATGCAGACAAATGCGGCCCCATTTATCATCCCACTTATGGAGTAAATCTATCGCAACTTAAACATCGTATATACTTTTGCTCACACTCAATTATAATCACTCTAAGGGTACTTTTCTCATATGCTAAATAGCTGCTATATGTCAGCTAAACTTAAAAGTTACTCGTTTATGTTACAGAGCGATGTGAAATCGGCCCTATAAAGCTTAAGCTTGAAAAAAGTCTTTAACGATTGTAAAAATAACAAAGTGAACCCTTTAAAGTAGCATAATTGACAGGTTGAGTCAACAAAATATTCCAATAAATTCTTCGAAATTACCATTACAATTTGTTCGATAATCCAACAGCAAGTTTAAGCCTGCTCGAGGTCATGTTATGTTTGTACAAAACTATAAACAGGAACACACCACACCACAATGAAGTCTGGTCGAGTGTACAGCTGTTTCAGGAACCTCACGGTACCATCATCAGCCATTTTTGGGTAATTAAAAATTTAATTACCACTACAGTTACAATTATTTTGTAATTAAAAGAAGACAATTACCTTTACAATACTAAGCCTTGACATTTGAAATTTTTTTAAAAGTAACCCGTTTATAGGACAAATGGTCCTTGGATAATGGGTAAATAACCATTAAAAAACTGCCAGAAAGAGCCATTTAAATCATTTTATTCCCCCACCAGCTGATAAGAATTCCACACTGTACACCTGGCTACAGTTATAAATTCAAATACAAATCGCATCTTTTATCGTATATCTAAATCTCATTAATATCAACCCGTTGCCTCCTTCTGGGCGTGCCATAATGTTGAACCATTTTGATTTATGTTGATAGCAAAATACATTTCAATAAACAACCCGAATCCTCCTAGTCAGCAAAGGATTGCCACATATGAGTGCGTGTGAGTGGGGAGTAACCTTGACTCGCAATGCTGAAAAGCTTCCTTGAAATTGTACTCCCCCCCCCCCCCCTTCCCATGTGTACCCAAGCAAAGTGACCGCAAGGGGAGTCAAAAGGGAATGTGCGTGGGTCGTCGTCGTCTACACACCTGCAATGCTTGGCACACTCTTGACCCTGAATAACATAAAACAGCTGATGACAGGACCGAGGAGACCGGCAAAAGGCAAGAATGAGATGGCAGTAAGACGACGCCGTTTGTAAGTTAAGCAGAAAGAGCCAGCGAGAAGAGCAACAACGTTGCTGCGTATTCCTTTAATTTTGCTAGCAATCCACTTTCCCCCCTACCCTTTCCTGGCCATATTGTAAGTAGTGGCGGGGCTCAAACATATGTTTGATACCCAACACAAAAGGACACATAGTATACATACGAGCAAGTATAGTATGTATGTACTATGGAATGGGAGGGGTGGGGAGTGGGGGTGGGATGGTTAAAGCGTTGAAGAAGATGTATTGTGTAAATGTCTTGAACACGCCTTGGACGCATGTGTGTGTGAGGACTGAAGACGCAGCTCAGGCTGCACAAAAAAAAAAAAAAATGAAGAAAATATATAGGTACGGACATGAACGCACTCTTCTCTGATTACTTTAATTGCCAGGCAATTTGAAGAATTTGAAAAGAGAGAGAGGGGTATGGGTAGGAAAACACTAGCTTTACACTCTCAAAGTGACAATTCAAATTGACATAAATTGAAGATGTGTTACACTTTAATCGTAGTTTTTGAGGTTTGGCTATCATTTTGAGTAGTTTTTCCGGTTTAAGCAACAAAAATGCTCAAAAAGGTTTGCCATTTCACCCCAAATAGACTAGCAAATGAACAGCGTGCTCTGTAAGGATTAGGCTTATCAAGCTATTGTTACCAAATTAGGCACAAATTTTGTTTGAAGAGCAGCCAAAGGTAGTTCATGAGCTGTCAATACACCCTGATAAATGCACTGTCTGGTGCGGTTGAAGGGCCCGCTTCTTCAAAAGTATAAAAATCGCCACGTTAAAGTCAAAGGGACAAAGTACCGTGCGATGATTACCGACTGTTTTTGACCCAAAATGTAGGAATTGGACTTGGTTGACATGTGCTTTCAACAAGACGGTGGCACATACCATACGGCCCGCGAAACCAAGAACCAATTGAGAGCCGAGTTTGGTGAGCAATTAATCTCACGTTGTGGTCCATTGGCCTTCAAGATCATGTGATTTGACCACCTCGCTCCCTTGAAATTTGGAAAAATCGTCCTATCTCTCATAGTTTTGTTGATAGATTATAATCCTAATAAAAGGCAGCAAAAAAATTGAAAAATCATCAAAAAATTTTCAAAAATCCAACTTTGAAGTGCCATACCTTCGTCATTTATGATTGGATTTTAAACATTTAATTTAATTCTTAATTTTTGTTTCAGTTTATTCATATAGGTTGACTAAAACCATAGACCTATCCTATAGTAGACCTACCTTGTTTTTCAAAACACTAAAATTGAAAATGTAGCGATATATCAAAAACTGTTCTACTTTTGACATATCTGAGAGCAGATTTGAGTTCAGCGTAAAATTTTACATAAGGATCATCTATTTAGAAGCCGGGATCAAAAATTGTTGCATAGTGTTATTTTAAGCTTCTAGACATATTCGATCTGTCAAGGGAATGGTAAAGATCAGACAAACGATTTCTGTTGGTCTCTGTATGTGGATCTGAAGTCCGAAATTAGATCTCGATATGCCCACTAAAACCATAGGATTGCTGAATTTGAATTTAAAACTCTGGTCACACTAATTCAAAACTCAATTAATCATAGCATTCGTATGACAGCTATATAATATAGACATCCGATCTACGTGATGTTGACATTTTTGAAAAGATTGCTAAATGTGAAGAACAATTGCCAAGTTTAAATCAAAAAGTCATATTTGTGTTTGCTTATAACTTCAAAAATTAATATCTTTAAAACTATAAAAGTCTTCATCTTTTTGAAAACACCGAAATTAAAGTTTAGGGAAATAAATTGTACATATTTTGAAGTTATAACACTGAGAAAAAATTATGTATAACATTTTGCAACATTTACATAATATTTAGGATCAAATAATGTGGAATCGAAATTGATAGCTGTTCCCGTTTCCGAAAAACGATCAAATTATTCGGTTTTAATAGTTTTGCCTTTGAGTGAGTGAAATGAAAAGTAATTGATAGTTTTCATTTCAACGGTTATAATTTTTATCTATCAAATATTTGTAAGTTAATAAGTCTTATATGGAGAAGATTTTAAAGTAACCTTAGAAATATTGGGCATTCAATTTGATTTAAAATTAATTTTTTCAAAGTTGTGAGCCAGAAAATGCATGTAGACGAAAGCAAAAACGGTCGAAATAAAACCGAGCTGTTCGCAATTCCGCATTAGCGCATGCGCAGTAGGGTGGACGCCGATAAAAAATATAACTGATACCATCTTAAACGATTACTTTTAGGGTGTACATAATGAATTAAAAAATCACAAAATTTTATATCATGTTTTTACCTCTGCGAAAAGCATTTTAAGTTTCCACAAATATTACGTTCACCGAATCGAAATTCTGTCGACGAATTCTTCGTATCATTTTAAAAGTTGTCAAATTTGAATTTAATCGAACAACAAATAAAAATGGAGCAGGAATCGAATGTATTTTTGGTTGGTAGGTAGGAATTTTGACGAAGCGAGCCCATTTCCAACGAAGAGTTGCGTTTTTTCCACGCTTTTCTATGGGACTAAATTCTTAAGACTGCCCATTTCAGAAAGTGCGACTAGTGTGGCTCGCAAGTTGAAGTCAGCCTGGTCAACGAGCGGGGTTTCAACAAAGGGCCATGTACGCATGAACGCACTGTCCTTCTAGTCAGATACTACAGACATCAAAGTGAAAACCATTTTGAGTGTCCATTTTGGCTATCATGGGCAATTCGCTAAACTCAAGAGATCGCTCCGTGGACACCGTTTTGAATCGATAAAGAGACAGAGCCCCCAGCGAAGAAGAAATAAAAGACTATACCAGAAGAAGACTTTGCAGCATGTTCTTAAAATTGTCCTACAAACACAAACAAAATTGTAAAAAATGTTGGCACAAGTGTAATGCAGTAGGGGGAGGTTACTTTCAGGGGAATGAAATGAATTGACAATATTAAATAAAGAGTTTTTGATTTATGAATAATTTCCCTGTATTTGTTGCCCATAGTAGTATAGTAATCCGCACTATTTTTCGATCCTGAAGACGCTTAATTATAAGCAGCCCAGTAAAAGTAGACTTTTCGCAGGAACGGCTGCAACCGTGATGCGCAGCACTTCAGTTCAGTGTGGGACCTGACTTCAAAGATATCTTGATAGCCTCTTAATGAACGGCTAAAACTTGCTTTCATCTAGAAGTAAACAGCGCAAAATAGAAGAAATTTTGCAGTAATATAAAATTTTTACCAAATATATTTACCTACATTTTTTATTGGTCATGGTAACTTTTTGTCAAATGTTATGACTTCAAACCAAGTCTACGCCAACTACTAAAAAATTAAAAATGTAGGCATAGGCAACAGTACGTATGAGTGATAAACTTTAAGTCCAAGTCGCAGACCCTAAACCTTATTTTTTCTCAAAAAATTTTTTTTGCTATGCGTTTTATACACAAATATGCATCGTTTAAGCGGGTATCAGTATGACGTTACATTTTTTCATATATAAAATGTCTGACCTAATGCGCAGTGTTGATCGAAATTGTTAATGTTACCATTCAGATGAATTATAGTTCGAAAACGATTCGAACTTTTATTCGAAAGATAGATTCAGCAAAATACCTTTCAACAATATCAATTTGAGACCGATTAACCAAACCTGAGAAATACCGTTTTTAAAAAATACTTTTTTCCATTTTTTCGTTTTACTTAACTTTGTGAACGAAACCAAATTTTTTGAAAAAGTGGTCCGGTTCGGGTTTAAGTTCAATGGGGCTAAAAATGTTAGAAGTTCGGTTCATGGTCCGGTTTGGCGAACCTAAAAAACCCCAACTGGTTCTAACCGGATC
This sequence comes from Lordiphosa clarofinis, assembly GCA_018904275.1. Lineage (NCBI taxonomy): Eukaryota > Metazoa > Arthropoda > Insecta > Diptera > Drosophilidae > Lordiphosa > Lordiphosa clarofinis. The sequence goes on along the minus strand of JAEIGQ010000157.1, from coordinate 286,759 downwards.
GGTTCCGGTCGGTTTGCAGCCTTGGATCTCTCTGCAAGTTTTTACTGCCGTCAATGCTGCAATTCTGACACTCAGTAAGACTCTTCAGACTCCAGAACTTCAGAAATCATAAGCCTGAGATTCGATGTGATTAAATTGTTACTTGAAACAAGGAAAAATTAGTTACCTTTCTATGTAATTTACTTAAAAAAGGCAAGAAACTTGATGACGAAATGTGATTTGAGTTGAGTATTCCTCAACAACATACGCATCGAGAAAATAACGCTTTTGGGATACTTTCGGTAATTTTTGTCACAATGTAGACTTTCGATGAACGACAGGTACAGGCTCTTAATGACATACAGAGTTTGTTTGGAAAGTAATAGAACTAAGTCGATTTCAAAAAATTTGTTGAGCCGCTCAACCCTTACAATTCTTTAAAAACTTCCACTAGAGGCTTCTTCTGCGTCGATGTAGGGCTGCCAGCGCGATTACCAAGAATTGAAGGCGTCTGGGAAGGCATTCTTCGGAATTACCTTGAGAGCATTTTCTATAAGATACTTGGAACAGGGTATTTGGCAATCGGGGCACTCGACTGCAACACTATTACTTGCTTTCTCTAGGTTAAAGAAAAAATAAATTAAAGTTTTCTAAACTGTTTTGATATTTATATTTAGGCTGCCTTCACACTGTTCTACACATGACCCATGACATCTAGTAGGCCTGCATATCTCCATGAAATTCTATGAATTTGACAAGCTATTCAAATTTAAAACAGAAAAACAAAAAGCAGGACTACTAGACTATCATGTGTCATGTGTCGAACAGTGTGAAGGCAGCCTTAAGGTTTCTGGACTTTTGGTAGAGAAAAAGTTACTTTATATTTGAAATATTTTAGCGTAAAAGGAGAATTGTTGTGCCACTTACTTCTATGCAAAGTGTTCAAATAATTTGATATCTTAAACGTTTGTCTCCTTATTTTTTCTCAGTGTAATGGCATAATAAACACGTAAATGGCAAACCATAAAATACCACAATGCAATTACCGGTGCCATTTCCCCACATTGAGACACCGATATGTGGTCAATTTAACCCCTTCGGAGAAGAAGTAAAGTGCAAGCAAGCGCAAAAAGAAAAATCAACAACAAACTGTCCATGAACTCTTGCATTTTGCTCTGGGCTAAGGGATGGCCATGAAGCAGGACGACGCGGTATACGTAATTTAATTGGCTGCATCATTTAGTCATGAAGCAAGGCCAACCAACAATGGCTTCCTGTATGCACAAAGAATCGATGGCAATTAGCGACTCCGTCCAGCCTTGACCACGGGCTCTGTTCCCTGTTGCTTCTGTGCTCGGTCTACCCACCTGCCTGCCAATGCCAGAACTTTGGTCCTGGTCCCCCTGTCAAGTTCAAGGGGCTTAATAATAATGATGGCAGCAGCAGCAGCAGCAGCCGGGAAAAAATATATGTTAACGCTTATGGCCGCACTTGTGCCTTTTGTTGGTTATGAGAGTATCACAGGAAAGCATTTTTAATTAAGCTAAGCCCCATTCAAGGACATTTTGAGTAAGAGTGCTTCTTTTCGAAGAAAATGTATTTAGCTGAAGGCATTTAGTATTGTATAAGGACTTTTTAAGTTGGAGACGGTAACCTAGGGAATGCCAGTAGGAATTGTTGTTATGTGAATAAGCCAATATAAGCAACAGAGGATTGGGTCATGCTGCCACTGACGTATCAGGAAAACTTTAAGCACGTACGTAGTGTATGAACTTATATGATTTCTTGGTACAGTGGGAGTTTTGCCAACAAGGAAGAAGACACACAAAGAAGACTCTTTTAGACTAAGCAAATTACCAGATTAGAAACAAAAAGACAGACTAAGAATGCTGTTTAAGAGTATATGATCGGAAACACATTCGGGCTTACTTTGTTGAGCGAAAAATAATAAACCCATTTTTTCTTTTAAGAAATCTAAATGGCTTTACTGATAAGAAACACGCCAACATCCTTACCTTCAACGTTAACTTTCAAGTCCAATTCGAAAATGATGAACTCATTATGTCACCAACTTAACGACAACGCACAACATTCCTAAATGCGTACAGTGCTAATCTCAAATAAGAATACTTAAGCATTCTTCATTTTGTATTGTTCCTGTTCGTAGATGTGCACACAGCCAAGCTAGTACATACATACATTTGGTTATATACTTACAAAATCTCACACCCGGTAAGCAATTACAAAAAGTTTCTGTTGCCAAACAGTAACCACTCGCTAAGTAAGTAAGAGACTTAATGAATGATAAATTTTTATTCTTAGGATGCGCGCACACATGCAGCTCAAAGATGAACTGCCGGCAGAACTTAAGGCTGATCTGGACAAAAAACTACGGGTGAAAAAGGGGACTCTTGAGCACGTCCACGTAAAATTTGGCGTTGACGGTTTGTCCAGGAGAAACAAAATCATGGTGGACGATGTCAAAAAAGACATTGAGCATCGTTTTCACTTTGGATTTGCTCATTTTGCTGCATTTTCGTCTTGCACCAATCACAGAAGCACCTCGCTCAAAAATGCCTGTCCTGACTCTTCAGGTGTTCGTTCGTGAGCTAAAAATGCCCTCTACAAAATCCAGTCTGTGCGCGCTATTGGGCTATATCTGGGAAAAAGAAGGCGAGGTAGCACTTCACCCAGCCTTAAAAAAAAACAAGTGAGAAAGTCGGTCAAGCCCGACTATAACATACTCTGTACCTGGAGTAGAAGCTGAATGCAATGCTGATGCTGCGCTCATCTCAAAGTCTCTCTCTTACTCTCTCTATCGCTCTCTCTCTCTTTCTAAGATTGTGTGGTGTTAGTTGTGAATAGGTGGGAGGGGGCGGGGGAGGGCGATGTACTTTTTTGCTCATAACTTGAGAACCGCTGATCCGATCATTCCCTCGGCAAATCGATACATATTGCTAATTACTAACTATCTCTAGAAGGTACAAAACGTCTATCTTTAAAACTGTAGGAGATATAACGTTTTTTCCGAATTGCGGGGGCGGGAGGGGGCGTGGCAAAAATTGAAAATAAACTTGATCTGCCTGCAGCTATAAAAAACATTTGTCCCATACATGTCAAACCTCTATCTCTTACCATCTCCGAGATCTGTTTGTTCATACGGACGGACGGACGGACGGACGGACAGACGGACAGACGGACATGGCTTTATCGACTCGGCTGTTGATGCTGATCAAGAATATATATACTTTATATAGTCGGAAATAATTCCTTCTCCCTGTTACATACTTTTGCACAAACTTAATATACTCTATGTACCTTCGGTACAGAGTATAAAAATAGGTGTGAGTGTCCTGAACACTCACGAAGCTTTGATGTGAAACATGCTGCTAAGTTGAAAAGCTATTTAAGTGCGGTTTAAGGTCTGTTTAGGCACTTTATGGTCTCTGATTAGTCAATTTCAAGTGACGGTTTAGACAGTGTCAAGTCTCTGTCAACAAACTGTCACTGATTAGTCACTGTCAAGTCACTATTAAGTCACTGCTTAGTCACTGTGTTTAGTCATTTTCAAGTCACTGTTAAATCAATTTTTAGTCACTGTCAAATCACTTTTGAGTCACTGTCAAGTTACTATTTAGTCACTGCTTAGTTATTGTTAAGACATTGTCAACTCTCTGTTAAGTCACTGCTTAATCACTGTCGAGTCATTGGCAAGTCACTTTATAGTTACTATCTTGTCACCGTTCAGTCACTGTTCGGTTACCGTTCACTCACTCTTTAGTCACTCATAAGTTTCACTTTAATCGCTGTTCAGTCACTGTTCATTCATTGTTTAGTCACTCTCTAGTCCCCGTGAAGTCATTGTTTAGTCACTGTTAACTTTCTCTTTAGTCACTGTTCAGTTACTGTTAAGTAAGTGTTCAGTCACTGTCCAGTCACTTCTTAAGCTAAGGTCCCACAGGCAAATAATTTGCCCAAATTTTCATAAAAAATTCGAAATATAGCCATGATTACAGATTTTTCATACCCTAAAACTGAAACCATGGTTCCATACGTAGCAATTTAAACAATATTAGGCAAAAAGTTTCCTGAGTTGGTCTATTTAGTCAAATTTTCATAAAAATTTGGGCAAATTATTTGCCTGTGGGACCTTAGCTTTAGTCACACTTTAGTCACTGTTCATTTATTGTTTAGTCACTGTGTGTCTCTGCTTAGTCACTGTCGAGTCATTGGCAAGTCACTGTTAAGTCACTGTTAAGACACTGTCAAGTTCCTCCACTTTCCCTCCTCTTTCCATCCAATGCCCATTTTTACTCCTCTTCCCCTGGGACACGTTGCTAAAACAACAATACAATATATGCTGACCTCAGCGTCACGTGACGCTGACATCAAATTCACTCCTACTAAAATCGCCCGTACCGAAATTAAAGATGTTTCACATCAAAAATCTTGCTATTTACACCCGTTAGTCGAAGAGTAAAAAGGGTATACTTAGGACGTGCAAATGTATGTAACAGGCAGAAAGAATCATTTCCGAGCATATAAAGTATATATATTCTTGATCAGCATCAACAGCCGAGTCGATATAGCCATGTCCGTCTGTCCGTCCGTCCTTCTGTATGAACACCTAGATCTCAGAGATGGTAAGAGATAGAGGTTTGACATGTATGGGACAAATGCTTCTTTTATCTGCACGCAGATCAAGTTTGTTTCAAATTTTGGCCACGCCCCCTCCCGCCCCCGCAATTTGGTAAAAACGTTATATCTCCTACAGTTTAGAAGATAGACGATTTGTTCCTTCTAAAGATAGTTAGTAATTAGCAAAATAAATCAATTTGCTGAAGAAATGATAAAGATCGGATGAACGGTTCTCAAGTTATGAGCAAAAAAGTGAAAAAATGTTGCATACTTTTCGGATGGTCACCCTAAGGAACGCAGGAACACTGTTAAACATGTTTTTTCATGAGTAACGGGTATATCGAAGTCGGTTAGAGCCGACTTTAACTTACGCTCTCGTTTTTAATAAGAATTTATGTAAAATTATTGACGCGTAATAAGAAACATATTTTTCACTCAAAAGCTTTATGGAATTTCGGGTTCCCTAAAAAAAAAAATGCGGCTCATTTAATTTTTGAAATTTCTATTCATCTCTAACTGTTAGATATTGATCTTTACTGATCCAAAATTAAAGTCAAGGCATCATCCGCGAAAGACCGCAAAGGGTTCTTGATTATATTGATTATATATTTTGGATCATTTTTGCTTTTCCGGACTTATAGAAACCATCTTAAAACTGCAGCAAGGTCAGCTTGTTCTTTTTCAGTTTTTACCTCAGATACTAAGAAATCAGAGCTGCAAGCCTCCTAAAAATAGGCAGAGGTTCAGTCCAGGGTTCAAAGCTGAGAAAGTTTTTGGGTTTATATTCACGAAGCAGATTCAGAAGGTCGCTAAGCCGAGGTTCCGGTTCGAACCGGTGTTCGGGAATAGAAAAGATATATCTAAATTGAAACATACTTAGTGCCGATTTCTTTTCTTCCACATAGCACCCATGTGACAGATAAGCTCACAATTTACTCGGCTATTTGTAGGTTTATGTGACATATGGCTCTATGTAGAAGATGAGAATTCAGCCTTTAGGATTTTAATCATATTTAGAAGTTAGTTATCATATATTCAAGACGTTTGATTAGGCTCCAGGTCAATAAATCATGGAGTAATGAGTATTAGATATTAAATGTACCCTAGGGGGGGGGGGGTCGATATTTTTCAACCAAAGCGTATAGCAAAAACGAAACCTACGGTCAATTCTAAGAAAATTTCACCAAAAAAACATGGGTCTAAAATGGATTCCTAGTCCGCTTAAATCGACTTCAAATATTTATATAACATTTTCCCAAAAATCAAATTAGAAAGTCGGTAAAGTCCGACTATAACATACTCTGTATCCCACAGAGCTTGCATTTATCTAATAAATTTTATATAAAAGCCACACAAATTGATAAAGAAGTCATAAAGTGAGTCCAGTGCTGCCCATCAACGTTGAAGCGGTGCTACCCATCTACATTTTCTGTTTTCCGTATAACTCCGCTATCGTTCATCCGATCTTTATTATTCCTTTGGCGAATCGAAAACTAATCATGATTACAAAATATCTCTAGAAGGTACAAACCATCTATATGAAAAACTGTGGGAGATATGAGGTTTTTTCAAAATTGCGGGGGCGGAAGGGGGCGTGGCAACCTGTAACATAAAAATTTATCTGCCGGCAACTACAAGAAGTATTTGTCCCATACAAGTCAAACCTCTATCTCTAAGACCTGAATTTTAAATATATAATTTTCTTATAGTTTTGGTCCAAGTTTTGCAATTTGGTTTCAATACGTAAAACTTTTGCGAAAGTGAAAGTGGAAGCATAACTGTCAGATAGGACAAACCCCGTTTCTAATCGGCTGATTAAAGTCTGTCTTTGGGACTGTTTACTGTACAAGTGGATTTTCTTTTTCTTTTTACAGAGACCGACGCCAAATCATTTCACTTTCGCACCTTCTACGCATCAACAACACACACACACACACACACAACAACCATAAAGAATCGCTTTATCCACATACACACAAACATACAAATATATTTGTATGTATAAATGATGTAGATATGTAATTGTTGTTACCCAAAATTGTTGGAAAGGTAAAGAGTAGGTGCTGGAGGGGGTTTCGAACAAAAGTTTCTCTCACTCACCGCTGGTGGCATCGCCTGTGGCGTTGGAAGCTCCGCCGCTGCTGAAACTGTGTAGCATGTTCATGTTGAGGGGTGGTGGGCTGGGTTAGGGAGGGTTATGGCCGTGGTATGGGGGTGGTGGCTGGTCGAACCCACCCAAAGCCTGGCTGACAGCTGCTGGTTGTTGTTGTCGTTAATTTTGTTTCTCTTTTCGGCTCTGTGCTCTTTTTTTGGGTTTTTATGGGAACAATTTCTTGTTTATGCCATTTTCTTTTGCTTCTTTGATTTTTCCATTTATTTAATTAACAAATTTTGGTATCAAAATTTCCTATATTCGTTGTATTCACATGTTGTGGTTGTTGCACTCCCGCACACACACGCACACACACGCCACACAAACAAAAACAACAACAAATATGCGGTGTGTGGTGTGCTTGTAAAAAAAACTTAGTAAATTACACACATAAGCCGTACATATGTATGTGCATTTGCTTCACATTCTCGCTGCTGCTCGTTGCTTCTGCTGTTGTTGTTGTTGTGGTTTATTATTGCCAAAAATTTGGAGCCTTCGTTGAGCTTTTTGGTTGCATACTTTTAAGGGCTCTGCCTCGCGCGCGCTCTCGCTCTCACTCTTTCTCTCTCGCTGTCGGTCGCTCTCTCTGTGTGTGTGTGTGTGTGAGTCTGCGCTTGCTTTTGGCTTTTATCCTTTTGATTGCCCCAAAAAAAAAAAAATGGTCGACTGCTTGCCAGCAGCTTCGTTTGTGTACTAACGGCATTTTATTGACATTCCCAGCCTCTGCTTCTGTCTCTGCCGCCGCTGACAGCGACTTCGGCAGAGGCCGCGTAATAGGTTTATCGATAATTTTGCGATACATAAGCAATTTTTTATGGAAAAGCTGCCTGAGATTGGCGGTTGTGTTGATGTTATTCAATGTGACATGCCCTGATGAGCCTTTCTGTTCAGTCGAGGGTGTTAAACAACGAGGGTGGGCGCTAAAGTTGTTTAATTTGAAGTGCCAGAAACGTTATCATTTTTGATTTTAAATTATCAAAATTTTATGATAGACAAATAAGCCTGAGAAAAGTGCCTCAGAGAATTTTTGAATATTTTGAATCAGGGATTGGAACTAAATATTATCTAGAATATCCAGAAAGTCCATAAAATTAACCAAATTTTACAGTAACTTTTTCGTTAAGAGAAATATTGCTATAGTAAATGTAACCGAAAATCTCGTTTAGAAATGCGCCAATCCACAAAATTACACTGAAAAAAAACGATAGTTTTAGATGATCCGTAGGATGAATTTTAACTATCCATTTGAACTATCCTTTGTTGGGATCCGTTGGATCTTTTCGAAGTCTTAAAAGTAGTATTAAAAGATCCATAGGATATTTAACAACTATCCATTTGAACTGTTGAAAAATATTTTTTTTCTATATCCATTGGATCTTTTTGAAATATCCTTTTGATCTTTTTTGAAATATCCATTTAATATCCATTGGATCTTAATAACATATCCCAACGATCCATTAATAATATCCTTTTAATTAGTGGCGGATCTAGGAATTGACTAAGGGGGGGGCTAAGGGTACTCAAAATCACTCAACATTGTTCGGATCTTATTGTGCTTCTCAGAATAGATACATCATCTCATACAAAAAGTCGATATGCTCTGAAGGTAATAAGTTTTCCAAGGTAAAAATAAAAAACTTGTTTTTTGGACATTTTTTTGAACAATTTTTGTCTTACCTTTAGAGTGCAACTGCATTTTCATTCACTCTGTGTACCATTGGCACAGAGTATAAAAAGTTTTTGGCCAATATATGTATATGCCTTGAGCGAAACCGAAAAATGTTTCGATTTTAATCCCTAGTTTAAAGGTAAAGCTAGATAAATAAATAGCGCCGCAGGCGATTTTTTTTGGAGTCGCGAGTGAAGAAGGATTTTTAAGTAAGTATTCACAAACTGCTCAACAATAAACATTGAAAAACTTCGCAGAATGTGTAGAGCATATTTTAAAATTTTACCTTCAAGTAAAACATATTTTAAATCAAAACACTTCGTACACGTCACTAAGACCATGTTTTTACATTATTTTGGTTAGTTTTATAAATTTGGAAATGCTATTGCATTTAAGCTACGTGGTTAAGTTTTATCGTTTTCTGATTTTTTTACAATTGACGAATAGAATTCACATATTCTTAGTACAAAACCTGCAATTTAAAAACTTCATTAAAAAGGAACCCGTGGATGGCCCATCAATGACATTTTGTACAAAATTGTTGTTTAGAACGGTGGTATACAAAATATTTACTAATTTCTTTATAGATGCTTTATTCTCAGAATAGTATTAGAATTAGTATAGTATAAAAATATTTAACATGGGGGCTAAAGAAGCGTCGTATTCTCTTGCGTAAGCTGTTGCTTTTTTGACGACCATATAATCGAGGAACTTTCAACTCATGTGACATTTCGTCTGCAATTTTTTGGATTTTTTTTAAAAATTACATCAAAAGATGATTAATTATTTCTTGTTTCAAGTAACAATTCAATCACATGGGCGACGTGAGCACAGGCTGATGATATCTGATGTTCCGGAGTCTGAAGAGTCCTACTGAGTGTCGAAATTGCAGCATTGACGGCAGTAAAAACCTGCAAACAGATCAGAAAGTCCGTTTTTCCAATCGCACTCATGAGATTTGCCGCTTTTGATGATGTCTCGATGTCTCTATCATTCTTAAACTTTTCTAATTCTCCAATAATGTATAAAAGCAACTCGGCGAATGTGCACACGCATTCATGTTTTTCGTGCATACAACAGCCATTATCATCAAGCGACAACTGTTCGTTCAGTGACGCAAGGTGAAGAGCTGATAGGAATTGATTTGAATGAATGCTCCTGCAAACTGTTGCCACGTAAAGAACAGTGGTTGCTCAAATTATTAAAAATTCCACCCAATTTTCAACGATCGGTCGTAATATTTCAAACCATATTCCAACGGTGTTTGTTGCAGATACTTTTCACTGCTGATTAGGGTTGTCGAAATATCGATTCCCTTGGATATTAGTAATATTAAAAATACTTGTTATATCCAAGAGAATGTAAAATTGGCAATACAGCTACAAAGGGGCCAACCCAAGCTTCTCTCAATTTCTTGGCGTGTGTGCCCCCGAGTCCGAACGGCAAAGTTTGAGAATTTGCTATTTCATGGCTAGTTACATCACAGCTGGCGCCAATAGGTGGTGAAGGTGACCGGATGTATAAAAACTTTTTTCTAAAGAAAGTAAAAAACTTTTATTATTAGATGTTCTGGCGGGATCGAACACACGACCTCCCACCCAGCAGTCCAGCACGCTAACCGCGGGACCACACACCGCCACCAGAAAAACTCAATTTTTGTGGTCGAAACTAACAAAAATACACACCAAAAATATATTCTACAAGTATTAGATACCGATATTTCGAAATCTCTACTGCTCATGCCTTTTTAAAACAATCTAAGTAACTATCTCTTTTTCTGAAATTTCTAATTACTTATTTTGCTCTTTGCATATATTGGGTGAATTAAGATATTTGGGCTCTAAGGGGGGGGCTTCAGCCCCTATAGCCCCCCCCCTGGATCCGCTACTGCTTTTAATATCCATTTGATCTTAAAGACATATCCCATGGATCTGTTTAAAAAATCATTTCCAAATAAAAGACAGCACGATAATTTGTATCAATTTATTTAAAATATACATATTATATATAATACACAAAAACTTTTTCCTCCTTATTATATGTCTACCGTTACATATTAAGTATAAATGTATGGAAGGACCCTCAAACTTAACTACTTCAACTAATCTTTTTGTTCCAACCGTAGGTCTAATCTCGTAAGCTTGAAAATGATTGACAAAATTTATCCTTTCAAATATGTGAACAATTTTATGCAGTTGAATTCTTTCACTTAAATTAATAATAGTATGGTATCCAGTGTAAACTTGAATTACCATTACCATTTTTCACATAACTGAAAACAATTCCTGATTACCATTTTTTTATAATCGTAATTGTAAGGTGGAATTACGAATATTCAGTGAATATTCCAAAATTTAATTACTTTTACAATTACTTGAATAATTGTAACGGTAAAGGGTGATTATTGAGTAATTGTGCTTGAAAAGTCAAATTATTCATGTATTTTTAGCTGTCAAATGAAATTACTTAAGCCCAATTATAACATTCATTATTTATATTACATATTTTTGTTTGAAAAGAATAAAAATTTTATATTATATCATCCATGAAGTTCATGTTGGCCTTTATCACCATCGCTATCTCTTTAAGCATTGATTATTTTTCAAGCATCTTGAAATTTGTCGACGAATCAAGCAAATATCTTCCCAACTGTTCTTTAATATCGTGTTTTATTACACAGAGCGAAGCGTCAACACCCTTATGTGTTGGGCTCCATCTAAAACAATATTTATTAAAAATATAAACTATTTTTTTGATTTCTGATTTGGCCAAGCCAACGGTTTTAAAATAAAACAAAATAATAAGAAGTCACTGAATTGCAAAAAGATTTCTGTTTCCCTACCGGTTTCGTCGAAATCATAGAATTCATGCTTGGGGACAATATGTTCTCTTGTGTCCATTGCATTTTTATGTGTACAGGCATATTTAACAATTTCCAGAATTTCATCATATTGCCGACCATGCAAAGCAATTTTTGCAAGACAATTAAACCATTGCATTCTTACGCTTGGTAATAAAACAGATGCAATTATAGCGCAGTTTGCTTCTGTCGAAAGTTGGAAAAAAATGGAAAAGTGCTCCTTTTCCAAAATCTCCATCGCAACACTCCTTAAGCTTAGGACATCAGAAGAATCAAAGATTTTCTTCAACTTTACTGCCAGGGTAATTAATGCTGGAATAAGACATCCAAAATATAAATTGTTCTCTTTCTGGAGAAAGTCTAACGTTGTTGCTATTGGCGTCGTTAAAGATCGGTATTCTTCCAAATATTGAATATCTTGTTGGGGAAATTTTGTATTATGTATGCCCAATTTGTCACATAGCTCTGCCAGATTTGTTTTATGTGATAAAATACGACAGACTGAATCATATGTTGAATTCCATCTTGTGACAACAGTTCGTCTGGTTAGTGGAACAAATTCGTGTGTGGATGGCCTGCTTAAGGTGATCTATGTGATTTGTTATATAGGAACTTTTATAATCAATTTGAAGTGAAATTTAATAAAAATATTTTTGGATGAAGTTCCACACCAGAACGGATTCCTCTAGGTATATAAGGTCAAAAACATGAAACAACATAAAACAGCAGTCTAATGTACTGATAAATGAATCAAATTTAAGCATACATAAAACTCCTCAGTGGTAATTTCATCTTCACCTATAATCACTACCAAAGGTTGCATGGGGATTTTTCCCAAAAGGCTTTTTTTGCAGTCTGATATCCATCTTGAGTGCCAAATCGTTGGTCGAGTGTAGTTAGCTAATGCAGCTGTTTACAGAATCCTGTGTGTCGGCTGCCGACGTCTGTGCGGTCTGTGAATTAGCACGTGCTATTTGTTCACTTCGAATGACGCAGCGCACACGACATCGAAAGCAGTATGTCTTTCTCTTTCGCACCAACGGGCATACTCGACTTGCTTCCTATCGGCCTATCGCCTGTCGATAACAAAATTCGATACTTAAACATATATGAGATCCTGTTCACCCTATTTTAAGCTCCTTTGGATAGTTTTTGCTCAAAAAGGATAGTTTATTGATCTTTATTCTTCATCCAAAGGAGCTGAAAAATTTGAAAAGGATATTAAAAAAACTGGAGCTTAAAAGGGGATATTTCGAATATCCTTTCTATGTAAAAGAGTTAAAACCGTTTCACGACATGCTGACTTTAAGACTTAATAATGGCTGAGAAAGCAACGTGTGTATTTTTCATGCTGACAAATGGACTTATTTCATACAAAAAATTAATGTAGTGTATATTTTTTGTTCGATGACGAGATGCCAACTTCATAATGCCCCTCTTATAGAAGCTCGCTTCCCTATTGGCAAAAAACTCGGAGAGCCAATTTTCCGACTACCAAGCTCGTTCGCCATGGACAAAAAGCTCTAGCGTGAACCGATGCGACGAATACAACTAGAACTACGCGCTTGCAAAGACAAGCTTGCGGAAATACCTTATATATTGTCGCACACGATGCATCTTAAGCAGCCCCTACGGGATGGTGGACCCCTTGAAGTAATCAACCCTAAATGTAGTGTTACAAATGACTTATTTATGATCGGCTGCGTTTTATATATATTACTTCTGACGCTAAATGTGGTTTGACGTCTCATGTCATGTTTATGTTTAAACATACTCAAGGGGCCTAAAATGCGACAGCCACTTATCCAGTATATATCTTCTTACTCAACGTTAGGAGATTGTGGTCGAGTCTCATTTATTAAGTTTGAACAACAATTCTAAGGAAGAGTCCAGTTGGTTTCCAATGACGAAATAAATTAATGACTTTTTTATGATAAAGTTGCAGTTTATTGTAAACATAAAAATTGTATACATATTCTCCGTTTAAGTACTTCTAAGAAATACAAGACATGGGCAAGATTGGGTATCAAATTATATATTATGCACTTAAATTTCTAGATTTTGTAATTTGAAGATTATCATTATGCTTAGCTAGTTATTACCAAGACTGCAAATCCTCAAGCTATTAATAGTTATAGCAAAGAAGAACTTTGTGTACACTTTGTTTAATGTGCATAAGAAATAAAGAGCCTAAGCAACCCCTGGACTAAAGAACTAGCAGACAAGTTTTAAAAATAGCAAATCATAAGCCTTTTTCCCCGATATTCAGTAAATGATTTTTGTTGTAGAACAGAAAGTATGATTACTTTCTTTAATACAGAGTGATTGTTTTAGTGACCTTTTGATTGAAAATCATAGAACTTTTTTAAGCAGGCTCTAGGTCATTTAAGTTTGTCTAAAAGCAGACACGCACAACACCACTAAGGAGGCTGGTTGACAGTATAGCGCTATTTCATGAATACCAATTCAATCTTCAGCTGTCTCTGCCTGTCCTTAGTGTGTTGGCAGAAGTTACCTCATGACAGAATTGCTATATACGCTTGGGAATCCCAAAGGCAGGCTTGTAGCAAAATCCGTCATCAAAGGCCTTTGTGTGTGTGTGTATCCCGTGTAACTTTCTTTTGCTACCGACCAATTTCTGTACAATTTGGGTCGTTTTTAAGAATAATCTAAAAAAATTTCGTTTCAAATCTCTTAAGAATGTAATTTTTTTTTTGTAAATGGACTGAATTACTCTTTTTGATGTGAAACATCTTTAACTTCGGTACGGAAGATTTTTGAAGGAGTGAAAATTGATTTCAGCGTCACGTGACGCTTGATGTTGTTTTATGGAGAGTGCCCGCACACACACAAAAAGGCAGAATAAAGGCGAAAAAGGGAATATGAAGGGTAGAAAGAGGGGATGAAAAGGGGGATGAAAGAGGGATCAGTGACTAAAGAGTGATTTACTAGTGACTTTTAAGAAGTGATTTAGCAAGAGATGTTGGAAAAAGGTGTTGGAAGAGGGTGAACAGAGGGGGGAAAGAGGTGTTCAGTGACTTAACAGTGACTAAAGAGTATCTTAACAGCAGGGTTCGTAAATAACACACAATGTACAAAACATCGTGTTCTAAACAATGTTCAAAACAGTAAGCATTGTTTTTTTCAATGTTTTTATTGGGAATGTTCAAAATGTTTTGAAAAGTGTTCTAAACAATTTATGTCAAAATAAAGAACATCGATAAAAAACACGCGTTTTGAACACTTTAAAACAAAGTGCGTTTTTAATACTAACATTTTCAACAAATAAAAAATATGTTTATTTACATTTTGAACATAACATTTCGACACAGGAAAGCGATAACATATTGAACACTGTAAGTACAAATTGAACTTCCCTTACAAATTTACATTAAACAAATCTTAGGCTCAAGTATGCTTTGCATTTGTGCTTGTGATTGAGCTCGTCTGTAAAATAGAGCAGCTACGAGAAAATGCGATACCAAGGAGCTGGTCAGGCATAGAGATGGATCAGATAAACTTCCGTGCAAGTTATGCGGGAAGGACTTGGCTACTACATTTTCTAATATATTACGGCATGACAAACTGATTCATAAGGATGAGAATGGCACCTCAGCGAAAACATCAGAAAAAGCAACCATGAAATCAGAGCTGAAAATATCGCGTAGCGAATTTTTCAATTCCATAATACATTTAGTGATGAAAAGTGCAGTTCCCTTTCGAGCATTCGATAACAAATTTTTTCAAAATATATTGCAGCCTTGGACTGACGGGTATTCTATCATT
Organism: Lordiphosa clarofinis; assembly: GCA_018904275.1. Classification (NCBI taxonomy): domain Eukaryota; kingdom Metazoa; phylum Arthropoda; class Insecta; order Diptera; family Drosophilidae; genus Lordiphosa; species Lordiphosa clarofinis. The sequence continues at coordinate 271,675 of JAEIGQ010000157.1, read as the reverse complement.
TTAAACTCCAGAAATATTGTCGGACATCTGAAAAATGCATCAGAAAAAGTTTGTGCCATGCTGTGCCTAAAAATGGACATAGCCTCAAGGAACGACAGGAGCCTTATGTGTCTAAACATTCAATTTATGAATAATTTCAACATGGAAGTACATACAATTGGAATGCTGCAACTACATGAAAGACACACTGCTCAATATTTAAAAGCGGGAATCCTAAATTGCTTAAGCAACTTTAACATACGGCTCGAACAAAAATACTCAATGACAACAGATAACGGTGCTAATGTTGTTAAAACATCGAAATTACTCCAAGAGTATGAAGATGTTGGTATGGAAGTGGATGATGATGGTGACGGGTTTGAAGAAGTCGTATGCAGATGTCACTGAGCGTGGTTCATTGTGCAACACACACAATACAATTGGCATCTTGGGATGTTATTAAACAAATTGACAAAGACATTTTGAAAATGAGACAATAACAGTGTCGAAGTCAAAATTGAAAACTTACAATATAGTGACAGGGTAGCAGTGGAGGATGACATCTCTCTGTACTGGAAGTCGATACAGCATAAGGAGCCAACACTTGCAAAAATTGCTGAAATTGCATTGGCTGCGCCAGCAACTCAAGTTACAGTGGAAAGGGCATTCAGTGCTTTGCCCATTATTTTTACAAAGTTGCGAAATAGACTTGAGTGAAGAAAGTTTGGAAAATGTTCTACTTTTGAAACTTAATACAAAATTAGTTAACCACACTTTGTTTGAAGAAGAAGAAAGAGGATACCAAGAAGCTGGTCTTGCAAAAGATGAATCAAATATGTGGCTAGCAAGCCCTGCAACAAGGATTTGGCTAATACTTCTGGAAATATATACGGCACTACAACCTAATAAATATGAATGAGAAAGGCAGCATAACGAAACCATTAAAAAGAAGGAAACTTAAAGGCAGAGCTGAAAATCACGAAAATGTAATTCCATTAAACAACACCATATTTGAATAAACTTAGTATACTCAAAATGAATTTATTTTGATTTGATCTTAAATTCTCTTTGGTCGTTTTAAAGGATACTTTTTAAAGCAGGGTTTGTCAAGAAGAGCGAAGCCAAATATGCACTACGTTATTTTGCACCATCGTTTATCCATGGTTTTTTATCGCTGTTCAGTATAAGCAAATGCAAAGTTGTGCGGTCAGCTCATTTGCAGTCTTGTAGCACTTTTTCTTAAGTATTTGCCGGTTCTCTGAAGAGCCATCAGCTAGTAACACCCTGATGATTGTCATCCTTTATTACCAACCCCTGGGAGGAGCGATATTTATTGCTGATTACTATGTTTATATCTCTTAAATATACGAACATTTCACCTAAACAATGGGTTAAGATATGATGATATTTCGAACTGCGGGAAAGGCCAATAACTGAAAGTCATTTTTTTTAGTCAAAATTTAAAGCCCGGAAGCTAAAAGACTGAAAGAAGCTCAGCTATTCAAGCCAAATATTTATTTAAGGGTACTGTATACCTTCAGGTGTCATTTTTTAAAGGTTTACAAAAAATTAGATTACTTAAAAACTATAAGTGGTATTAAGAAACGGTTTTTTTCATTGGATAGTTAATCGGTTAAACTAAATTTAGTAATTTTTGTTGTTGTTGTTGTACCTACGGTTGTTGTTGTATTTCTGTTCAAAGTAAACCAAAAATTTAAAACATAGGGTCATGGTTGCAAAAATTTTTTGAGAACGGATGATCTGAATTTAAAACTGAAGTCAGGGTTTTGTTAAGAATTAATGTAATTCTGGTGTGAACTAGGATATTTTGGATCGGTCAATAAATGACGTTGTTATGGGGTTTTAAAGTCAAAATTTCGAAAATCGACTATTTTTTCCCACTGTATTGGTCCTAGCTCCGTTATATGTTGACCGATCAAAAATATCCTAGTTCACACCAGAATGGTGGGTATTAGGAGCAATTTAAGGGAAAGAATTTGAAAATCGGTCAACAGGTACTCTTTAGATCTTTGCAACCATTTTGGAAAAAGTGGTTCCGAGATAATCGCATTTAAAGATTCGACATCTGTTTTCGATGAAATAAAAATTATATTTAATAAATGTATAAATCGGATTTGGTGCATTTGGGTGTTAACTTTCACCAAAAAAAAGGATTATCCAAATCGGTTAAGCAGTTCTCCAGAAATTTGAGTCAAAGTGCGTCAAGACATGGTAAAAAATAAAATCTCCGAAAATTTCCAAGTAAAATTTTGTTTTTCAAAATTATTTTTTCCATAATATCGAACTTTTTATAAATATTTATAAAGTTTTTGACCAAAAAAGGGGGAAAAATACGAATTTCTAAAAATACGAGGGTTGATAAAAACAATTTTCATATAAAAGGGTCCGAAAAAATAATTGTTTTTGTTTATATCTATAAAACTGAGTTTCGGATCAGCTTGAAAGTTTTGCAGGACGTTTTTAAGATTCTAATAGAACGTTTAAACAAATAAAAAAAAAATCAAAAAAAAAATTTTCTGAAGGTATACAGTACCCTTAATGTAAATTTGTAAGGGATGTTCAATTTGTAGTTTCAGTGTTCAAAATGTTATTGCTTTCGTGTGTCGAAATGTAAAATGTTCAAAAATGTTTTGTTTTCAACAATATATTTTATGTGTGTGTTATTTAGGAACCCTGCTAAACAGTGACTAAAGAGTGATCAATTAGTGACTTGCAAAAGTTGATGAAATAAGGGTGGAAAAAGGTCATGAAAAAGCGGGGAAAGAGGTGGATCAATAACTAAAGAGTGACTTAACAGTGACTTATGAGTGATTAAATAGTGACTTGCATCAGGTTTTACATTAAAGCCTCGACACTCACTCACAATCGAACCACTAACAGCTTCTATTTGATCCCAATACCAAATATAAAAATTTAAATATCGTATTGAAACCGAAAGTTGTTAGACGATTAATCCTGAAGCCTTAGACAGTCCAGTCGTCTTAACCCTGGAAGTTTATCCATATTTTGATGTACGATGGAACAATGATTGACTCCAAAAATTTAGGAAAAATAGAATATGTGTATAAGCTTTTTAAATGAATCCTTGAAAAAATATTCAAATTAGGTTTGGGGATTTCGGTTGGGTTGGGAGAGCACAAAATCAAACCGATTTGCAGTCGGGCCAAAGCCAAGCAACTAAATGAAACGTTATTTATCACAAATTGGATCATCTGAGATCCCATGTTGTTCTAATCCTCTATGACCAAAGCCTCACCGCAGCTTAAATAAACATCCTCCTTTGTGTCCTCTTCCCGCACCCGCGTTATGTACATACCGAAACGCATTTTACCCTTTTGCAGGCGTGCTATTGTGGTCAGAGTTTCCGGTGAACGTTCACCCGTACGCTGATTAATGCAAATCATATCACAACGTTGACAAGGACCCTCCACCTGGAAATGCACTTGACCTATTTGTAAGCTCTGATATTGCAACTCTTCGAATGGCATGCCTGTCTCAATGATAAGATTGGCCCGAAAACGATCCACTGTCTCATCCAGAGCCTCTTCGAAGTGTAGGGAACGTACCGAGGAACGATTTACCAAGAGAAATTGTGCCTGATTCACTAGGCTCAGCTTTTGGGGGGAATTGCGTGTAGATTGCCTTAGAAGACGTACACCCTCCAGGCCCAAGTTAAGACTTAACCAAAGGGCCACCTCATCGCCGCAATCATAACCCTCAATGGGCTGACGACACACTTTGCTGCGGCATCTGGCCGCTGATTCGGCTGCATTTAGGGAGAGAGGTATGGTTACAGAGGAGGAGGTCTCGCCGTTGTACACCAACACCAAGTGATGTGTTTCTATGGCAGGTTGTATCAAACAGAGTTCCGTGCAACGTTTCTGTGTCAAGGCCTGTCCATTCACATCCACTATCATCCATTCCCGATCATACTTCAAGCCTTGCGCTGTCAGTGGCCATTTGGGTACCTTGAAGGCGGCACAGGATTTCACCGGATAAATGGCTAGCTCCAATAGCCTTGGTCTCAGGCCTTGAGCCTTTCTTTGCAACACCTTGGGCAACAGTTCCGCCTGCTGCTCTATAAACTGAAGACGCTGTTGAGGCTTGGAGCTGAGGTAACTCGATTGCAGCATCTTGAGAACTTTGTCCACATCTTTCTGCCGGCTCATATAGCCCAATGATACCCTCACAGCTCCAGTGGGCTGGCCATTTACCAAATCATTATAGTCGCCACATTTGCGTCCTGCCTTTTTGTATATGTCATCCATCAGGTCATCATCCAACTGCAAATGCCTTTGGCAGGCTCCTATATTGCAGAAGCAGCCGGTGCGCAGGAGTATGCCATGTAGTGAAGCCACACAGGCAATCTCACCAAAGCCCACATATCCTCCTGCATCCGTAAGCACATTAAAGGCCACAATCCCGCCCTGCTGTGAGCGCTGGCCATAACCCTTGTGGTTATACAATTGTACAAGAGGTGCTCCATTGGCATGTTTCAGCTGCCTTAATTCTTGCTCCAAATATCTGGCCAGACCGTGTACATGACGACTGATGCGCTCCATGGTGGGCACTCCCGCGGCACTGGGAGGCACCAGACGCTTCAGGCTGCGGAAACCCTCCAGCAGCTCAACAATGGACAGAAATGGTAAAGTGCCATCCTCAAAGCGCGAGCTCAGAGACTCTCTCAGCTGATGATCTCTGCCATGAGCATAGGCATAGTCAATGGTGCCGCCTCCAAAGAAACGTCTTTTTTTGCTTAAAGCTGCCGCTCCACGTCGACTCACCAGCAGAGCTCCCACTCCCGTGGGATAACCAAAGATCTTGTAGAAACTAATGGTCACAAAGTCGGGCTGATGGCGTTGCAAATCCAAGGGATTGGTGGCCACAAACGAGGCGGCATCCAGGCAGACAAAGTATTTGTAAATGTCTTCCGTCCACTTCTGTCCCCATACCAGTTGGCCCGGCTGAGGTAAACCTGTTTGATGCAGTATGTGTATGGATTCCAAGGGCAACTTGAAGCCACTGAAATTACATTGAGCAGAGAAAACCACCAAGGAGTTGCCCACGCTAGGGCCAGACCTCGCAGCCTCTGCTAATGCAGGCAGCTCACCGATCTCCTCCTGCCTAAGCATGTAGATGCCTTTTGCTTGGACCATTTCTCTCATGCCCAGCACTGAGGTATGATTCTCCTGACAATAATGAAAATTCCCCTGGCCAAATTCAAAATGTTCAGCTACTAGACGCAAAGCAGCACTGGCATTTTGGGTAAATATAACCTCATAATCCTCGTCACGAGCATGAAAAAATTCCAGAATTCTAAAAACAAGCGGGATTTAAAGATAAATAGAAATCAGAGTAGAAGCATCGACTTACCGGTACCGCACCTGATCCACATAGTCGCCGGTGATGCGACAAGTGTGTGGATTACAGATGACATCGCGCTGCAGTTGCTCGGTGGATTTGGACACTTGGCTGGCCGGGTAAAGTGTTGTGCCCGCATGATCGAGGTAAGTGCTGTGGTTATCTATGAAAATCATACATTTGTATGTAGTCTTATCTGTCACTTGGGTATTTCACCACCACCTTGAGTGGATGGGCAAGGGGTTAGGGGGGGAAATTTACTCACTTTCAAGTCTAGTAAATTCTTGATCTATCAAAGCCTGCTCTGCCGGAGTGAACTCGGCGGTATACTGAAATTCCTTATCCAACTGCGACATGTTAGTATTAATTATTAATTGCAAATGCTTCAAATGCCGCCACAAACAACTGTATTTATGGATTCCAGCCGGCTGAGTGAGAGCGAGCGAGAGAGAGAGGGAGAGTAAGAGTGATAAGCAGGCTGAATCGTTTTATCTTACACAGAGCTACAGCTTTAAAGGATCTTCTTAAATATATTGCGCTTCTTTTTTTAATAATACTTTGATTATTATTTTTACTCTAATGTTTGTTAAATTTAAAATTGTGTTCGTTTTAAGGGCATTTGTTTGTCGGTTATGTCTGATCGTTTGACCAGTACAAAATGGTCACACTAAGCTGAGCTTCAGCTGCCTATCGATTATTCATTGACTGAGATGAGCAATATGGTAGCACTTAGCAGTGATCACCATATTGCAAAACTATTTATGCCGCTATAGTAGTATAGTAGTAGTATAAGTATATTTTGGCATATTGCAGGCATGGCTTTTTTTTTTGCCGTGAGCCCAATGCCGATTCTTTCTCTTTTTTCATACAATTTTACAATTTCTCTTAGAATACAATTTTAGCATTATAAAATTCTAAGTCCAATTTTCTAATATATTAACAAGACATTTACAGGACTACATTTACATTAATTGCGACCTTATCTCTCTAGAAACTTTCTTCCATTATGTGTTGTCTGTACTTTTGAGCGTGGCTGACATATGCTGCTAGACTTGTCCAGTTGCTTCCGTTCAACAAGTTGATGCATTCCTCCACATTCAGATACGGTGTTCCGTAGCATCCTGCCCTAATCTCTTGTAAAATGGGACATTTTCCCATGAAGTGCAATATATCCTCGCGCTCTCTTAAGTTGCACAGTGTGCATTCAGTTGTATGATTTCCCAGGTGTGGGCGGTAGTTTAGGTTAAGCAACTCTACTCTTGCTCTGAAAATTTGCATAATTCTATAGCAGCCGGTATCATCTTGGAAGTAATTGTTTTCATTTAAGTCGTATGTGAAAAGTTGGTAAGTTTGTCTTCCAGAGCTCTCCCTTGCTTGATCCTCCCACATTCTCCTTGCCTTCCTGTCTATGTTAAAAATCAATCTGTTTTGCTCCAATCTCCATACGCTTGGATTTTCCAGTGTTAGCGGGGTCTCATAGTCGCTTGCCATTTTGAGCCATTGGCTGAAAAACTGTGCCTTTGACTCCAGAAGGTATTTTGTGACAATTTTTGGGTATCGTCGGTCCGGCATGTTCAGGGTTTTCCGAACATATTTAAAATGGTTGTCCAATGTGTAAGTGAATAATGCCGGCAGACCAGTTTCCAAATGGATTGCGTAATTAGGGGTATTTTGCGGAAGGTGGAAGACTCTTTTAATGAAATACCGTTGACTCCGTTCGACATCTTCATAGCTATCAGAACCCCATACTTGAGCGGCGTAGCAAGTGATCGCCCTCGCTGTCGCCTGGTACATCTTACATTTTGTACCATTCCACGTACTACTAATTGCCACTTGAGTATCTTTCCTCTTGAGCTCTGCGTGCTTTTGGAAGGTCATATTGCTCGTCAGAGTGACGCCAAGGTATTTAAAAGATTTGACAACTTCCAACTGAATACCTGGTAGGTTCCAATTCTCGTTTCGCGCAAATGTTCCTCTTCCATTTCGGACTACGAGTACTTTCGATTTTTCGCTATTGATAGAAAGTTTCCATACATCATGCATACATCAGCACCTTGAACCGCGTCGAGCCTAGATTTACCCCTCCTGCCAGTTTCTCAGTAATATCGTCGATGTAGAGTGCAAATAATAAAGGGCTGAGTAAGCAACCCTGTTTAACGCCTTGGTTCGTGGAGAAACCCTCCGACAGACATTGACCATCCCACACCCTTGTGATGTTGTTGCTGTAGAGGCTTTCCAGGGTTTTTAAGATTTTGGTGGATACACCCAAGTTGCTTAACTTATAAAAAGCAATACATCTTTTTTCCTTTGCTCAAATAATCTTTTGCTAATGCAGTTAGAACGTAGATGCAGTCGACTGTTGAGTATCCTTCTCTGAATCCCATTTGGTTTTCGCTTAAGAGCTGGTTTCGATTGGTGAAATTGACCAGGCGAGCAAGAAGAACTGACGCGAACACTTTCGTTGCTGCATTTAAAAATGAGATTCCCCTGTAGTTTTGGGCTTCGTTTGGGTTTCCTTGGTGGACTCAAAAATGTTGTTAAAAGCATCGGTGAGCTTAAAGATGAGCGATTCAGTGGCATGTTTATAGAACTCACAGGCGACTCTATCTGTTCCTGGGGCTTTGTTGGGCTTACTCTTTGACAGTGCGCTTCGAATCTCCTCTGTAGTAATAACGCAATCTAGATCATCCACTATGTAGTTGGGTAGTGCGAAACTCAGTGTACTGTTACTCTCGTGTGTCCAGAGCAGACTTTGGAAATGTTCTGCCAGTGCCGCTGGTTCAACCGATATTGTTTTCATTGTACTAGATCCATTTAGTTTCCTCACCAAAGTCCAGAAAGTTTTACTGTCTGTGATATTGCCAATTGCCTTTTCCATATCGATATAATACGACCGTAATTTATTTTTACATAACTGCTTATATATTGCATTTTGGGACTTATAAATTAATTTTTCCTCCGACGCATTCGTGCGTCTAGCTTGCTTAAGCGCGTTGATAGCTCTGTTTCTGGCTTCCTCACAGTCTCCATCGAACCACGGTTGAAACCAACTTTTCTTGTCTTTCGTCTGCATGAATTTATGCCGCTATAATTTTTGTAAAATTTTAGAATTCTGAATTAAGTAAAATAATATTTTCCGAGATATACGTATACTTGTAAAGACGTATCAGGTAAACATGAGCTAACTTCAAACAGGCGCATAATGTTACAAATGTTTGATGAGCTTTAGTCACAGTTTTTTTTTCTTTGTAGGAAGTTAGTGAGTTCGTGAGTCAAAATAAGAAGATTTACAATGCAGATAAATTTCTGTCTCCCACGTGGGATATTAAAATTGGGCCTTTTTGATTATAGGCAAAAAATTGCGAAATTGCACTTGAAGAGAATAGCTCACTTGAAACAGTTTTAAATAAAAAAATCTAGTTATAAGTAGGGTTGCCGAATATTTTTAAAATATCGTATCGATGATATTCTCTGATTTGAAAAAATATCAAATGATATTAAATATATTACTCTTAAAACATCGATATATCGATATAATTGGTATTTTAATTTTTTCCCTGTTTTTACCGAAAAGAAGAAATACTCTGCCCCCAAAAAAAATATATAGTCTATATTAAGCAAACATAACAATATTTTCCATGAGATTCGAGTTTTCTATGTATTATACATATTAAATACTTTTAGTTCCAATATTTGGATTTAAAAGTCTTTAAAAAGACGCGTTTGCTTTGACGCAAATGGCGCATTTTATAGCAGAAGCAAGTCGCTTCGAAAGCACTGGGCTAATAAGATACCATACGGCTATACTGGATAGTCCCGGCGAGGCCGCCTTATGCGAATTCCAGAATATTAAGGGATAACTTCCCATGATGTTTGTGGCAACCTAAAGTATAACTTCAGCCCGCTATTTTGCGACTTTTGGGCTTCCATAAAGTAAACACCCGGGACATTTGGTCGTGTTAACGCTTGCTTTAAATACTTTTCCGCACAAATTACACTTGGCTGTGCCTTTTTTTTAGTCGCTGTAACTTGCTTTTATCAAATTTGAATCCATTTTCTGTCTCTTAAATGCGCTTGCGCTCGGTACCCAGATCAAAGAGTTACCAACGCACAAATATCATAGAATATCCCAACAAAAAAATCGATATTCGATATTTGGTCAAAAAAAAAATCACGATTTAAATATATCAGTTTTAAAAAATATTATCGATATATTGATATTTTGATATATTTTCGACAACCCTAGTTATAAGCTACTCCAAAAATCACTTAAAGAGTCACAGTCACGAGCCATCGCTAGTCACTGTTTGTTAAATGCTGCACATCTCTAACTGCCTATCGGCTGCGATAACTTTGCTTCTACCGTCGAAAGATTGTTGTTATAAATTTTGTATAATTTAGTTTGTAAACGTTTGCAATGCCCAAAGAGAAATCAAAATCTCGGCGTCGCAGTCGCAGCCGCAGCCGTGATAGAAGAAGGAGGAGTCCAAGTCCATCACACAGTCGGGATAGGCATCGGGATAGGGAACGGGAACGGGAAAGGCAAAGAGAGAAAGACCGCGAGCGTCATCGTAGGGACAAAACCAGTAGCCGCAAAAAGCATCGTTCCTCCTCCTCATCGTCCTCCTCTTCCTCATCTGCCGCTGCCAAATCGCCATCACCTTTGGCTAAAAACTCCCTTAAGCTACTGCAGACCCTTGAGGCGCGGCGACTGCGCGAACAGCAGGAACGTCAGCAACAAAAGAATGAACTCAAGGCCCAGGAGACGCCCGAGGAGAAGCGTGCCCGTCGTCTGCGTGAGAAGCAAGCCAAGGAACAGCGTCGTCGTCAGCGCATGGGCTGGGATAATGAATACCAAACATATTCCAATGAAGACAATCCCTTTGGTGACTCTAATCTGACCTCCACCTTTCACTGGGGCAAAAAGCTCGAGGTGGAGGGCCTGGCCAATCTGCCCACCAAAACCGTGGAGGTTTTGTCGCTCCAAAAGCAATTGGAGAATCGTCGCGAGCTGGAGAAGGTGAAGAAGCGACGCCAGGAGCGGGAACTGGAACGTCAGGTGCGCGAGGATGACATGATGCAGCAACAGCGAGCCAAAGAGGCCATCCAGTTTCGCGAGTGGCAACGTCAAGAGGATCAATTCCATTTGGAGCAGGCCCGTTTGAGAAGTGAGATACGCATCAGAGATGGACGCGCCAAGCCCATCGATCTGTTGGCTCAGTATGTGGCCGCCGGCAATGCTCCGCTTGAGGATTCGCTGGAGATGCAAATGCATGAGCCTTACATGCTGCTCCAGGGCTTGCCCATGGATGAGCTGGAGGACCTGCTGGTGGACATCAAAGTGTACGAGGAGCTTGAGCAGGGCAAGCATATGGATTTCTGGCACGACATGATCACCATTGTCCAGGACGAACTGCAGAAATTGCAGAAGCTGCAGGCGGCCGAGGGAAGCGCCCTGAATCAGCGACGCGATGGCATCCATCAGAGTGTGGTCAAGGATGTGGCGGATATATTTCGTGGCAAGAATGCCAAGCAGCTGGAGGAGATGCGTCAGCGTATTGAGGCCAAGATCAGTGGGCGAGCCGATGGTGTCGATATCAGCTACTGGGAGAGTCTGTTGTCGCAGCTGAAGGCGCATATGGCCAGGGCGCGTCTTCGTGATCGCCATCAGGCTTTGCTGAGGGAGAAACTGCTGCTGTTGAAGCGAGAAAATGAGGATGTCAAAGAGGAGCCGGCCGCTCTGGACGAGGAGTCGCAGGAACAGACAGAAGAGCCCTCGGCAGCGGCAGCTGAACGGGAACCCAGCGCTTCCCCTCCCCCGCCCGAATGTGAGAGTCCGCTGAGAGAGCTGCTGCAGGCCTCGCGTCTCTACCAGCAAGGCAACTATAGTCCTCAGTACATCAATGAGGATGACTGCTCAGGTCGACCCATACTGGCCGAGGATGATGATGATCCGGCGGCCGATGGCTGCCTCTATGAGGAAGGCGATGATGAGCGACGTATCCAGCGTCAGCGTCTGCTCATCCTTCATCCCGAGCGTGTGGACAACAATCAGCTGACTCCCCAGGAGCTGCGCATGCGCCACGAAGCACGCCAGGGCATGCAGGGCGACGAAGCTGAGTTCAGTGTGGAGACCACTTTGGATGCAGTACCTCAGCTGGCCACCGACAAGTATCGTCCGCGTAAGCCGCGCTACTTCAATCGCGTGCACACCGGCTTCGAGTGGAACAAATACAATCAGACCCACTACGACATGGATAATCCACCTCCGAAAATTGTCCAAGGCTATAAATTCAACATTTTCTATCCGGATCTAATGGACAAATCCCAAACGCCGCAATACTTTCTGACACCCTGTGCGGACAATGCCGATTTTGCGGTGCTGCGCTTCCACACGGGTCCGCCGTACGAGGATATCGCCTTCAAGATTGTCAATCGCGAATGGGAGTTTAGCTATAAGCGCGGCTTCCGTTGCCAGTTCCATAACAACATCTTTCAGCTGTGGTTCCACTTTAAGCGCTATCGCTATAGAAGATGATTCATGATTTGGATAACTATTGAAATGATTATTAAAAATATGGACCAATTGTGTTCTGTATGAAACATGGGGAAAATACTTTTGAGTTTGACTGTAATACCATTGATACCACATGGATACCACAAAACAGGAATGTTGTTTCTGCTGTCCACCGCTGCTCTGGGTTGAGCTGGTTAGGCCAAGATAGAACCACTGCGATACCATATTATTTCCTATTTAAACCAGGAAAACTCCTCTCAACTGAGCCCTTGGAACGACGTTAAGAATTTTAGTAGAGACTGAATCTCGATATCGGATACTTCCATGAGGTTGAGTAGAAAAGGGTGTCTACCTCTACTAAGAGCTGGGCAATGACAACTAAGATGTAGTAATGTCTCCTCCTCTTCTTCACACCAAGCGTGCCTGCCGATGAGGCAGTGACCCGTTAGGGTCCTACCCACAATTGAAATGTTTTCTCTACTTTGGCGCAAAAGACTGTTGTGAACTAAAATGTGTTGCTAAGAGCGCTAGAGTGAGTGAGAGAGGGAACGACTCACACTCGCACAAATTAGGTATGTGTTGTATGTATTTGTCTTGCCTCTTTGAGACAGATGATAGCTGCTATGAGAGACGTGTATGAAAAAGAAATAGCAATTAACTAGAGAGAGGAGGAGAGGGAGTACGGACAGATAAGAGTGGAGAGCGCATGAAGAGGAAGGGGCGAGAAGAAAAAGTTGAGAAGAGGGGGTGGGGAAAAACAGGGAAAGCCAAGATAAATTTGTTTTAATATTTTGTTCGCAATTATTGGTTCAACGCGGGACGAAAATATCACTAGACCCAAAAATTGACTATGTTGTTGTGCGGGAGAGGTGTGTTTTCTGGATGGTCACTAATTCGTACACACGGCAATGATCAGGGAGCTGGAATAAAATTTCCATATTTAGTTCTGTGGAGAAAACTCCCCCCTTGATGGAATTTGCTTTGCTGTGGGACAAGTCATCCCAGTCGAGCCTACTAGGGATATTGACGTTATAAAGTTTATGGAATGACACGTTTTGGTGGTTTAGTACTGTTGAGTGCTCTACGTTACCCGTGTTTCAAGCTCCAGACTCTCTTAATCTCAGGGCTGTAATGCACGCTAACTGTTTAGACATCAAGTCTAGAGGACAAAGATAAAATGTGATGTTTAGTGCTTCCCTTGGGGTGGTTCTAAGCTCACCGCTCATCCATATTTCATCACTTTTTTTGTACCTTGTGTAAAGTGCTCAGGACTGATGGTTTTTCGAGGTCAGCGGAGAGTTACAATTCAAAGTAATCAATACAAATCAACAGATAGGGTGTTCAACAGCCCGCGTAAAAAAGTAAATGTGTAAATTTACGCGACGCAGCTATTGAGCGCCCCTAAAGGGTTTGCCCTCGAAATTTTTGGCGTAAATCAGCTGTTTTTGACAAGCTGTGAGTTTTTCTGTTGCTTGTGTGTGTCAAAGTTAAATTCGTATTTTTAAAGCATTGATTGTTGGTGTATAAATCAAGCTAAATAAAGAAATATGAATATACAAAAAATCTTGAGATACAACCATGATACTGTCGATGAAGTGGTAGACGACGTTATGGAGGTTCTTACAGCAGTTGCATGCTGGCGGCGAGGATCCAAGTTCTGTGTGCCCAAATGACTCAACTGGCGAACCAATGAGCTATCATTGATCAATGACCAATGGGGGGTCTGTGCGGCCCCATGCTTTTTGTCGAATGCATTTCGACCCCAAGTGGAACTTGAGTTACAGGGAGCACTTTTCTGTTTGGGGTAGTTTGGGGAAGCTGCATCAATAAGTGAAACTACAACAATGTTTACAGTAGGTGATGACGGCTCTTGAGGTGTAGCTACAGACAGCTATTTTGGGGAAGATGTCTCAATTGATTTGCTGGCCAGATGCAGTTAAACTGACAAAAAAATTTAATTATTCTAGGGGTGACCGCATATTTTGAAGAGTACCCGAGTACTTTTTGTCGTTACTTTGAATGATTTTACAACACTTCAACACTTTACTCTGTTTACACTTTTACGCGGATTTTGTAAACATACCCCAGGGCAGCAAAAAGAGCGTAAACTTTTTCTCATGTGTTTTGTTGTTGTGGCGTAAACTTTTGGAGTTTACGCTTTTTGCTTTACACTTTTACGCGGGCTCTTGAACACCCTAAGAGATAATTTACATTTTAGAACAGCAATTGGTATGTCCGCACAACGATCGTTGTTTCGAAGATAACCACATCTTCTCTTCAGCGGACACTTGCATTCAAACAACCACACAGTTTTCCATATATAACAAGGATTCGGCGAATCTTATCTTATTTTTCCAATATTAAATATTAGAACTTATACCGTTACGTACCAAAATACCGAAATTTAAACCCGGGTACCGTGTCGAAACCGAAAACCGAAAACAGATCTTTTAACCGAAACATTCATTTCGGGACATACCGGAATTGGAACTGTAATTCGTTTCGGGATTAAGCCCTGCTGCAAACCGAACCGCGCAACAAATATAGCTGAATCTGAACACGTTCCAAATCAAAATTTTGGATTTGGTTTAACTAAAAGTAAAGACAACTAAAATTGTGATCTACTGCGTAGACAATGTGCAGAATCTTCATAATTTTATCGCCTTCAAAAGTTTCTCGTAATCGAAACGGATATATCCACATCGGAATGAATTAACTCACGATAAGTTTGTGACAACGTGAGTAAAACGCTCCTTTCTAAGCAATTTGGAAAAAGAAATAGCCTACATCGGACACTATTCCGTTAAAGGAAAATGGTACAGATAAAGTTATACAAAGAATCGATGGTAGGCAAAGCAACCACGGAGGGCCGCCCGCACCGTCGACAACACCCTTCCAAAATCTCCTGACTTGCTTAAGCTCGAATCCGGAACTTCAGGTGGCATAATCGACTAGTTGAGAAGTTGCTTGTCCTAAAGGAAGTCACAATGCAGGCCATGCACCACATTATTCCTGGCTGTGTCAAATGGCATTAAATGGTAAACGAGAGCTTTTGTACCATTGAGGAATCGTTGGGCTTTCTCACAGCCACAAATTTGGGCATGACCTATGGCCCGGAGCAAGAACCGAGGTCTTCCAATTGGAAAGCGCGGTCTGCGGAAAAAGCAGATACGACTATTTATTGGATTGAACAACTATTTTAGAACTACAAGATATGTTTACTTCACTTGGCAATGTTTCAAGGCACATTCCAGTCCATGAGATTCTTATACTTCTATTTAAGGTTCGTGCAGTAATACAGCGCTAAGGCAGTGAGTGTGCGAATAGAATGGTTAATTAAATTTAACCACCTTCCTCAACTTACCTAGATGTAGGAACCACAATTGGACATGTAGAAAATGAAAGTGGAACCTCATCTGAAAGTCTTAAAAAATGGGCTTTGCGGAACTTACATTTTAAAAATCGGAAAAACTGAGTGTATTCATGCCAGCTTTGACCAGAAAAAAATTTGGAATTATTTAATGGATAGATAGCTCGAAAAAGTCATGTAATTGAAACAGAGATTAAAACCCTAACAAATAACGGTTTGGGTTACGGTTACTGTTTTGGTTGATCGCTTTTTTTCCGGTAACGGTTATATTACGGTTGTGGGTTATCGGTTTCGGTTAACCCAATTCTGTTTCGGATTTCGGTTACGGTTACGGTTATCGGTATAAAATATCTCTTCGATAAATCATGACACAAATGCTGCCCCATTTATAATCTCATTTATTGAGCGTAAATTTCTAATACAGAATTTCCATCTTTATTTTCGCCTATTTGAAAGTTTAACACTATAATTTTTAAATGAAAGATATGAAACTACTTCATTCACAAAAGACTCGCAACGTAAACAACGTATATACTATTTGTCACACTCAAATAAAATTCCTCTATGGATCGATTTCTCATTTGTTAATTAGATGCTATATGCCAGCTAAACTTAAAATTTACCTTAATTTAGCTTAAAAAGAGATGATAACGGATTGTAAAAATTACTAACCGAACCATCCAAAATTTTAACAAAAAGTCCAAAAAAGGTAGAATATTTGAAAGGTTGAGTTAAAATAGAAAAAAAGTGAATTTGTATCGAAATACTCCAATAAAACTCTTCAGCAGGGCTGTAAATCGAAATAACCATTACAATTTGTTCGATAATCAAACAGCAAGTTTTAGCCGGATCGAGGTCGTGAAGTCTGGTCGAGTGTACAGCTGTTTCAAGAATCTCCCGGTTCCTAACTTAATTAATCAATGGCATATATATAATGGTCAAGCTCAACAATATTTTCTTCCTTCTCAATGCTATGTGACACGGTTTAGCATCAATGTATTTAAAATACTTTCCAGGCACTTCGTACTTTAGTTAGCCCACTAGCAACAGAACGGCGCTTAATAAAAAAGCAGCCAATTTTAGTGACTAAATTAAAAACATGTTCATTGTACATACATCTAATCGAAAATTTTACTAAAAGAATACCGAATTTAGCACCAATATTTGTTGCGGTTACGATACTGATAACCGGTTATGCAACTAAAGGTTATACGGTTAGGGTTATAAAAAAATTTTATTTTCGGTTACGGTTATGATTTCGGTTTCAATTTTTTAAGTTTTTTAGCGGTTAGGGGTTACGGTTTTAATCTCTGAATTGAAATGATAAAAACCGCTGTTAAAAATCCAGGGTTGGTACTAGAAGTATAAAAAACAAGTGAGAAAGTCGGTCAAGCCCGACTATAACATACTCTGTTCCTGGAGTAGGAGCTGAATGCAGTGCTGCTGCTGTGTCTCTCTCTATCTCTATCTCAGTCTCTTTCTTTCTCGCTCTCGCTCTCTGTCTCTCTAAGATTGTGCGGTGTTGGTTGTGAAAGGGCGGGAGGAGGGGGTGGCGGGGGGAGCTTGGTTTACTTTTTTGCTTATAACTTGAGAACCGCTTATCCGATCTTTATCATTTCTTCAGCAAATTGATACATTTTGACAATTTCTAACTATCTCTAGAAGGTACAAACCATCTATCTACAAAACTGTGGAAGAGATGTCGTTTTTTCAAAATTGCGGGAGCGGGAGGGGGCGTGGCCAAAATTGAAAATAAACTTGATCTGCCTGCAGCTATAAGAAACATTTGTCCCATACACGTCAAACCTCTATCTCTTACCATCTCTGAGATCTGTTTGTTCATACGGACGGACGGACAGACGGACATGGCCATATCGACTCGGCTGTTGATGCTAATCAAGAATATATATACCTTATAGGGTCGGAAATGATTCCTTCTCTCTGTTACATACTTTTGCACAAACTTGTACCTTCGGTACAGAGTATAAAAAGTATAAAAGTTCTTAAGAAATTAACTTAAATGATATATTGAATCAACCGTTTTTTTTTGTAAACACAGGGTCCAATTTGGGATTTAGCTTGGGAGCAAAAATATTTGAAAGGTTCGGTTCGAGGGACCCAAAAAATCCGAACCAAACCAGTTCCTTGGGGATTCGGTTCAGGGCCAGTTTGCAGCCTTAAGATTTTCCACACGGAAAAAGTCAGAATCTTCAATCCCAAAGTATATGTTGATTCAAATATTCGATGTCTGAAGTATGCACCCAAAAGTTCTGTACGAAAATTGTATCTTGGTTTATGGCTTATGGGCTTACAACTTCTAAACATTACATAAATTAATCTGATAAAAGAAATTTGCTGTGTTTTAAATACAGTCAGAATACACTCAAGTTCCTAAACAGTTGGTCCCTGGTGTGCTAAGCTTGTCGGTCGACAACACTGAAGGATGAGCTGCTGCTGCAGGTTGACTATAGAGACGGGGGTGTTGTTGCTGACAAACAGCAATCTTTTAATCAGTTGCTCTCTACTCTCCGATCGCGACAGTGTGAAAATTTTAGTTAATTTTTTTTTTTTATATAAGTTGAAAAGCCGTCGAAAAGCCAGAAATTTTGAAAAGTGCCCCCAAAATTTACATATAAAACCAACGTAGAATTATGAATGTTTGAAAGATATTATAAATATATATGTAAATGTGCGAGAAAATTGTGTGTTTGGAATTAATGTAAACGGAGCCGGGTGCCAGACGCTCGACAAGATTAAGCACCGTTTTATGTTTCTGTGGCCAGGTGAGAGATCTCTTGAGATAATTGTAAGTTAAGGCAAATGTTGTTATTAAATGTCGATCATTTTCCAGAGGCATCTTCCATGCTTCTTCTTTGCATGTAACGGCTCTTTTTTTGTGGGCACGCAACGAAACGATAAAGTGAAAGAGAAAGGGGAGAACGGCAAGAACAATGTGTGTATGTGTCTGAAAAATAAGCAGAGAAATTACGGTACTCTCTACACTGGTGTCCCTGCCATTAGTACAAGTCAGAGTAAAGACAAAATACAAAAAAAATTTAAATTAAATCTAATCCGGAACTGAAATATCAAGAGAAAAAACAAAAAAACAACAAAAAAATAACAAACAAAAAAAAAAATACCAAAAAATTTATAAAAATTTAATATTATTTATTAAAAATCATAAAAAAATTTTAAAAATAACATTTAAGCTTTAATTTAAAACCAAAAAAAATATTCGAGACACATTATTTTTGCACACAAAACTCGGAGACTGCATTCTATGTATGCCACACAAGCAGCTAAGGAAATGAAGATATTTGCTGCAAATGTTGTTGCTGGGGAAGCAGATGCCGGCACGCCAACAGCAGCATCCACCACACAACAACAACAGCAACAGCAAAGGGAATTCCGTCAAAGATATACGGCTGGCTCGCCCAACTCAAAGCAGCAACAAGTTCCCGTAAAATTAAACAAATACAACAACAAGGCGGCCAATTTGCTAAGACAGGTGTCCAAATATCACCACAGCAACACAATGGAGAATAAGCACAAGCGCCAGCAGCAACAGCAACAGCAACAGCAAGCTCAGCAGCAGCAGCCACAAATGCACTACAACAACAGCAACAACAACAGCCAGGCAATGCAACGCAAAAAATATTTTGGACAACAGCAGCAATCCACAGCATATTATCAGCAACAGCAGCAGCAGCCACCTCAAAGCAACAACAACAACAACAACAACAACAATCTGCTAACTAAAAATCAAAATATTATACAACAACAACTAAGCGAATGCAAGCTAAGCGACAGCAACAACAACATTCACAACATCAGCAACATTAGCAGCAGCAGCAGCAACACCAGCAACACTTCCATCAACAAAGGGCCCAACAAACCCATGAAATGGCTTAACAACAGCAACAACAAGAAACGCAATTCCATTGCCTCATCCACAGAGTCCACAACATCCTCATCCTATTATCGCAGTTGCTCAGAGTCCTCAACAACAGTGAAAGAAGCTGCACCAACAATTCCAGTAACTGCAGCAGCCAGTACAAACAGTCCACCAGCAACATGCAACACTGAGGTGTCTGGTAAATCACCTAGACAGCAGCAGCAACAGCAGCAGCCACTTAGTTTCTGGAAGATCAACTATCCGCAACTGCCCACCAATCAGCAAAAGGAAGTAAATATGACAATTTTTGATAAGATTTGTAACTTATTCCTTATTGATTTTAGTTTATTGTAGATTTGTCTAATTGAAGCACTTCGGGGTCAGAGTTATCGGAATTCAAGTTTCAATTCTTTAAATATTCACGTTGGGGTCACCAAAAGTTAAGCCCAAGTAGATTCCAAATAATCTAAGGGGCGATCAGATTCTTCACACTTCTCATATTCCAGACGAATATCTCTAGAGATTTCAGGGGTCCTGATACATTTGCTACCATATGATACAGAAACATCTTAAGCCTGCGAGACGGCCGCAGGGCATTGCTCCGCAGATTCTTCTACGAAGCTTAGCCAAAATGGAAGCTGCGAACTCACAAGTAGACTCTCAGTTTTCCTTCGACATCAGCATGTATGACACTAGGTTATCTTCGGCTATATCACCGCCCATCACCCTGGATAGTTCTGCCCTTTCAGCCTCAAACCTTTTATATACAAACAAGACGTGCCTGGCGTCCTCTACAGGGCCTTTTTTTGCAACATGTGCACTCCTCACTATCCTCAAGGCCTTCTGAAACAGCTGTGCCCTCTAAGAAGCTGAGTTAGGTAAAAGTTCACCTCACCATGTTTTCTAGACAGCCTCAACAATAACATCGGTACTTGACTATGGGTCTATCGATCCGTAGTGGATAGGTTCCAACGGTGTTGCCACTTCTCAATGCTTCGCTGCCTTGCTCGCAGAAGAGAAACTGAGCGCACTTAGTCGGTACGCCCCACATATGCCTCTTATATAGTAAGAGAACACCATGGAATGATGCCATATTGGCGCCGAATAAAGTCGTCTTCCTCCCTGTTTTAGTTCGCGTGTGTTCAGCATGTTTCTAGCTAAGGCGCTGCTCGCTATTGCTGCCTTCTCACTGACGTACGACAGATGTTTTCGGAAACATAGCCTTGTGTCCAGCATTACTTTGAGGTATTTAAAGGCCTCTTCTGTCCTTCGAAGCATTTTGCCTACAGCAACAAGTGCCACTTCGTCCGCAAAGCCCACAAAGATCTCCTGGGGAAAGTAAAAAGCGGTGGACCCCGTCGTACATGGCGTTCCATAGGATAGGTCTCAGCACGGAGCCTTGTGGAACACCTGCTGATACCTCATCGCGCTCTTTTAAAATTGTTAGGGTAGCAGTAGTGTTTACAAGCAAACTTATCAAGAGTAAAAGCGCGAATAAAAATTGTTCATTCCTCACTTCCATCTACTGTCAAGATCACAGTGTAACTTATCATGTTATCAGCGCCAAGCTGACAAGCTGGCACTCACGGGTCTTTGATGCGAAACATGACGCTTAGTTTAAGATCTTATTTTCAAATCACAAGCTCTCTCAATGGTATATAAATCAGCAAGGCACACTTTCGCAAGAAGAAAACGAGAGCGCAAGTTAAAGTCGGCTCTAACCGACTTCGATATTCCCGTTACTCATGGAAAAACATCTTTAAAAGTGTTCCTGCTTTCCTTAGGGTGAACATCTGAAAAGTATGCAGCACTTTTTAACTCGGCTATATATCACTTTTTTGCTCATAACTAGAGAACCGCTCATCCGATCCTTATCATTTCTTCGGCAGGGGCGTGGCCAAAATTTGAAATAAACTTGATCTGCCTGCAAGTATAAGAAGCATTTGTGTCATACATGTCAAACCTTTATCTCTTACCATCTCTGAGATCTAGGTGTTCATACACACGTACGGACTGACGGACAGACGGACATGTCTAAATCGACTCGGCTGTTGATGCTGATCAAGAATATATATACTTTATATGGTCGGAAATGATTCCTTCTGCCTGTTACATACATTTGCACGACTTTAGTATACCCTTTTTACTCTACGAGTAACGGGTATAATTATCGGGGAGTGGTTTTTTTTTTTTTCATTTTTTCAGAAAGTTTATTGTGCTGTTTCATAGATAGATGATGATGTTTCACCCTCCAAAATACCACCAAGGTGAGGTCCAAGATCCCACTCATATTCCTCCTAGATCCCAACTAGATCGTTCCCGGATACTACTCTGATACCACACAAATCCCAACTAGATCCCACACAGATTCTACCCAGATTCTACTCAGATCCCTCCCAGAACCCATCTAGATCACACAAAGGACATACCCAGATCCAGTAAAGATCCCGCCCAGATCCCACCCACATCCCTCACAATTCCCATCAAGATCCCTTCCAGATCCCATCCAGATCCCGCTCAGATCCAATCAAGATCCCACCTAGATCCCGCCGAGATCCCATCCAGTTCCTGCCCAGATCCCACCCAGATTCCTTTCAGATCCCACACAGATCCCTTGCAGATCCCTCCTATATCCCTTCCAGGTTCCACCCATATCTCTCCCATATCCCACCCAGATTTCTTTCAGATCCAACACAGATCACTTCCAGGTCCCACCCAGATACCGAACAGCTACCAACCAGATCCAGCCCAGATCCCTTCCAGATTTCACTTAGATCCCATTCAGATTCCAACCAGATATCGCCTAGATCCCATCCAGATCCCACCCAGATCCTGCCCAGCTCCCTTCTAGATCCCAACCGGATCACAACCAGATCCCACTCAAATCTCGCCCAGAGCTAATCAAGTTAGATCCCACTAAGATCCCACTTAGCCAAAATGCTGCCCAGATCTTTCCCAGAACCCACCCAGTTGCTCCATTTCAGCATCTTTCCTACCTCTTTACATCCCCCATCTGCCCATTCTCTTATGTCTGTGTGTGTTTTTTTCGGAAACTCCACAAAACAACAACACAAAATATAAACGACGTCAGCGTCACGTGACGCTGAAATCAAATTTTACTCCTACTTATCGGCCGTACCGAAATTAAAGAAGCATCACATCAAAAAAGGAGATTAACTTGAGAAAGGCGATCGCGCAAACAACAACCATACAAACAATCTAATAGTTTGAAGGTTGATTGAAATAGTCTCTCATATTGATTTCCCATATCTGTAGTACTATCTGAATCCTTTATTATAACAAAAGACTATTTAAACAAAAAATCAAGTGGGGGTCAGCAACAGTTAAGCGATATAATACAGTTTATAGCCCTAGGGTCCCAATACCATTTTTGGTGAAAAAAAAGCAGAAAACGCTCTTGACTTAATCCTGTTTCAGTCTAGAATTTTGTAAGAGTACGAATCGTTCTTAAATTCAAAAATTGACCGTGAAAAATTCAAAAATAAAACAAAAATTCCTGATACAACAAAAAAAGTTTTAATTTAAGATTATTTCGTTCTTCAATTCGAAATTGACCGTTGAAAAATCAATTAATAGATTTTCAAGAACTTTGCTCTTGAAATCGAGATAAATTCGTTCTTAATTTAGTTCTTAGAGGCAAGGCGAGAGAGGGAAAGCAAAGCAGCTTAGAAAGTTGATGGTGAGTGGGGGAGGAAGAACAACACCATGCGTCGCTTGGTCGGGTCGGTCGTGTCTCTGAACCACACTCTTACCGTACTTTTGAGAACGAATGCTGTCGATTCAAGAGTGTAATTTTCTACTTTTAGTCTCTGAGTGTGCTTATTTCAATCTGTTAAAGTTTTTCAAAAATTCCTTAACAAATCCATAACGTTACTGAAATCAAGAATTTAAAGAAGAAAGAAGATATAGTACCCGACAGACACTATAGCAGGGTAGTAAAAGATTTGTATCTACACTGGAAAAAAAATCAAGAATTTTTGTCCTTGAATCAATAATTTGCTGGCTTATTGAAGTTTAAAAACTGAAAATTCTTGATTTAAGTACGAAAATTCTTGATTTTTCTCCCAATGTAGATACGATTTGCCTGTTATAGTGTCTGCCTGGTACTAAACCTAAGTCAGAGGGTCAAGAAAACGTTTCGGTCTTCATGTAATTTGTATTAATTTCTTTTAAAACTTCCAGCAACAATTGGAGACAGCTTTGGCCTGTCAAAAGGAGGCGGAGCAACAACAATCGCAGGCCTTTGAGCAGAGAAGAAACTCAAATTATCAGCAGCAGCAACATCATTATCCCTATTACTATCCACAGCCCAAACAGCTGACCATAGCCTCATTTTTGCAAAAGGAATTGCTGCCCGAGAGCACAAATAACGACAGCAGCAACAACTATGCACGCCAGCAGCAGCAGCAGCAGCAACATGGAGGCTATCAGCAGCAGCGCTATCGTAATCCTCACTCCTATGGCTATCAGAACTATCAGCAGCAAAATGTACACCACCACCAGCAGCAGCAGCAGCAGCATCAACAGCAGCAACATCATTTAAACAACTCACATTATAGACGCAAGCATAATGCTGGTGGTGGCCATGGACTACATAAGAAGATGCACTATAGCAGCCCAAATGGAGGAAGTGCCACTGCAGGCTCAAGCAATCAGCAGGCCATAGAAATTTTGCCCGGTAGCAATTTCAATTCGTTGCATCGCCGCATGCAAGGAGGAGCCAAAAATGGTTACTATTCACATCACTATCAGCCTTTTCTAGCTGTGGGATCAGGAGGAGCCGGCGGAGGCGTAGACGTGAGCAAGGGCACAGCTGGCACACCCACCAGTGTCGAGCATCAGAATTTCTATAATCTCACCTATGTGAATGTGAATATGGATAATGGTGGTGGTGCAGCCACCACTCCATCCAGCAGTAAGCCATCGCTGTTAATGAAGCCGACGATTACCCTAACCACATCCCCCACTCCGCCAGCAATGGCGTCTGCTCCGCCTCCATTGGCAACTACCAACATATTTGTGCCGCCTCCCACTCTACAGCTGACCATGTTAAGCAATGGCCATGGCATACTCTCACCGGTGACCATTTCGCCAAGAACAGTCAACTCGTCCCACACGCCCACCAATATGATTAGTTGTGCCCAACTGGATGAGGCCATTACGGCTGCAGCGGCCAGCCATAGCAGCCAGGGTGAGGCACCAACGTTGAGTCCCAGCTATCCGCCGGGATTGCCCGCATTCATGCCGCATCCACATTTATTACCCGCCAGCAACAAGCAAGCGCCACATCAACAGCAGCAACAGCCGCTTTTCTTTCGCTTTGGCGATGCGGCGTCAGCAGCAACAGCAGCTCCTCAGGCTGTCTGGAGTCATCCCGGCTCACCTTGCTATGGACCCAGTCCGACGCTGCAGCAGCAGCACTCCGTCGGATTACGTCCCGTGTCGCCTGCATCTTCCACCTGCTCCCTGGGCAGCGAGTCCCAGCATCCAAGAAATCGGTAAAATTAGTTATAAGATGTCATTCCAGAACTCTGACAAGCATTATGTTTACAGCCCCGCTGCACCTTCACTCTCCCCCCAGTTGCCGCCACATTTGGCCGAAATTGGTGCTGGCGGACTACATCCATTTGCTGCTCCTCCACCGCCTCTGCCACCCCGTCAGCTACCGCCTCCCTATCCCCATTACTGTACGCCCAACTGTGGCTGCTCGGGCTCATCTCCGGTACCCACTGCCAACTCATCCTGGTATGAGCTGGTGCTACCACCCGATCGTTATCTAGCTCAGGCTCGCAATATGGAACTGGTGGCCCAGCCGGAGCAGTTAATCTGTCACTGCAAATATGATAATCTGTCGGGGGAGATCTGGAAACGTTTTCGTAACTCACAGCAGACACATAAGAAGTTCAAGTTGAAGATGCGTCTGTGGCGATATTTGTTTCTGTGGATCAATGTGAGTATTGTAAAGAGATGGGTCTTCCCATCCACTTCCCACAAACTTCCCACATAAGTCCCACTTACTTGCCACCCACACCCTATCCACTTTCCGACCACTTTTCACCGAAATCCCACATCTATGCCCTAACACATCGCAGCTGTGTTGCTGCATTGGTTAGACGGCCCAAATTGCCACCCCTACGAGTTGCTGGCATTTTACTGTAACACACACTCAGATAGGCCAAAGGTTTTTATTCATAAGATGATTAAAATAAAACATAATTCACAGAAAATTAGTTACAAAGAAGGAAAATTAATGATTACTTCCTTTAAGCATAATAGCGGTAAATTTCATAACGAAAACATAATAAACTTCACACCGGAAAATAAACGTTCTACGCTTACTTGGGTAGCTGGAACATCAAGAATAGCTTTTGATAGTTCATGCAATTCTAAAAAACTTTGTCAAATTTTCTGACCACATTTATTACATCATTTTTTTTGTAAACGTTTAATGCTAGGAAAACTTTTATTGATGCCATTATAAAATACTAAACTATTTGTATTGTCCTCTTTCTTTTCATACAATATTCATTTACAAATCGCCTTCATCTCCACTTTCAGACACAGTATTTGGTTCAAAGCTACTTTCCTCATTTAGTTGCATTTAACGAGAAGTGGATAAAATTCTTGAATATATATCTGTCAAAGTTGACACTATAACGAGGGTTCAATAAAATTCCACATACCCAATGCATTATTTTCATAGAGACTGGTCTCGTTTTTTTTTATTTTACTGAACAAAAGTTTTGCTAAGACAGAATCTTTTTTCTTATTTAAAGCCAAATGGCGTAAAAATTCCCCAAAACTAACTCCTCGCTTTGCAGTCTAGTTGCTGCATTTAAAAGGTACAACGTTAAGGTTTTTTTACGGTCTTTCGGTTCTAAAAATATCGGTTATCGGATATCGGTATACAAAAAATTAAAAATATGGCTTCCGGTACCGGTTCTGAGTTTCAATCGGTTCTTTTCGGTATACGATGCCAGTTCCGATTTGATTCCCTGCTTCTAAATGTCCGCTTATCCAAGGGAAGTATGATTCGGCATAGACCATCGATCAGTTATGCAGGCGCGCATTATGAAAGAAAATTTTAAAACGCCAAAGAAAAGTTTGTATGGGCCACATAAATGACCTATGGCGTTTTGGCAATTTTGTGGACTAAGTTTTTTTTGCTGAGAATGCAAGAGAGAGTGAGCATGAGAGTGAACGACTCACATTCAAACAAATTAGGTATGTGTGTAATACACACGGAGTGGAGAAGAGTGCAGAGTGAGTCACAACCAATTTGAGTTGAAATAGCAATTAACAAGAGAGAGGAGGAGAAGGGAGTAGAGAGGGGAAACAGTGAATCAACAGTGATCAGAGCCAATTTGAATTGATTAATACTTAAAGAGGGGCTGACATAAGCAAAAGACTTGGAAATCTATACGTTCCCAATTATGGACAAGCAGTGCTGATGCTGCTGTGAAATGCAAAATATTCATATATAATATTTACCAGAAATGAGCGCGATTTGGAAATATCGCTAAGCCCGAAATATATTATGTAGGTTAAGTCTAGCTTCCAAAAGCCCGTTATGACTTGAGTGTATTCCAGTCTTCTTAAAAGCGCATAGTAATCTGCTCTTGATCCGCTCACAATCTTGATCAGCTTTTTTTTTGAAGAATAGCCAATGCGGTTCTAGAATAAAAGAAGATTTACATAAGATTAATATTCAGAATTACATAAGAAACTCACTTCTTGTATTGTGTTTCGGTGAATCGTTTTAATACGCTTCAAGCTAGAAAATGTTCTCTCTGGTGCTGCGGTTGTTATTGGCAGTGTGGCTAATATACTCAGTAAATTATCCTTTGGGCAGTTATCCAGCGCTTCCAACGAACTATTTGGAAGGGAACAGTCCTTTCGCGTTTAATATTTTTACCACATTTTTAGTTCGATGAGAACAGCAGGTGGTTCATTATCTAGAAACTCCTGGTAGAATTCCTCTTCGTCAATATTGGCTGAGTCGTTCTTGAAAAGCACCGAGAATCCTTCCCAAAATATTCGCTTTTCAAGATCCGCAATGAAGACGTCCAGAAATGGATTTTTATCGTCACCCGAAAGTAAACTTTAGTGCTTTCACGATATCTCAACTTCAACAGTTTCTGCAATTTGTTTGGAAGTTTCGTAGATTTTGGAAAACGCATTTTCATTTGTCCGAATTTGCGTTAGCTTCTTCTTCTTCTTTATTGGCCCGATGCTTGCATCACAACCGTTTGACGGTCTCGGCCGCTGCAAGTAATGTCCGCCAGTCGCTTCTGCTCCGTGCGAGCTGGCACCAGTTTTTCACGCCAAGCTTAGAAATGTCTTTCCGCACCTGGTCATCCCACCTTAGAGGTGGTCGTCCCACCTTGCCTTGTCCCAGTTCTTTCGCATTCCTCTTGTAGACCATTTTTGCTGGAGCTTGATCATCCATACGGGTAACATGTCCCAGCCAGCGCAGCCGCTGTTGCTTTATGCGCTTGACCAGACTAGTATCCCCATAGAGCTTATATAAGTAGTTCGTCATTACTTCGGATGCGAAAATCCTCGCCAATTTTCAAAGGTCCATAAATCCTGCGAAGAATCTTTCGCTCGAAAACGCCAATCGCCGCCTCATCCGCTGATGATATTGCCCATGCTTCTGCGCCGTATTGCAGGACTGGGATGATAAGCGACTTATATAGCGCTATTTTTGTTCTTCGCTTGAGGTTTCTGCTCTTGAGATCCTTACTTAGCCCGTAATAGCATCGGTTTGCGAGCGTGATTCTTCTTCGAATTTCCAGGCTGATGTTGTTGCCGCCGGTTATCATCGTTCCAAGGTAGACAAAGTCCTCTACAACTTTAAAGTTGTACTCTCCTATTGCAGCAGATTGCCCAATTTGTGTGTACTTCTGTTTCGAGGACACTAGGTACTTCGTCTTATCCTCGTTTACCGCTAAACCCATTAGCTCAGACTGCTTCTCAATCTCTGAAAACGCCTTGCTTACTGCCTGTTCGGTTTTGCCGATAATGTCAATATCATCGGCATATGCGAGTAGCATTACATCTTTATTAAAGATGGAGCCCGATCTGTTGGCATTTGGGCACTGGCGCAGTATATACTCCATCAGCAGATTAAAGAAGTCACACGATAAGGTGTCACCCTGCCTAAAACCTCTTTTGGTATCAAAAGGCTCGGAGAGGTTCGTTCCTATTTTGACGGAGCTTTGAGTGCTTCTCAACGTCATCATGCAAAGTCGAAAGTACTTTGCTGGAATACCTAAAGTAGACAGGGCTTTGCGTTAGCATTCTCTGCAAATCTTTGGCTAGATCCATGGCTTGAAGCAAATCTAAATTTACTTTTTGGAATTCCCGACAGGCGATAAACAAGATTAATTACTTGTAAACTTATTATAAATTCGAAGTCCATGGTGTTGGTTAAATTTTTAGAGTCTTTTTCCAATCAAGGCTTCGTAGACAAAGAGAAACCCATATAGCACTCTGTTAGAGGCAGATATAGCTAGATTCAAAGAATGTGCGTGATTGCTTGAGCACCATTGTATTCGTAGACATGTTCCTTAACCAATCAAATATAAAATATCAAGTCCAAAACGGTGAAGAATTTCTACCACTAGCTTGGCAATAACATCACCTGTTCATAAGAACATCATTTACAGTTGCGGAGATGATTTAATAATTGTTTAATTTTTACCTGCTGTAGAGACTGTTGAGACAAAACCCATCTTGGGTTTCATTAGGTTAACCGCAATTTCCTTCATTTGGTCCCGAGAAATCCTTTTGCAAAACAAAGCCAACTCTTGTCGCCCAAGAACAATTATTGCTTCAATAACAGGAATAATATTTTGTCGGTTTTTCAATATGTGCTGCATCCTTGACTCGTCAACTAAGTTCTCCACAGACATACAGCTGTCGTTTAATTTAAAATTTTGTGTTAAAATGACGTGTGAAGGAATGAAGGGTCCACGATAAAAAATTCGCGGATTGTAGTAAACACTTTCACTTTTTCTTGTAAATAGCTTATAATTTTATATAACATCAATTTAATTCCGTCTTAAAGGTCATAGGTTTACTGTAAATCAATTTCTTGGTGCTTAAGTTGTTGTGTGTTGAATTGACGAATGATGTAAAATTGTTTGTGTTGCAATGACTAGTGTTGAATTTAAGTTATGTTCAACTGACGCTTGTTGAATTGACCAGTGCTGAAATTGTTTTGTGTTAAAATGACGTGTGTTGAATTGACGTGTTAAAATTGTTTTATGTTTAATAGACATAAAACCAGCTTAAGACAGAGCGCTCTCGATCGTCTTTCAGTGTTCTTAGTGATGGGTTTTCAATTGGCTTACAGGCTTGTTCTAGAGCGTTCTGACTTTCATTCAAGCAGTCTATAACCGATCGGTCTCCTTTAAAAAATCGATTAATCAATTAAGCTTTATTAAGAGGAGTACACCATTGCTGCTCCATTTAAATTGGAAAACTTATTAAGCCCAAATAATTTCTTTTGCTTTGCTTTTTTGTAGCAACCCATGTTTGCCAGGTATCGCATATGCCTGGTGGGGTCGACTATAACCGGCTTTGGCACCGATTCCTCTGACATTGATATGTGCCTGCTGCCAGAGCATGCTCCGCCCGTCCATGCACCTGGCCATCCCCATTCTCATCATCCTTATCATGAACAGAGGGCCGAGGCCCTGATCATATTGAATCAATTCCATGCGGTGCTTAAGGATGCGGGTAAGCGAGGTCTATCCCACACGCCAGCATACTGTTTGATCAGGCCATAACTCTTCTTTGGGCCTAAAGTATTTCAGGATTTCAATTTGATTGAGGCACGTGTACCCATTTTACGCTTTAAGGATACACTCAATGGCATCGAAGTGGATCTGAACTATAACAATAGTGTGGGGATCAAGAATACATATCTGCTGCAGTTATATGCCCAGTGTAAGCTATTAAAGTCGGGGTATTGTCTTCTACTCATGTCCTTCTGTTTTCCTGCAGTGGATTGGCGCACTCGCCCCTTGGTGGTCATGGTGAAACTCTGGGCCCAGTTTCATGATATCAACGATGCCAAACGCATGACCATCTCCAGCTACTCGCTGGTCTTGATGGTGCTGCATTATCTACAGCATGGCTGTGCTCCACATGTACTGCCCTGTCTGCATACCCTGTATCCCGACAAGTTTCAGCTAAGTCAACAGGATTGTCTGGATTTGGATTTGATTGAGCCCATAGAACCATATCAGACTCTCAATAATCAAACACTGGGCGAACATTTGCTGGGATTCTTCAAGTATTACAGCCAATTCGAGTGAGTTTGGTAAACCAACCAAGTGATGCCATCCCACATTATTATCATTCTCCTTTGCAGCTTCCGCAATCATGCCATTTCCATACGCACCGGCGGCGTCTTGCCGGTGGCGGCCTGTCGTCTGGCCAAAAGTCATAAGAATGATATACATCAATGGAAGGAGCTGAATATAGAGGAACCCTTTGATCTCTCCAATACGGCACGCTCAGTGTATGATTATGCTACCTTTGAAAGGGTTAAGGCCACCTTTGTGGCCTCAGCACGTAGACTGGAGCATACGCTGGATCTAAACTCCATATTCGTGCCCTTGCATCAGCCAACACCAGTGCAACAACAACAACAACAACAACAGCAGCGTTTAGGCATGCTGCAACAATTGCATCAACAGCCAAATCACTTAATGACCACGGGTCAGCTACGCAATGGTGCTACTGTGGCAGGAACGGAGGCGGCTTAAGAGCTAAAATTGGAGGTATATTATACAATTTTATATGGCATAATTTTAGTCAGTTTGTATCCCTGCTTAAGGCCGAACCCAAACGCCAGATATCTTATTTTTGGGAACTAAAATCCGTTTACTGCACCGATACCACAGGCGTTTACCGAAATAAACCGAAATAATTCGGTTGATGATATAACAAATACTTGAGATTTATTAAAAATGAACTATGTAGACATTTTTACAAAATAAATAAAGGCTCTCTCGTCTTCAGTCAACAAACGGGTTCAGGAAAAGTCCATAGGTCACTCGAAAATTTAAGAAAATGTTTGGAAACTTTTAATCAGAGGTGTTTACTCTGGCTTAAGGCTTGAATTCTTCCTATAACTGCAGAAAAGATTTTCTGCGAGGACTCAAGTTAAAATCGGAACTTTTGAAATAAGGCGACGCAATAAGGCAATCGTTTTTAGGGCTATATGCATAGTGGCACCGTCCTGTTGAAACCAATAGTTGTCCAAGCCGTTAGCAGTCAGAATTGGCCTGATTAAATTTGTTATCATTTCTTGCTAAAGTCTTAGGAAATCTTATGGCCACTCAGATATTCTATAATAATAATAAGCTGATGAGTTCTAAACAGTCTAGATTTGGGAAAAAACGGCAATTACAAGCACTGTAGAAGATATTCGTCATATGTTGGATTCTGGCTCTGTTGTTGTTTTAACGCTGCTAGACCACAGTAAGGCCTTTGACTCAGAAAAAATATCGATTTTTTTTTTAATTTGATGTATTTATATTTCGAATATCGATATTTTTTTTGGGATATTTTATAATATTTGTGCGTTGGTCGTTTTATGATATGAGTAGCGAGCGCAAACGCATTTAAAGGGGGTATTCTCCATGTCAAGGCTGTTTTTTGGATCTTTTTTAAACAAAATCTTATTTGAAAACGCAAAGAGTTTTTCCAATTTTGTTTTTTATTATGTTACTAACAGATTAGAGTAAAGAAAAAAACTGTTTCGATGCGAGGGCTGTTCCAAAAGTTATCGGCCGTCAAAAAGGGTGTGATTCCATGATTCCACCTCTCCAGGATGTCTGAAATGAAAAGTAAAAACGGGGTTATAATCAATATAGATGAAATTCTGGTCTGACCCTCGAAAAAAATGTTGTGATTTTTTTTTGACCCAATGGCGGCCATTAAAAAATGAAAAATCGATTTTTGGCCTTTTGTTTTTTGTTTTTTTTGTAAAAAAATATAGTAAACATGAGGTTCAGACCAGAATGGTGACAATTCTGCGTCGATTTCAGTTTTGATCATTAAAATCGGTTCAGTGTAACTGAAAAAACGTGGTTCCGAGATAAACGCGTTTAAAGTTTCAAGTTCGTTTTTTGGGGGAAAAAAATCAAAAATCAAAAGAAGCAGTTCTAGAATGGTGACAATTCTGCGCCGATTGCATATAACTTTATCAAAATCGGTTTAGTAGAACTGGAGAAAAGTAGCTTGCTTTTAAAGTAACCAAAAATTTTGCCAGCTGCATACAGCGGACCTTCTCTTTGTTCTGAGTGCCAATCTGTCTTCTTTAGATGCGGCCGCAGCTCTAGTTTCTGAGCGATTTAGTCGGTAGTAGCATTGCGTAGGATAGCCATCGATAATTATCGATTAAAAGCCGATTAATAATCGATATCGGTCTGGGCGACAATATCTTACCATTAAAATTCAAGAACCAGCCGTTATATCACAGTTTTATTGACTGGAAATTTATTTACTCAAAAATTTCTCGTTTTAGCGAAAACATTGCTCGACTTAAAAAGCTATCAGCCATGCTCCCATTTTCGCTTTCGCAACGATTTTGTGTCGCAAGATTTCGCCGATTTAAAACCGGCGGCGTTTGATAACCGATAACCGATAAGTTTATCGATACTGCTGCTTTTGCCAAGCGAAGTGTTGCTATGAATGAAACACAATCGATAACAAGAGGTTGCGAATTTGCACTTAAAATTAAATTCGTACGAAATTGTTGAAATCGCAAAAGTAAGTGAAAGCTGGAGCACAGCGGTATATCTTCTAAAGTATTTCGAATTGCAAAAAAATCCTTTTGGGGTGATATTCTCAAATATCCAATCTATAAATAAAAAAGCAAACAAAAAAATCGAGAAAAAAAATTTCCACATGGAGAATACCTCCTTAAGAAAAAACAAGAGCGCAAGTTAAAGTCGGCTCTAACCGACTTCGTTATACCCGTTACTCATGAAAAAACATGTTTAACAGTGTTCCTTAGGGTGAACATCTGAAAAGTATGCAACACTTTCTTAACTCGGCTATTTTTCAAATTTTTGCTTATAACTTGAGAACCGCTCATCTGATCTCTCTTATTTCTTCGGCATATTTATTTGTTTTGCTAATCACTAACTATCTCTAGAAGGTACGAATCATCTATCTTCAAAACTGTAGAAGATATAACGTTTTTTCCGAATTGCGGGGGCGGGAGGGGGCGTGGCCAAAATTTGAAATAAACTTGATTTGCCTGCAGATAAAAGAAGTATTTGTCTCATACATGTCAAACCTCTATCTCTTACCATCTCTGAGATCTAGGTGTTCATACAGATAGACGGACGGACGGACAGACGGACATGGCTATATCGACTCGGCTGTTGATGCTGATCAAGAATATATATACTTTATATTGTCGGAAATGATTCCTTCTACCTGTTACATACATTTGCACGACTTTAGTATACCCTTTTTACTCTACGAGTAACGGGTATAATTATTTCGAGGTCGCACATGGTTTTCTGGTTTGATGGCAAATGCTTTTCGAATTGGGTGTTTTACTCCAAAATAACTGTCTTTGTACTCTGCCGGTAGAGGTTTGTTCTGGATGCTGATATAATTGGACGAGTATGAGTATTTTTTGGTTTTCGTTAAAGGTTCTTTTAAAAATAACTCTTTAAATTTGTGTGTTCTAATTTAGAAATATTATATTTGTTTCAGAAAGAATTTTAACAATTTTTTCGGCATGGTCGTATGACTCCCATCCCCAGACTTCGGCAGCATAGCACATAATAGTTCTGGCCGTTGCCTGAAACATTTTGTGCTTTGTACTAGCGATTACATTTTTCTTCTTCATTAAGGTTTGAAGATAACATCACTCCAAGATATTTGAAAAGTTTTACCGTTTCTAGTTCTCTATTGCCAAGTGTCCATTTCTCATCTCGCGCCAACCTCCCTCGGCCATCTCAAATTATTATTGTTTTTGACTTTTCCGTGTTGATTTCCAGTCCCCATTTTAGGCAGTATCTTAGCACTTCATTGATCATCTATTGTAGCATCCATGTCGTCCGCGTACATCAAATATATTCCCACCAAATTGCGCTCCTCCATGGAGTTCAGTGGAGATATCATTTACAAACAGGGAGAACAAAAGAGGGCTGATAATGCATCCCTGCTTTACTCCAAGATTTATATTTATAGAGATTGGCCATCCAAAGCAGCGAAGTAGTTTTAAAGATGTCACAGCGTTTCCACCCGATGTATACTGTGTCACTCAACAGTTTATAGATGTACACTTTTCACCCTAACTATCTAAGACCTTCGAGAGTTACCTTGATAGCTGTTAATTACAATTCAATAATCAACACAAATCAACAAAGATTTTTGTCAACATTACATATTGAATAGCTATGAATTGTCTGTACAGTACTATTTGAAGGGCCGGATTGTTCTGTGATAGAAAGCCAGAACCCATACAGATATGAAACTATTTCATCATTTTAAAATTAAAGCAAATTTGCATCTCCTTATACTTACAAGTTTATTATATTCTTCCACTTTCAGATTATTCTTCACTCCAAAACAATATTGGGAGAAGTATCTCCTAGAAGCAGTTTAGAAATTCAATTTCCAAACAGAAAAAAACCAAAAAAAAAAACAAACTTATATATTTATACTTATAAAGTGAATGCTTTCATTGACACTTTCGCATACATTTTACGATTTTGCGCAAGTCAAAATGGAAGCACATTCAATAAAAATCCCTTTCAAAATGTTTCATTATATATTTTCGGCTACGTTTGTAAATTCAAATTCAACCAAAGTTATTTTTCATTTTTTACTCTTGGTTGAATTTGAATGCCTTGCTTTATCTTGTTTAATGTTCTCTATATATAACATATATATTTAAATTCTTTTTTATGCAGCAGTCACTTCTTATGTAAATGTTCGAATTCCTCTCTCTCTCTCCAATGATTGTAAACATCCGAGGAGGCGTCACCTCCTGTGGCATGTAGCTAAATTTGAAATAGTTCTCATGAAAATTGTTTTGTACAATAAACCGAACCGAAAAATTTTTTTAAAAAGACATTTCCATGTTTGTTTGCAAATAAAAGTTGAAATTCTTTATTCAGAATTAATCCCAAGAGAAAAACTAAAAATGGGGGGTTTGGGCGGTAGAGGGAAAGAATAAAATCACAATATATAGAAAAAATATATTTGTTTAATCGATTTTTCCATATTGTTTTTTAAACAATCAACTTGCATCTGTAACTGTATCCATTTATCCGTCCGTGTTTCTGTGTGGAGTGCAATTCCTTAACTATTTAAACCAATTTTGTATAACATGTTCCTTGCCTTTTTCGTGTGTGTTTTCACAACTTCCAAAGTTTGTTTTATTTTGAAATATATCTTTTCTTGTGTGTGTGTGTGTGTGCGACAGATTTCCAATCAATTTGAAAAATAGCGGCTTTGTTGGACGTGCTCACTTTTCCGTGTGATTGCGAAATTTGTTCTTCTCTCTCTCTCTCTCTCTCTCTCACTCACTCTATCTCTCATTTTCTTTTTCTAAAGGGTTTGTGTTTAAACAAATGCATACAGAAATCGAAAAGTTCCAAAGATTAATGAAATGTACAACAATTGGCAAAGTGTGTTTGCTTGAACAGGAGCTGAAGTTTTGGGATTTTCTTTTTCTTGGAATAATACGGGGTTTTATCCTGGAGCCGCTTAAATTCGTGTTGTGGTGGGGCGGCGGGTTCACAAAAAAAAAAAAAAGTTGACAAAAATCTGCCACGCCTCCGTCCGCGCGCGCTAGAGAGCGCCTTGTTGGCCATTTGCCTTGGCGCGTTTTAGAAACGTCGCCACAGTTTGCTGGCTGCAGTGCATCCTTCTCTGTCTCTGTGCCACTCAGTGTGTCCGTGTCGCGCGCGCTTTCCCTGTCTGTTTCCCGCTGCTGCCGCTGCTGCTGCTGCAAAAATGCAGCTGCTGCTACTGCCGTCACCTCTGCCTCTGTCGTTGTTCTTCTCGTTCTGGTTTTCTGGTTTCTGCTGCTTGCTTGCTTTGCTGCTGCTGCTTGCTCCTTTCATGATGATGACTTCAAAGTTGGATTTAGTTTTGTTTCGTTTTGTGGTTTGTTTGTAAATTGTTTGTGGCAATTTGTGCGTGCACCTCCAGCTTCTCAATAAGGTTGCGAGAATTGATTCAAACTGCGTTCGCCAGACTGCAAAAAAAAGGAAGAAAAGAAAAGGGTTGAGGGATTATTATTGGAAACTAGTGTAATCATTGCAAGGTACATTTCTCCAGCTGCTATTCAGACCAAAGCCGGCAATTTTCATTGACCCAAAAATGAGCTTTGTCGCTGAAGACACGAATTTTTGAATGATTTGCAAGCGATATTCGTTTGTTAGTCTATTTGTGGTGAACTACTGGCAAACCTTACTGAGCATTTTTGGCGTTGCCACATGTTACGAATCACACGTGAGTCTCTTTATCTCTTTCTTAATCTCTTTATCTTTAAACAGCTGTCTCCTGACTGATTTACGGATTCACTGATTGGCAATTATCGCACAGCCTAAACGGTAAGAGTTGGAAAGCTAAAATTTGAACACAATTTGAAAAGTTTGTATGGGGAAAATTTTATTTTTTTATCCGATTGACGAAATAGTTTGAATTGTGATTTTTCAATAGCGAAAAATCCTCCACAGGGCGTGGAAATGTCAAAAAAAAAATCTGTGGGTGGGTTGAAGGCGGATTATATTGGTTCGCTAATCACCCCATATAAAAGAAAACTAAAAAAAAGTGTTTGCTTAAATATTGGTTTATTTTGTAATAAGTGATTGGTCGAATGATCTAGCGACCTAACTGAACAATTTAATGCCACAAATAGACACAAAAAGCTTTTTTCTTTGACGTCTCTGTTGCTACACAAGTAACATTTGGAAGCGTTGCTGACTAAATTACTTTTCTTGAATGTTAATCCTCATTTAAATTCTAGCCATTTTTAGCGACTGTTCATATCAAATGTAAAGGGTGGCTAAGAGCTAAATACATTCTCAAAATTATCAAGAATATCTCACGGATCCTGTGACATGTATTTTGCTGTCGGTTTTTGCACTTATGCTGACTGGGAACTTCCAATCCAATCATGGCAATGCTGTCTACTGATTTGCAGTCGATTAACAAATACTACTGAAGATAGAACCGGGAGGTTCTTGAAACAACTGTATAGTTGTGCTGCTGTTTGAAATGTTAACATGACCTCGAGCCGGCTAAAACTTGCTTGTTTGATTATTATAAAGGCTCAAAACTTTTGGGATTTTAAACCGGTTTTGTATTTTATTTTATTTAGAAGTTTATTATAAAAACTTATTCACGAATTTAAATTAATGGGATTGAGGATAGATGAATAACTTGAATAGAAAACAATATTTTTTTGTATGAAACAAAGTAGAACTAAAATTTTGTGTGATGAGGTAATTCGAAGCACACTAATATCCAAAAGAATGCACTTAGTAAACTTCAAAAAATATCGACGAAAAAGATATCACCAAAATATATACGATATACGAACGGTATATATACGAACCGCATGTTCGATTTAAATTCTGATTGCACACATCTTATTTTTATTGAAATATGATCTAAGTCCGCTAAAAACATTTTTGCAAATAAAATAGGTTTTTGCATATTTTATATGAAATTACATACTTCAGATCAATTATTATCCTACTAGGCTATGGTTATTAAAAGTCAACAACAGAAAATCAGTGATAAAAATCACGTTTGATTTAAAAACGGCTAAAAGATTTGCAATCAACTGTTTTGAAATACATATTTCCATATGAGGTACACACCCTTAAGAATTTTAAACACAAAACGAAGCATATAAAATTTTTATCCGAAACCACGCGACTTTTTGGTCTGTATGATCTATCTTCTATTAGCAGTCAGCTCACACGTCTTCGTGTCAATCTAAACTCATATTAAAATTAAACAAATGTTCTTTAAGGCGTTCGACAATCACTTCCTTTTTAGCCGTCTTTAGTTCCCAACTATTAAATCTTTTTGACAGTCTATACAATTTTGCGTCTTTTTGGACCGTAGTATCGAGCCATTTACGCGTCTACAATCGCCATTTATTAAATCTTAATAATTCCCGAAACTCATAAAATTTTGCAAATTTAGCGAAAAATCCAACCTCAAATATTAATTTTTGGCAGTACGTCTAACACTTTATACATTTACTCGTCTATTTAAACTTCAAAATTATCTTTGGAAAATTCTCAAATGGTGCGATTCCTTGAGCCGTTCCATCTACACTTCCTATTTACCCGTCTGCATTGCCATCCATTGAATCTTCATAATAATCTTAGGTCATACGAAAAATTGGCAAATTTTGGACCATTCCATCTACGCCTCTTATTTGTTAAAGCCTGCTCTTTCGGAGATACTCAAATGCAAAATTTGACAAATTTCGCGTCTTTTGGACTAAACCTCTTGTACACGCGTCTTTAATTGCTATCTATCCAATCTTCATGATTATCTTAGATCCTTTGATTTTTTGACCCTTTGATCTACTCCTCCTTTTTACTTACCGGCTTACGCTTTTTTATGATAACCTAAACTCAAATGTGTTATTTCGCGATTTTTATCATTTGTTCCCTTACTGTATTTACTCGTGTACTCTTGCTGTCTATTAAATCTTTATAATAATCTTAGGTTTTATGAAAAATTTAAAATTTTCTCAATACTTTAGAACGTTTACTGTACACCTTGCATTTACTAACGTCTGCTTTTTTTAAATACTCAAATGAAATTTTGGCAAATTTTGCGGTGTTGGACTATTATAAGCTTGTATGAAAAATGTTCATCTTCCGAGATTTTTTGATCGTTCGGTCTTAAACTTCTATTTAACCGTCTATATTGGTCATTTATCTATTTTTATAGTAATTTTTACTTTATATACATTTTACATATTTTGCATATTTTTTTACAAATACAGTAAATATCGGTTATATGAAGAACCGCTTGTATGCAAATACCGGTTATATGCAAAAGCTTAATATTTTAGAGCATTATGCACAACTTTGGTATTAAAATTTAATTGCTTGTATGCAAATTGCTTATAAGCAAATATCGCTTATATGCAAACATTATACATCAAATTTTAAAATTACTGTATACTATTTTAATCGCTTATAAGCAAATTTGTCAAAACAGTTCTGATAGCTGAGCAGGTGACTTTGTAATAAAATCTGCATGATTTCACATCATATTCTCACAGCTTAAGAAAAAGTTCGATTTTAAATAAATTAAAAACCAACAATTATCAAAAGATGGTTGCTGCGACGGATAAAGCAAGGCTCCGCAACATCTAGTGCATTAAATACAATGCAAGCGAGGTGTTGCAGCCAATCCTCACAAGAAAAGGAATAGAAATAGCACACATGTACACTTGAAGACCGTACTGTTGTCGTAGATTCACCATTGTTGATAGACCAGTCTTCCACGCTAAGGCACAGAAGCTCGCCATAAAGCTAAATGAAGACTATGCTCCAGATTGCAGCGGTCGTCAGCGTTGGTGCAAACTAAATTCTATTAACTTCGCAAAGATTCATAAAGAATCCAGTAAAAAAATGTACAGTACATGAGCGCTTAAACTCAAAGCGTCTCAAATCACTCACCCAGATTGCATATATAATTCCGATGCTACTAGATTGTAATTCAAGGCTGTACCAAACGGAAGGAAGCATGAAAGTTTAAAGGGATTCAGAACCCAGAAGCAATACTCTTTAAATGTCATGAAAGTTGCAAGGTTCAATCTAAATAGATGCCAAATACATTCAATTCGACAATGATCTTGCCTGATTTGGAATTATTTCGGACGAGAATATTGTATTTTAGTATCGTATTGAATGAAAATTAAAGTCCAATTGAGAATAATTATTTTGGTCAATCTGTATTCAATACAAAACATCCCTTAACCAAAGAGGCCCTACTAAATTTGGATTCACTTCTTCTTATATAATAATAATACTACCGCTTTTAAAGAAATTGAAGATCAGATCTTGGAAAATGCTGAGAGAAAGCAACTACCAAACAAAAATAACAGATTTATATATATCGATTTGTGTAAGGTAATCTCATATTGAAAAGACTGAAACCAAAGACACTACATCTCATACAAACTTTTTTGTTTGGGATCCAATGTCAGCTCCCAAGAAAAATCGTTTTTTGCGTCACAAGTGTCATTTATAACATCTATAAATTTTTGCTCTCAGCCGTATAGCTAATTTAGAAAACGTATAACTAAGTTTCAATATAAATATCCTCGTAAAGGCGGCGAGATCCAAAAATTGGGATTCAATGTCAGCTCC
The DNA here is from genome assembly GCA_018904275.1 of Lordiphosa clarofinis. Lineage (NCBI taxonomy): Eukaryota > Metazoa > Arthropoda > Insecta > Diptera > Drosophilidae > Lordiphosa > Lordiphosa clarofinis. The sequence goes on along the minus strand of JAEIGQ010000157.1, from coordinate 231,107 downwards.
CAAAAACAATAGTTTTTTGTTTGACACGCGTCTATAAATCTTTGGTTATACTTATCCAATAGCTTAATTACACATGAGCATTAACTATTTGTCGTTAAAATAAAATTAACAGAATTCACTGAATTGCTTATATGCAAATTTTTGCTTACAACCGATAGATTGCTTATATGCAAATGATTTACATATAACCGATAACCGCTTATATGCAAATATCGCTTATATGCAAAAATTTTACTGCATTATAACTTTTGCATATAAGCGATATTCACTGTAGAACTAAAATTTTGTGTGATGAGGTAATTCGAAGCACACTAATATCCAAAAGAATACACTTAATAAACTTCAAAAAATATCGACGAAAAATATCACCAAAATATATACGATATCCGAAATATCGCCTAAAAAATATACGATAATGATATACGTCTTTTTAAATAAAAATATCGATACTTCTATATAATCTCCGGCATGGTGGAATTATATAAGATGAAACCGAGAGCGACAGCGCTTTCTCTGTTTAAAGGGCCATTCCTGGTTTTATGGACAAATGTCAAGTTACTGCGGTATTTGCCATGTATGTACATATATTGCATATATTTGGTAATTATTATAGTTTCTATTATTTGTTTGTGAACTTTCTTCTGATTGTTAGATTGTGTGTGGAAGTTAATGCGTGTTTCGCGTCATTTCTTTACTTTTGCGTTGTCATTAAGAAAAGTTTTGTTTTGCACATTTAGCTAAATATACAGAGATTTTAAGAGCCAAGGGGAACGTTATAGCAGACCAAGTTCTGTGGTTAAGTTTGGACAACTGGCAATTGAAATAATTTCTTGAACGAGTTCATTGAAGACACTGAAAAATATACAACCCGATAAACGTGCCAAATGGATCATTTCATTGAAATGGACTTGGACCAACTCAGGGAAGATGCTTTGGAGCATGTAGCTGTAGGCTGCATCATAAGAAAAACAAATTTGGCAAGACCACAAAGCCATTTACTTTAAAGAATATTTTTTTTTGAATAAGAAATCTTAGTTAAAAGCTAAAATAACAAAAAAAAAAAAAAAAATGGGTCACAAATAATTATTAAAGATTTTTTGTAAATAAAAATTTCGCCTTTTAGAAATTCGTTGTCTTTTATAACTGCCAGCAAAAACAAAGCCAGCCATCTGCTATCCCGTTCTTTCTGACAAAACATAACATTTACTGGCCCTTAGCAGATGCTGACGGCTTCACCTTATATAATTCCACCATTAGTTAGATCTGGTGGGAAAATAGCCAGTTTTTGCTTTTTTCCTCTCATTTTTCATATAAACTCACCACATTGAAGGCCACATCCTGGGAGAGCAGACCATCCATTTGGGAAATTTGTCCAAAGTCCTGCGACAGCTCTGGCTGCTGTGAGAGGGCAAAACCACTGGGCTGTGTCATTTGCAGCGACATTGGAGCCGGCTGCTGGCTGAAGGGTGAAGCAGCAGTGGTTGTGGTTGTTGTTGTGGGTGAAGCTGCTCCACCAGTGGTCATTCCCATTGCGGTTATCGATCCACCACGGGGTTTATTTAGCTTTTGATTTTTCTTGACGGCGGCAGTTATACCGCTTCCGCCTCCTCCTCCTCCTCCTCCTGTGCCAATTGCTCCACCTGAACCCGCATAATTGGACTGTTGTTGCTGCTGTTGTTGTTGCTGCTGCTGCTGCTGTTGCTGCATGGCACGATTCTGTTTGGCTGCCATAATGGCCTGTTGATGCTGGTTATAGAAGCGCGGTGGCAAGTTGCTCATGTTCATAAACATGCCCACCGGCACCGGCATATTGCCCAGAGCGGCTGCTCCATGTTCGCTGGAGATGTAACCAATCGAGTCATGATGCAGATGAGCTGTGGCCCAACTGGGTGCACCGCCGTTACCACCACCATTGCCGCCACCAAATTGCATCATGGCATTCGAGGCGGGACTATAAGCCAAGTGATGGCCACCGCCACCAGCTGGTCCGCCATAAGGACCACCAGAGCCGCCACCATTGAGACTCGGGTGTGGCATAGATCGGCCGTAGCCACTGCTACGTTCATAGATGGAACCGGGCACCATCACCTCCTTGGCATCGGCCATCATGGTGGACATGAAATGGGCACCAATGTTCATGCTGTTGATGAGTTTTTTGGGTTTCTGGAAGTGGATAAGCGACTCCTTCAGATTGTTCAGCGAACCCTCAACCAACACCTTGCGATCCTTGTAGAAGTTGAGCAAATGGTTCCACAGCTGCTGTTTGGCCAACACCTTGGGGTTGCCCACAATGATAATGCCATACTTGGCACGGGTGAGGGCCACATTCAGACGTCGCGGATCGTTGAGGAAGCCAATGCCCTGGCGCTCGTTGGAGCGCACACAGGACATGATGATAATGTCCTTCTCGCGTCCCTGGAAGGCATCCACGCTGGCAATTTCAATCTCCTGATAGAGACGCGAGTGGAGACTGCCCTGGTACTGCATATACTGGACCAGATAGGCGCGCTGGCCCTCGTAGGGTGTGATGATGCCAATCTGCTCGGGCTTGATGCCGGCCTTCAAGAATCGCGTGGTGATCTTCTCCACATTGGCGGCCTCCGTGCGATTCAGGAAGGAAGTACCCGAGCCCGCTATCTCCTCCTGGCCTTGAGTGACCAGGAAAAACATGGGTCGCTCTGGCTGCGGCCAGGGAAAGTCCAACTTCAGGCGACGGTCCTCCGCGCAGACTCCATTCTGCAGTGATCCCTCATAGAAAAAGTTGGACGGAAACTGCGAGAGTTCGGGATGCATGCGATACTGCACCTCCAGGCGAAAGGGACGTATGCCCAGGACCACCAGACGTTCGAACAAACTCTGCGAGAGTCCGGCCCGTGCGGCCTTCTTGCACATCACCACGGGACCCAGCTGGCAATGATCCCCCACCAGTATCAGTTGCTTGGCCCCCAACACCACTGGCACCATGCACTCGGGCTCCGTGGACTGCATGGACTCGTCTATCAGAATCGAAGTAAACTTAATCCTGGAGAGTCTGCCATCTCCGGCGCCCACACAGGTGCAGCAGATCACATCGGCTGCCTCAAGAAGCTGATTTTCTGTTCCCCTTTTCAGACTTCGATAGCGCTTCTCATCCGCTGAGCTCAGCTCACCCGTCTCATCCTTCAACTGCTGCAGCTTCTTGAGCTCCGTGTTGGTCTCCATATTACGGATTTGATTGTGCAAAGCCAGGAAACTTACGGGACTGTCAATGGCCTCACGACTTTTGGCACACACACGCACCACCTTCAAATTGGTGCGATGAATCTTCTCCGTCAGCTGGTCCACGGCTGTGTTACTGGGCGCACAGACCAGAACGGTGCCACCATGCTGCTTGACCAGTTGATAGACAATGGTGGCCGAAGTCACCGTCTTACCGGTGCCCGGTGGCCCCTGTATCAAGCTCAAGGGACGCTGCAATGCATGCTTCACCGCATACACCTGACTTCGATTCAAGTCGGGCAAATGCGGGGCACTGTACAGCTTCGGTTGTGGTCCACGGAACAGCACCTCATCACTGCCATCGGGTCGACCATGACCCAGCAATCTGGAGTATATGTAATTGGACACGGAATTCCTATCCATGGCAAAGTTACGCAAGGCCCGGGTCATGCGGTCGAATGAAGTGCATTTCCATATGAAATCCACCGAGAAATTGCTCGAACATTTGACGGGGGCATTCGAGGAGGTTTTCAACTCCAGGCCCACATCGTCGCCAAAATTATCGGGCACCTTAATCACATGACCAATCTCACTCCACGGATTGTACAATTCACCCACATAGCGCAGACGCAACTCATCGCCATGCATTAGCTTCATGTCTGAGTCCGTTTTGGCCAAGGTAAAGTAGGCAATGGTCTTCTTGTTGAGACCCACGTCCCAGCGTACCTCAATATTCTCCTGTGTGGCAGACTCCTTAAGTTTCTTATCATAGTCCGCCTCCAGACGCACCAAGGGACCAAAAGTTTTCTCATATTGATAGCCATCCTCGTAGCGTAATAAAACCTGGGCAGGCTCCGAATCGATACCGGGTTTTTCCAGATCCTGTGGAAGGGAAATTGGAAATAAATTAATGTGAAATTTGGCGAATAAATGAAAAATTGTTATTCCCATTGTTTTTTTAGCCAAGTTAATGTGAAATTTGATTCTTAAGCTGTACGTTTAAGTTGATCAGGAAAGAGTCTTCAGGAAGAGTAGTTCGAAAGTGGAAGGCGATGTCCAAGCCAGTTTAATGTAGATCAGAAACGGTTCAAAGTTAGTTTCCTTTTGACGGTTTGAACGGAGTCCTAAATTGATATTGAAGTAGGTTATTCCAATTCAAAAAGTTTCAAACAAAATCCAAAAATGTTTATAACTGAGAGAGGATTATAGATGTAGAAAATTTATTGAAGTCTTAAAAAATTTTTGAAAATAATCGCCATGGTGTATATAAATATATCGATATTCTAGTGTTGAGTTTTATTGAAGAATGGTTACACAGTAGGCAGAGCGATAGACAGATAAAAGTCCTTGTAGAGACAAATAGAGTGTAAATAGATAACCGTGTAAATAGTGTCTAAAGCACGGTACGGTAGTTTGGAGTACAACTGCTTGGGCGCACGAAATTAGTGTGCTCAGATAGCCAAAAAAAAAAAGTTGTTACAATTTTTGATTAGTTCTATTTTCAATATTCTTTTGAAGATATGGACTAGGAAATAAAGCAAATGCTGCCTTTTAAGATTTTAATTTATCTTAAATTTGTTTACACATGTGTGTGCTTTAACGACCTTTATGATAATCAAACCATCAATATTATGCTGGCTCAAGGTCTCGTTATGCTTGCGCATAACTCCAAAAAGGAGGAACACATCACACCACAAGTGAAGCTAGTTGGTCATACAGCTGTTTCAATGGTATCTCTACCATATCATCAGTGACCTTCGCTTGCTTGTACTGGCCCCATCGACTCCCACTCCATGCCAGCGCTGCCATAATCGTTTGGGAATTCCTAAACGACATGACAGCAAAAAACCGGCAGACATGAGAACGACGTTGGTTGCCAGTACCTTGTGTGTGTCGGTGTTCCCCAGCTTGGCTTTTTCTGTTGTGTTAGTGAGAGAGATTTCCTCCCCGCTTCTAACCCAGTAGCCAATAGTTTGAGTACAGAATAGCATTCAAACCTTTTAAAAATTTCCTTATATTGCGCTAAATACTGAAAATAGCACATTTTTGTCCATAAGCAGTTGTGCACCGATTTAGGTTCGGGTCGGACTTTCAAATAATAAAAAAACACCTATGGTTTAATTTTAGTTAGTTCTAAGACCCAAAAACAATAAGTTTCTAAGTTTCATAACGATCTGAGTTGATATAGCCATGTCCGTCCGTCTGTTTCTATGCTATATCCTCCGTCAGTTTTAGAGCTATCGTAACCAAACTTTGCACAAAGTCTTTTGGTACAAGTACGATGCACATTTGTCGGAACCGGCCGGATCGGATGACTATAAAAAAAATCGGACAACTATATAGTATAGCTGCCATACAAAAGATAAGTTTGAAAAAAAGTCTTAGGAAGAAAAACTTTTTTGTTTTCAATGCTATCGCTCCCAAACTTGTTACTGATCAATATTATATGCTACCACACAAATAAATAAACATAAATTTATTTTGAAATATATCTGGAATGTAATTTTCTCAGATATCAAATGTATTATTCCAATTTTAAAAAAATTGGTTCATATTTCATTCCGGAAACATTATATAAAACATTATGTGTGCTCTGGTCTATTCTCTTCACCATTGGTCATCCATGATTTTTTTTTGCGGTTTAGTAAGATCACTATCATAGTGCAGATATTTGAAAGCAATTGCTTAAGTAATTATTAATTTAACTACCATGGGGGTCCCTTAGCTAAAGTGTGCGCTAATGCAATAGATCTAAAATAAAGTTTGGTGCAATACTGCTACTAGTCCTCATAGATTTTAATATAATGATTCGTAAATCACGGTAAAATGTGTTGAAATAAATTCTGCTTTTTAAAAATATGTTTTCACATGAAATCCGATGTCTAATAATTATACACATATCGCTCACTTACTTCAATACTGGCATAACTCAAAATAATCCATTTTGAGAAAAACACGTTTGAAGTTCTCAATGGATTTAACCTAAAAAAAATGGTTCTTTTAGTTTCAACTTAATTAAGTAAAATATTATAAATTTGGAATGCTTATTAATAAACATTGAAAATATGATGTTTTAACTGAAAAACAATGTATGTGTGGTCAATATCGACTGCAGGACAACTGAGATATGGCGGTTTTGCATCAACATGAAAACGAACCTGGAAAATGATATTGCGACATATTCTCATTTCACGTGGAAAGTAGAAGAGATAGCAATACGAAAATTTTTGCATAAAATAGTACAGAAGAGCGCGAACATTTCTGCATCATTAAGTCAAAAATCGTGTTTTTTGAGTTATGCCACTATTGAAGTAAGTGAGCGATATCTACAAATTAACTATTATTTTACTATGTTTTATATATTAATCCCTTACTTACTCACAGAAACAACCATTACAAAACCAAACAACACAAAACCAAGAGACCCTTGAGCGCTGTTCACGCCGCATAGATTCATCTGTATCTTTTTCCTTCAACGGAATAGTGGCCGATGTAAACTATTTCTTCTTCGGATGCTCATTGTTGACAGGTATGCAACCAAAACCGGCCGGTGAATCAGAATCAAATAACGAAAGTGAATAATACAATTTAAATGTATACATTTTATTGTTTTTATTAATTTTAACCACCTTCTTCAACTTTTAAAATTCTGAAAAAATTGCAGAAATTGTATTCAGGAACGACAATTGGACATGTAAAAAATGAAAGTGAAACCCTTTCTGGATGCCTTAAAAAAATGGTGTTAAAAATTTTACGTAATTTTGTAGGTAACGGATTGCATTTTGAAAAACTGTTCCGGGGGAGTGCATACATGCCATCTTTGACCAAAAAAAAATTTGGAATTATTTAATGGATAGATAGCTCGAAAAAGGCTTGTGTTTGATATAATAAAAATCGCTGTTAAAAATCCAGTGTTGGTACTAGAAGTGTACAAAGTTGGTGTACTTTGAAACTGCATACTCAAAAAATTAAAAGCGTCGGGGCCCGGTAATACTACAAATCCGGCTATGCCCCTGTTTTTTTTTCTTGTGAAAATTCCATGTGAAATTTTAAACTTTTGTGGGCGGATATCTTGAAAACTACAGTATGTCAAGAAAGTAAAGAAAGAAAGTTTTGACAAAAGTCAAAACACTTATATCTTCAGTATCGGAGCTCAAATGGAAATATAAATTAATGATCCTGGACAAGTTTGACACTCTGAACCCGAATCTGGTTATATAAACTCAAAATCTTTAGTGGATTAGCTCTAAATTTTAATTAAAATGCAGAAAATTCATAATTTTACCCCTTTTTGGTACATTTGAATCTCGTAGATATCCGACTTTTTTGAAAATGATTTTTTCTTGATAGTTAAGCATCAAATCTAGAGTACACAAGGAATAAACCAAATCTGTTTCATCGGCCACAATATAAGGAGTTTTTCGATTTAATAATAGTGTTGTTGTAAATCTTGACTAATGAAAAATATGAAAAAAGGCGGGACACGCCCTCAAATTTGAAAAAATATATTTAGTTTCATCTAAGTTTTGGATTATAAGGCGTTTTTCTTAATAATCCAACCGATTCTGCTGAATTTTCTCACTCATTTACAAAATTGCATACCAATCAGCCATTTTCTGCGGATTGATCATGAACTTATAACCTATGAAATGATTAATGTGTTTAATATATTGTATACATATTGGTTCGTACTACTGAATGTTAAGATCGAAAATTTCAAAATCAGCTGATTTTTACGAGATTCGAATGTACTAAAAAGGGGTTAAATTAGCCATTTTCTGCATTTTAATTTAAGTTTGCAGCTTATCCATGGAAGATCTAGAATCATTAATTTATATTTCCATTTGAGCTCCTTTACTAAAGAAATAAGTGTTTTGACTTTTGTCAAAACACTTTCTTGACACTTTAAAATTTAGCTTTTATTTGTTTTATATTTTTTAAATGTTAAAGATGGATGGACTTGGCTACTTTTTTTGTATACTAGTTCTAGGGACGGTAGAGAATCTGAATAAAATAAGAACAACATTTTACCATCTATAGAAAGCGTCTTTTTTTGTAATAAAAGTGCAAAATGTGAATTTTTTTCCTGTGTCAAAACACTTTCTTGACATACTGTATGCAAAAATAGGAAAACTTGGTCAAATTATTTTCGTCTTATCTTGCCGACATCTATTAAAATCCGGTGTCAGATCGCCACTGCCACATTGACCACCAAAATCGCGTCTAAAGGAAGAGTTTTTTTTAATCAAATGTTGGTTTCAAAGTTTCGCCTCGGTTCACATTATAAGAATTTATAGTTATTTTGTTTCAGTTCCCTTTTTAATGGTTGCAATAGTACCTTGAGCGATATTTTTGAGCGAAAAAACAAAAATCGCAAAATAATCATTATTTTGTAAGTATTATTTTTTCCCTCAGACAATAATCATTAAAATCAAAATTTTTTAGTAAAACTCAAAAATAATCATTATGAAATGAGCAAAATAGTAAAAATTAATAAATAATCATTAAGTTGGGATTTATAAAATACCACTTATAATGATTACGGTCCCTGATAGAAAACACTTTTTTAACATAGAAGCCTACATTGTTAGAAAACGTGACGTTCTATAACAAAATGAAAGCTTTCTTTTTGGATTTAGCAGGCCCAAAAACATAAAAATGTGAATTGAGTTGTACTTCAATAGTCAATCATGTGCGAAATGACGTATTAATTGAAAAACTTGACCATGTAATTAGTTGTAGAGACATTAGAGACACAGAAAAAAATTATGAACTATCCCGGCTAAAATCAATTCCAAACGATGTTAGAAGTCGGTAATGCCCGGAATCGGGGGATTGGCTTGGCCACTTCAGAACGTCAACTTTTTGGCCCTCGAAAAATTTAGATAACAAACTTGATGTGTGTTTGGGATCATTATCTTTCTAAAATACCCAACGTAATGGCATATTTTCCTCAGCATACGGTACCATAACTGTTTCCAATATGGATTTGTACTCTTCAGCATTCATTTTGTTCGTAGTCTGATAAATTGGACCTATGCCGTACCAGGAGAAGCAACCCCATACCATTATATTGCCACCTCCATGTTTGACTGCTTTTTTTGTAAGCCGTGGATGGAATTCCTTTCCATTAGGGCGTCGAACATTCCTTTCACAGTCATTCCCAAACAAATTAATCTTGGTCTCATCGCTCCCATATGTTTCCCTTGCAAAAGTTTGCCTCATGGTGATATTTTTTTTTTGCGCATAAGTGGCACTTTTCTGGCAATTCTTCCTGATAGGTGGGCATCTTGTAGTCGTCTTCGGAGCACTAACTGAATTCCCAGACATGGCCAACAGCAAAGAACCAAAAATTAAAAAATTGTCAACTCTAAAAGTACGAAAAAACCATCTATAAGTAAAAAATTCCGGTGTGTACCTATTAATATGATCAGGTGAGATCAAATCGGCAACAAAGTCAAGTGGAACTTTGATTCAGATCATGCAGAGGAATCTTTTAAGCTGCCCCCGAAATAAGATAATAGTGAAACTCCACAAAATGGGCAAAGATCATCGCTTAATTTATGTTACAACGGCTGCTGTCAAAGGCCAATGAAGTGTTGATTCTCCAAAACATCTTCCTCAACATGTCCAAGCTTCAGACTTTTATCCAAACTGAAATGGGGAATGCATCGACACGACAAAGAATAAGGTGGTTCTGGAATGGATTTGTCGGACACCAGGCAAACCTCAAAAGACTTTTGGGATAAACTCAAATGCTCCAAAGAAGACAAAGATAGACACCTTGGAAAGAAAATGTGAAAAGCTCTTGACATGAAAATACAATGTCAATGAGATGAATCAGCACTTAAGTAACCATGACTAGACAGATTTGCTACCTTGAACGCATTAAGTTGAACAGCCCCAAAACCTAAGCAAATGCTCTGCATAACTTACCTGAAAGGTGGCTTCAATGTTATCCTTCCACAGTTCCTCCAGCTTATTAATCTGAGCCGCCGATATCTGGCGTGCCCTCAATTGCCCCTGCTCGCTGGGCTGTTTGACCAGCCAGGGTAAGAAACAGCGATCGGCTATCAATGGTTTCCATTGCTCCTGATCCCAGTTCATATCCTTCAATGAATTCTGAGCCGCACATGGCTGGCGGCAGAGCAGAACCACCACAGAATCCGCTTTAGCGGGTATGAAACCCAATACGAAAACATTTCGTACACCACAGGAATAGCATTCCAATATGGTCTCACCCAGCGGGCCGTCGCCATGCAGGGTGACCTCGCGATGCTTGGCCCTCACCAGATGATTGATGATATGCGAGCCGGAAGTGCTGCCGCGTCCGTTGCAGAACCATTTCTTGCAATTGTTGCACATCACCACAGTGGCCGGGTCATGTATGCCACAATATTTGCAGGCATGTGGCGGCAATTCCTTGACATACGAACTGCCCGCCTCGTCATCCTCCTCCTCGAACTGCAGATCAGCCAAATCCTGGGTAATGCTGGGCAAACGCGGATGCGTATCTTCCGCCGAGCGACGTGGCTGGTGAAAGGGCAAGAAGTGAACATCATCCATTCTGTATGCGGGAACTAATCCTCAGGCTTACCTGCTGCAAATCCAATTGTTGCTGCTGCTGCTGCTGTTGTTGCTCCTCGCCCTGGGTGGACGGCATGGTGAAGTCACGGTAATCATATTGCGTGGGTTGCGTGTCGGCCCCACGCAGCAGCTCATTGTCATCCATGTCCAGGAATGACAGCGCCGAGCTGGGCGCATACGTGTCCACGCTCATGGCTCTGGCAGTTCCGTCAACCTCTTATAATCGTCTTTGCTTTTGCTTGTCAATGGTGCGCCACAAGATGTTCAATCCTGCGTCGATCTTCTAACTTTAAGAATTGCTTGCGCAAAAATTTTTTGTTTTGCGCGTGAAATAATTGCCCGTGTGTTTAGCCAAAAAAAAAAACAAGTTTCTGGATCCGTTCAGCGTGCAAAATGCACACAATGCCTCCAGCTGGAAGACCGAGATGTTGCTTTTGTGAAAGCTGAACTGAGACTGTTTCGCAGTGGCGTACAAAAAATGATATTCAAATTATTTGCTTTCCTACTCAGAGCCTGCTGAGGAAACTAATGTTATAATTGCCAATTTTTTGGTGTCTTTGTTAAATTGTTTATTTCACGTTTCTGTGCTGAACGTAGCCAGCTTAGTTGCATGTGTCAAAAATAAGCAACGCTGCATTTGGCTACTGTTATCGATTAGAGATGAGCAATGACTGAGTCACTGTGAAGGAGATGCCATCACTGGCAAATACTGCGACATTATGTCACAGTCAAGACTTGAAGGAGAAACAAATTTTTACTGATAATAAATAGGAAAATGGTGCGGATGTTGGTAACGCACAGAAGGAAGCATCTCCGACTACATAAAGTATATATATTCTTGATCAGCATGACGAACTGAGTTGATATCCCACCTAGATGTCCGTCTGTCCGCTTTCCGAAATGATATTTCTTTCATTATTTTTTTGATGAGAAACATCTATAACTTTGGAACGGACGATTTTAGTAGCGTTAACATTTGATTTCAGCGTCACGTGACGCTGACGTCATTCATATTTTGTGGTTCTAGGAAAGATCTAGGTGGGATCTTGAAGTGATTTGGGTGGTATTTGGGAGGGATTAGGGTGGAATCTTATATGTACGGGATCTAGATGGGATCTTGGAGGGATCTTGGTGGGATCTGGGTGGAATCTGGGTAGAATTTGGGTAGGATCTGGGCGGGATCTGCAGATTGACGATGCCGATGCCAATAAAAATCAATCTGGAATCAAACCGAAATCAATCTGGAATCAATTTGGACTCAATCTGGAATCAATCTGGAATCAATCTGTAATCAATTTGGAATCAATCTGGAATCAATGTGGAATCAATCTGGAATCAATCCGGCATCAATCTGGAATCAATCCGGACTCAATCCGGAATCAATCTGTAATCAATCCGGAATGAATCAGGAATCAATCTGGATTCAATTCGGAATCAGTCTGGACTCAATCTGGAATCAATCTGGAATCAATCCGAAATCAATCCGGAATCAATCTGGAATCAATCCGGAATCAATCTGGAATCAATCCGAAATCAATCTGGAATCAATTTGGAATCAATCCGGAATCAATCTGGACTCAATCTGGAATCAATCTGGAATCAATCCGGCAATCAATCTGGAATCAATCCGGACTCAATCCGGAATCAATCTGTAATCAATCCGGAATGAATCAGGAATCAATCTGGATTCAATTCGGAATCAGTCTGGACTCAATCTGGAATCAATCTGGAATCAATCCGAAATCAATCCGGAATCAATCTGGAATCAATCCGGAATCAATCTGGAATCAATCCGAAATCAATCTGGAATCAATCCGGATTCAATTTGGAATCAATCTGGAATCAATCTGGAATCAATCTGGAATCAATTTGGAATCAATCCGGAATCAATCTGGAATCAATATGGACTCAATCTTGGAATCAATCTGGAATCAATCTGGAATCAATTTGGAATCAATCCGGAATCAATCTGGACTCAATGTGGAATCAATCTGGAATCAATCCGGCATCAATCTGGAATCAATCCAAACTCAATCCGGAATCAATCTGTAATCAATCCGGAATGAATCAGGAATCAATCTGGATTCAATCAGGAATCAATTCGGAATCAGTCTGGACTCAATCTGGAATAATCCGGAATCAATCTGGAATCAATCCGGCATCAATCTGGACTCAATCTGGAATCAATCTGGAATCAATCCGGAATCAATCAGGAATCAATCTGGATTCAATTCGGAATCAGTCTGGACTCAACCTGGAATCTATCTGGAATTAATCTGGAATCAATCTTGAATCAATCGTAATTCAGTCCGGAATCAATCTGGAATCGATCTGGAATCAATCCGAAATCAATCTGAAATCAATCCGAAATCAATCTGGAATCAATCCGATTTCAATATGAAATCAACTTAGAATCAATCTGGAATCAATCCGGAATCAATCTGGAATCAATCCGGGGCATACTTGGGACATACTAGGGACACCCAGTGTGAAATTCTGTTTTATTTAAAGGCAAAATCACATATCGTTACTTTTTCACCCAAAGCTAAAATCACCTTCTGACCAGCTCATCTCTGTTGACTGTTGTTATCGACAGCCGCAACGTTGCGCGCCAACATTCAAAGACAAAGGTGCGCCCGCGTCCTTTGGCTGACCCTGAACGCCAATTAGTCTCCTTCCGTAGCAGTGTGTCAAATCCCTATTACAAGAATAATGTTTGCCATTTTAGACGACGACCAATCCAACTGGGTGTGGATTTAGAAGTTTTGCAATTAGTTTAAAATGTCGCTCAACGATTAGATAACAATTAATGGGCCTCTCTCTCTCTCTCCGCACCCCAGCACACTTGTATTGAGTTTTGTCTCAAAGTGCATTTAATTAATTGCGCGCCCACAACCACAGAGACACGAGTAGCTAATACAGTCGTCGATATATTATACATTGTTAAAATCAAGTTAAAGATTTTGATTTCTGTTGTTGTATAATTTGAATTAACGGCAGTTGCGCACGCTCACAGGCCGCCGCCTCCAGTAGGGCAAATATTTGCGATGACACATGGGGGACACTTTGCATTATTGCATTATTGATAAGTTCGCAAACGGGGTTTCCATATTTGAGCAGTCGGTTAATTAAGGCCTTCTCCTCATTCAAATTCTCCAACAGCTGATGGCATTCACATCGCACTCCAAGGACGCGAGGAGTGTGGCTTGTGTAAGCGGAGCAGGAGGCAACAAAATGTCTTTCAGTTATTCAAAAGGTGGCGCCTCCTGTGATAAAACCATAAACGGACGATGCGTCAGGCACGTGCAAAGATTTAGTTAATAATCCATCCAGTTTTCTATTTCGCCATCAATGACAACAACATCAAGCACAGCTGTTCTATTCGGCAGTGATGCTCATTTATTTCTAGCTACTTTTGGGTAACTTTTATCACAAAAAGTAGGAAACAAATTTAAACTGTAATGCTTTGTTATTTATTTGCTGATTATTTACTCAAGTTATGAAGCGATCTGCTGGCAGAGCTCTAAATAAGCTAGTAAAGTAAAGTCAGTTTAAAATTTTAGCTTGATTCTCAATAATCAGCCGTTAAAAGGCTCACTTCAAATATGGTGATTTTTTTCATTTGATTTCAGTGATAGAAGCCGAAACTTAACCCAACCGAAACCGCGACTTTGTCCGCGTTCAAAATTGTGTTGTTTTATCTTAAAGAGATTTCAATTCGAATCCTTCAAAGTCGAAAACACGAACGACCCTCTTGCAACACTTAATTGTTGAATTGATACTCCCAATAGTTTACTTTAGTTTTTTTTCTAGCCGTTTATTTGGCTTGTTCCCATTAAGGTTTCCAACACTGGTGCTTGGCTTATTTGGCTTATCAACGAGCGACACACACACACTTGCTGCTGCTGTGTGTTCAAAGCTTTGCGGTAAACGGTACGCTTCGTATTTCTATTAGGGGGGCTTCGCTGTGCGAACCCTAATTCGCCGCTTCAGTTGTAATCGAAGTTTGAAACTGCGCGGTGGTGTGTTGTGTTCTGGCTCTTTGGCTTACTGTAGGCGCCAAAATAAAATCCAACACGAAAATAAAAATATTTTTTTTTAAACTGAGCCGCGTGCATTAAGTGTACTTTTTTGTGGTTTTTTTTTTTGTTCGTATGCAAATGACAAACCAACAATTTGCCAAATTAGTTTGTAAACGGAAAACCCAAGCTTAAACATGCAACAGTTGCAGCAACGGCAACAAAAACAGCAAAACAAATAGAAGCTTATTTCAAATCAGCGGGGAAGTCGGCGTCGCTGCTTTGAAAGCTCGGCTTCAACTGTTGCTCTCTCGCTTGAACTGTTTTTGCGCGCGCCTCTGACAGGTGAGTTAGGGGTTGAGAGGGGGTGCAGCTACTTATTTGCATTAAAAAGTTTTTCCTTGGACAATTTCTGAACCGATCACAACAAGATAAAACAAAACTGTTGCAATCTCAAATCTCGGTTCCAGAGTAAATACACGTAGGTACATACATATGTATGTACTCACTCAACTTGACGTGGGTACAAACATTTAACGGGACTTGTAGTAAAACGGTCTTTTGTCTCTATGTCTTGTCATGATATACATACTTACGAGTAATTAACATTACATTTGTCTTTAATGTGATAATCGGATGTGTGAGTAATATGATACAGCCATACACATTCTTCTTTAAAATATTGGAACTATAAACAAATAGTGAAATTGTCTAGAATTTGAAATTGTTGAAGCTTTGGCTTAAATGTTTACTATATATATATCGTAGCTTTATGTTCGAATTACATGGGTAAAATTTATTTCGATTTTGTTCATATTAAAAAAGTTCTGAAGAATTCCAGAAACATAAAACACAGTTAGACAAAATCCAACTTAAAAAGAAACCGGCATAAGACCCCTAAACTATTATAAAAGAAACCTCTGTTGGTATCACCTCATACCCAGTTTTCCAAATGAAGCCTCGGTTCGCGTTTCATGGGTACTTTGGTACTTGCAACACACAACGACATCAATTTTAACTCGGCTGACCTAGAATATTTATACCTTATGCGGACGGAGATGCTTTCTTCTAGCTGTTACATACAAATCCAATATACTCTCAAAGTGTAACGATTATTTTTTATTCGAAAACGGCTTAAGGTGTATTTTTTTTAGTATTTTTATAGTATTTTTAATAATTATAAATCATTTTTCATCTTTTTTCTGGAGTTGCTTTTCGATTTCTTCAAGTAAATAACCTCATCTCGTACATGAATTGATTATTTATCAAATTATCCTGATAGAAATGTATAAGAAATCCCACTTAAATGGATTTCCTGATTTTTATACTCTGTACCGAAGGTACATAGAGTATATTAAGTTTGTGCAAAAGTATGTAACAGTGAGAAGGAATCATTTCCGACCCTATAAAGTATATATATTCTTGATCAGCATCAACAGCCGAGTCGATATAGCCATGTCCGTCTGTCCGTCTGTCCGTCTGTCCGTCCGTCTGTCCGTCTGTCCGTCTGTCCGTCCGTCCGTCCGTATAAACAAACAGATCTCAGAGATGGTAAGAGATAGAGGTTTGACATGTATGGGACAAATGTTTCTTATAGCTGCAGGCAGATCAAGTTTATTTTCAATTTTTGCCACGCCCCCTCCCGCCCCCGCAATTTTGAAAAAACGTTATATCTCCTACAGTTTTGAAGATAGACGATTCGTACCTTCTAGAGATAGTTAGTAATTAGCAAAATGTATCGATTTGTCGAAGAAATGATAAAGATCGGATGAGCGGTTCTCAAGTTATGAGCAAAAAGTACATCACCCTCCCCCCCACCCCCTCTTACCCTATTACAACTAACACCGCACAATCTTAAAGAGAGAGAGAGAGTTAGAGTGAGAGAAAGAGACTTAGAGATGAGCGCAGCACCAGCATTGCATTCGGCTTCTACTCCAGGTACAGAGTATGTTATAGTCGGGCTTGACCGACTTTCTTACTTGTTCTTGTATTATTTTGTAAAAGCGAGCCCATTTTCAGCGAAGAGATGCGATTTATCCACGCTCTTATGTGAGACTATTTGTTTAAGACTTTCATAAAGCGCGACTGTGTGGCTCGCAAGTTGGAGTCAGCATGGTCCACGAGCGGGGTTTCAACAAAGGGCCATGTACGCATGAACGCACTGTCCTTCTAGTCAGATACTACAGACATAACGGTGGAAATGTGGCATGGGCAATTCGCCAAACTCAAGAAATCGCTCCGTGGACACTGTTTTGAATCGATAAAGAGATAGAACCCCAAACCAAGAAGAAATTAAAGACTATATCAGAAGAAGACTTTGCAGCATGTTCTTAAAATTGTCCTACAAACACAAACAAAATTGTAAAAAACGTTGGCACAAGTGTAATGCAGTAGGAGGAGGTTACTTTCAAGGGAATGAAATGAATTGACAATATTAAATAAAGAGTTTTTGATTTATGAATAATTTCCCTGTATTTTTTGCCCATAGTAGTACAGTAATCCGCATTATTTTTCGATCCTGAAGAAGCTTATTTATAGGCAGCCCAGTAAAAGTAGACTAGTCGCAGGAACGGCTGCAACCGTGATGCGCAGCACTTCAGTTCAGTGTGGGAGCTGACTTCAAAGATATCTTGATAGCCTCTTAATGAACGGCTAAAACTCGCTTTCATCTAGAAGTAAACAGCGCAAAATAGTAGAAATTTTGCCGTAATATAAAATTTTTACCAAATATATCAAGTACCAAATATATTTACCTACATATTGTGTCTGTTATATAAAAACATTTTTTATTGGTCATGGTACCTTTTTGTCAAATGTTATGACTTTAAATCAAGTCTACGCCAACTACTAAAAAATTAAAAATGTAGGCATGGGCAACAGTTCGTATGAGTGATCAACTTTAAGTCCAAGTCGCAGACCGTAAACCTTATTTTTTCCAAATTTCTCAAAATTTTTTTTACACAAATATGCAACGTTTAAGCGAGTATCAGTATGACGTTACATTTTTTCATATATAAAATGTCCGACCTGATGTAAATATCGCCCACTTAGTTCAAAACTGTCATAATCGGGACTGTTCCGAATTTCGACTCGATTTTCGTGTAAACTTTAGTATTTTGCAGTCAAATTTGAAAACGTTGTATAGAAGGCGACAAATATACCTGCGGCTACTAGATCAGGAATAACAAAACTCGGAATTGTGGCAGCAGTTGAAACCGATTGCTTAATCCCAAATGAATTTAAATCGATAGAAAATTGCGACGGCATCTAGTAGCCTCAAATTAACTTGACACTTACGTTTAAATTTATACAAATTGCATTCGAAATTCACATGTTTACACGAAAATCGAGTCGGAATTCGGAACAGACCCCAATATTTACGAAATTTCACAAAACATATTTAAGCTATGAACTTAAAATTTGGTTTGTAGATTGCAAAAAAATGGCAGAATGATTCGATCTTAAAAAACGCTCCTAAATGACGCTTTACCTTAAGTACGAATTGTTTTTAAATTCAAAATTGACCGTTAAAAATTCAAAATAAAAATAAAAATTCTCGATTCAAAAAAAAACAACTTTAATTTAAGATAATTTCGGTATTGATATAAATCCGAGCTATTACTTGAAGTTCTAATCGTTCTTAGCTAACATAAATAAGTCTAGATCATGGTTATTTTGAGCTTTAAAAGATTTTAAGAAATTCCCGAATCGTGCTTAGCATATCCAAAACGTTCTTGAAATCAAGAAATTTAGGGATTTCTAAAAACTCACTTGAATCAAGAAATTACGTATTTAAATCAAGAATTTCTTGGCTTTTTGAAGTGTTAAGACTGAATCGATCATCTTGATATTTGGTCCTGGGCTCAAAATATGGAGTTATACACATCGATCGAGCATGTTTTCCCTGCCTCCCAAATCAATTTCTAACAAAATTCTATACAAATATTTTAGAAGAAAATTTTTTTTTTTTAATTTCGCATGCTAAACGGTTATTTAGTAATTGTACCAAATGAAAGAATAAATTAAAAATACTCAAAGTCGTTGGCGTTGTTTTCGGTTTTTCCACTGTGCTAAATAGAAATTTCCAAACAGTCATAGCAGTGCGGGCATGGGATAGGCAAAGACTGCTGATGATAGAACAGAAAGGTTCTTGATGATGTAGTCTAATTTGTGGTGTGTGGATATGTTCTCGGATGCAGGGGCGTTAATAGGGGAATATTAAGCGGATCAAGGGACGAAGTCATGTATGAACACAGCAAGAAATCTAAAATACTTGACTAAATTTTCTAAAAGAAATAATTAGGTAAATAAGATAACCATAAATTAAACTATTAAGTTTTAGCCGGCTCGAGGTCATGTAATGTTTGCACATAACTTAAAACACACTGAGAAAAAAGAATCGCTTTTGATGATCCTGAGATTAATTTCGGTATAATAACTATCCTTTTTTGGGATCCATTGGATATTTTCGATGTCGGTATATTTTCGTTTAATTCTTCATTCAAAGGAGCTGAAAAATGTGAAAAGGATATTCAAAAAAAATGGATCTTAAAGTGGATATTTGAACATCCATTCTGCGGGGATCATTTTTTTCTCTGTGCAAGGAAACAATACCACAAAGAATCCCTGTTCAATCGGTCTATCGAAGACCATAAATAATATTTAAAGATCTAAAACATTTTTATATCAAATTTAGACCTCATGCCCCCCTTGCAAAAAGCTATGTACGCCACTGATCGAATGATTCCAAATTGAATCTCATTGGAACCGATGGCTACCGCACAGTTTGCCGTAGAAGAGGATGTTAGATGGGGATGCATATATAAATATAAAATAGAATCTCTTTTGATGATTCAGTGTATGGTCAGCGAGAACGAAATCCCATCAAAACAATCTAAGAAACTTAAACCAATTCTCAAAATTTAGCCTAAATTAGGTTTGAATCTCAGTACCGAAACTTCTAAAACTCATGAAAATAGTTAGTAAACCTAACAAAGCCAGTCTCAAAACTTAACAAAACCGCCGGCCCTACTCTTCCTGAGGGTATTATAAAGTTAGTCGTATGTTGGTTCCCCTTAGCATGACGAGCACAGTCGCTAGGGTACTAAAAATAAAAGAGATCTTATACTATTTATATCTCTGGCTATTTGACTATCATTTTTATCTCGATAAGCACAAACAGATTGCTCTACAGGGGACTGGGGTAGGAAAAACTGCAATTATAAAATCTGCGACAAGATTTATAATTATGAATATTAAATGTCAAAGGGTTAACTGTGTGCAAAACGCAAAACATAAATTGACAAAAACCTAACTCCAGTGAGGGACAGGAAATGGAAACCAAAGCAAAAGTATCTTGCGAAATTTATTTTCAACTGTTTCAAAAAGTGGAGAACAATAAATATGACATCATTTTGGAGCCACAAAGATCATCAAGAGAAACCGACTCCAGACACGTGACTGATCAACGTACATACATACTTGTATGTATGTCAATTCCTCTGAATTACATGATACACTCCATCCACCATTCCGCCAAATGTTATCAAAGTGCACAACTAGAGTTTGGAGTAGAGCAGCAGCAAATGAAACGAAGACTGAGTTGTTAGAAATTTTGCTGTAGAAGCACCAAATTTATCTTCTTTCGGGGTATGATGTAAATTGGCCCAGAGAGATCGCTCTCAACCAACTGTCGATCAATTTTTTTCGACCTATGACGGGCTGTCACTGGCAGCTAAAGTTAACAACCTTGATGGAAACTAATGGAGGTGAGGCGACTTTTCCTCAAATCTTGATTTAAAGCATGCCTTCCGCCTACAGCTCCTACCAGCTATGGATTCCCTAGAAGCGACTAAGAACCACTCTGACCTAAATCTATCTATAACTCTTACCAGTATACCCCAGGTTAACTCGCTATTGTTGCTGACTTGTCACCGTCTAGTGTGGTCAAATCACTTGATCTTGGTGTCCAAAGGACTGATCCAAAACGTCAAATTAATTGCTTACCAAACTCGCCTCCTAATTGGTCTATGGTTTCATGTGCCGCATGGCATGTGGAACCGTCTTGTTAAAACCACATGCCAACCATGTCTAATTCTACCATTTTAGGCAACAAAAGTCGATAATCATCGCATGGTACTTTGCTTTTTTGACTGTAGCCTTGCGATTATCATTATTTTTGAAAAAGTATTATATTTACTGCACCAAACAGTGCATTTTTTAGGGTGCATTGACAGATTTTGAACTGCCTCCGACTCCGTTTGTTGACGTACTCATTGAGCCAAAAATGAGCTTCGCCGCTGAAGACAATTTTTGATGCAAAAAGTGGATCTTCATTTAACATTTCTAAGGCCCATTTAGCTAACAAACGACGTTGTGGAGGATCACCCGGCTTCAGTTCTTGCACCAGCTTTCTTTTGTATGGCTTGCTACCAAGGTCCTTATGTAAATCCTTTCAGGTGGTCGAGTAACACCAGCTTAATTGTTGATCGCTATCTTTATTCACAACATGGACGATACAGCAATATTGAGCAACAATGTTGTACCAGAACGATACTGTACGGGAACATTATTGTACCGGACCAATATTGCGGTGCAGTTATTTTGGTACAGCTCTGTACCATATTGTACCACAACACTATGGTACCTACAAAATATTGCTGTACTTTAGTACAATACAATACAATTCAGTGATTAGAAATGTACTCGATTTTCTTACATAGATAAGGTACAAAGTAAAAATAAAAAAGATACCTAGGTAAGGTAAACGGTATCCAGAATTCCCATACCTAGGTAAAGGTACAAAAAGATACATTTTGGTTCATCCTTTTTCATTAGTAATGAATATTAAAAACAAAGCATAACAAATCAAATGTACATTTTGAGGGTCATGCTGTAAGCGCTTAAATCCAAATAGAAGGCTTACAAATGGAACATTTTGATAATATTGTATTAAATAAATGTTTTATGATTTTTAACCAGGGTTCGTAAATAACACACACATAAAATACATTGTTCAAAAAAAATCAAAAAGTTTTAAACTCAAAAAGAACATGTGTGTTTCAACATGTTTTACACAGTGTTTTGTACAACGTATGTCAGAATAACGAACACTGATAAAAAACACTAGGCATTTTGGACAGTTCAAAATCATATGTGTTTTAAACACATGCATTGTTAACACAATAAAAAACATGTTTATTTACATTTTGAACATTTAACATTTCGACACACGAAAGCAATAACATTTTGAACACTGAAACTACAAATTGAACTTCCCTTACAAATTTACATTAAATAAATATTTGGCTTGAATAGCTGAGCTTCTTTTAGTCTTTTAGCTTCCATTCTTCAAATTTTGACTAAAAAAAAAGCCTTTCAGTTCTTGGACTTTTCCGCAGTTCGAAATATTCTCATATCCTACGCCTTTGCTTAGGTAGAATGTTCGTACCTTTAAGACATATCAGCTATATATCGATTCTACCAGGGGATGGAAATGTCGTATGGCAATCATTTAATCGTAGGTCCTAGAACATCAGGGTATTTCCAGCTTAAGAATCTTGATCAAGCATCTCCATAGAAGCGGTAAATACTTAGAAAATAGTGATTCAAGACTGAAAATGAGACTGCAGAAATTTGAATGTGCTTATACTGAACCGCGATAAAATACCATGGATGACCGATGGTGAAGAGTTTAGAAAAGTGCTGTTCAGTTTTCAAACCAACGAAGGCCACGCCTGGCCCGCAGGGACCGCATTTGTTTTTCACACCGACGAGTCGAACGCATGCCGAGGTTTGCGCCAAGAGCGTAAAAAAACTTTCAGTCGCTGGCCTGCAGGTCGGAACTGTCTTGCGTCGCTTTTTGTTTGCAGTCGCTCTTCTTGACAAACCCTGCTTTAAATTCTTTAAAACGGCCAAAGAGAACTAACACTAGTTAAAATGCAAGCACCCAAAAAACAAAATAAATGCCTTTTAAGTATAATATGTTTATTCAAATATGGTGTTGTTTAATTTTCTCTACGCGATAACTTCAGTTAAATCTTTATGTTTGCTTTCTTGACGGTTCCGTTACGCTGCCTTCCTCATATAGTTCCAGAAATATTAGCCAAGTCCTTGTTGCATAGCATGCTAGCATCTCTATATGAATCGTCTTTTTACCAGTCCAGCTCCTTGATATCGCATTTTTTTGGTCTTTCCATTTTGCTCAGAAATTTAAACAGTAACTGCTCTATTTATCAGACGAGCTCAATCACAAGCACAAATGCAAAGCATACTTTGAGCCAAATATTTATTTAATGTAAATTTGTAAGGGAAGTTCAATTTGTACTTACAGTTAAAGTCGGCTCTAACCGACTTCGATATACCCGTTACTCATGAAAAAACATGTTTAACAGTGTTCCTGCGTTCCTTAGGGTGACTATCAGAAAAGTATGCAACATTATTTTAGGGTGGTTAGCGGGGGGGCTTGGTTCACTTCTTTGTTCATAACTTGAGAACCGTTCATCCGATCTTTGTCATTCCTTCGGCAAATCGATTCATTTTGCTAATTACTAACTATCTCTAACAAATCGTCTATCTTTAAAACTGTAGGAGATATAAAGTTTTTTCCAAATTGCGGGGGCGGGAGGGGGCGTGGCCAAAATTTGAAACAAACTTGATCTGCGTGCAAAAAAAGAAGCATTTGTCCCGTACATGTCAAACCTCTATTTCTTACCATCTCTGAGATCTAGGTGTTCATACAGACAAACGGACCTGTCTATATCGACTCGGCTGTTGATGCTGATCAAGAATATATATACTTTATGGTCGGAAATGATTCCTTCTGCCTGTTACATACATTTGCACGACTTTAGTATACCCTTTTTACTCGACGAGTAACGGGTATAAAAAATCAACTTCGCAGACACTGAAACCTATTTGAACATTTTTTGTTTGTTTTTGTTATGCGTAATTTACTACAATAAACGCATCGTATAAGGTGGTATCAGTATGACCTTACATTTTTCCATACATCAAATGTGCGTGATTAGATTCGCTGGAATCTGTAGAACTGTGTTCTGCATGCCAGAAAAGAGGTGTATTTTAAGCATCTTCTTTTCAGTCACTGCGAACTTAATTAAATTATTTTGAAAAGATATTTAAGCACCTTTCAATGTATTGTAAATAATTTAGCTTTGTCTAGGGTCGAAAGTAAATTATATTTGGTTACTAAACGTTTTTGGATGCATCTTGTTGGTTGGAAGTGTGTTGGCGAATCTAGGCAAGTTTCTCTGCACCCATTTGTTCTCCAGATAAGGCACCTCGAACTTGTAAAGTCGCACTAAAGAGACTTTCGTTATCATCAAACAATTATATCAGAAATGTGTAGGTGGTAGAACTGAAATAGCGTTAAACGATTCATATTTTAACTATGTGTCGAGTTGTTCTCAATCTCAGAAACGAGCTTTGCCACCTTGAATGGGATTTCCTCAGACAATTACGTAATTAAAAACTGTGACGAAATGGCATAACATTACAAACAAATATTGTTTGTTTTTGTTTCTTAACCTGCTTCTACGTAATTCAACAAATTAAATCATTTGAGAATGTGAGTTTTTTAAGTACAAAGACCTTTTGGCACTCGATGGATGACTCACATAGCATCCGTTTCTTTTCGACTCAGTCAATGTTAAAAATGTTGTATCCACATAACATCTAAACAAAGATAAGGCATTGAGAGTACGAGCGATAAGTGGGACAGACACACAAGCGGCAAACAAATTACAAAACGCCACAAAATCTTAATGGAAATGTTTTCAAGCAAATTACCTAAAACATCAAATGACAAACAAAAGAGCAAATGGCATATGAAAAAGCAAGCAAGATAGTTGGTCAAGAACTATTGTAATATACCCAGTATTTGGACATCCTAGTTGACGACGGATCTGTTCACCAAGTGAAACATATTTTGAAACGAGATGAGGTGATTAAAATAGAAGTGTAGAGAAAGCAGGAGTACCCCGCAGTAAGGATTTTCAGCTTAGCTGGCGGTGCCTTCCTCCCGTTAAATCATTTGGCATTTAGTCGTATAACTTTTTGATCCATCTGGCTTTATTGGCTGTAAAAGTGGTGGTGTTGCCTGAGGTCCTTCTGAGTCCCTGGTGTGAAAGTCGGTAATAGTTCAGAAGACCGCATTTTGGACACGTTGCAGGTCTTCACATTGCGTGCAATTAAATGGCTGCTGACCAAACAGTATGTATGTGCCTCTGGCCTTGTAGGCCAGAAACTTCCAGCCATGACCTTGTATGCCGTGTTCCTCTCTTCTACTTGGCGTGCTGTTTTTTCTACTTGTTTTTCAAAGAGAATATGGTTATCAAATTTCACTGCCAATATTGTTGGGTATTGTCCAGGAAGCGAAAAGGCTGATGATTAAGGTCAAGTTGTGAATTCTGTGCTGAAAACTATATTGTTTTTTGTTTGACAGTGCTTTAACAGTGACTTAATAGTGACTTAACAGGGACTTAACAGTGACTTTACAGTGACTTAACAGTGACTTAACAGTGACTAAACAGTGACTTAACAGTGACTTAACAGTGACTTAATAGTGACTTAAT
Source organism: Lordiphosa clarofinis (assembly GCA_018904275.1). Classification (NCBI taxonomy): domain Eukaryota; kingdom Metazoa; phylum Arthropoda; class Insecta; order Diptera; family Drosophilidae; genus Lordiphosa; species Lordiphosa clarofinis. The sequence goes on along the minus strand of JAEIGQ010000157.1, from coordinate 205,711 downwards.
TGTGACTTAACAGTGACTTAACAGTGACTTAACAGTGACTTAACATTGACTTAACAGCGACTTAACAGTGACTTAACAGTGACTTAACTGTCACTTAACAGTGACTTAACAGTGACTTAACAGTGACTTAACAGTGACTTAACAGTGACTTAACAGTGACTTAACAGTGACTTAACAGTGACTTAACAGTGACTTAACATTTATTTATACAGAATCCAAATGTGTCTTTTTCCATTACTTAAATCGGATTCATCGTAAAGAGCTTCGCTCTTACCGTGCGATTTTTTTTTATTATTTATTGAACCGATTTAAAAAGTACTTAAATGTCAAAAAGCATAAAACTTGACTGAAAATTTTGTTCTCAGACAAAAATGTGCTAGGGTGTGTGCTTTTAATGCTGTGGGCTCAAATGTAAAAATAAATAAAAATTTTTGGAAAATTTCGAAATTGATCAAAATTAAAATGTCTGTCTGTCTCTATGAACACGTCGATCTCAGAGACTGTAATAGATAGACCCACAAGTTTTGGAATGTATATTTATTTATTTATTTAGTGTATTTCGCCAACGCATAAACTTAACTGGCTACTACAATAAAACTTAAAATTAACAGTAATAAATAAACTATAAGAAAAAGTCCCTAAGTAACTGCTTAACAGTAACGTTGTTACTGTCAAAGTCGAACCGCATGCCAACTGGAAGACGATTGTATGTAAGAAGGGCTCTTAATATTGTATCATTAAGGGCATAATTGGGCCTGTGAGTCTTCACTCTAAATGGAACCATGGCACGCAAAGATCTAGGCGGAACATTGAAGGGAATTTTGGAAAGTAGAATTTAGAAAAATTAGGGATGCAATTGTTCTCCTATCCTCAAGAGTAGAAATATGCATGAGGCGACATCTACTCAAATACGGCGGTAAAGGCTCGGAAAAATTTAAGTTAGCAAGTGCAAATTTGAGGAATATTTTTTTGCAGACGCTCCAGCCTATTCGCATGAACTGCAGCGGAAGGATTCCAGATAGGCGAAGCATATTCAACTCTAGAACGCACTAAGGCAGAGTACAGACTCAATCGTGTATAAGGATCACGGAACTGATTAGAATTTTGCTTTACAAAGCTGAGCATTGGGGAGGATATAATTCAAATAGTCATTAATGAGCACCTGATACGTTCGACCATCAAGATAAGATTTAATCCAATTGAGGACGGAAGAATGAAAGCCAAGCTTGGAAAGCTTAGATAAAAGGGCATTATGACAAACTTTATCAAAAGCTTTGGAGAAGTCTTTATAAATCACATCGACTTGACAACGATTTTCAAATGCAGAAATGCCAATATTGCTAAATACAGTTAGATTCGTAGAACGGCCAGGAAAAACTATGCTGATTGGGATCAATGTAAGAGTTTATAAGAAAATGAAAATGCTTTGAGACTATACATTCAAAGAGCTTAGATATATTGCTAAGTTTTGAAATTGGCCTATAGTTTGAGACATCACTTTTTGAATCCTTTGTGTGAATAGGGATAACTGAAGCTACCTTCCATTTACTTATAAATTGGCCAAGTGCAAGGGACTTAGAAAAAATCATTGTGAGAGGCTCACAAAGCTCACCAATGCAATTCTTGAGTAGGAACGATGAAATTCCATCACTGTCTGGCTTTAAAGAGTCGTCAAAGCCATTGATTGCTTCCAAAACGTCATCCTCCGATATGGGAATGATGCCGACAGTGAATTGATCATCCCAAACACTCTTTGGCTCAAAATTGGCGCTAAAAAAGGCAGAAAACAGGTTCACTATCCCGTCGTTCGAATTTGACGACAGTGAACTAAAGCTCATATTAGATGGAATTGAGGATGTTGATTTTTTCGAGTTGACAAAACTCCAAAATGACTTTGGATTAGTTTTTAAACGACTTTCGACTTCAGAAATATACTGCATGTATAAAAGCTTATTAAAAAACTCGAATTCACGTTTATGCAGCCGATATTTCTCCCCATCGGCAGGATCGTGGCTTTTAGTAAAATTTATTTCGCAGATTTTTTAATTTTTTTAACCCTTTAGTGTACCAGGGAAGTTTGTAAGAGCCATGCTTCCTTTTCTGAGCATTTTGATTAACTATGTCCAAAAAGACATTAAGAAAACTATCATAACAAGTCTCCAAATAAGCATGGGAGAGGACCGACGACCAGTTAACATTTGAAATGCAGCTTTTTATAGAGTTAAGACTTAAATCATTAAAGTGAAATTCCAAGGTGTATACTGTACCCACATCGAGTTTGTTTCAGATTTGGAAAATTCCACCTCCTCTTTCCGTCTTTAAACCGCAAAAACGCTCTGTTTCTTTGTATAAACGCGTGGATCTTACAGACTATTTTGCATGTATGTAGATGTACACCGTACCCAGATAAAGTTTGCTCCAGGTTTGGCAAATTCCTCCTCCATCTTCTTCTAACCGCGAAAAACTGTTAGAGCTTCTGTTTTTAAGTTTTAACCTAGTGACTTAATATATATTCAGTGAGGCCCAACATCTAACTATTCTGTGTACCACAATGAGATCCGAGCAAAAACACCGAATATATGTACATAAGTGCTGTCGGGGCACTCGACCGCACTACTCTTACTTATTTTCTTTTATAAAGGTTCTGAAACGCACAATTGGGACATAAGGTGGATATATTTTGGTGAAAATAGACTAAACCAGGGTTACCCAAAAAGAGAGGGCGGAAAGATGCTGGGGGGGGGGGTTTGGTGTGTTGGTGGTTTTTTTTGTTTGGGGGGGTTTGGGGATGGGGATCTGGTGGAATTTAGAGCGACGGGTGGATACCGGTGTGGGAGGAGGCTGGGGGGGGCTGGGAGATTGTGTTCTGCTGAGTCGTTGACATCTGTGTGGATTCTGATATTTGAGCTGGAGAATATTTTTTGTTCTTGGAAGGGGATCTAGATAGGATCTGTGGGTTTGGCGGCTCTGGGTGGATCTGATGGAGTCTGGGGGTTGCGGTTCTGGGGGGTTGGGGGTTGTGGGATTTGAGGGTTGGGTTGGGTGGGTGGTCTGTGGATGGGGGTTGGGTGGGTGGGTGGGGTGGGGGGTTGTGGGGGGTTGGGGGGGTGGTTTGGGGGTGGGTTGGGGTGTGGGGTGGGGGGTGGGTGTTGGGTGTTGTGGGGTTTTTGGTGGTTGGTTGGGTTGGGGGATGGGGGGGATGGATGGAGAGGGGTGGGGGTTGGTGGATTGAAGGGATGAGTCTGGGGGGTGTGGGTTGGTGGGATTGGGGAGGCAGGGGGTTGGGGGGTGAGTGGGTTTTGTGGTGTTGTGAAAATTATTTATTTATCTATGTTAAAATAAACTCTAAAAAATGAAAGAAACAGCACAGATATTTTTCTGGTATCCGTTAGACTAAACAAATGCCTCAGTTGTCTTGATTCCTGTGCTTAAGTGACATCATTTCCTGGTGAATTCTTATTGCTAATCGCTTTTGGCACCCAAATTTCACAAAAATTGTTGATAAGCAAAAAATTTAATCCAATCCGTAGAAAGGACAAAGAAGGATCTTTGAATATTGCTCGCCCTAAAAACTAGCTAGAAATACTGAATATTCTGAAGATTTCGTAACAGTTTTTTTCGAACGTCTTTAAAAGATTTTGCTTTAGGTTGAAATACTTGGATCTCTTGTTGCTTCCTCCAAACCATTCGACTTTCTGCTTATTTCAGGCAGCTAGAGCGTATGAGTCAGTGTGCTCGCGCTCTCAATTGTTCAGGGTATTTTGGAGTCGGGCCACTCGACTGCAACGCTTTTACTTGTTGTATATAGATTTGGGCATTTTACCCAAAGTTGAAAAAAATTATCACTGACAATAAAAGTGTCAGTTCATTCAAACTTTACAAATAAACGGAATTTAGTTTGAAATATTAATTTGTCTAAAATATTTTCCTCTAACATCTCAGAGGTGACATTGCGTGAATCACATACGAATCGACAGTCACGAAATCGTTTTCATTATCAGATCAAAGTTTCACTTTAAGTTGATCAAAATTATCCAGCTGATATCAGTCGTCCAATCTGTTAACATCCGTTGGACACTTGTAGCACTTGTGATTGACAGACAGCTAGAAACTACTCAATCTTCACCTTAACTGTAACTGTATTTCCACAACAAACCAGCGGAAGCCAGTCAGTCCTAGGGCAGATATTAATGGTGGCCTCTAGAGTCGGTATGTACTCTTTGAGTACGGCCACGGCCAGGGTACCCTTTAATTGACCACCCGTAGCTGGCCCACAACCAAAGTGAAAGTATGTAAAGCTAGCCGACCCGGACGGTGGACAGTGCACGCCACACGCCACACCAGCCGACGGTCAGTGTCAAAGGCACGCGAGTTGGGGAGGGTCGACCCGAGAAATAATCGAACAACCGGCGGGAAAGCTTACGGGGAAGTTCAAGCCATAGCGTGTCCTGAACACGTCTGGTTTTTGGTCAGATCTGGTGCTTTCCCCATATTTTTGTTTAACTTTCCGTTTCGTTGTAGCAATTTGCAATGAAAATTGCAATTTAAGTGCAAAAAACCAACACACATAAAATGGCGTCTCCAACGCGTCTGTGCTTGTAACAGTAAACATTCCGTCATTTTTTTTTTGTCGATATACATGAAAAATAATATGGGAATTGATTTAACCACAACTCCAGACACTAATAGTGACAATGGGAGAACGAGGGGGGTGGCTGGCATGACGCTCATATGGATATGGAGTCCATTAATAAGGCTGACAACTAGACAGACACGTTTTGAGTAAGTACATTCAATGTATTTGTGTAAGAGTGTGTGTGCACGAATATAGAGTGACAGCGAGCGAGAGAGAGAGAGAGAAAGAGAGACATTGCCTTTAAAATAAACATTATCTTAGTCGAACATTTTAAGAGATGAAGGAAAATCCCTTGAATAGGTTTAACAGACATAAATCTGGGATTGGTAATCAGTGCTTTGTGATGCATGAGTCAGATTGGCGAAAAAACAAGGATGAAATGCTTTCTGGTCTGAATACTCAGATCAGCTAAATCTTACTATGATAAGGTTAAGGTTGAGTTATGATTGATCCCAAAAAGTAAAATTTCTTGTATCAACTTGTCGATATCACAGCCTTGAAAGTTGCAGATTCATTTCTTTTTAATAAAACATGAAAGTTTCCAGTCTCGAACCTTAAAAAAATTTGTATTAATAATGTTTTCCACAATATATATATATATAATATTATCTAGATTTTTGAGCTCTACTGACTAGGTTCATAAACTGAAAATTAAAGAAAAATTGTTTAAATTAATAGTTCACAGTTGTTATTCATTTTAACTAATTAATTGAATATTTAGGAATATTTTAGTATTCCTTTATTTGATTTGGCAAAGCATTGTACTATTTCTTAGTAAATTGGAGCGAAATTAATGAGCGCAATTAGAGTCACAGCAGGGACCGCAAAGGTTGGACTTTTTGCGACTTTGATGACTAAGCTAAATTCGGGTTAACAGTTACTTTTGCATTTTTAAGCAAATGAAGGTTCTAAGCGTGTAAAATATAATATAAAGGTATTTTCAATTGAAACTAAAGGAAAGTTTATATTTATCATCATTTTCATTTCAATACAAAGTTTTATAATATTGAAATGATATGACTTTTATATCAGAGAATTCGAAAAATGAAAGCGACGGATTGCTCATTTTAGCTGTGAGAGTGTCAAATAGTACTTCCTAATGTGGTGCAGAGGTTAGTGCGTGAGATTGCTGTGCGGAAGTTTTGAATTCATTGATATTGATATTTTCGAACATATTAACTTAATCTTAGTATTATTAGACTAAAATTGATATGAAACGAGTAGGCCAAGCTAACTTATACCCTTGCAAATGTTTTAATACATCAGAGTTAATAAAACCCACTTTTCGACCGATAGTTTCCATGGCAGCTATACGATATAGTCATCCGATTTTGACCAAAACTTCCAAATCTGTGTAAAAGCATATAAAACTAATAATTGCCGAAGTGGGAGACGTTAACATTAAAAACAAAAAAGTTTTTCTCACAAAGACCCACTTTTCGACCGATAGTTCCTATGACAGCTATAAGATATAGTCATCCGATCCGGCCGGTTCCGACATATTAGCAGTGTGCAGTAAAAAGAAGACTCTGTGCAAAGTTTCAGCTCGATAGCTTTAAAACTGATGTCCGGATGTTTGTAACGCATAGAAGGAAGCATCTCCGACCACATAAAGTATATATATTCTTGATCAGCATGACGAGCTGAGTTGATATGGCCATTTCCGTCTGTCCGTCCGTCTGTTTCTATGCTATCTCCTCCGTCAGTTTTAAAGCTATCTTAACCAAACTTTGCACAAAGTCTTTTGGTATAAATACGCTGCACATTTGTCGGAACCGGCCGGATCGGATGACTATAGCATATAGCTGCCATAGGAACGATCGGTTTTTAGTGTATTGCTCCAACGCTCGTATTTATGTTTTTAATGATTCAATAATTCGCCAAAACTTCGAAATCGACAACTATATAGTAGCTGCCATACAAAATTTAGGTCTGAAAAAAAGTCTTAGTGAGAAAAACTTTTTTGTTTTCAATGTTATCGCTCCCAACGCCCGTATTTATAAGTTTTCAATGATTTTACATAATTTGACCAAAATTTTTCGAAATCGGACCACTATATAGTATAGCTGCCATACAAACTGTCAGGCACATATTTATCAAGCTCCAAGGGTATATAAACTTCGGTCGATCCGAAGTTAGCTTGCCTCTATTTTTTCTCAGTACAGTTAAGCGGTTTTTGTAAACGAAAATTAGTTAGTTGTATTACAAGAATTTAGAAAGGTCATGCGACTAAAATAATGACTTAAAATATTTTTTAATTTAATTCGGTCCACCGCCTTTTCAGATGTTGGAAAACCTTGATCTCGCAACATGTTTTTCAAGGGTGATAGCTAAATGAAATCTTTCTGTACGCCGAATGACCCATTGCTACATGTTCTGGCTTATAAGAAAAATCTCTAGAGATTTCTAAAATACTTCAAACTCGAATTTCTGAAAAACAAATCAAAACCGCAAAGAGAAGAGAAAAATATTAGCCATGTGGCAAGTGAATTGCAAAAAGATCCTTGGGGCATTCTTATCGCAAAGTTTCCAAAAGTACAAAACACAAAATCACACATGTTTTTGACTTTTTAGATAAACACTTGGATATATAAGCTACACAAGAACCTTTTGTCGTAATCTCGTCGGAAGAAAAAAATTAATAATCAAAAACCACGTTGCTGTTGCATGAAGTCTTAAATATTTTCCATATGTTTGAAAAAAAAGCACAGTGATTGGATTGGCTGATTTAGCGTTGAAAAAATAAAAAATTTATTGTCGATTTATTTTAACCGCATTAAATTAAATTAAATAAAGGGAATCCCAATATGCGCATTTAGATGTCCAATGTCAATTTTTTTTATTTTTTAAAGAAAAATTAATTAGAAAATTATTTTTTTAAATTAGTTGAGCTAATGGCGTTTTTCTGAATTATCACTTTTGAACCAAATTTTCCAACACGTTAGTCCACGCTTCTAGAGTGAACATTTTGGAACAAACATATTTCTAAATGTAAAATGTAAAGAGAAAGGGACTTACAGTTAACGCCGGATCCGAACGGCAAAGTTTGAGAATTTGCTTTTTCATGGCTAGTTACTATATTTCTAAATAAAGGAGAAAAATATGGGCTTGCGCCTCTTTGCGTCTTTCGAGTATAAGCGACTTAGACATATCAATATGCTTCAAAAAAAAAGCCACTTTGCTTGAGGAAGAGCAGCGGGACTGCATCGCCTTGCAAAAATCGTTTCTTTTGAACGAAACGAGATATTTGAAAAATTCCAAAGAAAAGGTGGTGGAGTATTCAGTAGATGCTCAACGTATCGAACCTTTTGAATTATTTAAAACATGCCATATAAACATTACGTATGGGGCATTCCATACAAAAAAAGTTTTTTTTCTGGAATTGGATGATAATTGGCCCAAAGAGAGCTTAACATGAGAGAAGCTTAACCCCAAAATGTGAGCTTTTTTGGAGCTCTATTGTAATATTGTGAATTTTTTTTAAATTTTCAATAACTCGAAAACGGTTTAAGATAGAGCTTGGCAATTTTTTTCCAAATGTACAGAATTAAAAAGCCCTTCAAAAAAAATTTGGAAAATTGTTTTTATTTATTACCTTTCTTGAAAAACAAAGGATTTTTTCAAAAAGCTTAGTCTAGCAAAAAAGACCCATCTTTCAAAAATTCTCAAAAAAATATATGTGCAAGCCGCATCTTTTCCAAACATTTTGAGTGCTCGAACATATCTGTAGCTTGAAAATTGAGGAAGTTATGGCCATTTTTGTCATGTAGTCTCAAAAATATCAGTATGAAAAACTTAAAAAAATTTCTAATAAATTTTTTTGTTTTTTGCATGCAGAATTTTCCGCCGTACTACGCTTGCAAACTAAGTTTCAAGTCAATCGGATGAAAAAAATGTTTACCGTACAAACTTTTCCGACGCTTTTCCGACTTTCCAGGTGGGAACACAGTTATTGTTAAATTTTCATATAGATCTTTGAAAATAAATTTGAATCTGATCGGATAATAAACAAAACAGTTTCATACAACAGTTTTCCGACAGTTGAGTCAAATTTTCCAACATCGAAAAATAACATTTTAAACTATTTCGTATTCTATACTTACAAACCGAGTTTGAAGCCAATTGGATGAAAAATAGTTTTTTGCATGCAGAATTTTCCGGTCATTTCCCTCGTGGGCGGATTTTCCAGAATCGGGGAAGCACTATGCTTACAAACCAAGTTTCAAGTCAATCGGATGAAAAATAACATGGGAAAACCCATACAAACTTTTTCGACCTTTTCGGATGGAATTTTCCAAAACCCCGTCTTAGTACGCACTTTCACCACTCACAGAAACTCCTGTCCAAATTACAGCTCCTTATCTCTTACCGTTTAGGCTGTGCGATGATTGCCAATCAGTCAGTCAGTGAATCAGGACACTCTCTTTTATAGATATGAAGATGACCGAAATTCGCAAAATTGTATAAGTTCAGATTATTATGAAAACGGGTAAATAGACGGATGTAGATTTTGCTAGATGAAGATTTAATAGAGGGAAATTGTCTAATAAACTTCACTTTTTCGTGTTTAAAATTCTAAAGGCGGGGTAGCAACGCGCGCCTTCTATAAAATACAGTGAATCGGTTAAAATTAAAACCGGTTTGGCCCTATTTTTTTTAACAACTTACAGGAGTTAAGCGTGCCTCGGTTGAGGGCTTTGCGGTGCCTCGGTTGAGGGCTGATCAGCTTTCTGGTGCAAAAGCTGTGTACGCCTGTGTAAAAATTCTTTAATTTGGCATCCCCTGGGCTTTAATGCCATCATGCTTAGTCCTGAAGTTTGACTATTTCGACTATTTGTTGTACGGTTCTTCTCCATGGAAACATCCGTTTGTTATCTACTGCTGTGGATCGTGTAGATGGAGGGTTAATCGTTTTCAACACGCAATTTTGGGAGACACACGCATAACGCAGCTGGTTAACCCAATTTTTTTTTTTTGGCAGCTATGAATTGTCCCTGTACCCATGCAACCTCCTATGAGTGGCGTGTCAAGTTCTAAGTCACGAGTCAACAAGTTGTTTTGCCCGTGTGCAAGGTGGAGAAGAGGTCTTCTGGATTCATTCGTGTTACACCAACTGGTGCGCTATACTTGTGGTTCGGCTCAATTTTTACTCCCGTGACGCGGTGGTTTTTATCAATTTTTAATGCCGCATACGAATCCACATGAAATGGTGGTGGCTGGAAGGTAATTACCCGCGATGAGTGCTTTCTCAGGAGCAGGCGTGGGAATGAGGGGGAAACCTATGATTAGTGAGAAAAGTTATGGAAAGTAATTATTAATAGGTAAATAATAGCTGGAAATGAAAAGTTATACTATGATGACAGATACATCATGGAGCGATGGTCATTACTGTGTGTGGTCGGAAGATATATATTTACTTTTTGAAGACACCCGCAAGGTTTATGTTGTCGTTGCTGACTGATTTTTTGATGCCAAGGCTAAACGGTTTAACAGAAGATATCCACGGACTGTTCCATTCCACAGACTGTTCCATTTTTGATCGTTTCGCTTGAATGCATCTAAAGCCGTTCTCGCTTGGTCCAGTGGTTTGCAAAAAGTAAAAAGAGAGATTTTTCTTTTGGAGTTGAAACCTCAAAAGGGGAATTGAAAACATGCCTGATTATGTTGGAAATCTGCTCTTCTAATCCTTTTTTCCAATTTTTGGTATTTTATTCCAACATTTTTTGTTCTAAACAGTAAAATCTCGACATTTAACCGTTTCTCCTTGAAATGCAAGGCAACAATTAACAACTTTTTGTTGAGTACAAAAATTATACCGCTATTTTTACTTTCTCCCACCACCCACCCCGGCAAACATTTATCATTTTTAAACGGTTCGACAATTTAAACTTTTTTCCCTTTTCATTCAAACGATTTGTTGTATGCCATTTGTTCGATTTCATACCGTTTGCTTTGTCCGCCATTGTTTTGAGTGTGGGAATTATTGACCTTCGTTGCAGATATTTATAAAAAAGAAATGAATTTTCTTCTTTCATTGCTTTGTGAGTTTTAAAAGGGGGCAAACTGACGTTTAACGCCTGCACCACCTCTTGAGTTTCGTAAGTAATTTGCACGTAGATTCTCGTATCACACGAGTATGTAGTATGTAAGCCGCATCCACGACCCGATCAAATGGTGCGCTAATTGCGTCAAATCAATTGAAATTGATGCCTCAACTTTCAATTGTATTGATTGCATTTATTTGTATAGAAGGCTGGTATTAGTGGACAACTGACACCATTGTGGAAATGAAACGACAAACAGCTATGAATGGAGATGCTTTCTTTCAATTTTTTTTAATGGCGTTATCGAAATGGATTTAAGTGATTCTTAAATTGTATTTATAGCATGAAGCAATCATCAATTTCATTGAGCTGAACCGTAATCTGTATCTGTACATTTTGCATATTCCAGTGTGTTCCAGAAATCTCTAGAGATTTTGGTATAAACGCTACAAATTAAAACTGCCGGCTTCTAGATAAGATGAGAAAAGTTGAGCGGTTTATTATCGACTGCTCAAGGCCAAGTAGTTGCCTTCTAGTCTTTGTATAAAGAATTTTGTTGGTTAATGTGTCCAGATTTTGGCAGTGCAAACGAAATCGAAGAGTAAAACCTAAAAGTCAGCCGTCTCACACGGCTGCAAAAATCGTAACTTTTGAACGGTAAGAGAATTTTAAAAAATTTCAAAAAAACGATTATAAAGAATTTCTGAAACTTTAATATGAGCGTAAGGATTTCATTGTACAATAAATCGTGAAAAAAAAAGTCACCCGAATCGACTGTCAAAGTGAAAAGTTTAAAATGTTGCAAATATGCGATAAAAAAAAACATATTCATTTTTTTTAACGATTTATTCAAAATGATGTTGTTAAACTAATTAAAATTAACAAAATTTAAGAAGAAAATAATTTTTAATTACTAAAAACATTTATTTTGTATGAAAAAATAATTTTTTGGAAAATAAATATTTTTATTATTAAAAGTTAGCTATTTATTAAATTTGGTAAATTTTAAGTAGTTTAACAATTATAATTTTTATAAATCGCTTTAAAAAAAAAATGAATATGTTTTTTTTATCGCATGCGATATTTGCAACATTTTAAACTTTTCACTTTGACAGTCGATTCTGAGTCACCCGGTAGACCTACAATGAAATCCTTACGCTTATATAAAAGTTTCAGAAATTCTTTATAATAATAAAGTTACAATTTATGCTACGCAATACCGACACTCCGCTTGATTTCACCTAAATACTTAGCTTATTCATGCATTTTAATATGTTCAAGTAGCTCATGCTCGCAAGGCGCAGCTATGCGCAAGACCAAATAAATATATTTTTATTTAGAAATATATATTTTAAAAAATTTTTCACTCTAGAAGCGTGAATGAGCGTGAATGTACACAAAAGTAGTACTTCAGTATAACGACAATAACTCAAAGTCTAAAAAAAAAAAATTAAATTGTCTTGTTCATTTTTCTTTAGAATTGATGCAAAAACCTTTTGCAATCGGAACTTCCGTTTGGTTTTTATACGTTCCCAAAGGTAACATTTGAAACCAGAAAAATACAAAAATTTATCAGTTTGAAAAATTGTTCAACTTTGAACCACTGTAAAATCCAAAATAATAACTTTCGGGCTATCTGGGGTTCCCTTTATTAAATTAAATTAAAGCGGTCAAAAAACTGGACCATAAATTTTTGATTTTTGCAACGATAAATTCGCGAAACCGGCCACTGTTCGTCTGTTCCATTGTCGAACGTTTTGCTTGGACTTGTGGTTTCTCTTTTGCGGAGCTAATGTCGGTGTGGACGCGAACTCGCCCTAAATACGAAAATTTGAAATATATGGGATGAGTATCGGATTTAATCTGCACAAACAAATTTCTTAAGTGTTATTTCTCTTTATATCCTTTAAGAGGAATATCATAGCATCATAAATATTTGTTTAATGGTTAGTTTAAATAAAAATGTTGGATATTTTGAGCAGGGTTCGGAATCGCTCTTTACTAGCAGCTCTCGAGAGCCAGCTCTAGCTCTCAGCTCATGACAATCAGGCCCTTGGCTCTGAGTTGAGAGGTAAATCTTTTAAGCCGTGAGCCATCAACCAGCTCCTGAGCTGTGAGCCCCAGCTTATATGGAAAATCATGCCAGGATTAATGCATAAGCGCAATTCACAGCTGAAAGAACTTCATGGTAATCAGACCGCCAAATACTCAAGACCCATTGACCACACATAACTACATAGCCGTTATTTTGACAATACTGGAACTCAGTGGCGTACGCAGGATTTTTTCAGGGGGGGGTTTTCCGAAGAAAATTTTTTTTGGGGGGGGGGGGGGGGGGTGGATTTCAAAGGCGAAAACAAAGGCTCTACTTTCATATACTTTTTTTTTTGATAGTACTACGATTTTGCAGTTACCTCTAGAATTCAACTACACTTCATTTCCTCCATATTTTTCAATTTTTTCTTCAACATAAATTTAAATATATTAAAACTAACTGCGTCTTCATTTTTATGAACCTAAACGAAATTAATTCTGAAAGTTTAGGTTCAGCACAAATGCGTTTTTACTGTGTCAAAATTTTTCAAAACGCTGCGCAAAGAGCAAAGAGGTTAATTCTTTAAATTAATTCAGTGTTCCTGAGGTGGACCTACAAGAACTAACAAAAGTCCACTGCGACTTTCTTTCAAAAACTGAATTCTACACACAAAACATAGAAAGGTTCTGAGAAGGGCGAATTGTCACATTATGGCCCCAAAAACGAGCAATATTTCGAAAATTTATTAAAATCCACATTTTACAAGCGGTTTCCGTAAACACATATCGCTCACTTACTTCAATACTGGCATAACTCAAAATAATCCATTTTGAGAAAAACACGTTCGAAGTTCTCGATGGATTTAACCAAAAAAAAATGGTTCTTTTAGTTTTAACTTAAGTGAAGTATTATAAATTTAGAATGCTTATTAATAAACATTGGAAATATGATGTTTTACCAGAAAGACGAAGTATGTTTGGTTCAATATCGACAGCAGGACAACTGGGATATGGCGGTTCTTGCATCAACATGAAAATGAATCTGGAAAATGATATTGCGACATATTCTCTTTTCACATGGAAAGTAGAAGAGATAGCATTACGAAAATTTTTGCATAAAATCGTACAGAAGAGCGCGCACATTTCTGCATCTTTAAGTCAAAAATCGTATTTTTTGAGTTATGCCAGTATTAGTATACATAAAATTTTTCAAGAAAATTTGTCAACGAATCGGTTGCGGTGTCTAACTCGTCCGATTTCAGATATATTTTATAGAAAACGGGAATGATTCGCTTGTCCGATTCCTGTACAAGTAAAAAAAAGGCCTTAGGCCAATTTGAATGCCTTGACTCAAACTGAATTTAATTTCGGGTTTAGTCTCTGGTTTGGAGGTAAAATTGAAAAAAGATAGAGCGCCGCAGGCAAATTTTTTTTTGTTTTTTGTTTATGAGTTAATGAACAATTCGCTCAATTAAGGCAGCAGGAAATACGCCTATTCACCTATTCAGATGAGCCAAAAAAATTGAGATTTTTGTTATGTTTTTGAAAAAATATTAAAAATTATATAAAAACAAAACCAACAGAACAGAAACTTTACTATTTCACAAATGACTGTTTTCTATATGAAACAAAATTTATTTCGCTTAAGTCGGAGTACTCGTTACGGAGATACAAAGTTTCAAACCTATTCAGTTGAGCGGCACTGTAAGTCCCGAAAATATAAAGTGAAATAAGGCCCCAAATTTGGGGTGTTATATCATTATAAAACAATACCCACATTTGAAGTATGAAAATAAGGCCTCACTGCGATAAAATAAAGCCCGAAAAAAGAAGAAGGCCGAAGTTTGGGAAATAATACACCAATTTCAAAAATTTGATATACAAAACTCGCTCTATTTTTTTTTCAAATTTTCGCTTGCGCCGCTAAAATTGAATCAATTTTTTTAATTACATAATGAAAATTTGATACAAAAAATCGTGCGATTTTTGTAAATAGCAAAAATAAGAAAATTAAAAGTACCCAAAAATCCATATTAAAAATTGCCGTCTTATATCCTTATAAAATTATACTGGGCTTGCGGTCTCATTTCAATTTGAAATTATATTTAAGAAATAATGCCCCAAAAAAGGAAATAACGCTACAAATTTGATCAAAAAAAGGTGGTGGTTTATTTCTATATAAATTGTTGTCGCGTTATGTCATTTAATTTTTAGGGTCTTATTTCGCAGAGCCCTCAATTAATAATCATTGAAAAACTTTGCGAGATGTGTAGAGCAAATTTTAAAATTTTTCCTTCAAGTAAAACATAACTTTAAATCAAAAAATGTTGTACACGTCATTTGTATTTTGCTATTGCTTTTAAGCTCTGTGGTTAAATCGCTCAAAAATTCTAATGTCGTCTTATTTATTTGACATTTTACAAAAATAGTTCACATATTTGTAGAACAAAACCGGAAATTTTAAAAATTAATTAAAAAAGAAACCTTGGATGACCGCCTCGACTTAAATGTATAATAATTCTATATAATTCGCAGTCCATCGATGATATTTTTTTAAAATTGTGGTTAAATAGGGTCCAATTTACCAATTTTTCCTTAGATGCTTCGTTCTTAGTACAGTAATTTGCATATAAAAATATATTCCACGATGGCCAGGGGGGGGTTTAACCCCAAACCCCCCCCCTGCGTACGCCACTGCTGGAACTGATACATTCTTTATGCTCTATCTATGTTGTATGAAAAGCAGATTCTTAAGTATTTGGCAGTCTTATTACCATGAAGGTCCTTTAGCTATGAATTGCACTTATGCATTATGATTGGCATTGATGCTTCACATTATTGTTTTTTCTTATCGTCTTTGGTATTTTTCCGCTATTTAATAAGCCCACATTCAAGGTAAATAAGTTCAATAACTCATCTACCACCCTGGCTCACAGGCTGGGGCTCACAGCTCACGAGCTGGGGCTCACAGCTCACGAGCTGGGGCTCACAGCTCTGAGCCGAGTGATGGCCCACGGCTCACGAGCTGTACCTCACAGCTCAGAGCCAAGTGCTGTGGCTCCCGAGCCGTGAGCTGGTTGATGGAACTCAGTGCTCTGGGCTCACTATCAGCGGGTCTCGGCTCTGAGCGAGAGCCAAAAAAAGAGCAATTCTAAACCAGACCCGTCCACCTAAGGCTCGCACGAGCCGAAGTCTGTCGTATTTTTAAGCAAACGCGAGCCGAAGTTATGGTTGTGTGAATCGGTGAGCACTGCCTAGCAAGTAAAATGCGTGTTGTCTGGAGAGAGCTCTCTTGTTTACTAACACAAGCTCACTTTTTTTTCCTCCTTGCCTTGGTTGAGGGCTTTGCAATGCCTCATGTTAATGGCTTTGAAATACATCATATTGAGGGCTTTGCGGTGCCTCGGTTGAGGGCCTTGTGATAAGTTCGAGAACTTATATGCGGGCTCAGGCTGGCATTAATTGCCAAACAAAGGCCGTCTTTATTTGCCGAAAAGTTTTAACTAAAGTTATCTCTGATCCATCTGGTGTACCACTTGCTGAATTCTCAGATCTTAAGTTTGTTTAGATGTTATTTGAGTGCATTGAATAAAGATTCCTTGAATCTAAATATGTATTTACGTACATATATATGCACTATAAACTACACGTCCAATATTAATTTCTCTCCATCAACTTTTCAGTTATTATAACTGTAATTATATTTATCCAAGTACTTCATACTTCGTGTGTCGAGGTCAATGTTAATGAGTTACCATTTGGGGCAAACTGGGCCAACAATTTTTGGCATTTCTCTGGTTAAGTTTAGTTTATTTTGGTCGCCCAATTGCCTAGGGATTTCGGAAACTTCCCCTCCCCTCCCACACCCACACACACATAATGATTACAATTCTGAAATAATGAACGCCAAATGGCTTGTTGATTATAATCGCATCATGTTTTGATGCACAGCAAAAGAAATTACTTCAAACACGATCAGCGTAAAATGAAAACAAACGGCAACATTCAAGGCGATTGATGGATAATAGCCAATTAAAGGTATGTGGATGAATTAGTTTGAAAGGTATAAACAAATACAAACAATCTCGGGGTCTCCGTCTCTGTGGACTCAGCGTGTATCCGCATATTTGCATAGTGTCTCATTTTGTGTGATTTTCGCAGAATTGTCGGACTGAGTCACCACACTTGGGCGAGCCATAATTTGTACTTACAGCAATATTAAGTTGAGGGTAGCCAAAACACACATTAATAGTGAACCAAATTTGTTTGATTGATTTCAATAAACGCAACCTTACATATTTTTATGCCCAGTGCATGATTAGCATAAGCAAGTTATTTTTGTTTATAGCAGTTAAGGGACTAGCTTAAAAGTCTAAGTGCATAATAATTGGGACAAGGCTGCAGGTCTGAGGTATTTGAGTCACTTCAGCAGTTATAGGATCTGATAGCTGCTATGTGTCAGATAGTCAAAGATTTTACACTGCTTTATGATAGTTTATGTGACAGATAGCTCTATGTAGAAGATGAGAAATCGGCCCTAAGATTGTACTAAGAAATGTCTAACTTATTATCGAAATCAATCAAAAGCAACTGGTCACCCTTGACCTTTAAAAGATTGTTGTTGTTTCCTTTGTAAACACCTGATCAAGATGGCTCTGTTTTAATTTAATATTGTTCATCTATCTTCTGTGTATACAACACTGCTCTGCGGCAGCGACGTCGACACACCGACAGTATACGAGCTTATACTGCTCTCATTTGCAACAACAAAGAAGTGCTAAATGATCACACTTTCGCATGGCTAAACAAACACACGCAACGCCAAAATAAGCTTGTGTGTTTTGCCGGCTTCTGCTTTCGACTAAATCTCATGCAGAGTCTCAAAGTCAAGTATGTGGAAATGAGACTGCTTTGGCGCATCACCTTGATACACATATATATTATGTGATCAGTCACAACACTCCAAGCTAATGTCACAATAGGTAGTTCTTTGTCTTAAAACACGTGGGTTTAACTAGCCTAACTAACCAAGAAGGTTGGTTTCATAGCAAACGGAAATGGTCAAAACACCACGAGATGTTGGCTTATGTATTCATTCATATATTTATCGAATGGATTGTCGATAGCTACAGATATTGATCAATAAGAGATGTGGGTTTCTTATATTGGCATTTCGTTTCTTTTAACCGTTACAATCTATCGAGCTACAATTTTGCACAAATTCTTCATTTTGCTAGGATGCTGCTAGTATGCTGAAACCAACTGAACTGAATGACTATACTCAGAAAAAAAACCAAGAACTTTGTAATTGAATCAAGTACAAACGGTATCAATAGCACGGTAAGTACGAACATACTTGATTTAAGAACAAAATTCTTATATCAAGTACGATTTTTCAATTCTGAAATACTTGATTGACATTTCGAACTAGTTTTTGATCATACTTTTAGGATGTAATGTACAACCCGATATATTCTTAAAATAAGTGCAAACGTTCTTGAGTCCAATAAAATTATTCATTAAATAGTTACAAAATGACTCTAAAGCTATTTCCAATTTGCTCTTGAAAATATGCCTCTGTATCTAATCAAAAAAGTCTGAAAAACTTAAAATAAATGAATTAACCAAAGACCAAAATGGATTTACTTACTGTACGTCAGAAATCTACCCTCACTCCATAATCAAAGTGTTTCAACCAAAAGGGAATCTTAAAAACAGACTCCATTTTAGATAATTCGCATTTTTCGTTGCGCACTTTTTGGAGCTACACAGAGTGAAAAAACCGAAAACGCTAGACAAACGTTACCAGGAACAGTGCCTGAACGGGTTTTCTCATTTGTAGTACGATATTCTCACTTCAAGAACAATTTTTTAAAAAGGCAAAAACTCAAGTTGATTAAACTTAGATTAGGTGTGGGCGGATTCCTCACATAGGAATAATAGGGAATAGGGACTTACTTCGTTTGATTGAAAGTGAAAGGAGGCAAGACTGCGCGCTGCTGCTTCTCCCTCTGACCTTTTATTCCATAGAAATCAGAAACACCGCTTTAACGACGTACTCCAATTGACTCGTTTCAATCAAGTTTTTCAGAAAAATACAGAAAAATTGGTTCGGGCTTAAGAACGGTACCTTAAGCACTTAGCGTATGAAATGACGCTCCAGCACATTCAGCCGTTGTACAGTTTTGCAGATTCACATCTAGAGGGCTTCTTATGTTTGGTGGAGCTGACAAGAGAGAGATCGAAAAGTGAGCCAACTTGCTCTCTCTCTTCTAAATTTGTCTTTTGAAATACGGGTTTGTTGTTTAAAGCAAATATTATCCGATTGAAAACAACTTTACTCATTCCAGGGGCATTTGGTACATTTGGAGACCATCTTGTTCTTATTTTGAGTTGAAGGCAACTTATTTTCTGAACAGGTTTTTTCCCTTTGTAAAGCATTGTAAGTCTTTCTTGTTTTGAATCCCAGATATTTTGTACTTTAACTAAGCTAAGAACGCTCTGTTCTATCATTTTTCATCTTACAGTATCTACGAACAGTTCTTGATTTTAGAACGTTTGTTCGCCATTTATTATCATTAACAGTCGTCTTTCAACTCTAGAATGTACATATCAGTGATTTATTTTTGTAGTAATCAACATAAACCCGTCATTCGTAGAGAAAAATGTCCAGTATATGTATGTAGCAAGCAGAAGGAAACATTTCCGGCCAGCTCCAGATCTCATAGAATAAAATTTTTAAATATAGACTCTTTTATCTCCTCTGCAATAAAAATGTTGAATAACTCCCACAGTTTTTATACTCTGTTCCAAAGGTACATAGGGTATATTAAGTTTGTGCAAAAGTATGTAACAGGGAGAGGGAATCATTTCCGACCATATAAAGAATATATACTCCTGATCAGCATCAACAGCCGAGTCTGTATGAACAAACAGATCTCAGAGATGGTAATAGAGAGAGGTTTGACATGTATGGGACTAATGCTTCTCATACTTGTAGGCAGATCAAGTTTATTTTCAATTTTTGCCACGCCCCTTCCCGCCCCTGCAATTGGGAAAAATCGTTATATCTTCTACAGTTTTGAAGATAGAAGATTCGTACTTTCAAGAGATAGTTAGTAATTAGCAAAATGTATCGATTTGCCAAAGAAATGATAAAGATCGGATGAACGGTTCTCAAGTTATGAGCAAAAAAGTAAATCACCCTCCCCCACCCCCTTTCTCCCTTTCACAACTAACACCGCACAATCTTAAAGAGAGAGAGAGAAAGAGAGAGACTAGAGATGAGCGCAGCAGCAGCACTGCATTCAGCTTCTATTCCAGCTACAGAGTATGTTAGAGTCGGGCTTGACCGGCTTTCTCACTTGTTAAGATAACTATTTCAAATTTAAAACTTATGAAAATTCTTAATATCTTTTTTTTGTATTTGTATAAAGATCGGATAATAAATAGCCGAGTTAAGAAAAGGAACCCTCTTAGGAACAGAGGAATGGTATTACACATTTCTTTCCATAAGTAACGGATAGGTCAGACTTTTCGTTTTCCCTTTTTAAGGAAAGCGTTTCAGACTCTGCAATTGTTAATATTATAGGCCTATAAATGGATTTGCAAATTTTGGGTGAAATCAGATGACTATATCTTATAGCTGACATAGAACGGATTAGTCGAAAAAAATGTTTTTAATGAAAAAAAATTTTTTTTTGCTTTTTATAGATCTTAATGATTATAATCAAACATGTCAAACCTCTATCTCCTATCATCTCTGACATTTCCTCGTTCCAACGGACGGACATACAACTGTTTATTCTGATCAAGAATTACCCTTGAAAAGGGTATTATAATTTTGCCCAGAAGTTTGCAACGCATAAAAATATTCATTTTCGACCCTATAAACTATATATATTCTTGATCAGGGCGACGAGCTGAGTCGATTGAGCTTTGTCCGTCCGTCTGTCTGTCCGTCTGTCTGTCCGTCTGTCCGTCTGTCTGTTTCTACGCAAACTAGTCTCTCAGTTTTAAAGCTATCGAGCTGAAACTTTGCACAGAGTCTTCTTTTTACTGCACACTGCTAATATGTCGGAACCGACCGGATCGGATGACTATATCTTATAGCTGCCATAGGAACTATCGGTCGAAAAGTGGGTTTTTGTAAGAAAACTTTTTTGTTTTTAATGTAAACGCCTTCCGCTTCGACAATTATTAGTTTTATACGCTTTTACACAGATTTGGAAGTTTTGGTCAAGATCGGATGACTATATCTTATAGCTGCCATGGGAACTATCGGTCGAAAAGTGGGTTTTTGTGAGATAACTTTTTTGTTTTTAATGTAAACGCCTTCCGTTTCGACAATTTTTAGTTTTATACGCTTTTACACAGATTTGGAAGTTTTGGTGAAGATCGGATGACTATATCTTATAGCTGCCATAGAAACTATCGGCCGAAAAGTGGCTTTTATCAGAAAAATGGTTTGTTTTAATGCTGACGTTTGTAAACTCTGTTGTATTAAAACATTTGCAAGGGTATTAAAACTTCGGCAAAGACGAAGTTAGCTTGGCCTTCTCGTTTTTTTACCAAAATCCGCCAGATATATCCCATATACAAATATTCTATCGATATAATAACTTTGGTACAGACGAATTTGGGATTTATTCGTTCTATGGGAACTAAAATTTTAAAATAGTTTTTAAACCTTTCTTAGACTTTCATCGTTCATCTGTCAGTTATTAGAGTATTCCCTCTTCGATAGCACCTTTCTGTTTGTCAGTTCCGATTCACGTATTTTTGTCATATTCCTTGAGTGCATTTGCACTCGCTTTATGTTGATTTTATGTACATATTTTGTGTGTGTTTTCCGTTTTGTTCGGCTCTGTAAAAGCTCGACTTTGGGTCTGCCGCTCAGTGACTCACATTGTGTTTGCCCGTCCCATTCATAGTTGTTGGTTTGGTTTGTTACCGCTATTATTAATTCTCCATCAATTGGTTATTTTGTTCATGAGTTTTGTTTTCTTTTTTTGTACGCTTCGGCAAATAAATTATGAAATATTACGCGAGCATTTAGAGGGAAATACTTTAACCGGTGAACCGCAAAAAAGAAACCTGGCTCATTAGGCCAGTTTTTAGGCCTACACAAAGGGAAGGCAGTGTTTGGTTTCGTTCTGTATGCTGTACGAATTTCGCTAATGATTTTCCAAGTCTCGGCGCAGCTGCGACTGTCTACATCACCCATCCCCATCCAGTACCCCCCCTTCTCTCACAATAATGATTAGCCGTGGGACAATTAACCTGTGGACGTATAAAATTTTTAATAGCCTTGGGCCAATCCCAGTCAAGTTTTTTGTTTTAAACACAAAACTAAACATGTATCTCCAGCTGCGTAAATCCATATTCATTCCCATGTCCTGCCGGGCAGCGACCTTCTTTCCGTCCAACTGACACGTCCTTACGCACTTTACATTTATAAAATATGTAGAAAAACCCAAATGACCACACGACACTTAATTCATTACAAAGCTTACTGAACACTCCCCCTCCACTCCCCCCTTTCCACTGTCTGTCTCCACAGCTGACGGCGGCACGGCAAGGCCAACACATGGCGGTTTACGTCTGCCCAGTGCCAGCAACAGCAACCAAAACCGAAACGTCTACGACAACCAAAACCAGGACAAAAACATCCACATTCATAACCAGCCGGCAGCCGAGCAGCCACAGAAGCTGCAGAGTTGCTGCTGCCCTAATCAACGAGCGAGTTCCACATCCGGAAATTGGAAAACAAAAGTAAAATTAAATCACGAAAAGGGCATCCTCATAATGGGCACAAAAACTCAGCCACAATTGACCAAAGGTAAGTTGAGAACGGGAAAAGATGTTGGGACTACTGTAAAATTGCATTTAAGAGGGAAAAATTAATTATTACAATTATTTTACTAAAAGTTTACTGCAAATCGATGGCCCTTTTAAGGTGACCAGATTCAAAATAACGTTTGCTTTGGAAAGTTTGACAGCATTTATCGAGAAAACTAGCCTTCATATGGGACATTAACGAAAATCGGAACTCGTTGTAGTTTATTTCGTAGGTTAAGCTAAACTCACCTGGTCACACTAAAAGTTCGCAATCACTCAACTCACGGAAACTAGAGTATAACATTTTTGAAGGTGAACGTATCACTAACGGAAAAGAAAATCTATCACTAAAACCAATTCGAGTTGGCATCATAATTAGATAATTAACACCTGTCTCTAAACACGGGAACTATAAGAGCCCCTATTATTTGATTTTTTTGTTCATGTTTGTTCCTATTGTTGCTAAGTACTCTTTGTGCATTTTGATGATTGTGATAACAATAGGGCAGCTTTAAAGCCTAAAAGGTTTATTATTTAAGTCAACTTCATCTGAAGATATAATGAACATTACCAAGGAAATAAAGTAATTATGGCACATTATATTAATAATGCACATGTATATTAATAATCAGAGCATTAACAGTATGTTAATTCAACAGAACTGCCATCAAAAATGCTATTATATGGTTCTATAGTATTTAACATTGAGAAAACAAAATTAGCTACACGTCGCTTGTCGAAACGTTAATCCTTAATGAAATGTAGAATTCTGGAAACTACACGTGGCGTGCAGAAAAACTGCATTTCACTTTCAAAAGTGAAATAACACCCAGCGGGCGTTATTTCACTTTGCGCACCTTTTCACCTTCCCTCCTCTCATTCCACTTCAATTATATGTAATGCAACAAAATATATTTAATATGAAATATTGTGAAATGGTCTTCAATTATTTGTTTGCTCTGCCCAGCAATAAATATTTGGTTTTTTTTCCCGTTTTTTCTACTAATTTGTCATAACACTCCGAACCGATGACATGGCTTTTGTGGCTTTCCACAAATATTATGCAAGGACTTCAACTCAAATCAGTATCTTCATTAATATTATCATCATTTATTTAAAGAGAATCCGAGTTGAAATCACCATAGTCATTTGTAGAATCGCCATGCATAAGATCTTCAAGAAAAATTATACCTCTCTAAATTTTTGCTCAATACCAGAATTTTGTTTTCTATATTACGCTGATTTTTGCGTTTCTGGGTAAGGGCACTCAAATCTCCTTGTGTAATGTAAAATTGGCTATACAGCTGCAAAGGGCCAAACCAAGCTTCCCCCATCCCGAATTACTTCCAAGAATTTATCAAATCTGCCTTGCTTTTGAAACTTCCCTCCCAATAACGTGTTGAATGATTCCAATGAGCTTGAGCTTGATCATGAAAATTAATCAAGAAATAAATTCAACAAAATAGGTCAGGAATTTGTGTTCAAAAATATATTTTAAAACTACATATATCAGAATTTAAGCTTAAGCTTCAAATTTGATTTTATCTAATATAAAATCAATTTTCGCACGAAAATGATCGTGTAAAATGGCATATTTGGTTTCTTCCGCCGCGACTGTACTTCTTAGCGTGCACTGACTGGATTCGGTAGAAGGCGTTGCTAGCTAACAAGCGAGCGGTTGATCAGTAGTCTCCGAGCACCTGGAACACGCGCGACGTGTTTCTATGAGCGGTGCGTTCAAAGTTTGAAGTAATTAAAAAATTACTTGTTTAAGGGCCGATTTCACATCTTCTACATAGAGCTATTTGTCACATAAAGTAACAAATAGCAGTGTAAAATCGATGACTATCTGACACATAGCAGCTATCTGAAAGAACAGAAATCGGCCCTAAGTGAAGATTTATGCATCTTCTAAATTCTAAATTGTCAAAAAAATCTTGCGGTATTTCCGCAAGCTTGTCTTTGCAAGCGCGTAGTTCTAGTTGTATTCGTCGCATCGGTTTACGCTAGAGCTTTTTGGAAAGCTCTTTTCACGCGCTAACACGTGTTTGATTTATTGTTGTTTGTTTTTAGTCGTTCATGGAGCAAAATATAGAGAAAATACGTCATATTTTACAGTACTTCGACGATAAAAACAAAAATGCATCTCATGCTGCCAATAAAATTTGTGCAGTTTATGGACCCGATACAGTTTCCATTTCCACCGCACAACGATGGTTTCAACGTTTTCGTTCTGGTGCAGAGGTGATCGAAGATGCGCCACGGTCCGGAAGGCCTGTCGTCGAAAATTGCGATAAAATCGCTGAATTGATCGAAAGAGACCGGCATAGTAGCAGCCGTAGCATCGGCCAAGAGCTGGGCATGAGTCATCAAACCGTTATAAACCATTTGAAGAAGCTTGGATCCAAAAAGAAGCTCGATGTATGGATGCCACACGACCTGACGCAAAAAAACATTTTTGCCCGTATGGATGCATGCGAATCGCTTCTAAATCGCAACAAAATCGACCCGTTTTTAAAGCGGATGGTGACTGGCGATGAAAAGTGGGTCACTTACGACAACGTGAAGCGCAAACAGTCGTGGTCGAAAAGCGGTGGAAGCCTGGATTGACGGCCAGGAAGGTTCTTCTGTGTTTTTGGTGGGATTGGCAGGGAATCATCCACTATGAGCTGCTCCCCTATGGCCAAACGCTCAATTCGGACCTGTACTGCCAACAACTGGACCGCTTGAATGCAGCACTCATACAGAAGAGGCCATCTTTGATCAACAGAGGCCGAATTGTCTTCCATCAGGACAACGCCAGGCCACACACATCTTTGGTGACTCGCCAGAAGCTCCGGGAGCTCGGATGGGAGGTTCTTTTGCATCCACCGTATAGTCCGGATCTCGCACCAAGTGATTACCACCTATTTCTGTCCATGGCGAACGAGCTTGGTAGTCGGAGGTTGGCCACAAGAGAGTCCTGTGAAAATTGGCTCTCCGAGTTTTTTGCCAATAGGGAAGCGAGCTTCTATAAGATGGGCATTATGAAGTTGGCATCTCGTTGGGAACTCGTCATCGAACAAAACGGCGCATATTTAACTTAAATCGAACAATTGAAATTTCAATAAAAAATACCGGAAGAATTTTTTGACAACCTTATATTTCAAATTTCAAAAAATCCTTTTATGACGTTATTTTCAAATATCCAATCGAAAAAAAAAAATAAAGGCAAGCTAACTTCGGCTCGACCGAAGTTTATATACCCTTGGAGCTTGATATATGCCTGACAGTTTGTATGGCAGCTATACTATATAGTGATCCGATTTCGACAAGGCTTAATGAAATTATGTAAAATTATTAAAAACTTATAAATACGAGCGTTGGGAGCGATAGCATTGAAAACAACAAAGTTTTTCTCACTAAAACTAGTTTTTCAACCGATCGTTCCTATGGGAGCTATATGCTATAGTCATCCGATCCGGCCGGTTCCGACAAATGTGCAGCGTATTTATACCAAAAGACTTCGTGCAAAGTTTGGTTAAGATAGCTTTGAAACTGACGGAGGAGATAGCATAGAAACAGACGGACGGACGGACAGACGGACAGACGGACATGGCTATATCAACTCAGCTCGTCATGCTGATCAAGAATATATATACTTTATGTGGTCGGAGATGCTTCTTTCTATGCGTTACAAACATCCGGACAATTTTAATATACCCTCTCCAAGGGTATAAAAAATGTTTGCACATAAAGAATTTCCCATTAAGTCAAAAAATCGTATTTTTTGAGTTATGCCAGTCGTGAAGTAAGTGAGAGATATGTGTGTTGTGTGTTTGTGCAAAGTTTGTTTCTGCAAAATCGAAGGTACACATTGAAATTTCTACTTACCATGAGTTCTAGACTCAAGAATGGAAGAAAAAATCATTCGCAAATAAAATATTCAATATTATCTTTGGAAACTATTTTAGTTTTTAATCGGAATTCGGTAGGGTGCTTTAAGTTTTTCAAAATTCTTAAGTTTGCAAAATTTACTTGACTAACCTAAAGATTATTAATATTTGTCAAATTTAAACACAAATTGAATTTTGTTTGAAATCAAATTCAATATTATATTCATTAAATATTTGATTCATTTCCAAAACTTTTGATTATTAAAATTAAACTAATCAAAATATATATTACTCCTTTACTTTCCGTGCCAAACAATTTATTATATATTTGTACCCAGCATCACATCTTTGCCGGTTTTTTTTGTGGTCTACTTTTCGGGGAGGGAATTGGGGGCGGACTGTCAATTTTTTATAATTACTTAGTTAAGAAATCCCTAAACAATTTGCTCCGGGATACGATTAAAATGTGAACAGTTGTCACCTATTTTGATTGACATTGGCCCAGTTCGTGAACAAAAGTGAAATGAACCTCAACATGTGGCCAGTTGGCCCTGACACGAATCCAGGGGCGTTGGTAAGCATCTGTCTGTGTGTGTGTGTGTGTGTGTGTGTGTGGGGGTACCTTGAGCTTGGACTATGAGTGAGCAAATGAGTGAATGAATTTAATGGAATCATTTCCGCTTTGTGTACTTTATTGGGTCATGATTTGTTTTTGCTATTTGCTAAGCTTTTTCATTAATTGATATTTGATTTGATTTATATGCAGACATGGAAAAGAAACGCATCAAATTCAATTCAACTTAATTTTTTTGCATTTTTCACCAAGCCACAAATGGTTCATATATGTATGTAGGTATTCCCTTGTTCGCTCTATTTCCCATTTGGTTTGCGCTTCATTAAATGTTGATTGTGTTGTTTTTTTTTGTTTTCTGTATATTTTTGGCCAATTTTGTGTACGCTTTTTGTTTTGTTTAGATTCTTATTTTGTTTTATGTGGAGTGATTGCAATGATTGATGAAACCAATCGCGAGGGAACCCTTCCATTAATCCCTGCACACGTATTAAGTATCCAAAAAGTGAACTGAAAATTACAGTTGAACCCTGGCAACGCAAACAGAATTTAACAATTTGACATTCAAAACTGACGCTCACACACACACACACACTCACACACACTCGCACTTACACTCGCTTGCACTCATTTTGTCTTTGCCTTTTTGCCTCTGGCCTCTAATTGTTTTTAGTGCTTTTCTTGTGTATTTTCACGTGCTTTTCTCTTGGCTGAGCGTTAGAGAAAAAGAGAGAGAGTGAGAGACAGAGAGGAGAACGAGCGATTCTCTAACGTTCATTTGCTCATTTTTTACGCTTGACAAACTTGAGAATTTTGTTTGGGCAAGTTCACGTCTTGGCTAGGCGGACTTTTGGAATGCTCTTCAAAATATGCGATTAAAGTACATAAATAAAATGTTTTCAAATTTAAATTATTACACTTTGTAAAAAGGGTATACTAAAGTCGTGCAAATGTATGTAACAGGCAGAAGGAATCATTTCCGACCATATCAAGTATATATATTCTTGATCAGCATCAACAGCTGAGTCGATATAGACATGTCCGTCTGTCCGTCCGTCGATGACACGTCTATAGAACACACAGCCATTTCACCCAACAACACAATTCAACAATCCGTCAATTCAACACAAAACAAAGTCTTCACAAAACAATTTCAACACACGTCAATACAACACTAAGTCATTTTACTCAACACAACAATTCAACACACGTTAATTGAACACAAAAAAAATTTCAACACGTCAATTCAACACAAAACAAAATAATTAATTTATTATTAAATTAAAATTTGGTTTGAATTGAATTGACAAAGTGTTAATTTGTTGTGTTGGGTGAAATGACTTATAGACGTGTGTTGATTTTTTTTTGTGAAGACTGTTTTGTGTTGAATTGACGTGAGTTGAATTGACGTGTGTTGAATTGACGTGTTGAAATTGTTTTGTGCTGAATAAACGTGGAACCTAAAGTTGAGTAACGATGACTTTTATTAGTGATAGTAAATATAAGGCAAGTGTGTAGTACCATCAAAGATAGAAGGGGGACACTAGCCAAACAAATTCATGCTGGGAAAGAAGGGTGACACAAGCGGCAGGCAAAATTTTACGATATTTACAACGTCTGCATTTGGATGAAATTTATTCAAGTTGTGAACAAAATAATGTTATCTCTAATGCTTTCAAATATGCGGATATTAAGGCTCCACGTCTACTCAACACACAATAATTTCAACACGTCAATTCAACAAACGTTAATTCAACCATAGATGAGAGAAATCTAGATAAAATGATTGCTCGGTGCCTCTTCGCTGCTAGCTGCGCTGCTATGGCGTTCAGGTTGGAACCTCGCCCTGTCTTGCTCTTTCACGGTTGTGTTACACCAATGCTTGGCTGATAGGTTAGAGTGAGACAGGGCTCTGACGGTTCGAGCTCGTGACGAAAACGGTTCGAGTTCGTGACGAAGGCAGTTGCAGTCTGAAACAAAGCTTCCTTTGACAGAGCAAGCCTGCCGTCTAGATATTCGATTGTCGTTGATTCAACACACGTCAATTCAACACAAAACCAATTAAACACGAACCATATTCACAACGCCTGCATTCGGATGAAAGTTATTCAAGTTGTGAACAAAAAAAATTTTATCTCTGGTGCTTTCAAATGTGCATACACTTTCGGAGGATATTAAAGTCAGGTTCGACTGACATTGCCACTTGCAGGATAGAAAATATAATTTTTTTTTAAATTGTTTTTTTTCCAGTGTTAAAATTGTACTGTGTTGAAATCGTACTATGTTGAAATTTGCCGATGTTGAATTGCTTTGTGTTGAAATTGACTATGTTGAAATTGTATTAAGTTATAATTGTGCTGTGTTGAATTGCCCTGTGTTGAATTGACGTTTGTTGAATTGACGTTTGTTGAATTGACGTTTGTTGAATTGACGTGTGTTGAATTGACGTGATGAAATTGTTTTGTGTTGAATAGACGTGGAACCACGTCCGTCTGTATGAACATCTAGATCTCAGAGATGGTAAGAGATAGAGGTTTGACATGTATGGGACAAATGCTTCTTTTATCTGCGCGCAGATCCAGTTTGTGTCAAATTTTGGCCACGCCCCCTCCATCCCCCCGCAATTTGGAAAGAACGTTATATCTCCTACAGTTTGAAAGATATACGATTTGTACTTTCTAGAGATAGTTAGTAATTAGCAAAATGAATCGATTTGCCAAAGAAATGATAAAGATCGGATAAACGGTTCTCAAGCTATGAGCAAAAAAGTGAACCAAGCCCCCCCCCCCCCCCGCTACCCCTCCTCCCACCCTAAAAAAATGTTGCATACTTTTCGGATGGTCACCCTAAGGAACGCAGGAACACTTTTATTTATTTCGAAGTCGGTTAGAGCCGTCTTTAACTTATGCTCTCGTTTTCTTTTGATAGCGTTTATATTAACTCATCAGTTTAGCTTAAATAATTTCTGGAAAATTGTAAATGTATAACTTTCATTTCCAGTTCATAGCTCAAACAATTTCCGTGATAAAACTTAAAACTCCGAACTAAGTAAAAAACGGTTGCATACCGGACCTCTTCCATTGCAATATCCAACTCCGTTTAACCAACTTTCAGTGTAAAATTTACTTTTATATCTAAGATATTTCTCTGAGTGACTTTTGACCCGATTTAAAACCGATTCGATATTGGCACTAAACCAAATCCTTATTACTCAGCTACAAAACCTTTTTTTTATAATAATTCATAGCTTAGATTCTGAGATATAGCTCTGAAACACTTTTAAACTGGTTTGATTCCGGCCCTAAACCAGTAAAATTTACCAACCTACAGTCTAAATTAAATATATTATATTGCTTAAAAACCTTCTTCAACCTTTTGTAACCAGTTCAAAACAGTCCCAATCAATTTTAACAATTTTAAGTTCATAGATGGAATGACTTTTGAAAGATGGCTTTGATCTACATTTTAACCGTTTTAAACCGCTTTTAAACCGGTTCACAGTCTTGATATATAGCCTATGACTCTTTCTACTGTTACTGTTGAAGATCGGTTGGGTTTGCTCCTATAAGGAACAAACATTCAAACATACAAGCCTGTTCTCGTTTTCGATTTCGATCAAATCATGCGGAATCGGAAAGGTTAAATGTTCGCGCTTCAAGAATCCGACAGTGTTATCGACTTTGAGCTTGAAAATTCTAATTACCTTCATTTGTTCCTCTGCAAGGCTAAAAGATTCGACCGAATTCTTTAATCGTTTCTTAGATATCACAACTCTTACCAATTCTGTTTGATCGGATTCGGAAACGGGAACAGGCCTGATAATTTAAGTTTTATAAATATGTCTACTGTAAGCTGCTTACACTTGAGTAGGTAATTCTTATAGCACTCTTCGTTAAGCTTTTCAAATTCAGAACGAGCCACCTCATATTTTGCGAAGTCAGCATGGGATCCCGAGCGCTTAAATTTTTTAAACGCTCGGGACTTCTTATTTTTTAGGCTAGTCAATTGCCGAGTGAACCATAGAGGAGACCGAGAAGAAGTAGGAGGGTTAATGCAAGGAACGCAGACATCAAAAATGCCAAAGAGAACGTCGTAAAAAGCGCGAGAAGCGCCGTCGATGTCTCTAAAATGATCAAGGAAGGACCAGTCGTACTGGGAAAGTGAGAGATTTAGAGCAGAGAAGTCGGCTTTTTGAAAGCAGAAAGAGGGGAGAGGTGGGGACGTCTCGAAAGCAATGGCGGGGCTAGGCACTTCCATATCAAGTAGTAGAGTAGGATGATACAAGTCTTCGGGAACTGATAGTGGAACCGTTTTACGGACTGTTGAGCAAGATGGATCCGATGTAAAAACAAGATCCAGAACTTTGTTCTTACAATTTGGGACGGAGTTTATCTGACTAAGCGATAGATCAGCCATGCAGTCCACGAATTCGTTATTTTCCAAAGGGTATAGAATAGTTGGATCATCAGAAAAGGTCCAAGATATAGTCGGAAGATTAAAGTCTCCTAGCGCCATCGGACGATCTCGGTCACCTAGAAGGGAAGATACGTGCTGAATATATGACGCGTGGAGCAGATAAGTGGAAGAGTCCGATGAAGGAGGAATATAAGAACATGAGACATAAACTTGGTACGCGTCTAGAGAAACCTTTACGGCTATGAATTCTGCATCACTTCCAATACTAGAAACAATTAAGACAGAGGGCCAGTCAGATTTTACAGCGATTAATACACCCCCACCACGACGGCCAAGGCGATCCTTTCTATAAATTGTGAAACTATCAGAATTTCACTATTGCAAATATCGGGGCTGAGCCAGGTCTCGCTAAATGCAATAATATCGTAATCACAAGAGACACTTTTAGTATAGAGCGTGGCCAGCTTACTTCGAAGACCACGAACGTTCTGGTAGAGGAGGGAAAAGGTTGTAATTAGTTTTTTGAGGCTGTTGAAATAGGCAAATTGTTAGAACGAGATCTACGCCTTGGTCTATTTTCGAATTCGTGAACCAGGGTATTAACAGGCCAGATAGATTGTTTAAGTACTCTATCAAAGTAAGCGTCAGGTACTAAAATTTTAAAAGAAGAAATATCCCTTGTGGTTCGAGAATTGGTTTTCTTGACCACTAGGCCCGATAAGCCATTAATGTTGAGCCTTGAACAAATTTTCTAGACTTACTTTGGATTTACTAGAACGGTCTTCATCAAAATTAGGAAAAGCGTTCTCAAAAATCACGTTCTTTAAACAAGCTTAGTGTTCTAGGTATAAGAACAGAACGGACCACCCTACTATTGAAAGTGAAATTACACTTTTTGGGTACATTAAGAATGGATTTTTTTCTGAGTGTAAACCATAGGTGACCTAGTATGCTGATTGGGGTTTACTTCATTTCTTCCAACAGGTGGTTGTTGTTTGAAAAATGATTTTTATCTTATGTATTGGCATTTGCCCTGCCGTAAGCAGTCTGTGGGCACACCTGACGTAGGTTGTATGCCAAAACTGCCCGTGATTGAGGGATCAGAAGTGGCTGTTCTAGTTCCTGACATTATTTTAATTTTCCAAAATAATTGCATATTTATCTGTCACATAAACTAACAAATGATAGAGTAAATTTTAAGTTTATCTGACACATATAGCTACTATTATATTAAGATAAATTAACCCCATTGGATGCCTTTCCCCACTGATATTCCTTTCAGGCATCCCCTACGCTCACATCTGCCTGCGTTCGGCTCAGGAGAAATGAGCAATTCAATTACTTAGCTCTCCGTAGGCTTTTCTTTGCGCCTGTATTATCCCCCCTTGTCCTGGCTGACACTAACATTTGTGCTTTTTTGGCTCTCGCGCGCGTCGCGTGTTTTTGTTTTTTTTTTTTTTGTTCGTTCCAACGCGACGTTGCTAGGCTGGTCATGTTCAGGTTGCCTTGGTAGCCATCGTTGCCACCATCATCGGCGTTGTCGTCGTCGTCGCTGGCTCGGCTCGCTGCTCGGCGTGCTCACTATTGCTGGCAGTTGGCGTCGCCCAGTTTGGCCGCAGGTCGTTTGCCAGTTGCCCGTTTGGCTTTGGCTTTGCCTTTTGGCCCAAAAATCGTACGTTTCGTTTGTTTATCGCGCGCGGTTCGGTGGATTTTTGTTTTTAAATATTTTTTTTGTTGGTGTAACCGAAACTTTGATCAAATTGTAATTAGTTGGAAGAAAGTTGAACAGAAAAAGTTCGGTCAACGGAAAACTTGTCAAAGCAGAAAGTGCAAGAAACGATGCTAAAAATGTACGCAAAGAGCAGGAGAGAAGCAGGTGGAGGCGGTCGGGGTGGCATTCAACGTTGCCTCTCAATGGATGAAGATGCTGATGATGATGCACTTGGCACCTGGCACACATTTCCCTGTCCCCGTCCCCGTCCCCGTCCACTATTTTGTGTGTGTTTGTTTTCTGTTGTCTCAGCATAATTATTGAGCCCCCATCGATTCTTTTGGTTGACCTCAAGTCTTTGCATTTTTGCTTTTTCTTGTAGTTAAATTTCTTCATTTCTGCCATGTTAACCTCCCTTTTACCCTCCAACGGTGACGCATGCGAGAGCAGGAGGAGTGAAAGAAATAACAAACACAACAACAACAACACTTCAATTGTAACTGAACGGCAGAGGCCAAGGAGCAGGACAGGCAGACATATTTTACATGCGTGACTCATGACACAGCAGGACAATGAGCGAGGCAACAGGAGCTCTAAGGGGGGACAGAGGAGAACCGCCCGGTTTCTTGTTGTTTTTTAAGCGAAACGGAGTAGGTTGAGTTGAGAGCTAAGCTCCTCACTCAAAAACTGCCCTGTGGTACGAGGCCATCGGGGTTCCAACCCCAGCAAATCATTCATTTCCAAAAACTGCAAAAGACAAATAATTGGACAGTCAACAAAACACTTTTGAGTTCGCACAAGTGAGAAATACACAAGCTGTTAGCTTTTCAGCTCACAAGCCTCTGATCTAAGCTGTGTCTGTGAATCAATAAAACGAAATTTTTTTTATATATTCTGTAATAAGTTTTTATTAGAATTTGTATTAAAGAAACACAACCCAAAGGGGCCTGATAGTTTCCGAGCATTTCTTAAGGAGACATCATTTGGAGATTGACAAGTTCATTAATCGTTTGCTAGATTCTAAATGCTTTCAAAATTTCAAAACCTTAAATATGCAAAGGTAAAACAAATCCAAACCATTTTGACTTTCATTTTAATTACCCTTACAAAGCGTATAATAGTTTTGACCAAAAGTTTGCAAAGCAAAGAAATTTTCATTTCCGATCCCATAAACTATATACTTACATTTTTGATCAGGACAACGGGCTGTCGAGTCCGTCTGTCTTTTTCTACGCAAAATGGTCCCTCGAAAAACAACTTACGCCTAATTATTAAAAAATCGTTCTAAAAAATGGAAAAACGGACAAAATGTGACTCACCTTAGTTTAAGAAAAAGCTTCTGTTAAAAATGGAAAATGTATTCTAAATCTCAAAGCAACTTTTCGAAAAATTTTGGGTATTTTAGCTCGTTTTTGCTATTTAGTCGCTTTGGAATTTCTAAGAGGCTATGGCATGATGAAGCAGTAAGCAGTTAAAGACCGCTGAAGATTGAACTGGAATCTCTCTCTCACTCTATGATTGTGTGTTAGTTGTGAATGGGTGGGAGGGGGTGGGGCGAGGGTGATGTACTTTTTTGTTCATAACTTGAAAACCGCTAATCCGATCTTTATCATCGTATGAACACCTAGATCTCAGAGATGGTAAGAGATAGTGGTTTGACATGTATGAGACAAATGCTTCTTATACTTGCAGCCAGATCAAGTTTATTTCCAATGTTGGCCACGCCTCCTCCTGCCCCCGCAATTCGGAAAAAACGTTATATCTCCTACAGTTTTAAAGATAGACGATTCGTGCCTTCAAGAGATAGTTAGTAATTAGCAAAACAAATAAATTGTCCCAAGAAATGATAAGGATCGGATGAGCGGTTCTCAAGTTATGAGCAAAAATGTGAAAACAGCCGAATTAAAAAAGTGTTGCATACTTTTTAGATGTTCACTCTGAGGAACGCAGGAACACTGTTAAACATGTTTTTTCATGAGTAACGGGTATATCGAAGTCGGTTGGAGCCGTCTATAACTTACGCTCTCGTTTTTACTTACTTTACTGGGACCTTGAAGACTAAACACACGGACGACGGCACCTATGCCCACTCGAACATTAGCCATACGCAATATTTGGCGTCAGAATCATACTTAAGAATGTAAGCAGTTTATTTCAAATTTTGGCCACGCCCCCTCCCGCCCCCGCAATTTGAAAAAAACGTTATATATCCTACAGTTTTGAAGATATACGGTTCGTACCTTCTACAGATAGTTAGTAATTAGCAAAATGAATCAATTTGCCAAAGAAATGATAAAGATCTGATGAACGATTTTCAAGTTATGAGCAAACAAGTGAACAAAGCACCAAAGCAAGCAAAATGTTGCATACTTTTTGGATGGTCACCCTAGGGAACGCAGGAACACTGTTAATTATGTTTTCTCATGAGTAACGGGTATATCGAAGTCGGTTAGAGCCGACTTTGAGGGTACTGTATACCTTCAGGTGTAATTTTTTAAAGGTTTACAAAAAATTAAATTTCTCAAAAACTTTGAGTGGTATTAAGAAGTGGTTTTCTTCATTCGATAGGTAATAGGTTAAACTAAATTTAGTAGTTTTTGTTGTTGCTGTTGTTCTTGGGGTTGTTGTTGAATTTCTGTTCAAAGTTAACCAAAAATTAAAAACATAGGCCAATGGTTGCAAAATTTTTTTGCGAACGGAAGATCTGAATTTAAAACTGAAGATGGAATATTGTTAAGAATTGATGTAATTCCGGTGTGAACTAGGATATTTTGGATCGGTCAATAATCGGCGGAGTTATGGGGTTTTAAAGTCAAAATTTCGAAAATTGACTATTTTATCCCACTGGTCCCACTGGTCCTATCCTATTGGACCTAGCTTCGTTATTTGTTGACCGATAAAAAATATCCTAGTTCACACCAGAATGGTGGGTATTAGGAGCAATTTAAGGGAAAGAATTTGAAAATCGGTCAACAGGTACTCTTTAAGTCTTTGCAACCATTTTGGAAAAGTGGTTCCGAGATAATCGCATTTAAAATTTCGACATCTGGTTTCGATGAAATAAAAATTATATTTAATAAATGTATAAATCGGATTTGATGCATTTGGGTGTTAGCTTTCACCGAAAAAAAATGATCAAAATCGGTCAAGCGGTTCTCCAGAAATTTGAGTCACAGTGCGTCAAAACATGGTAAAAAATAGAGGCAAGCTAACTTCGGCTCGACCGAAGTTTATATACCCTTGGAGCTTGATATATGCCTGACAGTTTGTATGGCAGCTATACTATATAGTAGTCCGATTTCGAAAAATCTTGTTGAAATTATGTAAAATCATTGAAAACTTATAAATACAAGCGTTGGGAGCGATATCTTTGAAAACAAAAAAGTTTTTCTCACTAAGACTTTTTTTCAGACCTAACTTTTGTATGGCAGCTATATTATATAGTAGTCCGATTTTGACAAGGCTTGGTGAAATTATGTGAAATCATTAAAAACTTATTAATACGAGCGTTGGGAGCGATAGCACTAAAAACAAAAAAGTTTTTCTCACTAAAACTAGTTTTTCAACCGATCGTTCCTATGGCAGCTATATGCTATGGTCATCCGATCCGGCCGGTTCCGACAAATGTGCAGCGTATTTATACCAAAAGACTTCGTGCAAAGTTTGGTTAAGATAGCTTTAAAACTGACGGAGGAGATAGCATAGAAACAGACGGACGGACGGACAGACGGACGGACAGACGGACAGACGGATATGGCTATATCAACTCAGCTCGTCATGCTGATCAAGAATATATATACTTTATGTGGTCGGAGATGCTTCCTTCTATGCGTTACAAACATCCGGACAATTTTAATATACCCTCTCCAAGGGTATAAAAATAAAATCTCCAAAAATTTCCAAGTAAAATATTTTTTTTCAAACATTTTTTTTTCCAAAATATCGATCGTTTTATAAATATTTATAAAGTTTTCAATTAAAAAAGTGAAAAAACTAAGAGTTTCTAAAGATAAGAGGGTCGATGAAAACAATTTTCATATAAAAGGGTCGGGAAAAATAATTGTTTTTGTTTATTGCTTTAAAACTGAGTTTCGGATCTGCTTGAAAGTTTTGCAGGATGTTTATAAGATCCTATGAGAAAGATTAAGCAAATAAAAATAAAATGAAAAAAAATTTTTTCTGAAGGTATACTTACCCTTAACTTACGCTCTCGTTTTACTCTATTCTTTAGCATTCTTGTTCTATAAACTGATTTCCATATGCTATCGGATCTCAGTTCAATGACTTCGAGTCGGCATTATAAAGAGATTTGTAGCATTAGGTTAGGTTGTTATGGCACGACTTTGACGACGCATAATGGTCGATATTAACGACTTCATTGGGCTGCAACATCTAACATCTCCTCCTGTCTTTAATGAAGGAATTCCATAAACAAACTATTTCAAAGGAAAATTAATCGTTCCTCAACTCAAAGCATTTAAATTTCCTACTAATCAGAGATTAAGCGCTTTATCATTCCATTCAGTTGGTTGGGTCTATTTTAAATCCGCTTAAATCAAAGGACTTTCCCCCATGTCATAGAATTTAAAAAATGCATTACTAAGTTACTATTTACCTCGGGGGAAAAGTGATGACTTTGCAGCGGTTTTAGTGGTCATAGCCTTCGATGGAAAGAGGGAGAGAGAGAAATTCTTTCCTTTTTTTTTTCTGCGCCATGTTGTGTCCTTGGCAACTGTTTTGACATTGACTTTATACCATTGCCAGCAACGAGCTATTTTTTTTACAGCTTCCTTCCGTTTTGACTTTGGCCTTTGTTACAGCCACGCACCTGTTGCTTTGCCTGGGGGTGGGCTTTGCACGCGCTACCTTTCACCTGCAAAATTATAGAAAACTCTGCTCTGTGTCCAACTTTTTCTGCAAATTAAGAGGCATCATGTAAGCAAATTATTATCAGAGCATTTCCCAATAAGGTGAAATTTGTGAAAATATTTGGGGAATGCAAAAATGGGCAGAAATTTAAAACACACAAAATTATGTTTATGAATTTATTACGCATACGCCACATGCAACCGACCGCAAATTGATGGGAAACATTTGCTTCACAGCTGTTGGCCTACCAAAGAGAGAGGCAAATAAGAGGTTGGGTTAGGTTAGGTCTCGGTGTTGTCTCTTCATAAAATATTACTGCAATGCCAAGTTTCTTTACTATGGGCCAGAAATCTCATTTTTTGGCCAAAACTGCTGAACTTTTTGACGAAATGATCTTTAAAGATTGAACTATGGGATGGGATTTGTTTGTATGCTATCTAAAGACAGGATCAAGACAAGAATTTAAAGTTTAAAATATCTTATATACTCAAGTAAGTCCTTTCGTACTTAGTTTGAATAAATCCGGGATCGACATTGTGTGAGATTTTTTCTGGGTTCCTAATTCCCCATCATTGAGCATTTTATTGCAATTTATGAAGTTCGGGAAAGGTAGACTTAAAAGCCATTTAGACATCAGCTGAAGCACTTCCAAACTTGCCGTACCAATGACTTGGTACTTGGTCCAAATGCCTGTTTACTCTTTTGCCCTCTCTGTTTACCCCATTCCAAGTGTGTCTAGTGACTTTCATCAAAATCCCGTTCTAACATTGAGGCACCATGACGCTTTACTCATCCTACTCTCCTGCCTCAGCTCCAGTTAAAAACTAAATATGCCGCCCTTGGACAATCGATGACCCAGAAGGGATTCTCTGTGAAGGTCACTCATTAGTCATGCCACGTTTACGCCAGCCTCCAGATACCTTGGAACTGGCCGTATTGGGCGGACGTCAGGCGGAAAAGTTAGACGACGGAGAGGAGAATGAGGAGGCTGCAACGGTAACAGGAACTGAGCATGAAGCCTCCACGGCTGGCATCCCAAACATTTCGTCTGGTGCTCGTCGAACGCGTTGGTTCCAATTCGCACGCCGTTCGCGACGACGTAGACGTCTGCGCGCTGAAGAGGATGATGAAGAAAATGGCAAGCAGGCGCGTCTGGCCCAACCGGAGACCATGAACATTGGCAATTCTACCCAGACCATAGCCACACCATTGACAACGGTGACCACGAGTAGTCAGGCAGATGATGGCTTCTATAGTCTGGCCACGGGACCACAGCCTTCGGCCCCACAACCCCAGGAGCTGGAGCAGTACAAACAGCGGCGGGAAGCTGCGGCACCAAAAATCTCTCTACTAAATCGTCTCTCTAGCTGGCGACGCAGTACAGCCGAGACCTTGCCCAGCCA
Organism: Lordiphosa clarofinis; assembly: GCA_018904275.1. Taxonomy (NCBI): domain Eukaryota; kingdom Metazoa; phylum Arthropoda; class Insecta; order Diptera; family Drosophilidae; genus Lordiphosa; species Lordiphosa clarofinis. Next base: position 166,312 of record JAEIGQ010000157.1, on the reverse strand, counting down.
AAATCGCAGTCGAAGTCCCAGTCATAATGAACATCTGTCGGCAACGACTTCAGCGCGTAATCTAAGGCGTCTGTCGCAGATGCGACGTCGTCGCAGTTCCTACTACTTTTCGGGTAATAGAGCGGGGGGCAGTTTCAGGGAGACTTATTTACAGTTTTGTTTGCTTGTTACACATTTTTAAGCTGTATTTTTTCTCCTTCTTTGCAGAAAACGAACGCCGAATCCGCGCCAATGACAAAGAGTTCAACACTCAGTTTAAATATCATGTAAGTGTCTATCTCTATAGCTACACCTAAAAAATGGAGGGTATTAATTCGTGGGTAAGTTTTCAGTGATCTGAATCAGCTGATCACTTTTTAGTGAAACCAAAGCAGGATGCTTGGTTCAGCATTTCCAATTGCTCACTTGTTCAGTTTTTCTTGATTTTCTTATTTACAGTTTAAATGAAACTGAACAAATAGGAGAGGGAACATTAAGTTAGATCAATTAATTTTTGTTCAGTCACTTACAAACTTCTGAACAACTGATCAAATAAGAAACAGAAGTGTGAGCAACTGAACAGTAAAGAGCATGTTTAACTGTTAAATTTAAACAAGAAAGTCATTTTTGTTCACTCACTCTCAGATATGTGAGAAACTGAATTGTGAGCAACTGAACAGTAAAGAGCATGTTCACTTGTTCATTAAAATGACACAGACTACTCAACAACTAAGAAAAATTTTATGAGCAACTGAACAATAAAAGCATGTTCACTGTTAATTATGAACTACTGTAAAATAAAGAGAAAGAAAATTAGAGAGAGAATTAGAGAGAAACAAAAAAAAAATGTGTGAGCAACTGAACAATAAAGAGCATATTCAGTTTTTTATTTAAAGCTAGGTACTGAGACACACGAAATTTTTGCAGTTCGTCGTTTTTTCGACGATTTTTAAAGGTCCATTAATCCTAATAAGAATTTTTCGTTCAAACACGCCAATCGCCGCTTCATCCGTTGCTGTCATTGTCCATTAGGGCGGGTCAATTTTGTATGGAGCTAAAAAAACGTGGTAAGCGTATAGCAGATTCGGACAGGGATGCAAACCACTCTGAAATAAGGACTGGTTCGGTTCAGTGGTTCACCAACTTTTTGAACCGCCGGTTCGGTTCATTGCATGGTTTTTGGGGCTTACTGAACCGCGGTTACGGTTCGGTTCGGTTCGCTCTTTATTCTTTATTAACTAAAGAAACATATTTTTGATAAAAGTATTCTGATTATTCATTAACAAAGACCTACGTTTTCAGTTATACGGGTATGTTCAAAATTTCGACGGCAATTTCCGTATGAGCGTTATCATTTCGTTTTTAAATCCTACATCTTTAAGACTGTTTCATTTAATTAGTATCCAGTTGATTAGTTTTATTATTCTTGTATATGTGGTATTCAAAACAACAAGGAATAATATAGATTTAAGAAAATTAAATTAACTTCAATATGATGGAATTTTTAGTTGACTTAATAATAATATTAATTATTGGAAAATGTTCATTCTACTGACACTTGTGTTAGTGGAACATCTAAAAACTATTCGAGCTATGCTTAAATTGATTTTCCTGATAAATATTCCAACATTTAATAATCTTTTAAGGAATTATTGAGTTGTTTGGCAAGCATTTTCAACTCGTTGTTACTTATCGAGTTCCATGAATTACACAGCCCAACAGTGATTTTGGTGCAGGTCTATTTTTAACAGATTAAGTTAATATAGACTTCACTGAACAAAACTATTAATATGAGATCTAGATTCTTGAAATTGAATCCCTATTACTGAGTTGTTTGGCAAGCATTTCCAACTCGTCTTTACTTATCGAGTTCAAAGAATTATCGGTTATGTTTTCATTAACGTTTTGAATTTTGTTGTATATTAAAATTAAATGAGATTTAGCTACCTTTTTCCTTTTGATTCCTGGAATCTAAAAAATTGCATTCAAATGCAGGCGGAGCTCTTGTTTTCAAACAGTTGACAATTACGGAACTCCTTTTTTTAACCTTAATTTTGCATGCCTGCCAGCCATAGAATTTCATACTCATTTTCTATTTCAAACCAATCTTGATTAAAAATTCGGAGGTAATTCGCCAGTAACTTAATATGTAGATGAACCGAACCGAACCATTTTATTTTTCGGTTTTGGGTTCGGTTCAGTATTTTTTAAAACACACCGGTTCGGTTTACGGTTCGGTTCACGAGTGAAAAAAGTGGTTCGGTTCGGTTAAAAACCGGTTCGGTTCAGAACCGGTTTGCATCCCTGGATTCGGAATCTGTGATGAATTCTAAGAAAATTTCACGAAGAAACCCCATGTCTAAAATGAATTCCTAGCCCCCGCTGTAAAGCATGAAAATATACCAATGTACCAAAATATACCGAGCCCTAAACTTTCATGCTTCGCAGCGGGGGCTAGGAATTCATTTTAGACATAGGGTTTCTTCGTGAAATGTTCTTAGAATTCATCACAGATTCCGAATTAGCTATACGCTTATCGCATAAAAAAATTGACCCGCCCTATTGTCCATGCTTCTGCGCCATATTGCAGGACTGGGATGATAAGCGACTTGTAAAGGGCTATTTATACCCGTTACTTGTAGAGTAAACGGGTAGAAGGAATCATTTCCAAATATATAAAGTATATTATTCTTGATCAGCATCAACAGCCGAGTCGATATAGACATGTCCGTCTGTCCGTCCGTCTGTATGAACACCTAGATCTCAGAGATGGTAAGAGATAGAGGTTTGACATGTATGGGACAAATGCTTCTTTTATCTGCACGCAGATCAAGTTTGTTTCAAATTTTGGCCACGCCCCCTCCCGCCCCCGCAATTTGGAAAAAACGTTTTATCTCCTACAGTTTTGAAGATAGACGATTTGTACCTTCTAGAGATAGTTAGTAATTAGCAAAATGAATCGATTTGCCAAAGAAATGATCGCAGGAACACTGTTCAACATGTTTTTTTATGAGTAACGGGTATATCGAAGTCGGCTAGAGCCGACCTTCACTTACGCTCTCGTTTTTGGATCGGTTCAGTAGATTTTGAGTTGTGATGTGCGTTTTCGGGAAAATCGATTAATTTACAATCGATACAATTTGTACTTAATATTCTTGACATATTGTTCATACAGAAAAAAATTAAAAAAAAAAAATTTTAAAACCTAACCCCCCCCCCCCCAATTGATTTGGCCGAAAGTCTGTATTCAGGGGTTTTCGGGGTTGCAGATCACGAATCCAAAGTCACAACTTAGGAAAACAAAATGGCGGATCCAATATGGCGAACAATTTCTTCGGAAACGTACTTGATTTGGCTGAAACATCGAAAAACCCGTTTATCGATAACACAGTTCGACAAAATCCAACTTTTTTTAAAAGCCCGGCATAAGACCAATAAATTATGATAAAAGGCACCTTTGTAAGCATCACCTCATACCCAGTTTTTCAAACCACTCTCGGTTCGCGTTTAATCGGTACTTTTGTACTTGCAACACACAACTACAACAATTTTAACTAAGTTTTTACTGGCTTAAGATAAAATTCTCCAAAATTCAGCATATGTGGACAGGGTCATTGGGAACGACATATGAAAAATTCACTTAATTCGCGCAAACGGTTAAGGTACCTCCAGAAGGAGTTAAACGTTCATTCATTATAATATCTCGATAACTGTTCGACAGATTTTTTTTCATGTCGATTTTCGTGCTCAGCGATCCAAAATACTTTAGAAAATGTTGGTTTGGTGAATTGGGGGAGAGTGTTGTCGAGCAGTGTATGTTTGTAACGTCGCACAAAAATAATCACCAAAACTAAACCTGCTGCTATCTGCAGCTAATTTTTGGCTATGTTTTAAAGAATTGTCTAAATAACAATTTCTTATTCGTTTGAGAGTGGGATCTAATGGGCATTTTGACTTATTGCTTTTTTAACACGATTTTTCAAAATGTGACCTAAAAAAAAAACCTCTACTTTTATTAATGATTCACTATTTCATGCATTGCTAATAATAATTTTGAGCAATACGTTTAAATTGTACTTATTTTCTAGAGTAGAATCCATTTTTCAGAATCCAAATCGGTTAATTTTTCGCTAATCTATACGCTTTTAAACGTTGTGTTATTTTCGAGGCATGACCAGAGTCAGGTGAGGACACTTTCTCCTTATAAACGGTCAGAATACAAACTACTTAGATGTACCACTGCAACTATTCCCATTATTTAAAGTCAATAAAAAAATATTTTGTCATTTCATGGTGTGTTCTCAATTTACTCTTTTTAAATCTCACTTATTCCATGTCTAACCAAACTTTATCAAGCCGGGTTGAGGCCATTGATTTGGGAGTGAAATTTGACAAAAAATTTCTGTTCAATGAGCATTTAAATTATATTTTACCAAGGGATTTGGATTTGTCAAGCGCCATGCCAGCCAATTTAAGAACCCTTACACTAGTTTGAGGCTTTACACCTGATTTTGTGCGTTCCAATTTGGAGTATGCATCATTTAATTGGAATTTTTCTAGCTTAGTTCATAATAAAAGGCTTGAAATTGTACAGACAAAAAAATTCTAGAAATTGCGCTCCTGATCCTTTGCCGCCATATTTTAGTAACTCTTGAAGATAAATGAACTATTGCTTCATTGCTATTTCTGAATCTGCAATAAACATTTTGTTGGCAGAATACTTTTATAAAATTAGGGTAGCCAAAAAAGAGCTTTGCTCAATTGGCGAATAAATAAATGACACATACAACTCAACAAATAAGAACAAATGTATCAGCAACTGAACAATAAAGAGCATGTTCACTTGTTCATTAAGGTGATAATTTCATTTATGAGCAACTGAACAATAAACAGAGAGAATTAAGTGATTCATTCACTCACATTTTCTGAGCATTTTAACAAAATAAGAAGTGTGTTAGCAACTGAACAATCAAGAGCAAAATATGACTTATTCACTTTACAGAACAACTACATCAAAACCTCCAAGTATTCGCTGCTGACATTTCTGCCCTTTAATCTGCTGGAGCAGTTTCAGCGATTGGCCAACTTTTATTTCCTGTGTCTGTTGGTGCTTCAGCTAATACCGGCCATTTCCTCATTGACGCCCGTCACCACGGCGATACCCCTAATTGGAGTGCTCACATTGACAGCCGTCAAGGATGCCTATGATGATATAGTAAACTAGCAATTCTCCTATCTCAATCGACCATCTTAGATAATCCCCACTTTTGCAGCAACGTCATCTCTCCGACTCGCAGGTCAACAATCGCAAGTCCAAGACCCTAAGGAATGGCAAACTGGTGGAGGCCAAATGGTCTGAGGTTCAGGTGGGTGATGTCATACGACTCGATAACAATCAATTTGTGGCCGCTGACATTCTGCTGTTGACCACCTCGGAGCCAAATGGTCTGTGCTTCATCGAGACGGCGGAACTGGATGGGGAGACCAATTTGAAGGCCAAACAATGCCTGATAGAGACCACCGAATTGGGTGAACAGCATGATCTGCTGTGGAGTTTCAATGGCGAGATTCTGTGCGAGCGACCCAACAATTTGTTAAACAAATTCGATGGAACGCTTATTTGGAAGAATCAACGCTTTGCCCTGGACAATGAGAAGATACTGTTGCGTGGTTGTGTCCTACGGAATACCCAGTGGTGCTATGGTGTGGTGGTGTTTGCCGGCGTGGATACCAAACTGATGCAGAATTCGGGGAAAACGCAGTTCAAGAGCACAGGTGTGGATCGCCTGCTTAACTTTATTATAATAGGGGTAAGTAGGTGGACATAGAGCTGGGGTGAATCATCCTTGCCATTTCCTTTTCAGATTGTTCTCTTTCTGGTCTCCATTTGCGCTTTATTCGCCTTGGGCTGTGCCGTCTGGGAGGGACTGATTGGTCAGCATTTTCAACTGTATCTGCCCTGGGAGCATATCATACCCAAAGAGCTGGTGGCCTCGGGTGCCACTGTCATTGGTCTGCTCGTGTTCTTCTCGTACGCCATAGTCTTAAACACTGTTGTGCCAATCTCTCTTTACGTTTCAGTAGAGGCAAGTCGAATCCTTCTAGAATCATTCAGTATGCTGACCCCCAATTTAATCCCCGCAGGTCATACGCTTCGTTCAATCATTTCTCATCAATTGGGATGAGGAAATGTATTATGCACGCACCAATACATATGCCAAAGCTCGCACCACCACACTGAACGAGGAGCTGGGCCAGATTCAGTACATCTTCTCGGATAAGACGGGTACCCTGACCCAGAATATCATGACATTCAACAAGTGCAGCATTAACGGGCGAACCTATGGGGATGTCATTGACCTGCGCACGGGTGAACTGATAGAAATAAATGAGGTGAGTGTGTGGGCGGGTTGGGATACGGGAGTGATACGTGTATGTGTATGTGTGTGCGTGTGTGTTGTGTGCCTCTCAACAAACTACTTCTTGCGGTGTACCACCACTATTTGCGGATTTCTCTGTGCCAATCCCAAAACTCACCTTACTCGTTATAGCAGCAAACCATTTTCCAAGCTAGCAACAGCCACAACTCTTTGTCACCACCACCGGCCACAATACGTTTGCACCACCATCAGGCCGAGGTGCACAACAAGAAGACTTCGCTAGTGGTGACTGCCAGCGGTGCTACCCAACTGGCCTCCGCGCCCGTTTTAAGAACGAATCCCCAGACGAGATGCAAACAAGTGCGCTACTCGGCACCCAGTTACAGCCTGGGCAGCGATGAGGATGATCCGGATGGTGGTGGAGGTGGTGGTGGGTCAGCAGCAGCACGCTCTCCAGGCAGTGGTCGTATGCGTCGCCAGCTATCCGCGCTGTCCACGACCAGTAGCAGCGACAAAGTAATATTCTTGCACCCAGAAACCAAACACGAGCACATACACCACCAACACCAACACCAAACACACCGCAGCAGCATGGCCGGCAAACTGATCAAGCTTCAGATCGAGAAATCCTCCTCCAGCAGCGTGAAGACTCTCTGCACTCCTCACACATTTGACACCACCAATTGGAGTTCGTCACATCAGAAAGTGCACGTATGCATGTTGTCTCCTCCTTGTGTTCTCCCAAAGACCCACACACTAGAACCTTAAAAGTTGTTTTCTAAGTGTGTTTTGAGTTTGCTTCTATTCACCCCACACACTCATTACCCGCCATAGATTTGAAGGAATGTACCGAAAGGAAGCGGAAGACTCTCTTTTCAGTTTCTTCTGTAATATATGTAGATCTGATGAACGATACTCAAACAATGTAGTAGCGCCATCTATTGGCCACTTAGGGAATTTGCTCAACTGGCCTTGTTCGAAGCAAAAATAACATTGTTGTATGAAAAACATTTAAAATAGATCTGATAATGTATATAACGTCGGAATGATAAAGATCGGAAAAACGAGTAGAGTTTATTGTAATCAGCACAGAGGATGAAAACCGGTTTGTGCAGCACATAGCTAGTAGTACAATAATTCAGTGATAAGTAAAGAAAATAACGAGTCAGTCCAATAGGAATGTTAAGATTAATTTAGCTAACAAACTCAAATAAGTCGATTTCACCATTAATTAGTCTATGAATAAAGATTACCTTAGGCATTACTTTACGCTTAATAAAGGAGAAAAAAGTCTTCTAGAGTACGATGGTAAAGGGACCTCAGGACAATAGGAATCGGTGTTGAAAACCGGTTCGGAGTCGAACTCCGGAGCAGGTCCGTTGGGAAGTTTGAATCGTACCCAAACCGAAACAACAAAAAATTAAAAAGGAGTTTGGTTATAAGAAATTTTTTAGATGCTATAATTGTTAATTTTGTATCTAAATCAGGGCTGCAAACCTCCTAAAAATGGGGAGGGGAACCGCCAAACTTTTTGGGTTCGCGTTCAAGGAGCAGGTTCTCAAGGTCGCTGAACCTAGGTTTGAGCTCGAACCGGAATAACTCGAGAATAACTTTGTTCTTCTTAGTGCCAATTTCTCTTTTTTCAGATAGCTGCTATGTGTCAGATAAGCTTACAATTTTCCCTGCTCTTTGACATATGGCTCTATAAGAAACATAAGATAAGAAATCGGGGAGAGGCTTCATTATATCATATTCGAGGTTGGATCTGGTGTCGACTGAGCAACCGTTCACCGTCTATATCAGGCCTATACCCCTTTTTTAAATCCGATTGATCGGATTTGGTAAATGTTGTGATTTCTAAAAAACTATTAAAAAACTCGACCGTATATTTTTGCTATCAAGAGGATCGAATGATGATAAGTGGGACTTTTGAGTAAAAAGCCCAATAGAACTGTCGGTTTTTGGAAGTGAAAACATTTAACAGTTCCGATTCTGCATGATTTGATCGCAATCGAAAACGGGAACAGGCCTAAATATTTATGTACAACTGATTCAAGAACCTCCCGGTTTTACTATAAGCAGCATTTCGGCCCTTCTGTATTAGTGGAGGAAATTCTATCGCCCCAGTTAACACAATTAGTATAGGTTAATTTTAGTGTGTCTTCAGCAATCTTTCATTATTACTGACTCTATCGCTGGATAAAACAAATATAGAGTAGGAAAGTGCGCTAGACTGATACTTGTGATGCAGGATAAGCTGACACTACAAATGTGACATTTTTAAGTTATTTATTTAAGGAATACCTCTTATTTTAAAATTTGCTCTGGTAGTTAGAAAAATTTTCTAACAAACTGAACATTTTTCAAAAACTTTAAAAAATTTGCGATCAAAGACAAGTTAAGAAAAACTTTTCTAAAAACAAAAATATAGGAGATTTTGATCATTTTTATAGTTTAACAATGTTCTGTCTAACCTTAAGAGTGCCTACTTATGAACGACAATAAATTATTTTTTACTACAAACAAGGAGGATTGAAATGAAGAAATATGGCAATGCAAGTTATAGTTTAGGCAAAGGTTTCGAAAGGGTTCGTGATAAGCGTAGTTTGTTACACAAGGCTGTAGATAACTAGGATAAAAGTAGACAAGACTTATATTAGATAACAAAGCGGTAGAGTCGATATCTCCTGACAGGAGCTTATGAATAAAAAAGAACACTATGGCAAGTTCAACGGTTCTTAAGAGAAGGCAGGTTGATTAGGCTTTATTTGTCCCCAAAATGGGGTAAATTGAATGGTGGAATCCCAGTTTAAGCCTCGAAGAGCAAAAATTGAAGAACTGTTTTTAAACCAATTCCAATTCGCTTGATATTGATATTGTTGGTAATAAGGAGACCCATATTCAAGTATTGGTCCCACTAGCGAGACATAGAGTTCCTTCGACCATCGTTTAACAAATCCGAGAACTCCCATTGCCTTGCTTGCGATGACTGATATAAGACTATTGGAACATAACTTGGAAATAAATTGTTTACCCAATTCATCCAAAGGGATGAAATCAATCATATAATCAAACTCATATGGTTGATTACGACTAAAAGTCATACATTTACACTTGTTGAGATTAAGAGGTAGGGTATTAACCGAGCACCAGTTGTGAAGAGAGTTTAAATCAGATTGCAGGAGTAGAGGAGACGTAGGGTGTTTATACGACAAACAAAGTTTGAGGTCATCAGCATACATCAGTGCCTGCGTATGGAAACAAAATTATTCATGAACCCTGATTCGAGCCTGAAGCTAGGTTCAGCGACCTTCTGTTTTACCAAATCTACAGTGAACCCCTTCCTAATTTTATTAGGTTTGCAGTTTTTAAAGCAATTGCTTAATTACATAAAAATTAAATATAAGTTGATGAGAGAGAGAGAAATGAATAGAGTAATAGGCAATGAATCCAAGTCTTTAGCGGGTACTCTAGGGGTAACCCCGAAATAAAACTTATTGGGTTCTATAACTTAGGTAATCAGAGATCCAACTGAAGAGAAGTCACTCTTCGATATTAATTCAATTCAAATTTGCTTTCCCCCATTGTTCCCTCTTCTAACGCTCTTCACACTTTCCCGTCCTGTCTCATTCCACTCCCCCTTCCCTGGTATTACAACAAAAGCTTTTACTTCTCACTCGCTCTTAAAAACAGCGGACGTGACCGCCTCATACTTATTGCATCATGCATTCAATACATACCTAATTTGTTTGAGTGTGAGTCGTTCCCTCTCTCACTCTCTCTCGCTCTTAGCAAAACAGCTTATTCTGGACGTTGACATACAATGCGTAGTACGTTCAAGTGGCCCATGCCCTGTTACCGCGACCCAGGCAAAAAATAGTAGCCCAAAATGTCGAACCGACCGAGGAGCCTAACGTATGAGATAAATCGCGAAGGCATAAAGAAATGTCAACTACGGGCTAAATATGTTAAAATTAGTATTTTTAAAGCAGGAAGAGAAGCTTCCGAGTTGATTACTCGGTAGAGTTTATTGTAATCAGCACAGAGAACACGAAGCATAGTTAGTGGTACAACGATTTAGTGATAGGGGTATAAAATTGCGAGTCGGTCTAATAGGAATGTTGAGGTTAATTTGGCTAACCAACTCAGATGAGTCGATTTCACCATTAATCAATCTATGTATAAAAATTACACCAAGCATCACTCTACGGTTAATGAGGGAGGGAACGTTAATCAAAAGTAGCCTACTAGAGTATGACGGTAAACGGACCTCAGGATTCCAGTTTAAAGCACGAAGAGCAAACAATAAAAACTGCTTTTGCACAATGTTGTCTGAATGCAATAGCCCATACAAACTTGACTTTCTTAGTGCACGCCTGTATAACTAAACGAGGAATCTTAATCAGTTTTGGCTGTGTGTTGATTAAAGAGGGTGGTCCATTTAAAAATTGAAATTTAATTTTGCTCTAAAAAAAGGCTTGAAGTTTGGTTCATGTCATTTATTTATGAAAATCACTTTCGGTCAAATGACCACCATGGCTGACTTGAAAATGTTTTCAGTCAAGCGCAACGGACGAGTACGTACACGGGTTGGTTTGTCCACCAACATTCCAGTTTCACGAACTCACTCCACGAATTGATCCACAAATTGAGTTTTTCAAGCGAATAGCTACCCATTTCATAAATGTCAAAGTTTTTACTAAATATTAGTCGTATTTCGAATGACATTTGATGTTTTTAAAGTCAAATTATTAATAGTTCAAATTTTAAACACTAGATGGACCACCCTGTATGTCAGTGGGCTCTGGCGCAGTATAAACTCGGCAAATTTAAGAAATCACACGAAAAGGTAATGCCCTGCCTAAAACCTCTTTTGGTATCAAATGTTTTGAAAAGGTAGTTAACTATTTTGACGGACATTTTAGTGCTTCTCAAGGTCATCATGCAAAGTTCAATAAAATGGATTGAATTCGTCGCAGAAAGACAGATAAAATAAGTTACAAATTAAACTGTTTGCCTTGTGGCAAATTAGCAAGGCAGCGCCAATGAGCAGCACTTGACACAGTTGGTTTGGCGCCACATTTAATAGCTATTAGGTATATACAAACTTTAAAAGGTAACGAGTAAGTTAAAGTCGTGCTGGGCCGACTTTCTGAATGGGTTTCGATTCTTAAAACATTTTCCTCACATACAAAAATCAGATTCTTTTCGGTACATTCCACTTACCCGTACATGCTTTGACTTTGAATATCGTAACAAAACGCTCTCATAAAAATATATCCTAACAGGCTTTTATTTGAATACCCTAACTTTATATTAGCTCAGCTCTGCTTACAGCAAAAAAAAAAAAAAAAAAAACAACCTATATCCCATGTTCTTGACCTGCCATGTTTACTGTGTTGGCCCTTATCAATTTTATATCCTTATATATTCCATTCACAGGTCATGGAATCGGTTGATTTCTCGGCAAATCCGCATCATGAGAGCGACTTTCGCTGGTACGATCAGACGCTCTTGGATGCCGTACGATCCGATGAGGAGCATACACATGTTTTCTTTCGTCTTCTCGCCCTGTGTCACACCGTGATGCCCGAAACGGTCGAGGGGCGTTTAGAGTATCAGGCCCAGAGTCCAGATGAGGCGGCTCTGGTGTCGGCAGCACGAAATTTCGGTTTTGTATTTCGTTCGCGCACACCGAACAGTATTACCATAGAGGTTATGGGTCGCCTGGAGGAGTACGAGCTATTGAATATACTCGATTTCAATAATGTGCGCAAACGCATGTCGGTGATATTGCGTCGCGGTGACTCTGTGGTGCTCTACTGCAAGGGGGCGGATAATGTGATCTATGATCGTTTGAATGGAGGACAGGAGGATTTGAAGGCGCGCACGCAGGATCATTTGAATGTGAGTGAGGGAACTAAATAGAACCTTCCTTCTTAACCTTAATGGACTATTCCTATTGTATCTAGAAATTTGCAGGCGAGGGCTTACGTACCCTGGTCCTAGCCGAACGCCGCCTCACCGAACAGTACTACAAGGACTGGCGTTTGAGACAACAGGAGGCCGCCTTGGCTTTAGATTCACGTGAACAAAAACTGAATGCCATCTATGAGGAAATTGAGAGTGATATGCAATTGGTGGGAGTCACAGCCATTGAGGATAAACTCCAGGATGGAGTACCCAAGTCCATTGCAAATCTTCAAAGTGCAGGCATCAAAATTTGGGTTCTTACCGGCGACAAGCAGGGTGAGTTCAATCATAAGAAAAACTCAAAGAAAGAGACCTAAAACTTCTTCTTATCCACAGAAACGGCCATTAATATTGGCTACTCCTGTCAACTGTTGACCGATGAACTGGCCGATGTCTTCATTGTGGATGGCAGCTCGTTGGAGGAAGTGGAGAAACAGTTGCGTCAGTTCAAGGAATCCATCAAGATCTTTAATCGATTTCGTCCCGGGGGTAAGTAAGAGCCTGCGGTTTACTCCCTTGACTAACTCCCTTTCTTCTTAGGTAACGAGTCCCTGCAACAGTTGAACAGCGACAGTCACCTGGATCCAGTGGGTGTGACCATGACCCAGACATCCGCCTTCATGCAGGAATCCAACAGTACACCTACACCACCGCCGCCGCCCGCCATTTCGGTGGTTACCTTTAGGTGGGATGACAAAATTAAGGATAAAAAGGGCGGACCGGACAGGTAGAGGGCAATCCAAACAAAATTTAAATTCAATTGACCCACCTCCTCCCTACCACCTACCAAAGTGAAGCTAAAATGCGCTCACCCCAATCTCTAGCCCTAATTTGTGGATAATTTTCAACTTACCTAACCATTACGAGGCCCTCTTTTTGGTTTTTAATTGACGTTTCTCTTATAGATCGTGTGTATTGAGCAGTTAAACAAGAAAATCAAACCTTTTTTTTATAATTAGTAGCAAAGGATGTAACCCTCTATTGGTACTTGTTCCGCCCGTCAAGTAAATTATGCATATCCCAACTTGAATAATTTTTAGTTTTGTTTTCATTGTTTGAGTTCAGTCGAATGTTTGTCATCTGCTCATGATACCAAAACGAAACTGCCAAAAACCCAATACATAAAGAAACCTCAGTCAAGTGCATCTCGTTGTTGTAAATCACCAAACTGTTTGTATGTATCCATCCAACCATCTCTCATCTGGCTGTAACTTAAACCTCTACTGAATGTCTCATCTTTATGTGTCTCATCTTCTCTGCTAGAAAAGAGCTAATTGTTCAATCTTTTTTCATTAATTCCAAAAAAGTGCGGAGTGCAATGATATTTTTGGTGATCCCGAGAAGAGCGATGATGGACGCAGGGCATCTATAGCGATGGATGAGAGTACAGGTTTTGCTCTGGTGGTCAATGGACATTCGCTGGTTTACTGTCTATCGCCAGAATTGGAGGCCAAGTGAGTAACCAAAGAGAAGACTATGACTAAGTGAGTGTTGTATGGATTTTAATGGCTTACAGATTCCTGGACATTGCTTCGCAATGCAAGGCAGTGATCTGTTGTCGTGTGACACCTCTACAGAAGGCGCTGGTCGTCGAACTAATCAAGCGTGCCAAAAATGCGGTTACACTGGCCATTGGAGATGGGGCCAACGATGTATCCATGATTAAGGGTAAGTTACTAACTGAAGAGAAGAGAGGTAAAGATTTTTGAACAAAAAAAAGGTGTGAGTGTCGCTAGCACTCACGGATCTTTGATGTGAAATATGACGCTTAGTTTAAGAGCTTATTTTCCAATCACAAGCTCTCTCAATGGTATATAAATCAGCAAGGCACACTTTCGCAAGAAGAAAATTATCGGGGAGTGGTGTTTTTTCATTTTTTCAGGAAGTTTATTGTGCGGTTTCGTAGATAAATGACGATGTTTCACCCTCCAAGATACCACTAAGGTGAGATCCAAGATCCCTCTCATATCCCTTCCAGATCCCACCTAGATCGTTCCCGGGCTCTACCCAGATACTAACCAGATACCACACAAATCCTTACTAGATCCCACACAGATTCCACCCAGATCCTACTCAGATCCCCCCTCCAGATCTGTTCCAGATCCTAGCCATATTCCTTCCAGGTCCCACCCAGATCCCTTCCAGATTCCACCCAAATCCCGCCCAGATCCCACCCAGATCCCACCTAGATCCCCTCAAAGTCCCATCCAGATTCCAACCAGATATCGCCTAGCGACCCTTGCAGATCCCTACTAGATCTCTTCCAGATTCCACCAATATCCCGCCCAGATACCACCCAGATCCCACACCGAGATCCCGCCCAGATTTCTTTCAGATCCCACACAGATCTCTTCCAGATCTCACCCATATCCCGACCAGGTACCACCAAAATCCCTTCCAGATCCCTTCCAGATTCCACCTCGATCCCCTCCGAATCCCATCCAGATTCCAACCAAATGTCGCCTAGATCCTTTCCAGATCCCACCCAGATCCTGTCCAGCTCCCTTCTAGATCTCAACCGGATCACAACCAGATCCCACTCAAATCTCGCCCAGAGCTAGTCAAGTTAGATCCCACTCAGAACCTACGCCGATCCCACTTAGGTCCCGCCAATATCCTACCCAGATCCCACCCAGATCTTTCCCAGCACCCACCCAGTTGCCCCTTTTCAGCATCTTTCCTACCTCTTCACTTCCCCCATCTACCCATCCTCTTATGTCTGTGTGTGTTTGTCGGAAACTCCACAAAACAACAACACAAAATATGAATGTTGTCAGCGTCACGTGACGCTGAAATCAAATTTTACTCCTACTGATCGTCCGTACCGAAATTATAGATGTTTCACATCAAAAATTTAAACGTCATTCACAAAGGTCGAAAATTTCTATTAAAATCAGGGAATCAAATTATATCGTATTCGGCTTCCAATAGGCAAAAGGTTCCACTTTATTTTGTATTCGGTTATCTGGATGGTACCTCGACTTTGATACATTTTCAAGATGACTTAAATCATCCCAGTGAGACTATATTTCACTATCAATAGACAATGCTCGATGTATACCATTGTTTTAGCGTTCATTAGATTTCTAAGCGAAATCATATTAAATCCATCCCGGAAAATAAACGTTTACGCATTTTCTTTTACACAAAACCAACATTTTACTAAGCCAAAATCTTGTTATACCCTTCTTCTTCTTCTTTATTGGCCCGATGTTTACATCACAACCGTTTGACGATCTCGGCCGCTGCAACTAATGTCCGCCAGTCGCTTCTGCTCCGCGCGAGCTGGCACCAGTTTTTCACGTCCCACCTTAGAGGTGGTCGTCCCACCTTGCCTTGTCCTAGTTCTTTCGCATTCCTCTTGTAGACCATTTTTGCTGGAGCTTGTTCATCCATACGGGTAACATGTCCCAGCCAGCGCAGCCGCTGTTGCTTTATGCGCTTGACCAGACTAGTATCCCCATAGAGCTTATATAAGTAGTTCGTCATTACTTCGGATGCGAAAATCCTCGCCAATTTTCAAAGGTCCATAAATCCTGCGAAGAATCTTTCGCTCGAAAACGCCAATCGCCGCCTCATTCGCTGATGATATTGCCCATGCTTCTGCGCCGTATTGCAGGACTGGGATGATAAGCGACTTGTTTAGCGCTATTTATACCCGTTACTCGTAGAGTAAAAAGGGTACACTAAAGTCGTGCAAATGTATGTAACAGGCAGAAGGAATCATTTCCGACCCTATAAAGTATATATATTCTTGATCAGCATCAAAGCCGAGACGATATAGCCATGTCCGTCTGTCCCTCTGTCCGTCCGTCCGTCTGTCTGTATGAACACCTAGATCTCAGAGATGGTAAGAGATAGAGGTTTGACATGTATGAGACAAATGCTTCTTATACTTGCAGGCAGATCAAGTTTATTCCAAAATTTTGGCCACGCCCCCTCCCGCCCTTGCAATTTGGAAAAAACGATATATCTCCTACAGTTTTGAAGATAGACGATTCGTACCTTCTGGAGATATTTAGTAATTAGCAAAATGAATCGATTCGCCGAAGAAATGATAAAGATCGGATGAGCGGTTCTCAAGTTATGAGCAAAAATGTGAAAAATAGCCGAGTTAAAAAAGTAGTGTTGCATACTTTTCAGATGTTCACCCTAAGGAACGCAGGAACACTGTTAAACATGTTTTTTCATGAGTAACGGGTATATCCAAGTCGGTTAGAGCCGACTTTAACTTGCGCTCTCGTTTTGTTCTTCGCTTGAGCCCGTAATAGCATCGGTTTGCGAGCGTGATTCTTCTTCGGATTTCCAGGCTGATGTTGTTGTCGCCGGTTATCATCGTTCCGAGGTAGACAAAGTCCTCTACAACTTTAAAGTTGTACTCTCCCATTGCAACAGATTGCCCCAGGCGCGTGGACTTCTGTTTCGAGTACACTAGGTACTTCGTCTGAGACTGCTTCTCAATCTCTGAAAACGACCCGCTTACCGCCCGTTCGGTATTGCCGATAATGTCAATATCATCGGCATATGCGAGTAGCATTACATCTTTATTAAAGATGGTGCCCGATCTGTTGGCATTTGGGCACTGGCGCAGTATATACTCCATCAGTAGATTAAAGAAGTCACACGATAAGGAATTGCCCTGCCTAAAACCTCTTTTGGTATCAAAAAGCTCGAAGATGTTTGTTCCTATTTTGACGGAGCTTTGAGCCGTACTCATGGAGTGTAATATACGATTCCACTGTTCGCATATATCGGAAGAAGATGGAGAGGTTTCCCTGAGCAGTTGGGCGAGTTTAGCTGTGTAGGCTTCGGAGGTCCCTTGTGATTGCAGCTTCTCGACGTGTGCCTGAGCGTGAGGCATGTGCCACACTGAGCCGCGTACGTACCTTGGCTGCAACCTGGCAATGATCCGAGTCTATGTTGGCTCCTCGAATCGCACGCACGTCTAGTACACTCGATGAGTGCCTTCCGTCGATCACAACGTGATCTTCTTCTCTGTGTTCAAATCTGGTACTACTTATGACCATGTTCATCTGAGTGATCAGGTCGTGTAAATAGAGCTTAAATTCATTGTAGTTATGAGCAAACATAATTTTTTTGGAAATCTTATTCAGGAATATTTTGTTTTATGACTTTGAAAAGAGGTAATTTGAAGTTACGTTAGAGTTCTCTTTTCTAAGATTTTCGTAAACGATCTTTACCTTCCACTCACCGTCGAGAAACCGGTCGACAGTCCATAGAATCTGAAACTTACCGATCAAACGTTATTTATTATGAAGAATTTTAAGGTTCTGCAGCTTTGGTTAGCACAAAAAAACCTGAAAGCCATGAATAGGAAAGCTGAGCGGCTTTTAAAATGTATCTCAGAAAGCAAAAACTGCTCCAATTCTAAGGCTTTGAAAATGAATCCATTGGCGTTTCAAAAAATAGTGCCTAAATCATAATTAGACATCCCGAGCAACGGAGGTTAGCTGAGGTTAGCTGAACAATTTTCCCTCATTCACGAAACAATCATTGTGAAATATTTTACGAGTGATGGGAAGTTATAGTTAGAGATGATAAAGCAACATCGATTGCTCTTCTTACAGCAACTATCGATTTAAAGTGATGCCACTCTATGAAATTCTATGATAATGCCAAAAGTTTTGTGATAGTTAAAAATTGCTAGAACTTTCGCCACCCGCCAGATTATAAATTCCCCGCAATCGGCATTCAAAAAACTCCTGATCTAGGGGGAAAATAGTTAAATCGGCACACTGCACAGAAATAGAACTAATTTTGTTTGACAGTTTGCTGTTCACAACATCATGAAGAATGAGTGTTGCAGGGAAATTTTGCTCTGTCGAAAACAGCTGTTCGCTCTCACTTTCGTTTTCTAGATACTTCTGGGAAAGAGTATACTAAACAAGGTAGGCGCACTCGTTCTCTCCCTCTCTTGACAACTTGTTAAATTTCAGTCAGTAAGCCATGGAGCCATGGAGACAGAACGAACAGCTGATCAAAAAGTATCTAGAGAGCGTAAATGAGAGCGAACAGCTGACAATTTTCTGACAGAAAAAGTGTCGACTGAGCAATGTTCCTCTCTAATACTCTTTGTTGCATGCAACTGTTGTAAGTGAAGCATGTCCGCGGACGAATTTTTTGTGTTTTACTTAGTAGCTTAGTACAGGGTTCCCCAAGAAGAGAGCGCTAAAACGTGACTGTGTGTCTCTCTAACACACAATGAAGTATTACTTCGGCAAACATTCGGCCAGTAAGTTCGCGCTCCCGGGGCTATCGCTGGGGAACTCCGGCTTAGTAGGCTTTGTATTGAAATATATTACTCTCTTGCTCTTGCTCTCTTTGACACAAATATAAGGAGTTATGAGAGAGCGAGTGCGCCTACCGTGTTTAGTATACCTTGCTTCTGGGGACAGTTGTTCGCTCTCACATACGGTCTCTGGATACATTTGGAAATATGGTCGGAGATTTCCTACTGGCCCTATAAAGTATCTTTTAGCAGCAAAATTGAGCAGCTCCATGATAAAACTACTTCAACACTCATGCTGCTTTACTGCAGCTGTACCTTTCGATGCCTTTACCAAAAACCTAATTGAAGACAAAATATTATAATTGATAGCAACCTTGATTTCTTATATCCCAATCTTTCTTCTTTATTTTTTCAGCTGCCCACATTGGTGTGGGTATTTCAGGACAGGAGGGTCTACAGGCGGTCCTGTCCAGTGATTATGCCATTGCCCAGTTTCGTTATCTGGAGAGATTACTATTGGTTCATGGCCGTTGGTCGTATTATCGCATGTGTAAATTTCTGCGCTACTTTTTCTATAAGAACTTTGCATTTACTCTGTGCCATTGCTGGTATTCGCTCTTCTGTGGTTTCAGTGCTCAGGTGGGTGGAGGTCATTCTTTCGAACTCGGACTAATCCTTTTCGTTCACAGACCGTGTTTGATCCCATGTTCATATCGGTGTACAATCTCTTTTACACCTCTCTGCCCGTCCTGGCGTTGGGTGTGTTCGAGCAGGATGTGTCGGATAAGAATAGTTTGGAATTTCCGCGTCTCTATGCGCCGGGTCTGAGGAGTGAACTCTTCAACATACGCGAATTCATATACAGTGTGCTACATGGGGCCTTCACTTCGCTGATACTGTTTCTTATACCGTACGGGGTGTACAAGGATGGGGTCTCGCAGAACGGTTTCATATTGAGTGATCACATGACGCTGGGCGCCGTGGTGGCCACCATACTGATTGTGGATAATACAGCGCAGGTGGGTGGAGTGCTTTAAGTAACTTAGATCATTCACCATTCCCTTCTCTTAAAGATATCTTTGTACACTTCCTACTGGACCATTGTCAATCATGTAACCATTTGGGGTAGCCTAATCTGGTATTTTGTGTTGGATTACTTCTACAATTATGTGATTGGTGGACCCTATGTGGGCTCCCTGACGCAGGCCATGAAGGATCTGACATTTTGGGTGACCATGCTGATAACGGTGGTGGTTCTAATGGCACCCGTGTTGGCCTACAAGTTCTATCTGCTGGATGTGCATCCCAGTCTGTCGGATAAGGCAAGAAATGAACACACTTTGTCCTCTCTCTTTCTCCTTTTAATAAGAAATTAATCTAGATACGACAAAAATCGCTAAAGAAGATTCATTCCCGTGCCTCCAGTGATGTGCGTAGAACGCCCTCCTCTCGCCGAGGACGCCGCTCTGTGCGCTCTGGTTATGCGTTTGCACATCAGGTACGAACTCTGGACTCTCTCTTGATTTGGATTTATTCATTAAACCCATTTTATTTTAGGAGGGCTTTGGACGCCTCATCACCTCGGGCAAAATCATGCACAAGATGCCGCAGGACTTTGCCTTCCCTTTGGGACTGGGTACCAAAAAGACGCAATCCCTGCACAATAATGTGAACAATTCGGTTGAAGGACAAACGACCAATACCAAGCCTGTATCACAGCATCACAACAACAACAACAACACAAATCTGCGTCACAATCAGAATCAAAATCATTCGTCTATGGCCGATATAAGGGGCGATGGGCGGGGCAGTGGGGAAACTGATCGGGGCAGTGTTAATACCGATGATCTAAGTCCTCGGGCACCCTGTCAGGATTTGGATACGATTAATTTATAAGTGGATAGGGCAGAAGCAGAAGGAGGAACAAACACCAAAAACTGTAACTTTAAAAGATTGTAAGAGGAGCAACCTAGTTGAACGGATCAAGTGAATTAGTTTCTAAGCCTGTCTGCATGTGTGTGGGTGTGTGTGTGCGTGTGGGATTAAGTCTGTCCGATCCGTTTCATAGTTAGTGTTAAGCGCATCTATTTATTTCGCGAAGTCAATTCTTATAAGTTGTATCTAATTTATGTGATTTATTTGATAAGTTTTCTATACATTTTATGGTTTCGCGTTTTAATCTCTCTCTTTCTGTCCCACAACGATATCTATCTGGGAGCTTGGATGAATGGATTGGCGCGAAGCACAAACTGCACTCACATTTTTTAATTATAATTTATACTCATCTCATCTTTTGGATGCATTTAAGCGAATTTTTCGATAGATGTATGTACATATAATTACACAGATAACTAACTAACTATTTACATAGAGAAATGCCATTTATGCAGTAATGAGGGAGGTAGTAGGTGCAAAAGTTGATTACCTTTCGGCTTACCCAGATACAGATTTGAAAGGGGGTCTGTCCATCGAATCTTTACTAAACGATTCGAGAATTCGTCTAAAAGCTTTTTTTTTCAATCAAGACAATCGAATGAAACTAAAGCCGCATAGCTAATTTTTGCAAGCTGGCTCCAGTTGTTCACACCAAACTTGGCAATACCTTGAATCACTTAATCATACTATCTTAGTTTCGGTAGCAAGCAATTGCCGACTCACAGTGGTCCCAATTCCCAAAAACACGGCCAAAGTTTGTACTCGGGGGGTTTTCGGGGTCGCTGTTCACGAAAAACCAAATGGCGGATCCAATATGGCGGAAAATTTCTTCAAAAACGCATTTGATTTGGCTGAAAGTCCGTACTGGGTGGTTTTCGGGGTGGCAGATCAGGAATCCAAAGTCACAATGGCGGACAACTTCTGCGGAAACGTACTTTAAATTCGAAAAATCCGTTTATCGATAAACTGTTCGACAGATTTTTTTTTTCAAGTCGATTTTCGTGCTCAGCGGGCCAAAATAAGTACTTTAGAAAAAGTTGGTCTGGTGAATTGGGGGACAGTGTATATTTGTAATGTCGCACAAAAATAATCACCAAAACTATACCTGCAGCTATCTGCAGCTAATTTTTGGCTATGTTTTAAAGAATTGTCTAAGTAACAATTTCTTATTCGTTTGAAAGTGGGATCTGCTGGGAATTTTGACTTATTGCTTTTTTAACACAATTTTTCAGAATGTGACCGAAAAAAAAACGCCTACTTTTATTAATGATTCACTATTTCATGCATTGTTAATAATAATGTTGAGCAATACATTTAAAAGTGTACTTATTTTCTAGAGTAGAATCCATTTTTCAGAATCCAAATCGGTTAATTTTTCGCGAATCTGTACGCTTCTCGACGCATGACAAATAAACGATGAGGCACGCTCGATGCTCACGAACGGAATTCAAACCTGAGCCAGGTGGGAACACTTTCTCCTTATTAACGGTCAGAATCCAAACTAGATGTACTACTACATCTTGGGATCATAGTGCGACTTTTCCCCCCAAGTCGGAAAAGCGAAATTCCATGATCTATCCGTAACATGAAATTGTCTCCATAGAGATCATAGAGCATGAATCCGTAAATCCATTTGCCGCCTCATCCGTGTGCTAATGTGTTAATGGCCCTGCTTTTGTGACATATTCTAGAATTGGGTGAAGAGACCTGCAACGAGCACTTAATTTTTTAACACTCTCGCGCTTTTACGCGTCTAGTCTGTGCTCATCGTCTTGCTTCGACACACTCGAAATGATTGATAGCACTTTGAGTAAAAACTTTGCCGTTCGGATTCGGCGGTGCGAAGAACTATAAGCACACACGCCAAGGATTACAAGAGATAAGAGACCCACTGAACCAAAAGCTCGTAAAAAATATTTCTAACGATACTTCCGCGAAACATCAAGGTGCAAAACTGTCGAGAAAACACTCGCAAACGATCCGCAAAATAATCACCCGTCGCTCAGTTTGTGGCAGAGAAAGTATCGTTCTCGATAGCTCGCAAAAGATTCGTTTGCGAGCCTTTTTCGATAGTTTTTATGAGCCTCCTTCGTTACCTTTAACAACTCACTTCACCAATCGATTGCAAGACTTTTTCGATATCGATAACTATAAGTGCAAAGAACGCAAGCAAGGCGAAGAAAATGTACGAATAACGGAGCATACAAAAAAGGAACGAATGTTGTTGGTTTTCTGCCTGTGCGATTTGATCGGTTGTTCGTTTTTCTTCAATATCAAGCTTGAATGCGATAATTTGACTAAACTTTCGCCTCTCGTATTACTTTTGATCTCGAATGCGATAGTTTTACGATACTCTCGGTTGACGTTCGCTTCGTGGTGCAGTGGGGAGACTCACTAACGCTCGAAACAAAAAAATTATCAAGCTTACTCGGCTTGTTGACGACAAGTCAAATTCAAAATGCGTTCTATCTCTTTTGCTCTCGCAAGTGGTTGATTTTGTTTGCTTGGGTTACTCGTGCACAAGCTATGAATCGTTACAGCCCTCAGCAGATTTTGACTTCGCCAAAAAGAGCTCGTAGGGACTTGTTGCCGAAGCTACAAGTCAACGCGAGTGTTTGTACTTTTCAATACACAAGCTCGGACATACAATGGTCTGCAAATACACAAGTGTATACTTCTTGTGCGAGCTCAGCGGGCTTGCACGATTCAGCTCGTTCCAGTTCTCTAATTAAGAAGATAACCGACTTTTGTTGTTCGTAAGAGGGCTTTGCTCTCGAATATGAGCAGTTTTTATTGGTGAAGTTGTTTGACGTGGGTGGAGACCCAGATCGACGGCACCAACTCTGTTTACCCTAAATGTATGGTTCGCCGCTTACGTTAGCCAGCATATTTGCAGGTGTATCGCTATGTTAAAAGTGAGGTGTAAATCGTAGAGTAAAGCCGCCTAATATAAACAAAATCGAAAATGGAAAAAGAAGCAGAGGAAAAGGGGGCTGCAGAATCTCTAAAATTATGTGCAAGACAAGAGACTCCAAAGAAGAGACTGCAGACTGCTTATAGGCATATTAACTGGTCACGGGGAAAAGCTAGGCATCACGACAGCAGACACCTGCCGGAAATGTAAAGAAATCCTGCAGTAGCAAAAACTCTAGAACACCTCTTGTACAGCTGCCTAGCAATCGCCACTACAAGATCATCTGCACTTCCCAAGTTTCATCTCTCTGAAAACGTTCAAGAATTCCCCCAAACAACTATTGGCATTTGCCAAAACGTCAAAGATCCTCCAGGATTTCTAAAGACTATGATACCCCATAAAGCACCCAGCCTCACTTAGATCCGTATGGTCTAGGTGTGGGCCTCCATACCAACCTACCTACCCAAACACAGCACTGATTTACTCAAGGCTTCTCAAACTCTGAGTCGGAAGAAAGTTCAGTCCGTGGATTCGAAGACGTTGAAAAGTGTAAGGTTTAGCTCTTGAACTAATTACTGTGCTTATCGTACCGAAGGTTTTGGTTCATGAATTCTTAAATCGTTGAGAGAGTTTTTGGTAAAAAAATATACATATTTTAGTAAAGAAGATAGCGTCCAGCTTATGAAGCTATTAAAGACCTTAATAAATACTCGAATGAAACTCACTTAGTATACGGCTTACCACAGTGTCAGGACTCTTAAATGAAGGGCTTGACTTACCTTCTACCTTTCAGTACTGAAATAGTTCTGATTTGGAAGAACAGGTACTGAAGTCATGGCATGGAATTTAATACAGACAGGGCCCACTATGTCATGACCTTCTCATTTTTTAGGCATGATTTCAGCACTGAAAAATCATGGGCAGTACTAAAATCAGCAATGCCTACTCTCAGGTCGGTGACACGTCTATAAAACACACAGTCATTTCACCCAACAACACAATTCAACAATCCGTCAATTCAACACAAACAAATTCAACACAAAACAAAGCCTTCACAAAACAATTTCAACACACGTCAATACAACACTAAGTCATTTCACCAAACACACCAATTCAACACACGTTAATTGAACACAAAACAATTTCAACACGTCAATTCAACAAACGTTAATTCAACACACGTCAATTCAACACAAAACCAATTAAACACGAACAATGTTTACAAAGCCTGCATTCGGATGAAAGTTATTCAAGTTGTGAACAAAAGAATGTTATCTCTGGTGCTTTAAGGATATTAAAGTCAGTTTCGACTAAAATTGCCACTTGCAGGATTGTAAATATAATGTTTTTTTTAAATGTTTTTTTTTCCAGTGTTGAAATTGTACTGTGTTGAAATTTGCCGATGTTCAATTGCTTTGTGTTGAAATTGATTATACTGAAATTGTATTTGTGTTATAATTGTGCTGTGTTGAATTGTGTGTTGAATTGACGTGTTGAAATTGTTTTGTGTTGAATAGACGTGGAACCCTTTTATTGCTTTCGCTCTCTTCTGTTTCCTCTCTCTCCGTTAAAAAAGCAACGGCAAATACCGTGTAGTTGTTGTTGTTATCTCAAGAGAGAGAGGGAAAGAAATACTAAGAGCGTTTTCGGGGTGATTCCATCAACACTTGTTCTCTTCTGATGGAAGTAAACAATTTTAGTTAGTTTTCGACAAAGCACAGAAATGCCATGAGTGTTTTAAACGCCGTGTGTATTTTTTGCAGTGGTTGGAGCACAGATGAAAGAAATCTAGATAAAATGATTGCTCGGTGCCTCTTCGCTGCTAGCTGCGCTGCTATGGCGCTCAGGTGGGAACCTCGCGCTGTCTTGCTCTTTCACGGTTGTGTTTTGTTTACATCAATGCTTGGCTGATAGGTTAGAGTGAGACAGGGCTCTGACGGTTCGAGCTCGTGACGAAAACGGTTCGAGTTCGTGACGAAGGCGATTGCAGTCTGAAACAAAGCTTCGTTCGACAGGACAGAGCAAGCCTGCCGTCTAGATATTCGATTGTCGTTGGTTGGAGACACTCGAGTGTGAAGAATATCAAGTACGAATGCGGTGAACTTGTACTTCACTCGTGCAAATCTCTAGTGTGTGAATTATGCCGAACATACAGCACATACATTGACATTTACCGGTATGGCTGGTACTCTTCTCTCACATTTCGCTCTTCACATCGACACGAGCCTGGCGCGTGCCAAGAGAGCAAACAGCTTCTCAGTCGCTGCGTCTCACTTTTTGTTCTCTCTCCTTGTAGACAAACCCTGTTGTAGAGTCTTTGAAAAAATCAAGTTTTACGTGTTGATCGGTTATCGGTAGTCCCACTCTCCCCGCATGTCTGCATATTTGGCAAGGCCCAAGGAACCTATTAAAAAGTGTACTTAAATGTTAAATGTCGTGCTGTGTGTTGAAACCAAAATGTTAAACAGGCCAATTCTTACAAACAAAACTTACTAATGGTACTAACTAAAGTA
This sequence comes from Lordiphosa clarofinis, assembly GCA_018904275.1. Classification (NCBI taxonomy): domain Eukaryota; kingdom Metazoa; phylum Arthropoda; class Insecta; order Diptera; family Drosophilidae; genus Lordiphosa; species Lordiphosa clarofinis. The sequence goes on along the minus strand of JAEIGQ010000157.1, from coordinate 140,368 downwards.
GAATGTACTTACCCCTAGTTAAGTATGTATGTCCATCTATATATAGCTTTATACTCCCACAAACACAAACACACACACATAGACACGCCCACACTTCTGTGTTCCTAATTAGAGTTATAGAAATTTAGAAATAGATGTAAAATTAGTTGTAGCTTTGCAGAGTCTTTTTAGCCTAATTTAAGTAAGTCTCCTTCGCCAGAAACTTTCTCCCTCCCAAACACCATTCTCTATATTGTATGCATGTGTGTGTGTGTGTGGAATGTGGAATGGAAAAGCTTAGCATATATATTTATACATAAATTTGTAAAAAGGGTGTGGGGATTCGTAGATTTTGGCAGCGGGCTGTGGGTTAAGCTTTCGGGGGCATTGCAAACATGGGTGATTAAATACGAACTTACTTTACCATTCGAAATACAAACAAGAGTAGAGCAGTGTTTTTTTTTTGTTTTTTTCTGGGGATAAATATTTTTGCATGACAAACGAAAAGAATACGAGTTTATCAATTTGTTAAAGAAGAAGAAATGTATTTTTTCTTATCTACAATTTTAGAGAACTGCAAATTTGTGCTAAGCATGTCATAAATTGATTGAAATAAAAGCGAAATATTTTTAAAATAAACTATGGTCAAGTATTGTTTTGTGTTTAAATTATCAGAGGTTGATAAGAATTGCAAGTGTAAGAATTGCTTTTCATTATGAAATACACGAGATTTGTGAGTTGGAAACACCTTTAACCAGGTCTATCACGTGTGAGATGTAGGCTGGTGACGAAAGCTTACATGTTACCCATAATTATGTATCACCAAATCGAAATCAACGAAAACTATACAAATTTGACTATTTTAGGTACAAAATTATGGTCACTTCAACATCGTCTCTATTCTGCCTACGCCAATGGTGTCAGAAGCCAGCTTACGGCCGCGTAGACACGAATTCAAATGAAGAAATGATTTGTCAAGCAGTAACAACCACAACATATATGAAGAGAAACCCGTTTATTGCAGGGGACAAGAATTTGGAGGACCTCTCTGCGTACAGACCATTTTGCGTGCAAGATGTCGCCGGCAAACTGTTCGAGCGCATCCTATGCAACCGCCTAAAAGCGAAGCTGCCAGAACGGCACGGCCTTTCAAACCGACAGTTCGGTTTCAGAAAGCAGCTCAGTACGATAGACGCAATTTCAATGATGGTATACACAGCCCGCTGGGCCACAGCTTGAAGAAGATGGCGTGGTGACAGTAAGGAGTATTGCCTCGCTGGGAAAATATTCTACAAGGTCTCACTCATCTTGGTTTATCTAAGTATCTGGTGAACCTTATAGCCAGTTACTTCAAAAACCGTACTCTGCTTTACTACACTTCGGATGGGAGGAACTCATGCGGAGTCACAGGGCTCACTGACAGACCCTATTCTGTGGAACGTGATGTATGATGGCGTCCTTAGGCTAGCTACGCCGATTGGCGTCAGCATTGTTGGCTTTGCAGATGACATCGCGGTCGTCGCAGTAGCCGAAACACTTGTACACACTGGACTCACTTTATGACTTCTTTATCACTTTGTGTGGCTTCTATATAAAATTTATCAGATAAATGGGGGATACAGAGTATGTTATAGTCGGGCTTGACCGACTTTTTATCTTGTTTTTTGGGAAAATGTAATATAAATATTTTAAGTCGATTTGCGCGGACTAGGAATTCATTTTAGACCAGTGTCCGGCACCGTTCAATGTTCTGTGAAACCCCTCGCGGATCCCTCCCAGATCCCACCCAAATCCTTATCTACCCATATCTCTACCCATATCCCACCTAGATCTCACCCAGATCCCTCCCAGAAACCACCTTGAACCCACAAAGGTCATAACCAGATCTTACCAAGATCCCACCCAGATCTAACCTATCAAAATCAAACCCAAATCCCACCCAGACCCCACCCAGATCCTAACCATATCTCAGCCCGATTCCAACCAGATCCCACCACGATTCTACCCTGATTCCATCCATATCCCAGCCGGATCCCAGTCAAATCCTAACCTGATTCCACCCTGTTCTTACCCCGATACCACCCAGATCCCGCCCATATAAGACTCCACTGAAACCCTCTCAAATACCGCCGGATCCCACTAAGATCTCACCCACATCTTTCCCAGAACCCAACCAGCTGCCCCTCTTCAGCATCTTTCCTATCTCTTCGCTTCCCCCTCAGACCATTCTCTTGTGTTTGTGTGTGTGTTTGCCGGGAAACTGCGCAAAGCAATAACACAAAATATGAACGACGTCAGCGTCACGTGACGTTGAAATCAAATTTTACTCCTATTTACTAAAATCGTCCGACGTAAAGATGTTTCACATCAAAAAGAAGCTCTCATCTTGAAATACAAATCAGCAATGGCAGTTTGTCAGAAGAAGAAAACCATGATACAACTAAAACTGTTTGATGCTGCTCTCAGTGCCCTGTCTTTTCAGTACTTAGTAGCACTCACTCTCCCTCTCGCGTTTGCTTTGCTGAAGTCTGTGAATATAACATCCGACTGATTTTTCAGCCTAAATCCGTCCCTAATAATTGAAGTAAACTCGAGCAGATTTGTCGATGTAGAACGGCGTTTCATAAACCCGTGCTGTGATGGAGACATAAGAGAGCAACACTGATGCTGCAACTGAGCAGTTATAATGAGTTCAAAAAGTTTGGGTATCGCACAAAGTTTTGCTATCCCACGATAATTTTGAATATCAGTTCTACTTCCTTTTTTATGAAGTGGTATAATAAATGATTCCTTCCAGATATCAGGAAAAAAGCTGTGGTGCAAAGATAATTGAAAAATTTTAGAAAGAGGTTCGCATAAAGCATTTGCACAATTCTTGAGAACACAGCTAGGAACTTGATCAGGACCAGAAGAGAAGGAAGATTTTACGAATTTGAGATTTTCCAACACAACACTTTCATCAACGAAAGGCATGAAAATGCCTGTCGAGTGCGAAATAGAGTAAGTATAAGCATAAGAAGAGTATGTTGTTTGAAAAAATCAGCGAATAAGTTGGATATGTCAGCATCATTGCATGCCGTGATAGTATTATACCGAAGAAAGGGAGGAAAAGGAGAAGTTTTACGCTTAGAGTTCACAAATGAAAAGAATTGCTTAGGGTTTTCTTTAAATTCATTTTTACACCTCAACAGGTAATTTCGATAGCATTCGGAATTGTGATTGAAAAAGTCCGACTGAGCGGCTAAATATCGGGAATGATCGTCGACTGGGCAACTAGTCCTTTTATATTTTTTGTGTAGTCTGTTTTTCACATTTTTAAGGTTCGACAATCTCCGAGTGAACCAGAGTGGCTTGCGATGTACTGCGGATAATGAGGGACAAGGCACGCACAAGTCGAATGCGAAATTAAGCGAACGGTAAAACAAATTAATTTAGACTTCTGGACTGCCATCAGAATCGAGAAAGGACCAGTCAACCTGCGAAAGATGTTGATTTAGTTCAATAAAGTTAGCTTTACGAAAAAGGCGATTTGATCTAGGCCCAAGCTCAGGTGCTGTCACTGAAGAGGTAGAAATCTCCAACACTACCTCAAGAGTTGGGTGATAGGCATCTTCAGGGGTAGAAAGAGGGTCGATTCTACTGACCCATGGATTAGAGAACTCTGAGGCAAACACTAAATCTAGAAGCTTGCCATTGCTGTTATATATAGAATTCACTTGCCCCAAAGAAAGGTCTATAATACCATGGACAAAGTCATGCGGACTCGTTGGAGCTAAGACATTTGAATCATCAAGTGGCATCCAAGCCAGACTTGGCAGATTAAAATCGCCTAAAACAACTAAGTGATCATTATCTCTAAGATGTGATTGTATGGTACATATAGCAGATAAATGATGCATATATGTACTGATGTCTGATCGAGGGGGAATGTAAGAGCAAGAAACATAAATATTAAAACCGGGAAATGTTATTCGGATAGACACGAATTCAATGTTGTGTACATTGTCGAATATTGTTATTTCGGAAGAAAGGGTTGCTTTAACGGCGATAAGAACGCCACCGCCAAGACGTGTCAGATACAGAACAATTAAGCCACGTCTCCGAAAAAGCAATAACATTGGCATCAAAGGAGACACTGTTTGTATAACAAAAGTTGTGGGAGTACACTCTATATTGTTCTCTCGTTGTTGTTGTGGTAGTTTTCTCTGTTTTGATTTTTTGGCTGAGCCATAGGCAAAGAACTGTAAATGAAATGTTGGGTGTGTTTGTGTGATCGTAAATTTTTTTCCTAATAAAATCGTCCGTCCCGAAATTAAAAATGTTTCACATCAAAAAGTCGATTCCTCAATGGATCGCGATTTATAAAAATTCTTCGTAAAGATATGATTTGGCAATAATCACAAGTCAGGTTCTGGGCCGAGCAAGCTGTGCACAATTTGCTCAGAGCAAATTGGTGTTGAAAATGCTTACACTTTTCCTATATATATATCAGGGATGCAAACCACTCAGAAATAAGGACTGGTTTTGTTCAGTGTTTCACACAGTTTTTGAACCGCCGGTTCGGTTCATTGAATGGTTTTTGCGGCTTACTGAACCGCGTTTATGGTTCGGTTCGGTTCGCTCTTTATTCATTTAATTAACTAGTGAAACATATTTTTGATATAAGTATTCAGATTATTAATTAACAAAACTTAATTTTTCAGTTGATCGGGTATGCTCAAAATTTCGACGGCAATTTCCGTGATGTTGTTATTTAGTTGTTTAAAAACTTTGACGGTTTGAAATCGACTATTGAAAGTGGATCAAGCGGATCAAAATCGTAAAATAATTACAATTTTCTTTTGACCTGATCAAGTAATCTCTGACATATTTCACTTCACATATAAACTTACACAATTCTTATTAGAAATCCATAAGTTCAGTTCAAGAAGAAATGAATATCTCTTATGTTTTCATTAACGCTTTGAATTTTGTTGTAAATTAACATTAAATGAGATTTAGCTACATCAATTCCTTCTTCTGATAGCAGGCTTGATTCCTGGAATCTAAGAAATCGAATTGAAGAATAGTCGGAGCTCTGAGCTATGTCGTTCTCCCTTTTTTTAAGCTTAATTTTGCATGCCTACCAGCCATAGAAATACCCATACTCATTTTCTATTTCAACAAGTTAAGGTTTGAGTTTTAAGTAAGTTGACCCCCCACCGGATAATACAATCAAGACTTGGCTTGTTACAATTTTGGGTCCTTAGCAAATTTAATAAGGTTGATGTTTCTAGCTTTCTTACAAAAACTCAGCTTTTCCAAGTATTTCGAAATATTTCAAAACTAATTGCTGATACTGCTGTCTCATTTGTTAATTCACAGATGCTCAGAATGTTTTGTAATGTTTTGTGGGCGGTGCCCACGACCTTTGGTTCTAGGTAGACTTCCTCGAATGGATATTACATAAAGTTGGATCCACTAGCTTAAGCTCCACACCATTAAATGTATCTACACATATATGCATCTTCATACATTGTTGTTCATTCCAGCAACAAAACCAGAATGAAAACAATCCACAACACAGACAAACTCTCCTCTCTTCCAACCACTTGCCATTCCGCCCACATGCGTAGATTGATAAATATCAATTAAGTGCTATTTTGTTATTCCAAGCTCCGGTTCGAGCTTTATCAAAAAAGCTCCAGAGCTTTTTTTTGTTCTATTAACGTTTTATTTCAATACCTTGGACAATTTTACCTCATCCAAATTACTGATTATAGGATTGTAAATAATAGTAATAGAATTATATGAGACCGCAATACAAGATAACTCTGATAAGGTCTAATCGGATCGTTCGGACCAAAAGCTCCGACCAGAACTACAGATAAAGCGTAATTGTGCAGGGCTTTCAACAGAAGCCGCACACAACTCAACGCGTTCGGACTGAATCTTTGCTCGAAATGCTGTTGATAACTTTGACCTTGGGCCTGCTGCTGGCGGGTCTTCTCTATGTGTTCCTAACATGGAATTTCAAACATTGGCGCAAGCGTCGTGTGCCGGGACCGAAGCCAAATATATTAAACGGAAACTTTCCCAATTTGTTTACTATGAAGAGGCATATCGTTCACGATCTAACGGACATCTATGTGTGAGTTGAGGGGGGTTAATTGGGAATGTTTTGAAATGTGCTAAATACTGTTTTACCATAGGAAGTACAAGAGCAAGTACGATGCAGTGGGTGTGTTTTCTGGACGAGCTCCCCAGCTATTGATTGTCAGTCCTGAGTTGGCTCATCGTGTATTCGTTACGGATTTCAAGCATTTCCATGACAATGAACTCAGCGAGTTTATCGATGAGAAGTCCGACTTTATTTTTGCCAATAATCCATTCACGCTGACGGGTGAATTGTGGAAGCAGAGGAGGGCAGAGGTGACGCCTGGATTGACCATAAGTCGGGTAGGTGTTTCAATGGGTTCTCGTTCCATAAACTAACTAAAAAGACCAAGCCAAGCTTCCCTCAATTGGACCGAGCACTAAGCTTTAAAAGATTAACAAAATATTCTTAATTCAAGTCTATAAGATCTTAACTTAACCCAATTGGATTCCATTAAATTCTTTATCAATCTTAAATTAACCAAACCTTTTGGAGAATAATTGTAAGCTCGAAATACGAAATATTTGATCTTTTTAACCTTAGAACTATTCATACTTAATTCAAGAACTGTATTTGATATATCTGACAGGTCAAATCCGTTTACCCCGTAACCAATAAAGTGTGCAAAAAGATGACCGAATGGTTAAACAAACAGATACGTCTTGGCGCACCGGAGGGCGTTGATGGCAAGCATGTGAGTGATTTACCCCATCCCCTTCCACTTGACACTCCTTCAATTTGTTATTGTCCCTACAGATGAGTCTCTGCTTCACCTCCGAAATGGTTACCGATTGTGTTTTGGGCCTGGAGGCTGAAAGCTTTTCGGATAACCCCACCCCCATTATGGGCCACATTAGGGAGCTGTTCAAACAGACTTGGATCGTCCTTTTGTACTTCCTCCTTCTAAGCGTTGTGCCTTCCTTGCGGGGCATCATCAAAATGCGTGTTATTCCGAAACGCATAGAGCTCTTCTTTACGGATCTCATGCAGACTGCAGTGAATGCGCGGCAAGCTCAGGTGTCGGATCGTGGCGATTTCCTTGACTTCATTGTCCATCTAGCCAAGAAGCGGAACTTGGACACGCGTCAGTTAACGGCACGTACCATGACCTTCCTGTTGGATGGTTTCGAAACGACAGCCACTGTGATGTCGCATCTGTTGTTGCTCCTGGGCCGCAATGAAGATGTACAACAGCGTTTGCGCGAGGAGATCGAAGAACATTTGAAGGATGGCCAACTTGATTTCGATAAGCTGTCCGACTTGCCCTATTTGGATGCCTGTTTACAAGGTGAGTGAACGGAACACATTGAACTTCTCTATATTTCTCTCTGTTTATCCATAGAATCCATTCGTATATTCCCACCCGCCTTCATGTCCAACAAGCTGTGCACTGAATCTTTGGAGCTGCCCAATCGAGATGGTCCCAATTTCATTGTGGAAAAGGGCACCACCGTTACGGTTCCCCATTATTGCTATATGATGGACGATGAGTACTTCCCACAGCCACAAGAGTTCCAGCCGGAACGTTTCATGGAATCCGATGCAGCTAAAAAGCACCGCGAACGTGGTGTCTTCATGGGATTCGGTGATGGTCCACGCATTTGCATAGGTGAGTAGTTACTTTGGTGTTGGGAAAGGTGTTGAGTAATCGAACTGTGACTTCTTTACAGGCATGCGTTTTGCCGTCGTACAGATCAAGGCGGCTATCGTGGAGGTGTTGACCAATTTCAATGTGAAAGTCAATCCCAAGACACGCCAAGATAATGAATTGGATCCCCTGGCATTTGTGTCCGGGCTGAAGGATGGCGTTTGGTTGGATTTTGAGGAGCGCAAAAAAAATCAATAAACGAAAATTTTTATTAAAAATGTTTTTATTTAATGGCGAAACAATTTGAAGTCAGCTTTTTATAATCCGTACCGAAGCTACACAGAGTATATTAAGTGTTTGGGAAAAGGAATCATTTCCGACCCTATTAAGGGGGGACATCTAAGTAGCTCAAAAACGAGAGCGCAAACTAAACGACTTCGATATACCCGTTACTCATAAAAAAAACATGTTTAACAGTGTTCCTGCTTTCCTTAGCGTGAACATCTGAAAAGTATGCAACAATTTTTTGGGTGGGTAGCGGGGGGGGGCTTGATTGACTTTTTTTGCTCATAACTTGAGAACCGCTCACCCGATCTTTATCATTTCTTCGGCAAATCGATTGATTTTGCTAACTACTAACAAAGACAATACAAATGTATATAGATACCGCATCTCATACAATATTTTTTTTTGGGATCCAATGTCAGCTCCCAATAAAAATCGTTATTTGCGTCACATGTGTCATCTAAATTATCTATAAATTTTTGCTCTTAGCAGAATAGCTAATTTAGAAAACGTATAGCTAAGTTTGAGTATACGCATCCTCGTAAAGGCAGCGAAATGCAAAAATTTGCATCCAATGTCAGCTCCCAAAAAGACTCGTTTTTAGTTTCACATGCGTCATCTATAATATAAATAAATCTTTGCTACTAACTATCTCTAGAAGGTAACAGATCTCAAAGATGGAGCTGTACAGAGCTTTTCCGGTTTTCATTTTCGACAAAAATTGTCGAATTCGAATTAGCTAAACTCTTACCTTTTCTTGAGGTTCTTCTCGAAATACCTATTATAGAGCTGTTTCGGAATATTTTAAATACATTTCGAACTATTAGATTGTTATGGTCTTAGGTACAGCTCGATTCAGCTCATCTTTAATCAATTCTAAAGTCAATCCCAAACCATTTTTGATACAAAAAGCAAGGTGTGAGTGTCGTTAACATTTACAAGGCTTTGATATGAAACATACTGCTAAATTAAAGTGCTTAATTTTAAAATCATAAATGCTATAAGCAATAGCAGTCTTTCAAATGAAGAAAACTCAAAGGGAGTTAAAATTTCAAATAACTTTCTGATAAGCACCGTTTATTTACTTTTAGTCACTGTTATGAAACTGTTAAGTCACTGTGGAGTCACTGTGGAGTCACTGTGGAGTCACTGTGGAGTCACTGTTAAGTTACTGTTTAGTCACAGTTTAGGCGCTGTTAAGTCACTGTTAAGTAGCTGTTCAGTCACTGTTAGTCAATGTTTAGTAAACATTCCGTCACTGTTTAGGCGCTGTTAAGTCACTGTTTAAGCGCTGTTAAGTCTCTGCTAAGTAGCTGTTCAGTCACTGTTCAGTCACTGTTAAGTAACTGTTTAGTCACTGTTTAGTCATTGTTTAGTAAACATTCAGTCACTGTTTAGGCGCTGTTAAGTCACTGTTAAGTAGCTGTTCAGTCACTGTTAGTCAATGTTTAGTAAACATTCTGTCACAGTTTAGGCGCTGTTAAGTCACTGTTAAGTAGCTGTTCAGTCACTGTTAGTCAATGTTTAGTAAACATTCTGTCACTGTTTAGGCGCTGTTAAGTCACTGTTTAAGCGCTGTTAAGTCACTGTTAAGTAGCTGTTCAGTCACTGTTAGTCAATGTTTAGTAAACATTCCGTCACTGTTTAGGCGCTGTTAAGTCACTGTTTAAGCGCTGTTAAGTCTCTGCTAAGTAGCTGTTCAGTCACTGTTCAGTCACTGTGGAGTCACTGTTAAGTTACTGTTTAGTCACAGTTTAGACGCTGTTATGTCACTGTTAAGTAACTTTTCAGTCAATGTTAGCCATTGTTTAGTAAACATTCAGTCACTGTTTAGGCGCTGTTAAGTCACTGTTTAGTCACTGTGAAGTTAACATTCAGTCATTATTAAGTCACAGTTTAGTCACTGTTAAGTCACTGTTATGTTACTGTTCATCACTGTTTAGCAAACATTCAGTTTCTGTTTTGGCGCTGCTAAGTCACTGTTTTATCACTGTTAAGTCACTAATTCGCTCTTCCTCCTTTATTTCCCCCTCTTTCATAGCGTCACGTGACGATGAAATCAAATTTTACTCCTACTAAAATCTTCCGTACCGAAATTTAAGATGTTTCACATCAATAATATTTTAAAAATAAGAACAAAATTTTCTCGATTTAAGCCTATAAAATTCTAAAGATTTCCCAATTTGTTCTTGAAACTAGATTTCTGTATAATGTCAAAATTGTGGGGGAATGTTGATGATAATACTGCGAGTTAGAAATATACCCTCACTCCATAACCAAAGTGTTAGAACCAGAAGGGAATTCTAAGAACACATTTAACTTAAAATAATTCGCATTTTCTGTTGCACACTTTTTGGATCTAGCATTGTAAGACCACTTTGTCCTTAATCCAAGAAACTTTTTACTTGAACTAAGTTTGATATTTTCTGAAAAATTTTAGGTAGTAAAAAAGCACGAAATCTTCTTTACTCAAGAACGTTTGTTCCCATTTTAATAATATGAACAATCGTTTTTCTATTCTAGAATGCTTTGTTCTTAATTTAAGTACTCTATGAACAAACCATAATTGAAACTTTAAGTACAAAACGGTATAAATTCTATTCTAATCGATGTAGAACTCTGCCGGTCGTTTTTTTTAAGTGTACGCGGCCGTTAGCTGGTTTTTTGCAGCACATTCCTACAGTTCTCCTCGCTTCCTCCACGTTACTTAGAGTTGTTAAAGAGTGAAAATAGGTCAGTGCAAATGTTTGTGGCATTTGATGAATAAGGCCAAGTTTCAAAACATTTTAATGAATATTTTGACTATATATTGTCTACCTTTGCATTCGGGTCTTATCGCATTTGTTTTTGCCTATCTCAAGCAAAAATACATGAACATACACTCTCAGGTACTTTCCCACTATTATAAATATTATCTCCGTATTGCCGTAAGTGTGTGCATAAATTGGAGGCACGCCACCTCCGACTCAAACGTGGCCCAGTTTTGCGATAAGAGGCGAAAATGTTTCATTTGTGCAATGGCGAAAATCGAAAGCGTGTATGAGATATAAGAGAGTTGGTACGACAAATCGATCAGTTACTTCAATACTGGCATAACGCAAAAAATACGATTTTTGACTAAATGATGCAGAAATATTCGCTGTATTGTGTTCTATGTGATATAAGAATATGTCGCAATATCATTTTGCAGGTTCATTTACATGTTAATGCAAGAACGTCATATCTTAGTTGTCCTGCAGTTGATATTGAACAAACATACGAACACTTACAAACCAAAATTCAAGTCAATCGGATGAAAAAAAATGTTTACCATACAAACTTTTCCGACGCTTTTCCGACTTTTCCGGGTGGGATTTTCCGGGAAATTGGAACAAAGTTATTGTTGAATTTTCCTAAAGTTCTTTGAAAATGAGTTTGTATCTGATCGAATAATAAGCAAACAAGTTTTATACAACAGTTTTCCGCGAATTTTCCACATTTGCCGACAGAATTTTCCAAAATCCAATTTGTTTTTGATGATTTAAACTAAAAACGACGCAGAAATGTCACCATTCTGGTCTGAACCTCAATCATAATTTTAAACGAGAGCGCAAGTTAAAGTCGGCTCTAACCGACTTCTATATACCCGTTACTCATGAGAAAACATGTTAATAAAAATTTCTGCGTTCCTTAGGGCGAACATCCGAAAAGTATGCAACACTTTTTTAACTCGCCTATTTTCCACATTTTTGTTCATAACTTGAGAACCGCTCATCCGATCCTTGTCATTTCTTCGGCAAAATAATTTGTTTTGCTAATTACTAACTATCTTTAGAAGGTACGAATCGTCTATCTTTAAAACTGTAGGAGATATAACGTTTTATCCGAATTGCGGGGGCGGGAGGGGGCGTGGCCAAAATTTGAAATAAACTTGATCTGCGTGCAGATAAAAGAAGCATTTGTCCCATACATGTCAAACCTCTATCTTCTACCATCTCTGAGATCTAGGTGTTCATACAGACGGACGGACAGACGGACATGTCTATATCGACTCGGCTGTTGATGCTGATCAAGAATATATATACTTTATATGGTCGGAAATGATTTCTTCTGCCTGTTACATACATTTGCACGACTTTAGTATACCCTTTTTACTCTAACGAGTAACGGGTATAAAAACTGAATTGGAAAATCTCTTTGCGTTTTCAAATAAGATTTTATTAAAAATGGTCCAAAAAACAGCCTCGACATGAGGATTTCCAAAAAATCATGCGGAATCGGAGTTGTTTAATGTTGTCGCTTCCAAAGACCGAATATGCTGTACGATTTTTTAGTTCAAAGTTCCAATTACCTTCATTCAATCCCCTTCGATCTTTAATAGTTTCTTGGAACTCACAACTCTTACCGACTTCTTATATATATTCTTTGAGTAAATCGTTTAAATATTTATTATTCACTATTTATTTGACATTTGGCAATTTAAAAAATTCTTTTAAAAAGAAACCATAGATGAAACCCGAAACTTTTTGAATGAATATTCTTAATAATTCGCGGTCTATCGGAAGACTCTTTTTTTTAATTTTCTGATAGAAGGCCGAAATACTAAACTATGCTATCTCTTCCCTCAGTTTTAAAGGTAAATCTCTCATCTAACATTGTCGAAAATGAAGTTGTTCTTTGAAAATGATTCAAAACCTCTATTTCTCTGTACAGTTTACGAGCTGCAAGGCCGAAGTTAGCTTTTCTCGAACTTTATGTTGATTCTACCGTAGGAAGGAACTGGGTTTTAGAAGATTTATTTTTCAGTTATATGTACAGCTAAGCTAGTGTATAAAAATTTCGATAATACCGAACTCACTTTAATTGCCTGGACTTTTTTGCACTCTCTTTTATTTTGGCACGCGATAAGCCTGTGTATATATTTATAGCACAAGTCATATAAATACTCAAGCTATGTGTACCTATGTACATATAAACGAGAATCGGGGAGATTTGCAGTGCTTCTGCTTTCTGCTTTCGCTTTTCCAAGTAGTTTGATGAACTTTCTTTTGGAAAAAAAAACTAAAACTCTCTTCAAAACCAATCGGTTATCAATCTGTGTGTGTGTGCGTGTGTGTGCTTATCGCCAAGACTCGTCGTCTGTTTGACCTTGAAGTCGATCAAAAAAATAAAAAACAAACATCAAAAATGCTCACGATCCGCAGGCAAACCAAACCGAATCCCATGCACACAAGCTCAAACACATTTATGTATGTACATATGTTTGTATGTATCTAACTAGAACTCGTTTTTAAAATGCGTCGTGCGTTTTTTATTTGGGCTTCTTATAAAAAACTATGCATATATATTTGTATATTTTAGGTGAAAAAGCGTTCTTAGATTATGTCTTAAAAAAAGTAAACACAAATTGGCACTTTAAAAAAATAAAAACATCTGTTCAGTTCTTAGGCATATAAAGTAAAAAATTAAAAACAAAAGTAAAACTTAAGTAAAGGTTAACCAGCTGTGGCCATTCTAATCCTTGCTGGAGCCGACCCCCTCTTTGCCTCCAGCCGCTGCCTTGCACTGCAGACAATAGCGATAGGAAACCGGCTCGGGTGGTTTACTTAAAGTGCCGTTGACTGCTGATGCAGCGCCTCCCATGGCATCGAATGGATTTGGTTTACTGTCCACCGGACTGATGGGGAAATGCTGCCAGTGTGGGCAGGGCATCTGCTTGGGTGGATGAATGGGGAACGGCATGGCACTCCAAAGGAAAAACAACAACAACAACAGTCGAAAAGATTCGCGAGAACTGAAGTTGCGGCCGCTTCGCTCGAATACTCAAAAGCAACTGTGCGGCTTGCTAGAAGCGACGCGAACGAAGTCAACAACCAAAACAAAAAACAAAAAACCAAGCAAAAAAAACATTGAAACACAAAACCAAACAAAGACCCAAACCAAACATGGTCGACGGGTAAATGCTCTTACACGGACAAAGGTGAGAGAAAAATATGAGGACAAAAAGTGTGAATGCGGCACCAAATTGTGGATCAGAAAATCTTAAAGGAACATCTACAGCAAGCATTATTTATGTTCTCTATTTAAACTGGATTTCAGTAAAACAAGTAAGAAAGTCGTACTCCGTACCTGTGCAGCAGATAACTCCGCTGCGGCACCTTGGCGAGTCTTTTTCGAGCCATTTTGATGATTAAAAAGAGATTAGCTTGATGTGCGATTTAACCCAGCCAACATTTTGTGAAATTTTTGATCACATTCGAGTCATTTTCGAGTCCTCTGTCTGATTAAATTAGTCACAATTGCGCTCGTTTTCTGATCGAAAATGATATTTTGGTCGGAAGAAAATGGTACCCTAGCCACGACTCTTTCTGAAGAATCGTTTACAAATTTCTTTTCAAATCAATTTCGACTCATTTTAGAGTCATATTTAAAATCATTTGCGAGTCTTTTTCGAGTCAAATTTGCAATCATATTTGTCTATAGCAAACAATCACATTTAGAACCCCTGCGATTGCTCACATTTTAAGCACTCGTTTTCAAGTCTTTTTTAAATCGCACATGAAATTAATCTTCTTTTAATCATGAAAAGGCCTCGAAAAAGGCCTTGAGTTTTGTAAAAATGATCTTCCAAATGCTTGGTGGGAAGGAAGACTCGAAAATAACTTACGGAAATTATAAAACGACTCGAAAAATACTCGCAAATGACTAGAAAATGACTAGAAAATGAGTCGAAACTGATCAGTAAAGCGGGGTATAAACGACTCTTTATAAAGAGTCGCGGCTAGGGTACCATTTTCTCCTGACAAAAGTATCATTAACGTGCGCATTTATGACTATTTAAATCAGACTGAGGACTCGAAAAAGACTCGAATGAGATAAAAAATGTCATAAAATGTTGGTTGGGATTCGGTTTATCCGAACCGAACGTTTAAAACTAAGGCAACGAATTTCTTGAGAAGCTATGAAGCTATGATCCAAAACCTTAGGTCCGACAATCCTAAAATCCGGTGCGCAAAACGAAACGTAGACTTCATAATGGGATTAAAGTTCCAGACCAAACCTTCTGTATAGTTTTAGATGTTTGCAGTCTTGAAAAGTGAAGACCACTTTTGCATTTTATGTACAATTTTATTTTCATTTGGAAAGTTTTCGGGTTGAAAAACTGTTTGCATACTTTTCGGCTTTTCCCTAAGAAACACAACTTTTGTCATATATTTGGGGTCAGCATGCGCTGTCTAATTAATTAAGAAGCGTCATTAGGCTTTCTTTTTCAGAATTCGTCGTTTCGCTGAAGTGTAAACAACATAGTTTTTTTTTGTGTTCCGAATATGACAACTTTAAGGCCAACATAATACAACTTGCGGGAAAGTTTACTTTTCGGAAAATAAGAAAGCTCTTTTTGCATTTTATTGTGACGTCATGGAAAATGGGTTCAAAACGTAAACTTCAAGCGCAAAAAATTATACGCCCAAATCTACGCCGAATATTGACACACAGAAAAAAATAATGATATGATATGGGGCTCAATGTTATATTTTTTCATACCATTAAAAAGCCGAAATGACAAACTAGAAATTGACCAGTTCGAAAATATCAGATGGAACTTTTCGACCATATCAAAATGATATTTTTAAGATCAAATTGATATTTAATTATTTCATTATTACAGAACGAAAAAAAAATCAATTACCAATGGCAGGTCGTACATCCAATACTACTCCAGGCGTTCATTTTTGGCTAAGAACTATTAACTATTGTTTTATAGAAAGAGAAAAAAGCGAATTTATAGTTCCTTGACTCCGCCTTGACTAGGGATTGAGCTCGGGACCACTTGCACGTCACAAATTGGCATGGCGTTTTACCGCACTGCGCTATTGGGCACCCTACTTATACATTTCTGTTCGTTGCTTGAAGTTTCGATTTGCAAGTCTATCTGTCTCTTTCCTTTTCACATTTTCTATACATCCCTTTCCTATTGTGAGAGTTAAAGAGAGAATTAAAAAATATCTTTCTCATCTTTTCTAATATCATTCGACAAGTTGATATTATTTACTGTTAAAATTAAACGTTATAGTCTAGAAATGATATGATTATAATGATATTTCACAAAATATTAAATTAAAAAGCCCATATCAAATTGTTATTGATCATATTTCTTTACTGTGCAGTGACAGAGGCACTCTGGTGTACTATGACAACCTCACCCACCGTATAGCCCAGTCATTGTCCCTTCCGACTACTATTTGCTTTCGTCGATGACGCATGCCCTGGTGCATCAGCTCTACTTATAGCTTATTTGAAAAACTCCAAATCGGGATCGATTCGTGGATCGCATCGTTTTTTCGAGAGGGTATACAAAAATGACCAGAAAGATGGGAATAAGTAGTGGCTCGCAATAGACAATACTTTGATTTTGAATAAAATTTGTAAGTCTCCCATAAAATTTTTTGTACAGTAGTACAATATGCTCGTGGAATTTTTAGATTTTTTTAAAAATTCACAGAAAGAAAACGAAATGAGATTTTTCAAATTGATTTTTTTTTATTCGAAAGTAAATAGATAATTTAAAAAAAATGTTATTTTGGAACTTAGACGTCAGCTGAAAAGTTTCTGGCCTGCAAAAAGTGGTATTAAAAAACGTTTACCGATGGTAGCCATGATTCGAGGACACTCCGTTATCCGAAAGTAAAAATGAAACAAGATTCTTGTTGAGTATCGATGTAATTTCCTTTTGATCCTTGGATTTGAAAAAAGTTAAAATATATGACAAAATGACTGCACTTTGAATATGGTTACGAAAATAACGCGTTTAAAGAGTCGATATTTTAAGAAAGTGAAAAGAGCAAGAAAGAAATTAAGTATGCAAAACTTACATGTTACTAATCAGCAATGCTTGCGCCATAAAAAAATTTCCTCTTTAAAAAAAAGGGACTTTTTCGCGTTTTAGGCTCTGCGGCCGGTTCATGCTTCTTTTGAGAATGTGGCTCATTGCGGACCAACTGGGGGCCTATATTAACACCCATAACACTGCGTATTTTTAAAAATGACAAGAATCCTTCATTGAAAATGGCATTTGCTAAGAAATGTACAATTTGAACAGCACGTAATGCTGATTGTACAATGTACATGTTTGGAAGCAAAGGTTCATAACAAGGAGTTAATCGACTCGTTGTTGTTCTGCGTTTTCTAGCCGAGACATCTTTGAAGTAATTCCTCTGATGATCAGGCTTTGTATATTGATTTGCAACAATAGTACGAACCTTGGGTCACTAAAAGGGCAATATCTTCTCAACTAATACAAGTTTTTGAAAATCCTTTTGGGAAAATATTGATATGAATATCTGAGCTATGAAAATATGCAACTTGTACTACCCCCAATATAATACCTATAATCTAAATTCATATTGCCATTGTACATAGGATTTATAAGGAATTTTTTCCGCGTGCGTGGGGCGAATTAAAGTCCAGCAAAATTGATATTCGTTTTATATTTGAGCTCATCACTCGAGTAAATTCCTTTTCATCAAATTTGCATTGACGATTGGTTCTGTTTCAATTTGAAGTTGGATGCGGAACGAAACTAATTCATGATTCAGAATTTTAAAAGCAAACCAAGGAAAATAATGATCATACAATTTCAAAATCCGGCTAAATTCGAAATTGTCAATACTGAAATCGTATCCGTTCTGGATTATAAAATCCTGTAAAATTTTACTATGGTTTTCAACATTCTTAATTTGTTTAATTTTATGAACAAAGTGGTGAACATTTAATCAAGTTAATAACTAATTTGATGTACTTTTTTAACATTAACATTTCAAGCCTTCAATTTCTAGGCGGGACGAATAAAAAAGGTAAGATTTGTGGTCGGTATCGGCGAGATTGAGTTGAAAATTTGGTTCGGGGCGAGGAAGGGATAAAATTAAAGAAGTGGTTTCGGAATGGGGATGGAAGAGTACATGATACAACTAATACAGATATAGCAATCAGCCTAAAATTCCGCATCAAGCACACTGCACTCTAGCGAGTTTAGGACTGAGCCCACAATCGCCAAATTTGTCGAATATTTAAATTCATTAATTTACTATTATTACTATTATTAATTTCATTTTACATAAAAATATTTTAATTTAAATTTGACTTAATAACCCCTTTTCAGTTAGAGTATAAAAACAACAACCGCAGTTGTACCCCACAGTGGCTATCAGCGGCATTGCCCACCCAACAGCAACAGCAACAGCAACAACAACACAGAGAACGCGCTCGGCGGGCTCGTCTAGCCAACAAAGAGGAGACACAGAAAACGCCAGAGAAACCGAGAGCGATAGAGAGACACGGTCTGTGTTATTTGTTTTTGTTTTTACTGCTCTCTCTCTCTCTCTCTCTCCTTCACTGACTTTGCACTCTTGTCTTTGTTGCTGGGACAGTGTGAATTATCGTGGGCGAAAGATTGGTGAATGCAATCGCTGCTCTTCGTTTTGTTGCTATGCTTTGTTTATCCAGGGTTCATTCCCTCCGGTCTTATGCTTGGCATCGTCTGACGGAGTCGGACTTTGACATGAATCGAGGGGGGGAGGTCGGACGGACTCCCTTTCCGGGTTCGGGTTCGGGTTTTGGCGAATGTTGTTAACCTCGCTCAGTTTGGAGCTCGCCTTTGTGCAACTTTCTTTATTAAGTATACGCACAGTTGTACATGAATGAATATCGATGGCACATTAATTGGGGACAATGAGAACTAAATGGCAATGGAGCAATTTTATGGGCGTCACGCAAACCAAGTAAACACTGAGAAGGGGGTTCGGATGTTACGATGTAAAAATTGAATTGAAAGGGAACAGGTCTGAGTTTAAGGATTCAGTTGCTTTCTTACTGATTAAAGTATTTCTTAAGAGAGTTTTTAGAATGAAGAAAAACTGAAACACTAGACAGTCAAACGGACGGACAAAGCTTAATCAACCAGCCCGCCTTGATCACGAACATATATAGAGTTTATGAGGTCGGAAATATGTAAGTATTTTATGCGTTCCCAACTTCTGGGCAAAATTATAAAAATTTTCTTCCAAAAAACGATATTTTATACCTAGATATTTTGATATATTTTGTACGCCGATATAGAACAGTTTCGATTTTTTTATAAACCATATAAAAGAAAAAAACTATGGGAATAAGTGCCAATTATATAGCAAGCCTGCTAAAACATCTTTTAAATCGCATTTAAGAACTAAACATTCACGTATGGATACAGCAATACACTGCAATATGAGGTGTCAGTGTTGGTAGATATTGAAGATATATATTGAACCCATTAGCATATTGGATAAATTGTTAATGATGTCTGAAATTGCATTTCGATACTTAATTGCTCTTGGCTTTTTAGTAACATCAGAGTGGAAAGCATCCGCAAGCAAACTAAACACCCGCAATTCCAAATTAAACCACAATTGAACAACTTTGAAATCAGAACACTTTTGAACTGCGGCCTTACCTATACGACGTATTGTGTTTAACTAAATTTTGATCTCATTTGAGTACAGGTTCATAAGGTTTAAATAAAAATAAAATCTCACTGTTTAGTTTCAGAGAACTAAGGGGCAATTTCTCATCTACCTAGAGCTCGATGTCACATAAACTTACAAATAGCAAAGTAAATAGTGAACTTATCTTATACTTAGCACCTATCTGGAAGATGAGAAATCGGCCTTAGGTCATTTAAATGATAAAGTTACTCTGTTTAAAAGATAAGGTGTAAGGACCACTAAAAATGGTCATTAACAGCATTAGTATGAAGACGTTACGATATAACGATAAATCGATATTTGTTTATTTGAAGATAAGCAATTGACTGTTTGTTTGTAATAATTATAATGTGTGTATGAAATAGTAAATAAATCTAATTATCTACCGCACCGACCAAATAAAGAGAACTTTTTTACGATATGCCCCTGCTCACATCGATTGGCCGGCAAAGTAGACTTACAAATTTGGTGCAGACAAAAAGGCTAAAAGATTGCATGAATTGATGTAGTGGGAGCATTGAAACGACAATATATGGTAATGGTAACGGCGAGTTGCTCTGCAGGGTACGTTCCACTTCATAAGATTTAGGAGGAGAGACGAATCTACATCACCAACAATTAGCTTATGCAGAAAAATTACACCTTGACTAGTCCTGCGGTCTTTTAGAGTGGGCAAGTTTAGAAGTCGTAGCCTATCTATATAGGAAGGCAAACGGCGACCAGTATCCCAATTTAAGCCCCTGAGTGCAAAGAGAAGAAACTGTTTTTGAACCGATTCTAGTATATCTTGATAGAAGCTATATTGAGGGGACCAGATGCACGAGCAATACTCTAGCGATGGTCGAACGAGAGACACGTAGAGAAGCCTGGTTATATATGAATCTTCAAACTCCTTAGACCAACGCATAATGAAACCCAGCAAACTCTTACCTTTGTTGGATATGACACAGATGTGGTCATTAAGGCAAAGCTTGTGATCAAATAATACCCCTAGATCCTGAACTGTTGCTATACGGTCCAGTGCTCTTTGATCAATAGCGTATGTATTCAAAGCGGGTTTAGTGCGGTAAAACGACATAAACTAGCATTTATCGTGATTAAGATAGAGCATATTAACTTTGCACCAAGATTGAAGATAATTTAGGTCAAGTTGTAGACATTTATACGAATCGGGAGAAGACAGCGTCAAAGACAGCTTAACATCATCCGCGAACATAAGGACTTGAGATGACTTAACAACCTGAGGTAGATCATTAATAAACAAACCAAAAAGTAATGGTCCTAAGTGACTACCTTGCGGTACACCAGAAGTAACACATACTATCTCAGAAGCTAAATCCTTAAAGATGACTCGTTGTTTTCTATTTGAAAGATAGGAAGATAACCACATCAATAGATTCGGGGGAAACCCCAACCTAGACAACTTATGAATAAGAAGTCCATGATTGACCGAGTCAAAAGCTTTGCTAAAGTCGGTGAAGATAACATCAGTCTGAAATTGATTAAGAAAGCCGCGACTAATTGCATTAGTGAACTCCAGAAGATTTGTTGTAGTAGATCGGCTTTTAATAAATCCGTGTTGACAAGGCGAGATGAGTGAGCCAGTTGTTTAGTGATTAATTTTTCAAAAAGTTTTGGGAGAGCACTGAGTTTTGCAATGCCACGATAGTTTCCGATGTTCGACTTATCGCCCTTTTTGTGCAGCGGGATGATAAAAGATTCCTTCCAAATGGGTGGAAAAAGCTTTGGTCAATCGACATTCGAAAAAGTTTAGTTAAGGGCTGTGAAAGGGAGCTAGCACAGTTCTTAAGGACACAACTGGGAATCATTGAGGTATTTGGACGCGATATATGAAATATCGATATTGAAAATTATTATTTTTAATACTATCGATATTGATACTTTAAGAAATATTGACAACACTAGGTTCCGGATTAGGTTCAGGTCAGGATCAATCAATGATAGCCTGACTACACTTTTAATTAAACCTGTAGGAAGTTTCTAAAGTTTCTTAACGGTCTTAGTTCATACGATTTGTTGTCTTCCTAAGAATAAAACGAGAAGGCCAAGCTAACTTCGTCTTTGCCGAAGTTTTAATACCCTTGCAAATGTTTTAATACAACAGAGTTTACGAACGTCAGCATTAAAACAAACCATTTTTCTGATAAAAGCCACTTTTCGGCCGATAGTTTCTATGGCAGCTATAAGATATAGTCATCCGATCTTGACAAAAACTTCCAAATCTGTGTAAAAGCGTATAAAACTAAAAATTGTCGAAGCGGAAGGCGTTTACATTAAAAACAAAAAAGTTTTCTCACAAAAACCCACTTTTCGACCGATAGTTCCTATGGCAGCTATAAGATATAGTCATCCGATCTTGACCAAAACTTCCAAATCTGTGTAAAAGCGTATAAAACTAATAATTGTCGAAGCGGAAGGCGTTTACATTAAAAACAAAAAAGTTTTCTCACAAAAACCCACTTTTCGGCCGATAGTTTCTATGGCAGCTATAAGATATAGTCATCCGATCTTGACCAAAACTTCCAAATCTGTGTAAAAGCGTATAAAACTAAAAATTGTCGAAGCGGAAGGCGTTTACATTAAAAACAAAAAAGTTTTCTCACAAAAACCCACTTTTCGACCGATAGTTCCTATGGCAGCTATAAGATATAGTCATCCGATCCGGTCGGTTCCGACATATTAGCAGTGTGCAGTAAAAAGAAGACTCTGTGCAAAGTTTCAGCTCGATAGCTTTAAAACTGAGAGACTAGTTTGCGTAGAAACAGACAGACAGACGGACAGACGGACAGACAGACGGATAGACAGACGGACGGACAAAGCTCAATCGACTCAGCTCGTCGCCCTGATCAAGAATATATATAGTTTATAGGGTCGGAAATGAATATTTCTATGCGTTGCAAACTTCTGGGCAAAATTATAATACCCTTTGCAAGGGTATAAATATCGCAATAAGTAATTTTCTCAATTCTACTTCCACTGTAACTTTTAGAAAGTGAAATGTTCTCGCAACACCAAAACGATACAAATTTTTCGTTTTAAAAAGGAATGCCTCTTGGTCGGTGGAATAAGAAGTAATTGGCAAATTGCAAGATGTAAAAAAAGTTAATTTTCTATACTTAAAAATTGCTAATGAGATTAGGTCTTTAATTGGTTTACAAGGAATTTTATTGCTTAAGGTGTTCAACATTCGACTATTTCATTTTCGATCGTTTGGCTGGGAATTGTGGATGCTCTCTTAAGAATCTAATGCCAATCTCGTTTGGTCCAGTGGTTTGCAAAAAGTTAAAAGGGGAATTGAGAACACAACAACGAAACCAAAGCGGAATTGTGCTCGATTTATTTTTCAAAAAGTAAAGGAATTGAAAACGTGCCTGAAGTTCAAAGTTTTGCATTTGTCTGGCTCGAGGTCGGTGGAGAGTTACAATTTAATGTAATCAACACAAATCAACAGAGATTAATTACAACAATTTGGAATAGCAATTGGTATGTCCGTACAACGATCGCTGTTTCAAAGATAACCACATTTTATCATCAGCGGACTTTTGTATTGCATATTCACACTCAAACGACCACACAGACTTCCTTATAAATCTTGATATCGCCGAATAACGAGTTGGGGACTCCAATTTGCTATAGGACGAGACCACGATTCAGCCTAGAATTCTGCTATGTTTTTGAACGTGTTGCTTTTGCTTTTCCAATTGTTGTTATTAATTTCTATTTGCCTTTGAAAGTATCCTTAGTTTTATAAGTTAATCATTAGATTTTTATTAAACTTATGCGTTAGTCCAATACAATTTGTTGTGTTTTTAATCTCCATCTTAATTTACTGCATCGTCTTCAATTTATTCCATAATATCATGCAAATTTGTTATCCCATTCTCATACATACATATTACACACAGTTATATATGCACTTAAGATTCAATTTTATCCAACACAAAAAAAAAATACAAGTACATCTATATGTTATGTTCCTTAAAATCACACGAGCTGCTATCCAAAAAAGTGCGGCAAATGTTACAAATATTAAAACTGTAAGCGCTGCTGCTTCTTCTGCTCTCATCGTCATCATTCGACGTCGTTTCGTGTTAAGTATTAAATATATTTTTATGCAAAAAAAATTAAACATAGATTTTGAATTGTTGTATAATTAGTTTACGTTAACAATTGCCTACAAATATTATTTGATTTAGTTAAATTTATGTATTAATAATTAATATTCGTTTCGTTTGCTTTCTGTTTGCGGATGTAAAGTAATTTGCGTTACATTTGTTTAAAGTAAGCTAAACTCTAGTTTTACATATATTTAGGCTACAATTTAAACAATTCGATTTTAGTTCGTCTAGGGAAATATTTTATGTACAAAACACAAAAATTAAAGGATCTCAGTATGCGAATAATTAGAACAGAGCTGTGGGACAGAGATGGGGGTCTTACACAAAACGGAACGAAACGAAAATCATAATTAGAACACCTGAGTTTACATATATCGTATATATATGTATGTATATATATATGTTAAATCGTATGGTAAATATCAAGAGTGTGCCTATAATAAATTGAACTGTCTAGAACTGGAAATGGGGGGACCCCCCCGTTGAATGGTAAAAAAACTAGTGCCAGCATTTACTGAAGACAATCATTGGCCAGTGCTGAGTGGGAGAGATTCAAAGAGAGAAGGGAAGAATACCTATCCGTAGGGACTAATCGTAGAGATAAAGTTTCTGCATAAATATGTTACATAGAAAGTGGTTTGCTATGTGTGTGTGTGTGTGCCTGGGTGAGATTACATTTTGCCTTATGTAGTTGTCATTACATTTACATCTAAACTAAGCTTAGTGAAAACAATTTAAAAAAAAAAGAGAAACTAAAACAAAAATCCATGGGTGCATACGCTGAACCTCTTATGAGGCATTCGAAGCGGGCAGCGTTACGGGTGCCTGACGGTAATAGATATTGGCCCCCTTAATGGGCAACGGATGCGCCTCGGTATTGAAGACCCACTCGTCCAGCGGCAGTACGGAGTCGTCCGAGAACAGCAAGTACAGGTACTGCAGCGAAAACAAAGTCAGATTAATTAGTAAGGCTATTATCGTATTATTTCCACCTTACCTTAAGCGTTTCGGCCAGGAAGAAGCTCTGCTGCACATCATCCTTTTGCGGCTCGGGTTGGTATACATTACGCAAGCCGCAATACCCATGTGGTGTTCGACAATGCTTCTCTAATGCCAGCACCGCCTCCCAGCCCCAGTCGCGATACTTCTGATCGTGCGTCAGACGCCACAGCACAAAGTAACTCTCAAATGTCTCTGGTCTAAGTATATAGTATTTCTCTTGGGATCTTAGAGCGCGTGCCTCCGCCGCATCGCTGAAACTGTAAAGAAGAGAGTTTTGTGAGTCTAGCGTTTTGCCAAATCAATTTGGAGACTTACCGGAAGGCCTCGGGTCCCAGCTGAGTGGGCGTTCGTATATAGCTCTCATGACAGGTGCTGGTTATACCCTTGCCCACTTCCATATATTTGTCCGTATGCTCATTCTGACGCGTGGCAGCGCCCAAAGCAAAAAGACCACCTGGAAAGAGGAACAAAATTTTGAGTTGAAAAAGAGTTTTAAGAAAAGAAATGAAAAGAGTTTTCTGATCTGACTACATTAACCCATATTTTCTTAGCCGTCTTGAATCTACATCAGAGTCCGGCACATCCGTATCTTCTGTGTATACAATACAGCAGCGACGTCGTCACACGGACAGTGTACAAACTTATTCTGCTCTTTGTGCAACAACCAAAAAGGGAAAAATGAGCTAAGGAGGCTAAACACACACACTCAACGCCTAAATGAGCATGTGTGTTTTGTATATGACATGATATAAGGATTGGAAATTACTTTATAATGATTTGTAAAACAGTTTGTATGTTGTAAAATCATAAGAACTCATAAATACTGGTAATACCTTACACTAAACAAGCATTAAAAAGACTGTTTAAGGCAGGGGTGCCCAGAATTAGCATGGAAACCAATACAAATGAAGAAAAAATATCTTAATCAACAACAACAAGAAATAGAAAAAGAGTTTGTGTGTGTGTGAGCGTTTGGATTAATGGAGCGTTAATAAAAACAACACAACGCTAGCGAAAGCAAGACAAAAAGATAAATAAATGTTGCTTATTGTCACACATGGTGGTGGTTCAGAACTTCTAGTCATAGATCTTGTGGACCTAAAGGGGAGCAAGATAATAGCGCTACTACAGGATGAGACAGGAAATAAAACACCCCCCTGGGCGATCTACTACAGCGGTCATGCTACCAAGCACGAGTTTGGGTGCGGGTTTGCAATGAGTGATAAACTGCGCCACTCTGTCATCAGTTTTACACCAGTTGACGAGCGGCTTGCCGCGCTCAGACTTAAGGCAAAATATTTTAATATTAGTCTTATCTGTGCTCACGCGCCAACAGAGGACAAGAAAGACCCGATAAAGGACGAATTCTATGAGCGCTGCCCCGACTACGACATAAAGATCGTGCTAGGCGATTTTAACGCGAAAATCGGGAGAGAAGGAGTTTTTGGTTCGACAGTCGGACGCTTTAGCCTTCATGGAACAACCTCTGGTAACGGAGAGAGGCTGATAGACTTCGTTGCGGGCCGGAACATGGTCGTAAGTAGTACCAGATTTGAACATAGAGACATCCATAAGGCGACCTGGAAGTCCCCTGATCAACGAACTCGAAACCAGATTGATCACGTTCCGATATAGGCGAACAATGGAATCGTATATCACACTCCATGAGAGCGGCTACCGAGGAGGTACTCGGGTACTCCGAGGTACGTTGGCTGTCTTGGTATGATGAGGAGTGCCGACGCGCTACTGCAGAGAAAAACAAGTTCTACAAGACATTTTTGCAGACGAGAGCGGATGCTGATAAAATTGTTTACAAGAAGAAAAGGAAAGAGGAGAAGCGACTATTTAGAAGAAAAAAGAATGAGCAGGAAAGGCCCCTGCGCGAGGAAGTCGAGATGTTATTCGGCATGAGTGAGACTCGAAAATTTTAAGCAAGCAATTAACAGAAGGTTTCAAGCCCAGAGTCGCACAATGCAAAGACGAACAGGGGAATCTGGTCACAGATCCACAAGTGGCGTTTAACAAATGGAGAAGTTACTTCTCCAACCTACTGGGAGGCGATGACGAACATGATGCCGCCTTCTTCGACTTCGACAAATCCTGGAGAAAACCTATGAAAGAGGCGTCCAAACACACCATCTTTTTGTTGATTATAAATCAGCCTTTGACACACCGATAAGGTCAAGCTTCTTCAAAGCCCTGTCTACTTTAGGTTTCCAGCAAAGTACGTTCGACTTTGCATGATGACGTTGAGAAGTACGCAAAGCTCCGTCAAAATAGGAAAGAACCTCTCCGAACCATTTGATACCAAAAGAGGTTTTAGGCAAGGCTTACCTTACCTTATCCTTATCGTGTGACTTCTTTAATCTACTGATAGAAGATATACGCAAGTGCCGACATGCCAACAGAACCGGCGGATTTATTAATAAAAATCTAATGCTACTTGCATATGCCGATGATATTGACATTATCGGCAAAACCAAACGGGCAGTAAGCAAAGCGTTTTCAGAGATTGAGAAGGAGTCTAGATTAATGGGTTTAGCGGTAAATGAGGACAAGACGAAGTACCTAGTATCCGCGGACAAAAAGTCATTGCGACTTGGGCAATCTGTTACAATGGAGGTGTACAACTTTAATGTTGTAGAGGATTTCGTCTACCTCGGAACGATGATAAGACGACGAAGAATCACTCTTGCGAACCGATGCTACTATGGGC
Source organism: Lordiphosa clarofinis (assembly GCA_018904275.1). Lineage (NCBI taxonomy): Eukaryota > Metazoa > Arthropoda > Insecta > Diptera > Drosophilidae > Lordiphosa > Lordiphosa clarofinis. The sequence goes on along the minus strand of JAEIGQ010000157.1, from coordinate 113,028 downwards.
TAAGTAGGGAGTTCAAGAGCAAAGACCTCAAGCGAAGAGCAAAAATAGCCCTTTACAAGTCGCTTATCATCCCAGTCCTGAAATATGGCGCAGAAGCATGGACAATGACAGCAGCGAAGGAAGCGGCAATTGGCGTGTTTGAACGAAAAATTCTTTGGAGAATTTATGGACCTTTAAAGTCGGCAATGATTTCCGCATTCGAAGAAACGACGAACTGTATGAGCTCTATGGGGACACCAGCCTGGTCAAGCGCATAAAGCAGCAGCGGCTGCGCTGGCTAGGACATGTCGCCAGGATGAAGGAAGAAGTTCCAGCAAAAAAGGCGTATAAATCGAAGGCGGCTGACTATGGAGGCGGCAAGGTGGGAAGACCAGGTGCGGGAAGACATTGCCAAGCTTGGTGTGACCAACTGGTGGCAGCTCGCACAGAACAGAAGCGAATGGAGAGCGTTAATCGCAGAGGCCCAGACCGTCGAACGGTTGTAATGGCCATTAAAGAAGAAGAAGAGAAAAATGATTTTATAACCCTCATTGGGAAGTCATTGTTTTTAAATGTCAGTTTAATTTCGAAAATTATGTCATTATGGTAGATCTAGTCTCTAGTACTCAGCATCCGTTGAATACAGCTGGCAGCCGTATTTATTATCACATTTTTCTTTTTGGGTGTTTTGAATAAAAATGGATAATTCGTCCTAATGCTGTTGGTTTCTGGTACTATTTTATTTTAAGGGTGTTTCCATGTCTGTTAATAGTGGAATCTATTTCTATCTCCGTGATGAATTTTAAATTTCTATGAAAGGAGTTTAGTGCATCTACTTTGTCCTGAAAATCGGCTTCCTTACAAATGGCGAACAGATCGTCCACATATTTTGTTAGCAGTCTTGGTGGTTGCTTAAGTTTTTTCATAGTGTTGTCCAGAAGTTCTTCCATCACAATGTCTGCTATAACCGGGGATGCTGGGGAACCCATTGGCATACCTTTCAGTTGTGTATATAGTTGATCCTCTATCTATTTTCTATCTATTTTCCATTATGCAAAAATTTAACAATTTCCATGAACAATGTTTTCGGCATTCTGGTGTATTCTTCTATTGCTGTTCATTTATTTCTAATGATGTCTAACGCTAAGTCTATGGGGATGCTCGGGAATAATGAGACTACAAAAAAAAAAAACTCACCCGAAAAGCATGCCAAATGATCCATTTTATGTTCCAATCGATCAAATTTCAAATCAGACACATAGGTCAATCCATTGGGACTGGTGCGCACCATTTTGTCCATAATGGCCAACATGGCTTCATCATACATTTCACGAGCCTCCTCATCGGTTTGTCCCGACTGCAGCCATGCCTTGAGCAAATACTCATAATAGCTGTCACCCAAAGCGCCCAGGGACATGTGCACTAAATAAGAGAAGAAAAGTTTAAGATTAGTGCCAAATTAGACGAACCCAACTGCCCACTTACGTTGTCCCCATTTGCCCGTTTTGGGATTGAGGAAATTTGGATATAGACCCTTTGGCTTTTCAATCTCTTTCAGCACCTGACGTATGGTCTGAACACGTTCGCGATACAAGGGATTGCCAGTGATGTCACTCAGATAGGCAAACTCCAGATGCAGGGTACCAAACTCGGACAGGATTGAGCTACCACCCGAAGCCCAGCCATAGTTTTTGGCCATGCCCGTTTTGGTATTGACCAGGGCATAGGGTATGCCCGTGGGCGTCTGGAAGGCAGGCAGCAGTTTGTCCGCAATATGTTGAGCCTTCTCTTTGTACATTGGATCCCCAGTGAAGGCATAGAGTGTTAGCATTCCACCCACAAAACGGATGTTCGTCTCAAACACGCTCAACTCTGCGCTAATGTTGTCCAGTGAAAACTTTCGCTCGATCCAGTCACGTCCCTCCTTGTACTCCTTCTCCAGGCCCATGATGTAAAGGGTGTCCAGGCCATCGACTATGGTGGCACCCAAATCATACGATCCAAATATGCTGCCAGAATGCGGACGCTGAGAAATGGGACGCAGTTCATTTTTGCCCCAGGCAAATAGCTTGTAATTGGCCCAGGCATGCTCCATCATCTGGAAATGGAAATGGGAATAAGTTAAATTTTTGTTAATATTATGAAGGAAAAAAAAAGGGAAAGGGGGAGACACTCCCCGAGGTTTTAAAAGCTTAATAGAGGGGGTGATTCAGGGGAAAAAAAAACCCTTTTTTGTACGAAAATTGGACTAAAAATTGGTGTGGTTTAGCTATAAAAATTAAAAAGAAATTTGTTTTCTAAAACAACACAAAAAAAGGGCTAATTTTTTAATTCATCTTATTTTGCGCCTGAATAGTGTTGCAATGTGGCATGTTTTATTGCTATTTCATTGCTTGTTGCAATGTTAATGATATTTTCACTTTAATTTTTGTTTATTTTCATTACAACTGGTCATATTTCAACCATTAAAATCTATAAAAAATTTAATATAAAAAAAAACAAACAAACAAAATTATTAAATATTATAAAATAAATTTAGGTTAAATTTCTGCAAAAACAACGGAGTCGTAGGAGCGCCTCGCGTTTATGCAAAGACAAAATGAGCATGTGTGTTTTGCCGGTCACTGCCCTAGATTGGCAAAATCTTGCACTGTGCGCCGTAGATGGTAGCAGTACGTGGTGACTGGTGTTTGTTGCGACTCCCATTAGCTTTGGTGAATTTTCCAGAATTTTAGCTCTCATCTAGTTTTATCCAGCAACAGATGTTGCAGCTGTGCTTTGCTAGTATGTATGTATATTGCGCCCATTAAACGCGAACTTGAAGTGAGCGGGATAAACTAAGTATGAGGTGTTGCTATCTATTACCTCTAGTTTCACAATTTATTGATCTCGTTAAGTTGAATTTTATCACACCGTGTTACCTGTACAATCGGACTAAATATGTAGCAACCAGGGAATCAAACCGAAACGAATATCGGTTCGGGTTCCGGTACGTACCAAAACTAACGTTTCGGTAAAAGGTTCTGTTTTGGTTCTGCTACTGTTTCGGTATCCGGTTCCGGTACCCTTTTATTTCAGTATCGTACCGGTACGTATCGGTATGGACCGGTAAAACTAACAGAAATTTTAAAGCTCAAGTCCAAAGCAACTATATATGTACACATAAGGAAAAAACCGAGAACATTGGACTCAAAACGAGCACAATCGTTACCAAAAAATATGCATGAACGGGTTTTCTCATTTGTAGTAAAATGTTCTCACTTCAAGAACAATTTGTGGAGAACGCAAAAACTCAAACTGACTTGATATAGTTCCATTTTTGAGAACATGATTTGAGTTAATATTATTTAGTTTTCAAACAGATTTTAAACTCAGCTGGTGTGGGCGGATTCCTCGAGTTTGGGTGGAATAGGGAACAGGGACATACCTCTTTTGGTTGAAGGCAAGTCTCCTGGATATGCATGCCTGCTGCTTCTCCCTCCACCCATACATTTCATAGGAATCAGAAACATCACTTCAACGACCAACTACTCCACGTGGTTCGTTTCATTTAAGTTTTTTAGAAAAACACAGACAAATTTATTCGGGCTTGACTCGGTTTTAAGCCCGGTACCTTATGCACTTAATCTGGTGGTAGGCTGACCCGTGCCGATAAGGTGTTGGAGCAGCTGACCGGTCAGTAGTCCGTGTTCTCTAAGGCCCGCTACACAGTGCGTTCCTTCGGTATTCGTCGTAATGAGAAAGTCGCTATCCACTGCACGGTGCGCGGCGCCAAGGCCGAGGAAATTCTGGAGCGAATACGAGCTGAGACGCGACAACTTCGGATTCGGCATTCAGGAGCACATCGATTTGGGCATCAAGTACGATCCCTCCATCGGCATCTACGGCTTGGACTTCTACGTCGTACTGGGACGTCCAGGTTACAGTGTGGCCCACAGGAAACGCAAGTCCGGCACCGTTGGCTTCCAAGATCGTCTGACTAAGAAGGATGCCATGAAATGGTTCCAACAGAAATACGATGGTATCATTTTGAACAGCAAGAAGTAATCCAAACGTATGCAACTTTTTTTTAAGATGAGAAATTCTACAATAAAACCTGACTTCTGTCAAAATGTATGCAAAATCAGTAAAAGTCTTCATTTCTATCTTCGAGGTTCAACGAAGGAAAACGACGTATCGCGGTCTAACATTTTCTGTATACACTGTACGCATCGGGCTGGCTGATGGTTACCCTTAACAGACTGCCGGATGGTAAACGCAAATGCCCATTCGATGGTTGGCCCATATGGCTTGGGGTATGGCTGCCATTGTAAGTATAAGCTGATATTGTTGTGCGGATCGATCATTTGGATTGTTACCCGTAGCTGACTGCCGGATGTTTATCCGAAAATGTGCTGGTCGATGGCTGTACCGAAACAGCCAGGCGGATGGTTGGCATTTTATGTATAATCTATGGTATTGTTGTGCCGATCGGGTCTGTCCAATGGTTACCCTTAGCTGAGTGCCGGGTGGTAAGAGGTAAATGGAATGGCCGATGGCAGTCCCAAAACCGCCTGGCGGCTGGTTGACAATTTCCAAGCGAACGTCTGGCGGTGCTGTACTGATTGGCCAGGCCGATGGCTACCCCTTAGCAAACTGACGGATGGTTAACTAAAATTGTATGAGCGTCTGGGGGTAGTGCGCCAAACGGATCGCCGGACGCTTTGCTTTTGGCAGCACCCGACACAAAAAAAACTACTGGGATGATAGCGGTCAATGTATTTCCCTTCATCTGATTTCTTAGCGGAGTCATAATAAACTTCACGCCGGAAAATAAATGTTCAGCACGAATAACTTTTCATATTTCATACAATTCCGGAAACTTTGTCCAATTTTCTGACCATCATTTAAGTACATTATCTTCATTTTGTAAACGTTTTAAGCTCAGGAAAACCTTGATCAGACATCATACTTTAAACTGTCTTGTGAAAATACTAAACTATTTGTATTGTCCTGATTCTTTTCTTAGAAATTCGACTTCATTTCCACTTTCAGACAAATTAGTTAGGTCAGAGCTGCTTTTCTCATTTAGTTTCAATTAAACAGAAGTGGATAAAATTTTTGAAAATATATCTATTAGTCGAAGCAGTTACACATGTACTTTTGTGTTCAGAGGTTAGCCTGACATTGTTACGAGGGTCTAGGAATGCATTATTTTCAAAGGGACAGAACAAAAGTTTTGCTAAGCCAGAATCTTTTCTTATTTGAAAATGACAATTCAGCCGAATTGCGTAAAAATCCGCCAAATCTAACTGCTCGTTTCGCAGTCTAGTGGGTGCACTCAGAACCGAAAACGTACCGGTACAACGTTTAGGTTATTTTCGGTCTTTTCGGTTCTAAAAATATCGGTTTTCGGATACCGGTATACAAAAAATTAGGAATATTGGTTCCGGTTACATTTCTTTTCGGTATACGGTTTCGGTTCCGGTTTGATTCCTTGGTAGCAACCAAATTCATTTTGAAGTCTCATCCTAAGTAAGGCTTTCTTTCTCAGTATGGGTCGTTTCGCTGCAGTAATTTTGAAAAGAAAATTAAAACTCCGAAAATTTTATTGTCATAATTGGAACAAGTTGGCAGGTTTGTTTTATTGTTGCTTTCTGCTGCTATCAGTCAGGCTTTTCCATTGTTTTGGTGGACAATATTTGAACATTATTTTTGAAAACTTAAGCCTTTCTAATTATTATATTTGACTCAAATCTCTTTATAAGCAAAACGTAGGCCAAATGACGCCACAAAATTAGCAAGATGTGAAAACAACCAAAAGAGGTTTCAGGGAGACCGACAATTGCTTTTGGGTTGTTAGATTGAAAGTTTGCTATCTTCTCTGTTACAACAGTTCAAATAAGTCCGTTTTGTGAGTATTCCGATGTTTTTTTTTTTTTTCTTAAGCTTTACCATCTCAGCTGGTTTTCCACATACTGAGAACTGTAAAGACGGAAGGATTTAACTCGTGTAGTCCAGGGTCATCCTCTGTAGGAACTAGTTTTGCATAACAGCAAGCGGCATTCATGTTAGCATCAATTTTACTTGAATTCCATGGTACGAATTCCTCTCTCTTTGGTGTATTTTTTATTTATGCCGAATGCATTTGGCTGGTGCTGTAAGGCTTTTTAACTACTTGGTTTTGTATACTTTTTTATGTCGCTGGCAATTCAATTGAAATTGTCCCTATACACACACACACACACACATAGACATATATCCAAGCCACGTGAAAAGTCACGTAGCTAGCGAGCCGCAAAAATGTTAATGAAATGGACAGCGGAGAAATGTTTTTGGGTAGCCCGGCACTGAGCCTTGTGTTTAGTTTACGAGTATTTGGCCAGGCCGGATGCAGCCGTTGGCTATTTTGCATATCGTTCTCACACACACACACATACACAAACAGCGTGTGCTGCAGCTGGAGCTGCTGTGAGGCTGCCTGGCATAACATAATTTGCCATTGCATACTTTTGAGCGTACTTTTTTTTTCTTGCTTTTTGCTTTTTACAAAAATTAAATTACGAGCACACGACAAAGCTCCCACTCCTCCTTCCCTTCGGACCTCTGCAGTACTTTATTTTATGTTTGCTCGTTGAGGCAGCGCCAAGTTGGAGGCGCTTTGAAGTAAAGCAAATATTAACAATTTTCCTGGTAATTAATTAAAGTTCAACGCGTTGACACAACTCTCAAAGAATGAGGCCAAGTAAACGTGGGGCCTCTTTCTTTGTCCATTTTAAGGAATAATTACCCCACATAGGACATAGGGTATCTCTGTTTCGTACTTGCAATGTTTTTCTTGCAATTAACCGCGACAGCAGACCCCAAACATTGTCCAGGGACCCCAAGCCCCAAAAAGTTCAACTGTGTTGAGTGAATTAAAAGTCAAAATGTTTGCCAGCCGCAAAACACTTAAAACGGATTACAACGCCACGAGACGAGAACGAAAGGAGAGGAAGACGAGGGGAACCGGTGGCCAGTTGTGGCTTGATGAAATGTCACAACAACACAAAAACATTTGTTTGGGTTTAATGAGCCTCAACACAGATTTGCTAAACGGTGAATTCGAAGATTGGGAGAAAATGGAAATACAAAATGATACTCGTTCTTGGAAATAGTACAAAATGTTTTTGGAATTTTGTGCGATACTTTGTGACGTAATGTAATCCCAGCATTAGGGCACACGAAAAATAATCGGAGTCGGTAAGAGCTGTGATTTCTAAGAAACTATTAAGGATCAAAGGGGATTGGGACTTTGAACTTAAAAATCGTGTAGCATATTCTGTCTTTGGAAGCGAGAACATTAAACAATTCCGATTCCGCATGATTTGATCGAAATCGAAAACGGACCTCAAAATAAATACAGCAAAGTCAAAGATTCTTGTTTTCAAAAAACACTGTAGGAGACTTGCTCTTGAAGAGAAATGGTACTTGGGACTGACCAAGCTTGAAGTGGTGAAAACCTATAAATATCTGGGAGTGTGGATCAACCATAATGCGCAATTCAAATACCATTTTCAGGACGCGAAAGTGGCGGTAACTTGCACCTGGAAATCTCTCCTAAGCAGAAAAGATGTACCAACGAGCACCAAATACAAACTTTTTGAGGTCCCTTATGTGCTACGGCGCACAAGTCTGGGGGATTATGCAGTACGATGAGGTTGAGAACCTGCTTAGATACTTCCTGAATTCACACCAAACAGGATGCTACATTTGGAAACGGGATTGTCACCCCTCCACATATTTACCGCGAACATACAGAACGTTTTTCGCATGCCCGAAAACAGATTGCCAAAAATATTGGCTCGGTTTCTGTTAAGTGGTCAGTCGTCAGTTCTTTCGGGAATGGGAACTTCTATCAGCCAAACATAGCGAAAATCTCAACCTAGAAGAAAGCTCAGAGTGGGAATCATGGGCCACAGAAATTCTGAAAAAGATGGAAGCTTCATATAGATCATCTTTTATGATGGAATCAGCTAGCAGCTCGCAAAGGCTCATCTACAGAGATTTGAACTACGACCTAGGAGAACGGAATAATTTTGACGACGTGTTTTCAGTGGAGCAAATTCGCACAATTTTTATGGCCAGAGGTATTCCAGCAAAGTACGTTCGACTTTGCATGATGACGTTGAGAAGTACGCAAAGCTCCGTCAAAATAGGAAAGAACCTCTCCGAACCATTTGATACCAAAAAGGTTTAGGCAAGGCGATACCTTATCGTGTGACTTCTTTAATCTACTGATGGAAGATATACTGCGCAAGTGCCGACATGCCAACAGAACCGGCGGATTTATTTATAAAGATCTAATGCTACTTGCATATGCCGATGATATTGACATTATCGGCAAAACCAAACGGGCAGTAAGCAAGGCGTTTTCAGAGATTGAGAAGCAATCTAAATTAATGGGTTTAGCGTTAAAAGAGGACAAGACGAAGTACCTAGTATCCGCGGACAAAAAGTCATTGCGACTTGGGCAATCTGTTACAATGGAGGGGTACAACGTTATTGTTGTAGAGGATTTCGTCTACCTCGGAACGATGATAACCAGCAACAACAACATCAGTCTGGAAATCCGACGAAGAATCACTCTTGCGAACCGATGCTACTATGGGCTAAGTAGGAAGTTCAAGAGCAGAGACCTCAAGCGAAGAACAAAAATAGCCCTTTACAAGTCGCTTATCATCCCAGTCCTGCCATATGGCGCAGAAGCATGGACAGTGACAGCAGCGGATGAAGCGGCGATTGACGTGTTTTTGCGAAAAATTCTTCAGAGGATTTATGGACCTTTAAAAGTCGGCGATGATTTCCGCATTCGAAGAAACGACGAACTGTATGAGCTCTATGGGGACACCAGCCTGGTTAAGCGCATAAAGCAGCAGCGGCTGCGCTGGCTAGGGCATGTCACCAGGATGAAGGAAGAAGCTCCAGCAAAAAAGGCGTATAAATCGAAGGCGGCTGACTATGGAGGCGGCAAGGTGGGAAGACCACCACTAAGATGGGAAGACCAGGTGCGGGAAGACATTGCCGAGCTTGGTGTGACCAACTGGTGGCAGCTCGCACAGAACAGAAGCGAATGGAGAGCGTTAATCGCAGAGGCCCAGACCGTCAAACGGTTGTAATGGCCATTAAAAAAGAAGAAGAAGAAGGAAAACACTATCCATTTTATTGGAAGCTGCCCAATCTTGAGAGTACAGAATTTTACATTTTGGTAAAGCAAGTCTACATCCGCACGAAGTTCACCAGCTACTAAATGGATCAAATTGGTTGATTCTATATAATCTTATAAGAAAATAAAAAAAAAATTTAGAAGGGGACTTTTGAAACAAAGTAACCGAATCTCGCGCTATGCAGTTGAACGATCTGGTATCTGGGGAAGACCCGGGAAGCCAGGGTTATCACTCCAAAAGCAAAGAACCAGTGGATAAATATTTATTTAAATGAAAAATTTTTTAAAACTTGTTAAAGTCACAATCGAAGATGATATTTTGAAATACGTTTGTACGAAAAGCTTTTGATTTAATAACGTTTATTTTAACTTTAATAAGAATGTTTCGTACATTATTCAAGTACTTTTAAGAACAAAACAGGTGCAACCTAAATTCCCGGTCAGAAATCCTGACGGGACATGGGCTAAACACCCTCAGGACCGAGCTGAAGCCTTTGCCTCCAATCTCGAGGAAAGGTTTCTGCCCTTTAAAACTGCCTCGACCAATAGACACCAAATGGTCCAAGATGCACTGGACGTTCCTCTTTAAATGGCGCTGCCAGTCAAACCTATAACAATTGAATAGATAAAGAGTGAAATTGGCTCGCTCAAATGCAACAAGGCTTCTGGAGAAGACGAGGTTGACAACAGAACGATAAAGCTTCTCCCTCGCAAGGCGGTTTTGTTTCTGTTGCTCATCTTCAACGCAGCCCTACGCCTCAGTTACTTTCCCAGTATATAGTGTTGCTTCACAAACCTGAGAAGCCCCCAGATGAGCTGGACTCCTACAGGCCTATAAGCCTCCTTCCAGCATTTAGCAAGCTGCTGTAAAGATGCTTATTGCGAAGGATTCTGGAGAGCCCAGCAGTCAAAAGGAGGTTTGGAGGTTCAGAGTGGTCAATTTCATCCTGGAAGTATTCGTGGCAGCGTACTTGGATATTCAACAGGCATTTGACCGCTTCTGGCCTGATGGCTTACTAGCCAAGCTCAAGGGAACACTCAATCCACAGCTTTTCTTAATGGTCAAATCATTCCTTTCTGACAGGACATTTAGAGTTGTCCAGGATGGCCTTTTATACCAAAGGAAGAGGATTTGAGCAGGTGTACCTCAAGGTAGCGTTCTGGGACCAACTCTGTACAGCCTGTTCATAGCAGATATTGAGGAACCGCACGACCTTCTCATAGCAACCTTTGCATGCGTTGTAGGAATATCTCAAGAGGTTTGAGAACTGGTCCTGTCGCTGGAATATATCCATCAACGCTGAGAAGTGTGTTAGTGTCACGCACACTCTCAGAAGAGACAGTAGCCCTGGAGTCTTCCTGCAAAACAGCCCATAAGTATCTGGGAGTGACCCTGGATAAGAGGCTTACCTTCAAGCAGCATGCTGCCGGCAACGAGAATGAGTTGGCTACTTAACTCCAATAACAAGCTCTCGCCTTGGAATAAGTCCTCATCTACAAGGTAATTCTGGACCCAATATGGAGATATGTTGTCCTGACCTGAACAAAATCTGGGTCTCCTTAGACGGACCGTGCTTTGAAATAATTTATATGCAGAATGTAGTTAACTCAGAAATCAAGCTAAATAGCGTCAAAAATTCAATTTCTATCTCCAATTTCACTTTACATTTTAGGCCACCGATGACAAAAAGCTAAAACCATGTTAATTTTGCATTCGCCCATGATTCTAGTTAAGACTGGCAAAAGAAATGCTTGTCATCGTCCTTGGCAATTAATGGTCTCTTAATAACGAAGTTAATTTGGTAGATTTTTGTTCACATTAATGATGAAGGGTGAACTAAGCACTCAGTTTAAAAAATTAAAAAAGAAAAAAAGAAAGGATAATCAACAAGCCAGCGGCGTTGCATTGAGCTGTAAATTATCAGCTTGACTAATTCACGGAAATTGCTTGATGGATTTGACTGATTGATTGCACACTTTTGGTCTGTGGCACGCGCGCACACTCACACATGCAGAGCAGGATGCTAACACCCCTCACACTCTCTCTCTGTTTGACTGTCGTGTGTGTGTGTGCGAGTTCACGTCTTCATTACGAATTAAGTTATATCCTTGAAATGTGCAAACGTCGCACAAAACGTGTCAGCTACAAATGCGTTTTCTATATTGTAGGCCAGAAGGGAATAGGAGCACAAGTGGGAAAGCCAGAGTTGGTGGCTCCAACCAAAGATGTGGAATTATAGTAGAAAGTCTACAAACACAAAATTGACTTAAATCGTATGGGAGTTGAAAGTCACAGAACGTAGACAAAAAAGCCTGGTCACACTAAAAGTTGACAAGACCAAAAACTCATAAATTGATTGATATACAGAGATTAAAGCGGGATCTTTTGCTATCTGTCTATCTAGTTTATTTAGTGTCTTTGGTCAAACATTGTAGGCATTTCCCTCAGTGCATCTCACACATACATTCGCAAGCACAACATTTGGTGTTGCCTACTTTACGGTTTGCCACAAAATTGCGGCAATTTCGCGTTGGCCCAGGCCGGAATCGTTTTCGTTTCCCAAGCCTCCTGTTCCTATTCACAGCACGTGACTTTTGTCATTCATTTGTCATCGTGTCCTTTTTTTTTTGCAACCTCTGTTAAACATTGGGCGCTGGCGTTACCAAAAGATTCTTGTTAAATCACCCTAGAGGAGGGAGAAAACGATTTACGAGCTCAATCTTAGCAGTTAAATGGAAAGTTGAAATTGTGGGGAGTCGGATAACTTAATAATGCAAATTTCAAATGCAACTTTTAGTTAAAAGTTTTCGCTTCGCCCTGGGTAAGAACAACAAAGGAACAAAAAAAAGATAGCAAAAATTTGGTAAATTATGCACACACACACACACACACACTTAGCCACACCAATAGACAAAAGTTTTGGCCAACTTGGCAAAGAAAAATAATTTGCTTAAAGCCATAAAATAATGCAAGAGACGTTTCGACGACGCCACACTTTGTCCATTCTCTTCCCCTTCTGCTAGCGCTTTCTATCTGAAAAACAATCTAACTATTTGCATTAAGGTGGCTCTGGTTGCATATTTGGTGCACACAAAAAGAACAACAACAACCCAACCCAACCCAACCCAAAAACTATGCAAACTATTAAAAAATTTCGTTTGGGGGCGGAAGAGAGTAAAGTTTTCTTTGAAAATATGGAGCTCGACTGAGCGGATGCTGTAGGCAACACGCCAAGAATTTAAAACTTTTCCACCATCTCAATTTAAAAGTGTCTCGCCACTTTTGTTGGCTCATTTGTCGACTCTGTATGTACTTCTTCTTCTTCTGTTGACACTGAATGCGTTTGTCCGACCGAGTAACAATATCGTTGTTGTCGTTGACCATCGGCCACAAAAGTGGGTTAGTGTCAGCAGCGACGTTTGGTCATTCTGTAGCTGTTTGTTGTGACAACTGTGCGTCAACTGATGCGACTGTAAGCTGCACAGTGGGATCCATAGATTTAACCCAAAATTACTTTAATAAGAAATGTTAAAAAGAATTTGGTCACACTGGTTTATGGTAAATAGAATTATGCTATTGTGACGCACTGTCCCAGTACGCACAAATAAAAGGACACAAAAATATAAATTTGAATTTCAATTTGAACCTAACGAACAGCTTTGGCGCCCTCGATCGATATCGATTAATAATCGAGAGTGCGAGCAAAGTAAATAAAAGTCCGGCACCAGCGCTTAGGAAGTCACTTGATCACCAGAGCTCCAAGCGCAAAGGTAAGCCAGCTAAAGGAGTTAGCATCTGTAGTTATGGAGCAGGCGGGCTCCCAACGTGTTCTTGTGTATAGTGGACAGCCAATCCTCCCCAGAGTTCTAATACTCTACGGAGCAGTTGTGCATCCCGCTTGTTATTGTGTATTCTTAGATCGCCAATCCTCCCCAGAGTTATAAGACTCTATAGAGCAGGTGTTTTATTTACACGTCCCTTATTCATAGATATAACGTCACACCCAGAGTAGGAACTCCCGACTGGAGCCCGACATCGGATTTCTTTAACCCCGCGGAAAAGAGTAGCCGGAACGAAACACAAGGAACCAGAGTAAGACGATCGGAACCAACCCAGAGCCCCAGCGGACAGCGTAATCCATCACACCCCTCCTAAGCTCTAGAATTAATACTACAATATAGAACATCCTGAAATAAAACCCAAAAGGGAACACATTGAAATCTCGTATTGTTGTTTAGGGACTCTATTTACAGCAACCACGACTAAAAGAAATCCTAAGTTTGTGTAATCCTGGACTCGGCGAGCACTACCCCGGCCAGAGTCCGTTACACTATAGTATCAAGAAATATATTTATAAGTTAGTTTCAAGTATTTAATCAAATTAAGGGAAGATGTACATTACAAATTTTCCTAACCGTGCTCGGAAGCTGGCCATTGACATTGTATCCCGCAGAGTTTGCGAGCCTCCGAGAAGGCATTTTTCCATCCATCTGGAAGAACAGCTACTGGTACTACTTCCTAAGACAAGAGGTCAACCAAGCGATGCACCGTCCTATAGACCTATCTGCCTCTTAGATACGGTTGGTAAGGTACTGGAGAAGCTCTTAAGTCAAAGACTCGACGAGGCTTTCGCCAAACCAGTTCGGTTTTAGGAAGGCAAAGTCAACGGTGGATGCGATTGACAAAGTGGTCACAATTGCACGCATCGCTATTAAGGGCTCAAGCTGAAACGAGACGTGAAAAACGCGTTTAACAGCGCTGACTGGAACCGAATACTTAGAGCTTTGGGTGAATTTGGTGCGCATTCAATGGCAGAGTCCTTACGTATTCCACAAGGTTCCGTGCTGGGACCTGTCCTATGGAATGCCATGTACGACGGGGTCCTACGCCTTCATCTCCCTAGAGGAGTTCACTTAGTCGGTTTTGCGGATGATGTGGGACTTGTTGCTGTAGGCAAAGTGCTTAGAAGGACAGAGGAGGCGTGCAACGCTGGCAGTGAGCTTAACGTGGCGGGCCTCGAGCTAGCGGAGCAAAAGACAGAGGCGGTGCTAATAAGCGGCCGTAAGAAGGTGGAATCAGCTTGGGTCCGTATTAATGACACAGCAATCAAATCCAAAAGAGTCAATAAATATCTTGGAGTAATGCTGGACACAAGGCTGTGTTTCCGAGAACATCTAGCGTAAGTCGGAGAGAAGGCAGCAAAATCATGCAGCGCCTTATAGCTAGAATCATGCTGAACACACTTTTGGCGAGTGTCACTAAGGCCACAATCCTACATGCGGCGCCAAACTGGCATGGTTCTATGGTGTTCGCTAGCTACAGAAGATGCTGCATTGGTCATTGCCGGGATGATTCCTCTTAGCGAGCTGGCGACAGAGGCAAATGAGAGGTACAGAGGTTGAGTGGCGCAATTCAAACTAGGGAGATTCAAAAAGGGAGATAGCAACCTTTTGCGGTGATGTCGTGGCGACTCATTTTCTGGACAATCCAATCTCTGCACAGGCAATTTTCAAGCTGTTGTCTGCTACGTCCCATGCACAAGTTGAAGACCCAGTCGTTAAAAATCGGAGCACAGCTGCGAACTGAACGTTTGGAGCTATTCATGGGTTATCTAAACTTTTTTTTATATAAAAAATATCTATTTATAAAATAAATAAAAAAAAAAAAAAAGAAAGCCAATCAATTCGGAATTGAGACCACGAAATCAAAATCGAAGCGGAATTACGTTTCGCAATCGTTCCGAAATCATTTTGAAATAGCTTAAAATTTAGTGACGAATCAAAAATACCCTTATTTGGTTCAGATGGATCACAAAAAAATTTACGATAATTCACACTTTGTAAAAATATTGCTCTTAGAATATATTTGGTGAATTAAGTTAACTTCAAGTCTTACTTAAATGGTAGATAGTTTGCAATTGTGGAAGCCGCCATCATGATCATTTTTAATGCAAAAGTAGTCGCTTCTTGTAGATTTCCTAGAGCACTAAACTTTCCTCACTGTGCCACGTTTTTTTTTTTTTTTTTTGGTCTTGTAGTTGAGTTCTGAGCTTGGCCATTTTTGGCGGCCAGTTAAAATGGTCAATGCCACGCATTATGTATGTGTGTTTGTCCCAACCCACTCAGCGCTAAATGGCCTCACCCCATCGGGCTATTTTACCTTGGACATGCGGCTGGGGCTTAGTTTGACTTTCGCAATGTGCAATTGAAAACCGAGCTTCGCATTGACAGCATACTTCTTTGTGTTGTGATGGTTTGTAATTTGCATGGTCAGTGTATATGGCATCTAAACACAAATTGGTAATGGGAATGCGAAAGCCAAAGCGAATGCCGCCTCAAGGGTGCAAAAGCAAGAGAAGGGCAATGGGATTAGTAAGCGCAGACAAGTTCGACAGCTGGACAGACAGATTGGGAATGCGGATTCAATGAAATTCGATTATTAGCCAGCTGGCTGGCAGACGAAGGTAAGTGGAACATGAATAGAAATTTGATGGGTTCAGGTGATCTAGGGATTAGGCCAATAATTAAAAGCAAGTCGAAGTGAAGGGAAAGGAAAGGAATAAGACAATGTTGGGGTGCCATAATATTGTCCCGCGGTCAAGTTATATGTTATTTTACTTGATTTTTTGGAAAGTCAAGACTTAAACAATGAAAAAACTTCTTTTTGTACACTCAGACAGATTGCTAGAGCGATCGGGCTGGAATTTAGGCTGTTTTGTTCTTACGATTTCCAGTATTATTTGTTTTTAAGTCTCAATTTCAAAAACGAACGTATTATTGTAACAGGAACATACATTCTGGAATCAAGAATGTTTCGTACTCACAAAAAGTTAAAAATTCTTGAAAGCGCGTTCCTAATTTAAGTACTCAATTTCTTTGGTAGAGCACGTTATTTACCCTCAATATTATTAGGAGTAAAATTCGATTTCAGCGTCACGTGACGTCATGAATATTTTGTGTGCTTGTGTGATAGTGGGCGGGAAAAGTGGAGGTGATTGAACAGTGATTTCACTGTGACTAAAAATTTACTTGACAGTGACTTAACAGTGACCTAACAGTGAATTGACAGTGACTTCACACTGACTAAGCAGTGACTTGACAGAGACTAAACAGTGACTAAGCAGTTACTTGACAGTGACTATACAGAGAATTGACAGTGACTGATCAGTGACTAAGCAGCGAATAATCAGTGACTAATCAGTGACTTGACAGTGACTAAACAGTGACCTAACAGTGACTTGACAGTGACCTAACAGAGACTTAGCAGTGACATTAAAGTGCCTTGACAATGCCTAAATAGTGACTTGGCAGTGACTAAACAGTAACTAAACAGTGACTTGACAGTAGCTAAGCATTTACTTATCAATGACTCGGCATTGACTTGACATTAACGTGACAGTAACTAAATAGTGACTTAATAGTGACTATTCAGCGACTAAACATTGACTTGACAGTGACTTAACAGAGAATTGACAGTGACTGATCAGTGTCTTAGTAGTGACTAAGCAGTGAATAATCAGTGACTTATCAGTGACTAAAAATTTACTTGACAGTGACCCAACAGTGACCTGACAGTGACTAAAGTGATGAACTGATAAGAGTGATTGATACTAAAAGTGACTAAATAGTGACTAATCAGTGACTTGACAGTGACTAAACAGTGACGAAAAATAGACTTGACAGTGACTAAGCACGGACCTAACAGTGACTTGACAGTGACTTAACAGAGAATTGACAGTGACTGATCAGTGACTAAGCAGTGAATAATCAGTGAATAATCAGTGACTTAACAGTGACTAAAAATTTACTTGACAGTGACCTAACAGTGACCTGACAGTGACCTAACAGTGACTTGACAGTGACTTCACACTGACTAAGCAGTGACTTGACAGAGACTAAACAGTGACTAAATAGTGACTAATCAGTGACTTGACAGTGACTAAACAGTGACCTAACAGTGACTTGACAGTGACTTCACACTTACTAAGCAGTGACTTGACAGAGACTAAACAGTGACTTGACAGTGACTAAATAGTGACTTGGCAGTGTCTTAATAGTGACTAAACAGTCCCTAAACAGTCATAAAACAGCCCTTTAGAGCTTTTAAATTTGGCATCATGTTTCACATCAAAGCCTCTTTTAGTGACATCCGCAGAACTAGGTAGACGAAGTCAGATAGGAGATTAACAAACACTCGCTGAATGTTCGCAAATACGAACAAAAAACGAGCATTAAATATAGATTGGGCAAGTGTTTGTTGTCGGACTTATCAACGAAGCTTTAGGGGCAATAATGTCCTCCAATAGACCCAAAAATCGAGAAATCGGTGGTTCCAGGCGTATAGGTTCTCAGTAAATAATTATATAAAATAGTGGTTCTGGATCTGCTTTGAAATAAGTCAGATTCAAAGTCGAACTTTCCAAAAATGTGCAGCGAAATAGCATTTCATCAATTTGCCATGCAAAAAACATTATTTTTGTTGGACTGTAAGTAAGTAGCAGCACTTGACACCTTAAACCCAATCAACCCATTATAAAACGTATTACCCAGAAGGGTCCTTCTGTTCGCATAACATTGTAACACATGCTACTTACATGTATACGCACACACATACATACCAACCGTTTCACATTGGCATTGGAGTTGGCCATTTGCATCTTAAGTAATGACATCAATTCAAGCAAAACTCACCTGAAAACAAAAAGAGAGAGAGAGAGAAGGGTGAATCGTTAAATAAGTTAAATCGAACAATATGTTCATTGTTTGTCCTGCTTTATCCTGCACACTTGAGCTATTTGCCTCGCCCTCCATCTTGCTCCGACTCTCGTACAGTTTGGATGGGAACGGCGAGGCGTGCACATGTTTGAACATGTCGGAATGTATGTGAGTACACATGTTGGTACTTGTAATCAAACGATTGAATGTATTCCAGCATGTAAAACTACCGGCAATATTTGCATTCGAAATAGATATCCCTCATCCGCCCCATCTGCCCAAGTAAGCGAACAATTTATTACAGAATTGGAAAATTCGAATTTAATTCAATTTCATTCTTGTCGGCAGGTAAACATGATCCCTGCCTGACTGGTTGGGTCAACAAATCCCCCGAGTTAATTAATTCTGGCCATCAAATTAAATTTGCACAAAATTTAGATTTCTCCAACAACTGGAGCCATCCAAGTCATCCATCCATCCTGCCATTGCAGTTACATTCCAAGTTGCCAAGGTCTCTGGGCAGGCGTAAAGCAATTGGCGGCTTTCCGTGCCACCACCGTAAGACCACGAAGAGGCAACGAGTGTGTATGCCATAGGCCGGAGCCAAGTGAGCGTAATAAACGCCAAGATTTAGACCACACCACGGTGGCCAGGGGATGGGGTGTGCAGTTGTCACGCGCGTGTTTATCGTCCGATGAGCTTCACTGCAGGTGGCAAACAGGAACGTGGCATTCGAGCGGAACAGCCTGGGCTGCCCATCCAAGCCCATTATCTTGGCCCAAAGGCTTTTGTCAAGTGCACTCTCTCCCAGTTGGGAGTCCTTCGAGTGTGAACGAGAATCGAGTGCAATAACAATAACAAAATGCTGATGAGAAAACAGAAATTTATGACAGGCTAAAGACGACAGGCAGAGATCCTTTTGTGTGTAGAAGCATTCCATTTCGTTTTATTTGAAATTTCAAATTTCTTGACTTTAAGCCATTTGCACTAATGGGAGAGAGGGAGAGTGTGTGTGTGTTATCAGGTGGAATGGAATGGAATAGCTGAATCTACACATGGGACGACTTTTCGCTTTGTTTCTCGATCGAATAGTTTAAGAAAAATTAAGAAACTTTTTAAAAATCAAAGAAAATTATGAAAATACCCGTTACTCATGAAAAAACATGTTTAACAGTGTTTCTGCGTTCCTTAGGGTGACCATCCGAAAAGTATGCAACATTTTTTTTTTATTTTGCTCATAACTTGAGAACCGTTCAACCGATCTTTATCATTTCTTCGTCAAATCGATTCATTTGGCTTATTTAATAACTATCTCTAGCGATTATTTGCCCAATGCAAAGATAATTCGTTTGGAAGATGAAAGTGATAGTGATGTAGATTTCATAGACAAGAAACGAAATGGCTAATAAACCCAAAGTGGCACTGTTGTCTGTATTCATTGGCTAAGCCGAATACTTTACGGAAATCTGTCACTTCAGGTATAAATGTAACAATTGACAATTTCTAATACCCTGGCAGTAAAATTGTCATTGTCGAAACCATTCGTAAAAATTGAATGGATTTGCCAACTCTGCTGCTGGAAATAAAGAACAAACCGATTTACCATTCAACATGGACTCAAGATTGGTTTTGTACGTCTCTAATAGACGTCGCTTTGTAACGTTGTGTTGTGCAAGAGTGAATATTTGTTACTCAAACTGAACAAGTGAATATGTTCTTCTTCAATTATTTATTTTTGAAGCGATTCTTATTCAGTATTGTTTATCCGTCTTGTTCTATTGATCAGTTCTTGCTCTGTTATTCTTTTGCTCAAAGAGTTTTTCTGTCATGCTCTGGTAAATGTTCAGTCTCTGTTCCGCTCTGTGAGCTGCCAGCGCCTTGATGTCGGAGCCAGCAAATAGACCAATTCAATTGGCTCGAATGATCGCTAAAGGATACCACGCCTTGAGGATTATGGAAGAGCCAAATTTTAGGAAGCTGATAAAAGATGTCTCACAGTGCCAAGGACAAGATAGATAGTATAAACTCAGCGAAATTCAATTAAAGGCACATCGATATTTTATGTTTTATGCGAAATTTGATGAGAAATGAATCAAATTTTTATTAAATAATAAAGTGAATAATGATATTAGTTCAACAAATGTTTTAATACTACAAATCAACAGGAGTTAGATTAAACAACAAATTATTTTGAAAAAATAAATTTTTATACAGCGAAATTCAATTAAAGGCATGTATTTAAATTATATGGCAAAAAACAATATCCATATACATATCGTCGAAGAAAATGATGATTAATAGTGAGTCCAGCTTCCAGATTTGAAATCACTTCAAAAATTTGTTTTGGCATTGAATCTATGACCTTTTGAAACTCTGAAGTAGGAATTTCGGCCCATTCATTGACTACAGCAATTCTGAGCTCTTCCACCGACTCGAATTTGCGATGACCAGCATATACACGTCGTGCCAAGTTACCCCACATGTTCTCTATAGGATTTAGATCTGGGGAACGTGCTGGCCACTTCATAACATCGTTCTGCTTCTCCTTAAACCAATTAACGCTGAGTCGTGATACATGTATGGCAGCGTTATCCTGCTTAAAAATGCTGTCTGAAGTAGGTTGCTGATCCAAAAAGTTCATCCAACATGGTTATATACTTTTCCGAGTTCATACGCCCATTCACTTTACATATGGGAGTCCTTCCATAGTAACTAAAACCAGCTCATATCATTAACGAACCTCCTCCAAAGTTCCGCTTAGTAGATTTGGGCTTCTTCAAATCGTGCCAGTAATAATTAAAACCATCTGGACCGTCAAGGTTGAATTTTTTCTCGTCTGAAAATATTACCTTTTTCCATGACAAGTTGTTTTTCGGCAAACTCCAATCTTACAACTTTATGTGATTCCTTTAAAGATGGTTTAGACTTCATTTTCTTCCAAATTAGACGATTACTTCCAGATAAAATTTGTTGTACACGACGCTTAGTAACGGGTAATTGTAAGTCAGCTCTTATTTGCGATGCAATTTCATTTTTTTGTAAGCCAGCCCGAATTATAGCGGATTTTACACGAGAAGAAATCTTTTGATTATTATTATTTGATCGATTTGTATTAGCAGAAATATGCTTTAAATTGACTACATTATCCACTGCAGATGGAGATCTTTTCAATTTAATGGCAATTTGCCTATTAGACATGCCAGTATCCTTGTAAGCAAGGATTTTGGCTGTTTCTTCAGATGATAAAGTTTTTCCCTTTCCCATGTCAATATTGAGGGAAACTTTCAATAGGAAATAATTTTTATCTGTTTAAATTAAACAAGTCGACATAAACAAACTTTTAAACTAAGAAAATTTTGCACCATTTTCTTTCTTGAGGACTTCAAACACACTGCCTTTAATAGAATTTCGCTTCAAAGCGTTCTGAACTCTGAATTACTGGCCAGCTTTAGCCTAAACTAACTGTTAATGCTCTCTTTAAGCTAAAAGTAGAAATAGAGAGACCAATGTAAATGGGAGAATAGGATTGGAAGATGCCTTCTGGTTCCAATACATTTTAAGGTGACTAAACGGACCTGCCTTTAACTGAATTTCGCTGAGCGTATAAGTTGGCCACTTGAAAAACAGTTTCAAGAACACTGTTGCCACAAATACACGAGAAGCAAACTAAGCTTGGTAACTGCATGAAGATTGGGGGTGTTAACTTCACTTTTGTCCTTTTCTTAACTTTTACATTCATTATTCGATGCCTACTTGTAATTTTTCCTATACTACATAACAATAAACATAAAAATATTGCAAACATTTATTAAATTGGTGGGAATGGTGTTGGTGGCGGCAACAACGATCTGAGTGTCTCAGAGGCCATTTCCAATATATCTAGTCCCGACTACCCAGACGACGATAACTTATTGAGTTCTCGCGATATTCTAGGCGGCATGATACTTAGCGATCCCAGCGACTCGGACTCCGACACGTGTCATGCGTCAGCAGGCCAATTAGCTAGTGCGTGCCCAGCAGAGACAGCAAGAGCAGCGTGATAAAACCGAGCACAAGGTGGTCATCCAAGTGCTTGGTCTAGATAATGGACATAATTGCTCTGAGGATGAAGTGACAGAAGAACAACCGGTAGCACAGGTCTCGCCCCTCGTTTCGGATGATGGTAGCGATGTGGAATCGTTGCATTCCTATCACTACTCACTCAAGGCCGTGGACATGCCCTCGGCCATACGACTGGCCAAGGAGCACAGTACTCCCTCGATGGTTTCAAGAAGAGTGATGTGTCGCGGCATCTTAGCAAAAACAATGACTTTAGTCGCGCCGTGGCCGATGAGTATCTCAAGCACTTCAACTTTGACAAAAAGTCACAGGATCAGGCTTTGCGCGAGTTTCTGCAGCAATTTCTTATTATACGGGGAGACACAGGAGCGGGAACGAGTGCTGGTGCACTTCTCCAAGCGCTTTCTGGACTGCAATCCGGGCATTTTCAATTCACAGGACGCAGTGCACAACTTGACCTGCGCCATAATGCTCTTGAATACGGATCTTCATGGCCAGAACATCAAACGCAAGAATTTGTGGACAATCTGGCAGATCTCAATGATGGCGAGAACTTTCCCAAGGATGTCTTCTTCTTCTTCTTCTTCTTTAATGGCCATTACAACCGTTAGAGGGTCTGGGCCTCTGCGATTAACGCTCTCCATTCGCTTCTGTTCTGTGCGAGCTGCCACCAGTTGGTCACACCAAGCTCGGCAATGTCTTCCCGCACCTGGTCTTCCCATCTTAGTGGTGCCGCCTTCGATTTATACGCCTTTTTTGCTGGAACTTCTTCCTGTATCCTGGCGACATGTCCTAGCCAGCGCAGCCGCTGCTGCTTTATGCGCTTGACCAGGCTGGTGTCCCCATAAGGCTCATACAATTCGTCATTTTTCGAATGCGGAAATCATCGCCGACTTTTAAAGGTCCATAAATCCTCCGAAGAATTTTTCGTTCAAACACGCCAATCGCCGCTTCATCCGCTGCTGTCATTGTCCATGCTTCTGCGCCATATTGCAGGACTGGGATGATAAGCGACTTGTACAGGGCTATTTTTGTTCTTCGCTTGAGGTCTTTGCTCTTGAACTTCCTACTTAGCCCATAGTAGCATCGGTTCGCAAGAGGGATTCTTCGTCGGATTTCCAGACTGATGTTGTTCTTGCTGGTTATCATCGTTCCGAGGTAGACGAAATCCTCTACAACATTAAAGTTGTACCCCTCCATTGTAACAGATTGCCCAAGTCGCATTGACTTTTTGTCCGCGGTTACTAGGTACTTCGTCTTGTCCTCATTTACCGCTAAACCCATTAATCTAGACTCCTTCTCAATCTCTGAAAACGCCTTGCTTACTGCCCGTGTGGTTTTGCCGATAATGTCAATATCATCGGCATATGCAAGTAGCATTAGATTTTTATAAATAAATCCGCCGGTTCTGTTGGCATGTTCGCACTCACGCAGTATATATTCCATCAGTAGATTAAAGAAGTCACACGATAAGGTATCGCCTTGCCTAAAACCTCTTTTGGCATCAAATGGTTCGGAGAGGTTCTTTCCTATTTTGACGGAGCTTTGCGTACTTCTCAACGTCATCATGCAAAGTCGAGTATTTGTTTCAGGCCATCAAGACGAAACCGCTGGAGTGGGCGTTGGATATGCAGCAGCAGCGTACCAATAACACTGCATTGGCCAGCATCGGACAGAATCCCTTTCTGGATGCACCTGAGTCAGCCACCGCGGTGGAGTACAAGAAGCGCAAATGCTGCTACGACAGCAGCTACAAAAAAGACACCCTTTGGCAAACGTTCCTGGAAAATGTTCGATTGTACGCTGCGCGATTTGGTCCTTTATCTTCGCAAAAGTCAAATGTCCGATAATCTGCACAATGCCATACGCATACATCACACCCTCGCCACCAAGGCCAATGACTACACTAAGAAGCAACATGTGTTCCGACTGCAAACGGCCGATCAAGCCGAATATCTCTTCCAGACCAGTGACTCCAAGGAGTTGCAATCCTGGGTGGAGACAATTAATTTTGTGTGTACCGCTTGAGGGTGGTGTGGGCAGTCAGAAGCGTTTCCAGCGTCCACTGCTGCCCAGCACACAAACAAAGCTGCTGATGAAGGAGCAACTAGACTCTCATGAACAACAGCTGGAACAGGTGCTAAATAAACTGAGCAGCTCTGAAGACGACGCCCCGAATTGTTTTCCTTTAAATCGAATTGTTTCGCGCCGGCTTCACCCGCATCTATATTTGCCATCAACCCGAGGTAAAGCCAAGGATTCCGCCCCACCACAATCATTGGTCAATTTAATTCTTCGGCCTTCTTAAAATGACGATTCTATAAGGCTTGACTCACAGTTTAAAAAAAATATAAGAAAGCTAACTTCGGCTTCACAAAAGTATATATTCCATAAAGGCTTCAAAAGATTTCATACAACAATTTAATTATAGTTTTGCGATGGGAATGTCGAGAAATATTTTCCGGCAACTGGCGCCACTCAGGTGCATAAGAAATTGCAGACGTCACAACAAGAGCAATTGACATCCTTCAAAGTGCGTTAAAGCAACAAAATCAATTTCAGTACCGAACCCAGCCCATAAACAGTAAAAAAGGCGAATTTTAATGGACGCGAATAATCTCTAAAGTTTTAGTATATAATTCATACGCAGTGTTGCCTATTGTAATATTGATTATTTTTATTGATAAAAACTGTTTGTATAAAAAATAATAAAAGACAAATAATTTCGTAGTAAAAATTTGTATTCAATGAGCGTGACGTATGGGTAATTTTTTTTATATATACCAAATATTAGCTTTGGGAATGCTGAGACCTGTTTTTCTCCATTTCCAATGTACATATATGAGCGACATTTGTGAGCCATACTTTAATACTTTTGGTTTAGTTTTGAGACAACAATTTCTACCCCCCTCCGACAGTTGGATAATTTATCTAGATATGTGGGTTATTTATTTCCAACCAATTACTCTCCAACATCTCCCCAATCACACTTTAAATACGAAATAAAAACCAACACAGCTGTGACAGACACTCAAAGGTCAGGACCAGCACCCGGACAGGACAGGGAGAGTCACTTGAAATTGATACACAATGCCAGGCGCTTCCTCAAATGGGAATTGCAATTTGGGACCAACCTCGACTCACCTTGACGACTTGTTCACGCTTCTCGTAATCAATCAAGCCGCTGCTGGACGTGTTGGCAGCACGCCCCATGGGCAGCACAAGATTTGAAGGTGCACTTGTGGCAGGTGTAGTTGGTAGTGGAAGCCTGTTGTTGGTATTGTCGCCCTGCCAAATGACTGCAGACAATTTGGGTGGCTCCATTAACAGCGAAGACATCTCCTGCCGAATTTGCTCCGGACTTCGTGCATCACCATTATCACTTCCTTCTTCCTGCTGGCCAACATCATCAGCCGGAGCACCACTTAATGTGGCCTGTCCCTCGATTTGATGGTGGGTGGCATTCAGTTTGACGAAAATATTCTTGGGATGATTGTTGACATAGTTAAGCTCCTTGATTTGGTTATCGTTGGCACTGACACTGTCGCTGGCCACTTTCTCGTTGAGGCGAATGATGTTCGATAGATTAATGTTGTTGATCAGTGTGATGCCCGTGATGACCACCAGAACAATGACGAAGCAAATGCCACCAATTAGCAGCAGTGGCGTGGTCTTCGATGTTTTGGGGCACATTTTTTATATGTTGTTATTTTTTTTGTTTTCAAAACGCAATTTCCAAATTTGGATTCTTTTCGATTTGTTTTTGTTGTTGTTGGTGTTTTTTTTTTCGCTCGTGGCTATCACATGGTTCTATTGATTTATTTTGATGATTTCTTAATTGAAGTAAAATGTCGCGCGACTGAAGGCAACAGTTCGATTAAATTCATGCTTTTAGCGTGAACATTCGGGGGGAGAGGGAGAAAGGGGGGTGGGGGGCACACGAAAAAACAAGAAATAAATTAAAAGCTTGCACACCTGGCTGGATGGACACTGACCACAACTAACCACAATGGTTACTTGCGGTCAGGAAATTATATTTTTACCCTTTTTAATGTTGCAGCAGCAAATTACAAAGTTTCATTTGAGCTTCATTTACGCAAAATGAGGAATTTGAAAAATATTTAGTTTGTTGGGAACTAACTATAGAAGCAGAACGATTCGGTCTTCAACAAACGCACTTGATTTTATCCTGTTTCGGTCTAGACTTTTGCAAAAACGATTCGCTCTGGGAAATTCTTACTTTGAGTACGAATCGTTCTTAAATTCAAAAATAGAATTTTGCTCTTGGAATCGAGCTAAATTCGTTCTCAATTTGCTTCTTAGAGGCAAGGCGAGAGAGAGGAAACAAACTAAGAGAGAATAGCGTTGGACGCGCTCTCACTTAGAAAGAGAGCGCCGTTTGTCATTGTTCTTTCTTAAGTATGATTTGGACGAGTGATTTCGCGAGTGTTCAGTCTTGGAAGTCCCGAGTTCAAGTGCCAGTTAAGTAAGTAAAAAAAAAATGTTACCACACTCAGAAAAGAAAACCAAGAGCTTTGTACTTGAATCAAGTACGAACGGTGTCAATAGTACGGTAAGTACGAAAATACTTGATTTAAGTATAAAATTCTTATTTCAAGTTTTTTTTTTCAATCCCAAAATACTTGTTTGAAGACTGAGTACATTTCGAACTATTATAATATCTTTTTGCTCATATTATTAATTTGTTAAGGACTTTAATACAGCCCGATTTACTCTCAAAATAAGCCGAAGTAAACCCCAATCCATGTTTGATGCAAAAAAATACTTAAAAAAATAGGTACAAAATGTTCTTGGTCTAAGCCTTTAGAGGTCTCTATATAATACCAAAATCCAAAGGTAATGAATTAACCAAAGACCAAGATGTTTATACTGTAGGTTAGAAATCTACCCACACTCCATAACCAAAGTGTTAGAACCAGGAGGGAATTTCAAGAACAAATTGAACGTAAAATAATTCGCAGCTTTCGTAGTACACTTTTTGGAGCTGGCATAGTAAGTCTATTCTGTACTTAATCCAAGAAATTTTCTAGTATGTTTCGTACTTAATTTAAGTACATTCAAGAACAAAACATTCTAAAAATTTCAAGTACAAAACGGCATAAATTCTATCCCAATTGGTCTAGAACTATCCCGGTCGTTTTTTTTTCTGAGTGCACGCGTCGCTCGGTCGGGTCTCTAAACAATACTCTTACCGTACTTTTGAGAACGATTGCTCTTGATTCAAGAGTGTGCTTATTTTGAGCTCTAAAAGTTCTTTAAATAATCGAGAATCGCGATGTAAAACGTTCTTGAAATCAAGATTGAAAGGGTTTTTAAAAACGCGTTTGAATCAAGAAATTTCCTACTTAAATTAAGAATTTTCAGGCTTATTGAAGTTTTAAACTGAAAATTCTTGATTTATGTACGAAAATTCTTGATTTTTCTCCAAGTGTATTTTTTTTTCATCTTTTCTTTCCAACTTTTTTTGTCCATATTTCTTTTCTCTTCTAAAGTTCACATCCCCGATTATTTATATACTTTCTCATCCGTTCTATGTTTATAAAAGATATTGCTGATAAAGCTTCGTTCGTATTTCATGCTCCTCAGGATGTTTTTGGTATATATTTAGACTGGTATAGTTAACTAACTATACATTTTTGTGATCCAATGGATATCTCATTGATCTTTCTTCTTCATCCAAAGGAGCTTAAAGTGAATATTTGAACATCCCTTCTACGGGGATCTTTTTTTCCCTATTCACTAATATTTTTTCTTACAAATCCAATACTAAATTATTAAGATTAATTCTTATCACCTACTGAGGTTCGACTTTTCAAACGTCGGCGTTGAATCTTTACTTTGCAGGGGTGGAAATTGAAGTGTCTGTTTTTTTTACGATAATAGAATACATTTAGATAGCTGGCAATAGTTTTGTGTTTGTCATTATTTCAGTGTGAACATTTGTTTTCTTTTGTTGTTTTTATATTCCAGTGTGTAATGCCTAAACACTTGAGTTGACTGTTTAAAGTAAAAAATACTTATTTCAAATAAGTTTCATATTGTTATTAAAAGCTAGCTATGGTATATGTGAAACTCTAGGTAACTCTATTGTGTTCTAGCTAGATGACTTAAGTTTTCAACAATGATACAGAATCCAGTATACAGAAATAAGGATTAGAGAAATTGAGGGAGCGTTTTTGAGAGTTTTAAAGGCGAAACTCTTCCCCCATCTGCTGAAAATATGAAAAATATGAAGCTAGAAAAAAAAACTCAGTAAGTACCTCGGATTAACCCCAATTAAAAGGTATATGTGTAATAGATGACGCATGCGAAACAATCGTTCTTGGCAACTGATATCAGTTCCCAGAATTACCTAGAAATGTAGCTGCGTGCTTTCAAGAATATGTGTTGGTTTATTGAATAGGCTTGACTCATTGTATATGCTGATAAGCCGTTTCGAAGCCCGATTATTCAAAATAATGAAAAAAAATAGGACAAATCAACAACACAACATAAGTGAAATGTGCATAAAACATTAAACAAAAGCTTAAAAACAAACATGCAAACGCCGTGTAACAGCAACCACACAACAATAGTGAAATGTGCATTAAACATTGAACAAAAATTTTTAAACAAGCTGCATTCTTGCGAGTTCTTGTGAAAAAGTTTACCATAAACGCCAACACACATGCATACAACAGCGCATACGCACAGCAACGACACATGAGCACGGCCAGAAACAACAACGACCAATAAAGAGAGTTTTGAATTAACTTATCAACAATTATCTCAACCTATTCGCAGCGAACAAAGCAAAACGATCATCCATACATGAAGACTTTATATCGGAATTCAAGGAGCTTCTTCAGCCAGGCTTAAATGGTCACTCAAGAACCCTTGGTCAAGTGCACTCTACCTTGTCCAAAAGAGACCGGTTGATGGAGTATCTATACTTGACGACATAGCTACAGGCACACATGTTGTCTTTGCTAACTCCCTTGAAAAGTATTTGCCTTAAAAGCACAAAATACCTATAATCCAGGCTTTTGGTTCAGAGTTAGCAAACTTGAATTCTCTACCTGCCCCAATAAGTAGGCAAATAAAACTGACAATTCATTTGCCCTCTTCCTTAGGGAAAGAGACTTACTTCTTGCTATTTCAAGACCCTTTTCTTCCTTTCTTTCTTACTTCCTATTGTTCCTTTCTTTGCTGATTGCGCTCTGGTTACCCACTGCGAATACGCAAAGTGGCGACAATCATACGACATGTTTGCCAACGAAAAAGCCAATGCAAAGAGACATCATCAAATCAAAGCAGCTCAAATCCTTCCCTCTTCCACACGCTTTAAGCCACCCCGGAGGCTATTGATTATTCGCATTTAGAGTGCAGTCGTGCGCTCTGCACTTGAACAATCAAAATATAAATACTTGATGTTTAAAAACCTTCTCCCTTTCCTTATAAAACATCATTACACTCCCCCGGTATACGCCTGCTAGAGATGCTATAAAAGTTTTTCCCAGACATTCGCTTCAATTTTTGATTTATTTTATGGTTTTTTTTTTCCTCCTCACTCCATCGTATTGGAAATTTTACCTTTGAGTTGTACGCATTCAAGTTTTCAAGTGTGCGCGTGTGTTCAGTGACAGGGACGATTTCTGTTTTGCCGGTGTACCGGATATCTGTTTTGTACTTTGCCATTGAATTGGTTTGAGTGAAACTTTGTCTTTGCTTTAAAACAAAAAAAGAACATGCAACTTTTTGATCATGAAAATGGAATTTGCAGCAAAAGTTTGACAGGAGATGGATCTTTACATTAAAGTAAAAGAAAAATTAATTGAAAGTTAAGAAGAGTTTTGCGATTTTAAATTATAATTTTATAAAAGACAATATTGTAGAAAGGGAAAGAAAATTTTCCTTACATAATTGGCTTTGGTTGCGTCCAGAATGAAATATTGAGCATGATAGAGATGGGGAAAAAAAAATTTTGCAAGTCAGAAATCTTTAAATGTGCCCAGAGCTAGGCGTGAAGAGAATATTTCTCAACAGCAACAGAAATAGTAAACCGATTATCGCTTGCTGATTTGTGGCTGTGTGCTCGTGGCTGTACTGGTACATACAAAAGAATTCGTCCCCCAACAGCAAAATCTACATTGAAGACAATGCAAACACATATTTGATATAAAAGAGAACACATATGAAGTTGTTGTTGCACTACGTCTAGCCTTAAGCTATGCGAAAAACAGCAACTAATGCGCAGCTTGCGCATAGGGCCTGGGCACGCCTGCTTTAATTATACCCTTGCAAAGGGTATTATAATTTTGCCCAGAAGTTTGCAACGCATAGAAATATTCATTTCCGACCCTATAAACTATATATATTCTTGATCAGGGCGACGAGCTGTTTCGATTGAGCTTTGTCCGTCCGTCTGTCTGTCTGTCTGTCCGTCTGTCTGTTTCTACGCAAACTAGTCTCTCAGTTTTAAAGCTATTGGGCTGAAACTGTGCACAGAGTCTTCTTTTTACTGCACACTGATAATATGTCGGAACCGACCGGATCGGATGACTATATCTTATAGCTGCCATAGGAACTATCAGTCGAAAAGTGGGTTTTTGTGAGAAAACTTTTTTGTTTTTAATGTAAACGCCTTCCGCTACGACAATTATTAGTTTTATACGCTTTTACACTGATTTGGAAGTTTTTGTCAAAATCGGATGACTATATCTTATAGCTGCCATAGGAACTATCGGTCGAAAAGTGGGTCTTTGTGAGAAAACTTTTTTGTTTTTAATGTAAACGCCTTCCGCTACGACAATTATTAGTTTTATACGCTTTTACACTGATTTGGAAGTTTTTGTCAAAATCGGATGACTATATCTTATAGCTGCCATAGGAACTATCGGTCGAAAAGTGGGTTTTTGTGAGAAAACTTTTTTGTTTTTAATGTAAACGCCTTCCGCTACGACAATTATTAGTTTTATACGCTTTTACACTGATTTGGAAGTTTTTGTCAAAATCGGATGACTATATCTTATAGCTGCCATAGAAACTATCGGTCGAAAAGTGGTTATTATCAAAAAAATGGTTTGTTTTAATGCTGACGTTCGTGAACTCTGTTGTATTAAAACATTTGCAAGGGTATTAAAACTTCGGCAAAGACGAAGTTAGCTTGGCCTTCTCGTTTTAATTTCTGAGAGATAATGCGGAGCTTTTTATAGGCATTTGTCCCATCCTACCATGGAATCATTTTGAAAGTAATTCAACTACAAACCATTATAACCATTAATAACTGAAAATGTTCCAAATTTCCTTTAGCTGTCAAATATGAGAATTTAGACGTGTTGCTAAAGTGTTACTGCCCAGTTGCAAAAGGAAGGTGACTTAAAGTGTAGTTGTTTTTGACAGGATTTGGTCTTATACCAGACGTATGAACCTGAAACCGAACCGGACTCCCTACTTGGAAATTCCTTTAAAATTATAAAGGGGAAGTGGAATCGGTTATACGAAAATATCTAGAGCGCAACAAGTTACTGTTCCACTTAGACCATATGGTCAGGGGGGTCAATGTAGAGCTGATATTGGTTAAGAGGGGTTGACCCATCTAAAGTCTCATCCTACTCAAAGCGGGACATTGGCCGATTCCTCCTCTTCCCCATATCTGCAACTTACACAGAAACCGTGGTGTGCTACGCCTAGGCGTGCTGCGTGTCTGCCAAAAGGACAGTGACCCTTCAGGGAAACTACCAAAAGTGTTATGTGTTCCCTTCTTTAAAGCAAAAGTGTGTTAGTACGTTTGAGGTTGAATGTTGGCCACGTAATACTTATCGAAAATCGAAATTATAAGTAGGTTGAATATTGTCTTCGTTCTTACAACTTGCGCTGAAATATCGCCTTGGTATCCCAAATGTTACTTCTTTGTTTCTTTTTAATTTCTTTGTCATAGTATTAAACTGTAAGTGTTTTTTCTACAAAATTTAAGAAATTATATTGTTCTATATCATAAGTTATGGCTGATGGTTACAAACTAAGTCTTTGTTATCTGTAGTATAGATTCTAGAAAAAATGTGTGTGTAAGGGGCTATCTCAGCATTGCGTGTACCAAATTGCATGCGGTTTTTTTTTAAATGATAGCCAGAGTGTGCGGGATGGTTTTTATATAAAATTTACTTTTAATTTTTTTTAAAAAAATCTCAAAGGGCATAGCAGAATAAGCATACAAAAACTGCCCCCACTCCGATCAGTACCAAAATTAAATATAATATGTTGTTACCGTCAATGAGAAACTCACTCTCTTAAATTTTTAGTCTTCTAATCGCTACTGGAGTAGAGTTATGAAGGCAGAAAGATAAATCAAAAAAGTAGTTTAGCTTAAGAACCGCTTAACCGATTTGGATGGGTTTAATATATGTTGTAAGTGTTCACAGCACAATTAAAAAAACGGCCTTTTTTGATTTCATTTGCATACCGCCAAATCGCCTTTGTAGCAATACTGATAATGAAATTACCAAGCTCACGATAACGAATTTTTGCTTTGCCCCATCAACTTTAATAGAATAACTGAAGCATTTTGCTTTACATGTGCAGAGCACAAGAAACAGTTATTCGCAACAGTATGACCGAATACTTAAACATAATTATCACCGAAAAATATCACCAAAAAATATTCGATATTCGATATATCGCCTCGGAAAAATATGCTATAATGATATTCGTAATTTTGGGCAAAAATATCGATAATTCGATATATCGATAATATTTTCGGCATCCCTAGTTTGAACTATTTCATTTCATTTTCTGTCATTCTGTAGAACGGAACATTTTATGATAAATTTTGTTTTTATATCTTGCTGTGTGCAAAAATTTTTGCTTTTGTTGCTTTTGAAAATATGTGCGTTTTAAATCAACCTGTGTGGTTTTTTAAGGTTAAATGTCGGGACGATCAAATTTGTGACGTCACAAATAGCGGCTTCAGAGCCGTGAATCGCAATCAATTTCTACGCACAGCAAGGTCCCGTTCAGATCAACGAAGCAATGATGCAACAACAACTGAAAATGAACATCGTAAAATACAAAATCTGCCAGGTGTTACGCTTCTCATAGGCATATTATAATTGGTCCAATGAATGAACTTCAAATTCATTGATTAGGCAGCAAAGCGCGCGGGTTTATTGAATTTTATTATCAAAATTCATGCTCGATTAAGAAAGTGATCAGTTTGGGCGACCTTCTGAAGCGGCTATTTTAAATTTTGTGACTCAATTTCGCAATAAATTTAGAATTTTTGACATTACGCATACGTAGAGTGCTTACAGAGGAGAATAAGGCAGCTGTAGCCGCTAGTGTTGTATATATCGATTAATTCGGCGCCGTTCGCAGCAGTTGGGTCTCTGTTACTCCACTACGTGGAAAACTTTGCGGAAGGTTTTGGATATAAAACCTTTTTAAATACAGCTAGTGCAAGAATTGAAGCCACACGACCTACCAATATCGATAATATCAAAAATCAACATTTTTAATATCGATATTTGATGTATCGGGTCAGAAAACATCGATATATCGTTATTTTCTAAACCTTAATAAAAGTGAAAAGTTTTTAAGAAACTTCCTTACCGCCAAATGACCATTTCTACTTATTTGACTTATTTTTATGAAACTAGATTATTAAAGCTAGAGATTATAGCGGATAGCAAAAACGGAATCTACGAAAAATTCTAGGAAAGTTTGACCAAGATCCCATGGATCCAAAATGAATTCCTAATCGGAGCAAATCGATCTGAAATATTATAGATATTTAGGGATTTTGGTTTTTTGAACGGGACTGGAAAAAGAATTTTTATATATTTCACTTAGAAATCGCACTTCTACGAAGAAAAAAGGGTATAAGTGGAGAAAATCTCACCAATAAACCATGGGTCTAAAATGAATTCCTTTCCCGCGCAAATCCACCTCAAATATTAAAGACAAAGATTTTGACTTTTCCAACAGGACTGAAAACAACTATTTTTTAATTATTCAACTTAGAAATCGCACTTCTAAGAAGAAATAATGTATAAGAGAACAAAATCTATGCCGAAATACCGTACCTGGATCAAGTTGAATGGAGAAATTCATTTTAGACCCATGGTAAGCTTTGAGCAAAACAAAATCGAAAGTCTTGTTATGACAATTTGCTCCTGCAATTACCATAGTAATTTTATCCGATATATCTTTTATAAAAATATCGATAATCGCTAATATCGGTACAAAAAATATCATATTGGAATAACCCTAATAGGCTTTCCACACTGAGCACATCTAACATTCAACATCCTGAGTCATAAATATTTCCCATGGCAGAATTTGCTATCTTTGACATCGACCCACTTAACATTTCAACAAAGGAAAAGTTTAAAAATGTTGGCATAACAAATGGTTATTAAGCATTTAAACTCAGGATGTTGGATGTTAGATGTGCTCAGTGTAAAAAGCCTATTATCGTTAATATATTGACAACCCTATCTATCACAAGGGCTAACTTTTCTATTGAAAACTTGTGCCCAGCGACGAAGCTCATTTCTGATTTGGTGTGAAGAGCAGCCAGAAGCATTAAAAGAACTGCCAATGCATCCCGAAAAATGCACTGTTTTAAGTGGATTATGGGCCGTACTTTTTTAAAAAAGGCAAAGGCAGGAACGTTACTGTGAATGGAGAGCGCTTTCATGCGATGTTTATAACCTTTTTTTTTTCCCCAAAATGAAAGAGCTGGACTTACATGTGGTTTCAACAAGACGGTGCCACATACCTCACAGCACGCCAAACCGCGGCCCAATTGAGCGGCGAGTTCGGTGAACTATTTGATTGGCCACCTAGATCGAGCGATATAACGCCTTTAGACTATATTTTTTGTGGGGCTATGTTAAGGAGTTGACGCACTGGAAGCACAAGAGATTCAAAACCCAAAACCATTATTTGAGGGTATAGAAAAATGATTAGGTCAGGAATTTAAAGTCGTTGATGGGTAAGTTAAAATATGGCAAAAACTGTGCCGAAAATGATGCATAATAAAGTGTTGAGTATAAGTTCAAAAAACTACCGGAAGACTGACCTTTCTTCTTCTTTATCAGGAAGTTTTTAAACTCTGTCAAAATGAATAATTCACACGCATAGTTTTTATGTTTGCCTTAAGCTTTTTGCTAACTTCTCCCAAAGTCACCCTAAGTTGTTCCACTTAATGAAATTTACATCAATTCAAAAAATATATATAAAAAAAATGTTGGCACGCCATTCCACAATCGATGAAGAGCACATCTACATATTGTGTTCAAACATATATACACATAATTGCGACAGAAAGAAAATATATTTCAAATTTTTTTTTTTTTTTTTTGTTAGCAAAACTCATTGAAAGATGCGTTTAAATATAAACATAGTCAAGGGGTAGGAGGCTGGTGCCACTCAAGGACATGTTGGGTAGGCGGCAATTAAAAAACGAAAACAAAAACAACAACAACAAACGCAAATGTAAACACAAACACAAACACACACTTGAGAGTTGCCCAGGAGGCTGGCAAGAAACGTGTCAAGCAGCAGCAGGCGTAGGAGGCTTGGGTTGGATTTTGGGGGGTGGAGATTTAGTGTATGCAAGTTTTTACTTTGCCAGAAAGTTGCTTTTTGATTAGTTTGAAGTTCTGTGTACATCATCCCCCTGCCACCACGTTGAACTGTTGCACATACACGAACCGAGCGCGAGAGAGAAAGTGAGTGGGGACAGTCAGCAAAAGAGCGACCGAACTAAAGCCATTTGCTTAAGAATTTATTTTATTTATTTATTTATATTAAATATTTATTAATTTTACATTTCTTTGTTTTGATTAAATATTTTTTTGCCACCACGACCGACGCGAATGCGGCAACTGACCCAAAAGCACGAGCCACAATGAGGAGACGTTGTTTGAGGCACCCCAAACGCAGTCCGACACCAGCATTGGGTGAGATAGAGACATAGAGAGAGCGCAAGAGAGAGAGAGAGAGAGAGCGCGCAATGGAAACGAAATGGCAACAGGCGGAACACACATATCAACAATGCGCAACAATTTGGTAATGGAGAACGAAAGCTTTTCGCCTGGCGGAGGGGAAGGTTTTGGCCTTGAAATTGATACCCAAACATGATCTGGATTAGCCCATATAACGCCAGCCAACCGATCATTGGCCCAATCCTTGAAATGGCATCAACAAGCAACAAATCATGCTTTAAATACTTCACAATTAATTGACCCAACAAACATAATGACAACAAAATAATTAACAAACAAATGCAAATTGATGACCGGCAAATGGGAATGGGTCTAACAAGGCGAACATGGAACAAAAAAATACAAAACTAACCAAAACGAGATACCAAAAGCTAAAAATACAGAACGGAAATTATGATTAAAAAGAACAAGTACAAGCCCAAAAAAAATTACAAAATGATAAACAAATATTTTTTTTTTAAAATCGGTAATACCCAACTGTTTTATACCCTGTAACCAGGCCTTGTTTGTATACAACTGAAAACATGGGGAATTTTCACACTTCCAAGCTCGGTGAATCGATTATAATCAGACCACAAAAAATAGCAAAATCACAATAAAATGAACAAAAATAACCAATTCCTTGTGTCCGAGTCACTCAGTTTTAAAGCCACACAGAGAAAACAAAATGGGCTACATGGAGCGTGTAGAAACGTCAAACCTAAACGCAATGTATTTTGCCCTGTTAAATTGCACACGCTGCGTGTAGAATTAAGAAAGCCACACGGGACGTGTGGAAAAGCTACACGCGACGTGTAGAAATGTAGAAAAGTTAAATTCTACGTGGGCAAAAGCAAAGTCTATACGACATTTGAAAATCAGCTTGTTTCTCTTTATAATTCTACATTTTTCATGCAGCAATCTGATTACCACACGGACGTTTAGGTTTTCTACATTGACGTTTGGATATTGAAATGCGCGTGTGGAAATTCCTAACGAAAATTGAAGCTCTACATCAGTACGGAATTCTTATATTTTTCGTTTAGCAAACTGGTTGTCACACGTGGCGTGTGGGAACGAGAAGGCCAAGCTAACTTCGTCTTTGCCGAAGTTTTAATACCCTTGCAAATGTTTTAATACAACAGAGTTTACGAACGTCAGCATTAAAACAAACCATTTTTCTGATAAAAGCCACTTTTCGACCGATAGTGTCTATGGCAGCTATAAGATATAGTCATCCGATTTTAACAAAAACTTCCAAATCTGTGTAAAAGCGTATAAAACTAATAATTGTCGAAGCGGAAGGCGTTTACATTAAAAACAAAAAAGTTTTCTCACAAAGACCCACTTTTCGACCGATAGTTCCTATGGCAGCTATAAGATATAGTCATCCGATTTTAACAAAAACTTCCAAATCTGTGCAAAAGCGTATAAAACTAATAATTGTCGAAGCGGAAGGCGTTTACATTAAAAACAAAAAAGTTTTCTCACAAAGACCCACTTTTCGACCGATAGTTCCTATGGCAGCTATAAGATATAGTCATCCGATTTTAACAAAAACTTCCAAATCTGTGTAAAAGCGTATAAAACTAATAATTGTCGAAGCGGAAGGCGTTTACATTAAAAACAAAAAAGTTTTCTCACAAAGACCCACTTTTCGACCGATAGTTCCTATGGCAGCTATAAGATATAGTCATCCGATTTTAACAAAAACTTCCAAATCTGTGCAAAAGCGTATAAAACTAATAATTGTCGAAGCGGAAGGCGTTTACATTAAAAACAAAAAAGTTTTCTCACAAAGACCCACTTTTCGACCGATAGTTCCTATGGCAGCTATAAGATATAGTCATCCGATTTTAACAAAAACTTCCAAATCTGTGTAAAAGCGTATAAAACTAATAATTGTCGAAGCGGAAGGCGTTTACATTAAAAACAAAAAAGTTTTCTCACAAAGACCCACTTTTCGACCGATAGTTCCTATGGCAGCTATAAGATATAGTCATCCGATCCGGTCGGTTCCGACATATTATCAGTGTGCAGTAAAAAGAAGACTCTGTGCAAAGTTACAGCCCGATAGCTTTAAAACTGAGAGACTAGTTTGCGTAGAAACAGACAGACAGACGGACGGACAAAGCTCAATCGACTCAGCTCGTCGCCCTGATCAAGAATATATATAGTTTATAGGGTCGGAAATGAATATTTCTATGCGTTGCAAACTTCTGGGCAAAATTATAATACCCTTTGCAAGGATATAAAAACAAATTAAAAAGCTACACGAAAATGTAGTATTTCTACTTCTTCTGTGTAGCTATTTTGCACGGCGCATGCTGAAATGAAAAAACTGAACGCGGCATGTAGAAACGCTGCACGTGGCGTGTAGAAACGCTGCACGTGACGTTTAGAATTCAGAAAGCCACACGGGGCGTGTAGAATAGCTACACAAAAATAGTGGGTTGAAAAACCCGGTCGAAACGTGTAGAAATTCTACATTTCTGTTTAGCTTTTGAATTTTTTTTTCTCTGTGTATCGAGCTGAAACTTTGCACAAAGTCTTGTTTTTACTACACGCTGCTAATATGTCGGAATCGATTCGATCGGTGGACCATGTTGTATAGCTGACATTGGAACGAGTGGTTAGAAAAGTAGTTCAGAATCGTTTTGACTTAGACAAACAAATACACAGAGAGAAAATGATTCGTGTACCTATCGAACATCACGTCCGAGTCGGCTAATGATATTTTCCTTAAAGGGGCCAATATTTGACTGTAAAATGAAGCAATCATTTTTTTTTTAACTTTTGACGAAAACTTTTGCAAGCCTCGGAAAGTTTAAGACAGGTGTAATGTTAGATATAACAATTGTTCACAAACCACGACATGGAGATTGAAGTGTTTTTTAGTTCTAAAAACCAGGGTTGCAAACCTCCCAAAAATCGGAAGAGGTTCACTCCGGGGTTCGAACCCGCGAAGCATTTTGGGTTTGGGTTCACGGAGCGGGTTCAGAAGGTCGGTGTACCAAGGTTCTAGTTCGAAACGGGGTTCACAAATAGTTTTGCTTTATTGCTGGTTCGGACAAGATTAAATTGGATTAAATTGTCTAAGTGATGAACTGACGGAAAAACTTAAGGCTCACCTTGACATATAACATCGCTCCTCACATGCTAGCTAACCTTAAAAATCTTTAAAATTTAGTTGTATTCCTGTAAACTTTTATTTTATACATACAAGAACTGTAATATTTTAAAGTTTAAGTTCCGAGAAAAGAATGAAGGAAGTCGTTTACCGACTTGATATTTGTCACTTTTTCATTATTTTCTTGCTGCTTAGCGAAAGATTGAATTTCATCAGAGTTCATCTTCTGATGGTGCAGAATCATTCATGCTTTTATTAGTTCCTTTTTACGATTATACAATTCAGCAATACGTTTATTAGCTAGGATCCCAAAATTCAGTAGTAGAAATTGGGAATATGCACTTTTTAAATACATATGTGTATGTGTTATAAATACTAGAAAAAAATTTAGTAGAAACATTTTTGAACCGAACCCTTTTCGGCATTTATTTTACTCCGGTTCGGGTTCAGGTTCGGATAAAAAAAATTGGTTCTGCTCCGGTTCAGGTTCTGTTCGGTCTTCTCAAATTTGTCGGAGACTCCGACTCCGGAGCGGTTCAACTCCGAACCGGTTTGCAGCCCTGCTAGAAACAACCTTTTAACAACTTATGGGAGGTTCACTACAGCCAAAGGTACACAATAAAACGAGAGCGTAATTTAAAGTCGATATACCAGTTACTCATGAAAAAACATGTTTAACAGTGTTCCTGCGTTCCTTAGGGTGACCATCCGAAAAGTATGCAACATTTTTTTAGGGGAGGGAAGTAGCGCGGGGTTCACTTTTTTGCTCATAACTTGAGAACCATTCATCCGATCTTTATCATTTCTTCAGCAAATTCATTTATTTTGCTAATTACTAACTATCTTTAAAAGGTACAAATCGTCTATCTTCAAAACAGTAGGAGATATAACGTTGATCTGCGTGCAGATAAAACAAGCACTTGTCCCATACATGTCAAACCTCTATCTCTTACCATCTCTGAGATCTAGGTATTCATACAGACAGACGGACTTGTCTATATCGACTCGGCTGTTTATGCTGATCAAGAATATATATACTTTATATGGTCGAAAATGATTCCTTCTGCCTGTTACATACATTTGCACGACTTTAGTATACCCTTTTTACTCTACGAGTAACGGGTATAAAAATGGCGATGCTTTCCAATATCTACGCCAGAGGATTTCCAGACTAAGCGAAGCTAAGATAAAGGAAGGTGTTTTTGTCGATCTGCATTTTAGAAATTTATTTAAGCGCTTTCACGCACAAATGACTGAAAGAATTTGGATACAACTTGGCAAACAGATAGTTGATTTGACTTGAATAGTCTAAGTAACTAATGGTCAAAAAACCGCGAAATTTGCAAAATTATTTTAAAACTATTATTTAAGATGACAATGCAGGAGTTCATAAATAGATCCATAAATGATCCAATGGTCAACAAAATCGCGAAATTTACAAAAATTTTAAAGGACCTAAGATTGATTATAGTATGCTATATAACCATGAAATTTGCCAAATTTTCATTTAAAATCAGAGGCATAGATTAAACAGTTTAAAATATTGCAAAATTTGAAAAATTGCGGGAAACCAAAATCGCAAAATTTCCAACCTTCTCATTTGAGTTTAGATTAACAAAGACGCCAAGATTGTTATGAAGATTTAATAGATGTGAAAGAAATGGTTCAGGAAACGTAAAATTTTAAAAATTCTCATTTGAGTTTAGATAAATATAAAAACGGGTAAACTGGCGGTCATATATTCTTGATCAGAATCAGCAGCCGAGTTCATTTAGCCATGATCTGACAATAATAGATGAAGCCATACATTTTTGCATGCCGTTCCCAGATCAAGTTTCGGATTTGGAAAATTCCACCTCCTTCTTTTATAAACCGCGAAAAACTGTCAGAGCCACAATTTTTAAGTTTGAACCCAGTGAACCTAAGTTTAAATATTTTGCCAGCTTATTGGAGATAGGTCACTGCTGATGATTGAATTGGAATATTCATGAAAAAGCGTTTAACAAAATCATGACTTACTGACCTAGAGCCTGTTTAAAAGTTTTACGATCTAGTGTCTTAATTATTAAGATAGGCCTAATATCTGTCTATTCTGTATACTATTACAAGATCCGAGCAAAAACACCGAAGCATGTCAAGCAGCACAAAAATATACCAAGTCGAAGAAGTTAACTCGATGTTAACTTAGGAAATCAAAGCCAAAGAAACCGCATTACTTGGTACAGGGTATTTTGCAGTCGGGGCACTTGACTGCAACACTTTTACTTGTTTTTTTAAATTTCTTTTTTGTATTTTTTTGTATTATTTGAGGTATTTTTACATTTTTATATTGTCTATAATTCAATACAAATACAAAAGGAATTTGCAATACAAAATTTGTATCCTTAAAAATTGTCAAGCATTTTTTTTCTGTGTATTTTAATCGTTTTCTTTATGTGTTTACTAGGAGTTTTCTTTAACATTTCAGGCATAGTTAACTTTAAGTGTGCTCCATTGGAATTTTATTTTTAACATTTCAAGAATTTGTCAAGCACTTTTAAGACCAAGAAGAATGCACCTTCGTAACGAGCTTTTTACAGGCAACAATAACATCTAAAAGCGTTGGAAAACGTTGACCTAAGCCCAAGTAGAGTGTTCCAAATTCCATCAATACAGGGTATTTAACTCAGTCACCAACAATACAACGCTTGAAACTAATGAGTACGAATGCATGTGTGTGTGTGTGTCTGAGTGAGTGTTCTCTATTTACATTTTAATTATGTTTAATTTATGACGGCATAAAGAAGAAAAATTACTCAAAGCGAAAAAAAAACTAGCAGGAAAAGGCAAATCATAAAAATGTGTTAAGTATACGCCTGGTAGGTAAGGTACACGTATGCAAGTGTGTGTGTGTGTGTGGGAGGGGAGGGAGTAAAATTAATTGTACAAATTTGTAAAGAAATTGCCTAGGATGTGCTTAATTAGCATAAGGGTTTTGCCAGGTATTAAAGTCGGGATATGAAAATATTTTTTATTAAGACAGATTTAGGGAAGAACAAGGTTTTCCGATTTCCTCATTAAAACAGCTCTACAGACTATACAGACTTTCCCTTTGTTGTGTTGCCTGCTGATTGAATTAATAATCAAGCTTGATTCACTTAAACCTGTTACCGAAAATAAGCAATATTTTGCTTGAGTACCACCATGTCTTTTTTTACAAATTTATGTTCATAAAATTTCCCGTTAATGTTTCCCACCATCCGAAAGAAAGTTTCTTAAAATTAATTCTTTTATTACATTCCACCTTGGTCTGCCCCCCCCCTGCCCCCAACGAAAAGTTAAGTAAGAGAAACATTTTTGCACTTGTCACTTTGTTTTCCTTGTTGTTTCTTTTGAGCTTTCCTGCTGACAGGCTCACGAGACAAAGGCAAACCAAAAACACAAAGTAAAACAATAAACAACAACGGCACTAAAAAAGGATGTTTTTTGGTAGGCAAATAATATGCGTATCGTGTTCATGGTAGGTGTGAGAAAACTCGGAAACAAAATATTTTTTGCTGCCACTCTTGAGTATTCTTGCTGTCATCGTTACCTTTTTTATTAAAAAACAGCAGCAACAGCAACAACAACAACAACAAGTGTATTGTGCTGCGAAAAGAAAAGAAGTGTTAGAAGATATTTGAAGGCGCCACGCGGTCTCCCCCTCCCAATCCTAAATAACAATGAACATCCTACCACCTATCCTCCCTCCTTCCCATACCACATAGAGGCCTCCTTTGGCTGGTTTCCTTTGTGTTCTGTTGATTTGTTATGGAAACTCTCGGACAAACAAAGAGAACGACTACAACGCATCAACAGAGGAAAAAAGAAGAGTTAATTAGAAAAAACGACGACGGCAAAAGGCGATTATGAAAAAGGAAAAGGCAATTAGTTGGAACTGCCCTAGAGAATGTGAAAAGAGAAGGAAAGCCCATTGCACTTTATGGTCCAACCAGTGAAGCAATTAAACATTATAATATTTGCACTAGGCTTGAGTGGACGACACAGCGTCTTTCCGAGCGTCTGTTGAAATTTACGAGGCTTTGCTTTGAGCGAGCAGCTCAAAAGCGGCACAAAAATTTTTTTTTTTACAAAATTTTTGTAAGTGAAAAGAGTAAATAATTTCTTCATCATACATAACTTTTTTTTGTTTTTGGCTACAAATGGTTGATTTCAGTTATCGCTTTTATATTATGGGAGAATGGAATTGGAATTTTGTGTAAGAAGCAATGCACACCCTAATTCCACCAATTTTCCACCCATTTTCCAACTACATCCCAGCCACATATCACCCACATCCCATCCACTTTCCAGTCGGAAAATGAAAACACAGATGAAATCTCATTTTGACCTTACAAACGAGAGCGTAAGTTAAAGTCGGCTCTAACCGACTTCGATATACCCGTTACTCATGAGAAAACATGCTTAACAGTGTTGTAGGGTGACCATCCAAAAAGTATGCAACATTTTTTAGGGTGGGAGGGGGTTGGGTGCTTGGTTCACTTTTTTGCTCATAACTTGAGAACTGTTCATCCGATCTTTGTCACTTCTTCGGCAAATTGATTCATTTTGCTAATTACTAACTATCTCTAGAAGGTACAAACCGTCTATCTTCAAAACTGTAGGAGATATAACGTTTTTTCCAAATTGCGGGGGCGGGAGGGGGCGTGGCCAAAATTTGAAATAAACTTGATCTGCGTGCAGATAAAAGAAGCATTTGTCCTATACATGTGAAACCTCTATCTCTTACCATCTCTGAGATCTAGGTGTTCATACAGACGGACGGACAGACGGACATGTCTATATCGACTCGGCTGTTGATGCTGATCAAGAATATATATACTTTACATGGTCGG
This sequence comes from Lordiphosa clarofinis, assembly GCA_018904275.1. Classification (NCBI taxonomy): domain Eukaryota; kingdom Metazoa; phylum Arthropoda; class Insecta; order Diptera; family Drosophilidae; genus Lordiphosa; species Lordiphosa clarofinis. Next base: position 69,099 of record JAEIGQ010000157.1, on the reverse strand, counting down.
AAATGATTCCTTCTGCCTGTTACATACATTTGCACGACTTTAGTATACCCTTTTTACTCTACGAGTAACGGGTATAAAAAGCGAGTTTCAAGCCAATCGGCTGAGAAAAAAGTTTTTTGCATGCAAAATTTTCCGGCCATTTTCCTCGTGGGCGGATTTTCCAACATCGGAAAATCGCATTCAAATTTCAAGCCAATCGGATAAAAAATAGTTTATTTCATGCAGAGTTTTTCGAGAATTTCCCGACCGTTAGGTGAAATTTTCCAACACATTTCCATATCACATTTCAAACTATTTTTTATTCTATCCTTTCAAACCGAATTTCAAGCCAATCCACAGTGGTTGGACTTGTACGGAGCCGCGGCCATAAATATTCCCGTTGAAATATCGTTATGAAACTTTTCCTAAATATCTAAAAAAATATTCTAAGTATATAGAAAAAGAATTGGCTGCATCGGACGGCTATATCCTATAGCTCACATAGCACCGTAGTAAGGCTTAAATGGCGATGGTGCGCAAAAATACTTCCAAAAGAGTTGCAGTGCTTAAATTTCATTATTGGCATCCAAGATATGTATATTTTAATTATCTTTAGTATAAATTTATGAAAGTGAAACTCCTCTCCCGAACAAGCTTTTCGAAATATAAACAAATATTAAAAGTAAAATTTAAATGAATATTTTGAATGCAAAAAAGTTTAACAAATATCTTCTAATAAATCAAATGTAGATAATAAGAATTTATAATTGTCTCTCTTTGGTAGTTTTCTTTGACCTGTGTAGTGTGTAGAAGTGTATTGATTAAATCTGTATTTGTCAATATGCGAGACATCTTCGGAGCATGTAGCAGCCGGCACTTCTTTATTTCTTACAGAAGCTGCAGACTCATCATGTTTTTCAAGCAGCGCTATTCGACGACGTTTCGTCCTTTTTAAGGACTCACCAAAATCAATTTTGGAGAAGAACAAGTTGGAGAACAAGTTGACTAATTTATAATTGTTTCTATAGTGTTCAGCCAATTGGATTGATATTGAACAATAGAACTCTTAATACGATTATATTTTAATATTTTGTTTGCAAATGTAACCAATACAATTCTGCGTAGCCCTTATCTTTAATGCTTTGTTATACCAAACTAATCACAATCCGAGTTCTTTCAGCATTCGTGCCCGCTTCTGTGCACCAAAGATCAAAGATATACATGCGTGAAAATACGAAGTTTCAAGAAGCGCCTATAGAAAAAGATAACATAAAAATAAGAAAAAAAATAATATGCAAATTTGTCTACAAACACAAATCACGAACACAAAAGAATATCACAAAAACAAAGATAGAGCAGCAGATTGCGTCGCAAATTTGATCTTGAAAATAATAAGACATTTTGAGTTTATCCATGAATATACACAAATCAGCAAATATCAGCAGCTACACTTAACATTTTTATTACCTTAAAACATTGACAAATACACTGATAACACTCATAAAGGGGGGATCGGGGGGCAACATAACTTAAAGTCTATTTAAACATGAAAATGACGTTCAAAAAACACACTAAAAAAGTAGAATCAATCAAAAGCACACAATAAATAATAAATCAATCAAATTATTTTCACAAGAAGAATTTTTTAAAGTAAATAACTGAAACTTTAAAATTTATTTTAAAAAATCGAATTCGGATCACTTTAGCGAACGTTTAAACACTTTGAAATGCAATTTTGTTTTAACGAAAAGCTGACTAAACGCAACTGTTCACGCTTTGCATTCTATTTTAAGAATGTACTTTTAGCTTTCCCGACAAAAAACTGGTTTGCCATTAAGAAATTTTGACAATTTGGACACAATTTGTTTATATTTCGACTAAATATTTTTGATCGATTTTTTTTAAATTTTGGCCTATGGGCGCAACCACTGTGCAATCGGATGAAAAATAGTTTTTCGCATGCAGAATTTTCCGACCATTTTCCTCGTGGGCGGATTTTCCGACATTGAAAAATAACATTTCAAATTATTTCGTATTTTGTCCTTACAAACCGGGTTTCAAGCCAATCGGATGAAAAATAGTTCCTTGCATGCAGAATTTTCCAGGAATTTTTTGACCGTTGGGTCAAATTTTCCAACTTCGGAATATCACATTTCAAACTATTTCGTATTCTGTCCTTTCAAACCGAATTTCAAGCCAATCGGATGAAAAATAGTTTTTTCATGCAGAGTTTTCCGGGAATTTTCCGACCGTTGGGTCAAATTTTCCAACTTCGGAAAATCACATTTCAATTCATTTCACCTACTTTCCTTTCAAGCCGAGTTTCAAGCCAATCGGATGAAAAATTGTTTTTTGCATGCATAATTTTCCCGCCATTTTCCGTGTGGGCGGATTTTCCAAAATCGGGAAAACACGTGTCGAATTATTTCGCGTACTAAGCTAACAAACCAAGTTTCAAGTCAATCGGATGAAAAATAACATTCTTTCCATACAAACTTTTCCGACTTTTTCGGGTGGAATTTTCCAAAACCCCGCCTTAATACGCACTTTCACCACCTACAGAAACTTCTGTGAAAATTCCAGCCCTCTATCTCTTACCGTTTGGGCTGTGCGATGATTGCCAATGAGTCAGTGAATCAATCAGTGAATCAGTGAATCAGTGAATCAGGACACTTTCTTTTATTTATAGAGAGATATTGTGGCGATGTTTTAATCATGTAGCGTTGGAAAAACACCGACTCTAAAAAAATCATCGATGTTTGCTGCTTAGATAAAAACATCGATGCATCGATGTTATCATCGATGTTTCTCCAGCTCTAGTAGGAGTTGTCCTTTACCTGTTGACCGGTTTGATGGCGCTCGCTGGGAACAAGCTTATTTCCGTTACCGGCTTGAAGTGACTTAACAGTGACTTGACAGTGACTTAACAGTGTTGGGAACAGCGCGTGAAGAGGGGGAAGAGAGGGTTTTAAAAATTTCTTTTCTTTACTATTTCTGATTATTTGATGATGATTATTTCTGAATATAATTCCTTTAATATCTTGTCTGAGTTTACTTTAACCTGATCATTAAATAATTGCATGTGTTTTATGGTTAATGTGCTCAGAACATGTATACCCTCACATTTTCTTCTTTCTGTTTTTTATAGAAGCACCTCCCCATAGCAACGGTCCGTCCCATGACAAAGATAATAACAATGGACACGTATGACCTGCAGTAGTTGGCTTTCTGCAATTAATTGCCAGCTACTTGACTCATCTGGGGGAAAGAGCTAAAATAGCTCTGCACTCTGCACTGACAGAAGGCTTGGCATAATATACCAAGAAGGCAAGTCAAGTGACTGCAGAGGAGTTCAATTAAAAAGGATGAAACACACCCCAACGTGGCGTATACACAATATCTGTTTTAGCCAAAGGCAGGAAAACGCGTGGCGGCATCTTTAAGTGATTTCTTGCATACAAAATGTTGTGGCCCTGCTTTTACCACGCATGTGTTGAAAATATTTATGAATGGTTCACAAAAAATTTATTTTATGACCTTTATCGATGGCAAACAAAATGTTTTTGTCTAACAAGAAGAAAGAACAAAGGGCAGAGGCGTGGGTTGAACTAGGGTGAGCAGAGTTTTTCTATGCGCCTTGAGAAGTAAATGTTCTTTAGTATTATAAAAGTGTTGGTCACACTAACTACCAAAAATCTAAAATTAAGCTGCTCAAACTTAACTACAAAACATAAATTAAGTCATTATACTAAATTTTTGCGAGGAAAGATTCTTTTAAAACTAGCTAATCGTCGCAATGGTTTTAGTTGAATCCATTTAAGCTCGTTGGTTCAAGGCAACGCCTCTGCCCACACTGAAGCTGCACTCTCTTTTGCCCCTTCCCCTCACTCTATGTGTGTGTGTGTGTGTCTGCTGCAGCACATTACACACACATTAAATTTATGGCTTGAAAAAAAAGAAGAAGGAAAATAAAAGAGAAAAAAAAACTCTTTTTACAACAAAAAGCACTAAACATTATGCCCAGTCCATAAGCCACGCCCACTGGCAGCCGCCACTGCGAGGCTAAAAAGTAAGCGATAAAACCGAAACCGAAACCGAAAAAACCGAAAAAAGAAGTGCACAAATTAAGAAAATGTGAAATCATGAAATTTTCTCTTTTCCGGTCTGATTATATTTTGCTAAACAAGCTCGTTTAATTTGTGGACAAGGATACAGTATCCTGAGCCAATAAAAATCAATTATTATGCGATAAACTCATTGAAAAATGTGAAACTGGCAATGGTGCGCACTTTATTAGCCTCATTAAACGCAGTAGGAGGATGAGAAGGATGCCAACTGGAAAAACTCTCGAATGAAATTGTGCTCATGATTGCGATTTCGCTTATGACTGGCAAGAATTATTGCCCTAGGTTTGTTTGGTTGCCAGGTGCCAGTAGTCTGTCCTCACCGAGCAGCAATTAGATGCAGCCAACCCAGAACAAGGTCTGAGATGCGGCGCTAATTGCCTGTACCCGTTCCGTTTATTGGGTGCAATCTAAACCGCAGCGTTTGTTTTGAGATTTTGCAAAATCTGCTAATTGAAATGGCAAAAAGTCATACCGAAAGCGCGAGCGTATGATCTTAATGAGGTAAATCTGATTGCATTCAAATATGAAACGTTGAAGGCAAAATGAGAAAAAGAGATCGGCAAAAAAAAATACAGTGGGGGGAGGGGAGTGAAGCTCTGGCAAAGTCTAACAAACAAATACCAGTTTATGCTTTACATTTTTAGAGCAACAACCAAAAAAAAAGGGAAACTAAGACTTGTAAATTAAGGCTTTTAGCGCCTGATTGCCAAAAAAGATTTGATCAACTAATTTTAAAACGCTTAAAAATTTCGCAGAAGAATTTCGTGGCGCTTCTTATACAAACAAGAGTGATTTTATTACTTAAAACTTTTTTCATATAACGTTTATGATATAGACCAGGGATAGGAGGTGAACAAGTAGTGTATTTGGAACCAAAAACTGATTCTTGTTATTAGATTTAAGTGCCAAAAGTATTCTAAGACGTGTAAAAATCAGAGCTAAAGCAGGAAAAGGAAAAATAGAGGCAAGCTAACTTCGGCTCAACCAAAGTTTATATACCCTTGGAGCTTGAGCATTTCTCGAATCGATTTATTTTCAGACCTACATATCGTTTATCTATATAGTAGTCAACGATTTGCAAATTGGGGGGGGAGGGGCGTGGCCAAATCATTTAAAATCTTGATAAATGCGAGCAAAGAAGCATTAAAAACAAAAACCTTATCTTCATCACAGAGATTTAGGTGTTCAGACCTAGACTTTTGTATGGAGACGGTTATAGCTATATAGTTGTCCGATTGCGATCAAGTTTTGGTGATATTTATTGTCGGAAATCATTCCTTTGCCAACTTATATACATACGAGCGTTGGGAGCGATAACATTGACGAGTAACGGGTAAAAAAGTTTTTCTCACTAAGACTTTTTTTCAGACCTAACTTTTGTTTGGGAGCTATACTATATAGTTGTCCGATTTCGACAAGTTTTGGTGAAATTATGTAAAATCATTAAAAACTTATAAATACGAGCGTTGGGAGCGATAGCATTAAAAACAAAAAAGTTGTTCTCACTAAAACTAATTTTTCAACGTTTCGATCGTTCCTTTGGGAGCTATATGCGATAGTCATCCGATCCGGCCGGTTCCGACTAATGTGCAGCGTATTTGTACCAAAAGACTTCGTGCAAAGTTTGGTTAAGATAGCTTTAAAACTGACGGATGAGATAGCATAGAAATAGATGGACAGACGGACGGACAGACAAACATGGCTATATCAACTCAGCTCGTAATGCTGATCAAGAATATATATACTTTATGTGGTCGGAGATGCTTCCTTCTCTGCTTTACAAACATCCGGGCTATTTCAATATACCCTCTTCAAAAGTATACAAATTGTTTTCTTTAATGCTGACGTTCGTAATCTCTGATGTATTAAAACATTTGCAAGGGTATTAAGACTTCGGCAAAAACAAAGTTAGCTTGGCCTTCTCGTTTTTGTTTTGCAGTTCCCAACTGATTTAAATAATGATTTTAAGGAAAGACAGTTGGCAATCATGAATTCTTTAGCGAAGAACTTACTGAAGACAGAATGGGTAGATTCTTAAAAATTGGAACAATTTTAAAACAAAATTTAAAAGTGAGTACATTTTGTTCATCCATATTATTTAATTCGTTCTTGGGCGCAAAATACACTATCGCAAGTGAGAAGTTCAAAAGCGTGCTTTAAGCTAATGATCTGGTTGATTGCAACTATCTGAAAGTAGTTATTACAAAATTTTTGGGAAAACTGGTATCAAAAACCTACAGCATCAGGACGGATTTTGATGCCACAAGTATTCTACAACAAGAGCGTAACTGCAATAAGCAATTTACTCTGGAGATGTTGTACATCATTAATACACCAACAAATATTAGGCTGAATTTTAAATCGGACACAGAGAACTGCGCACACATATACAGGCACTTACTTGACCAAAACAAACATTTGGATTATTTAGTTTTAAAACAAACTCTGTCCCGAATGTTGATTACTTTTCGTTTATCTTGTTATTCATATCTGTTCAATGTTGTTTATTAGCCCCCTGAAGACGGACCCCGATGTGGGCTTGAAGTATATTGGGAAACAGAAAAGAATCCATCGTTTTTCATTCCTTGAATCATTTGAAGAACCGTGACGAAAGTTTTAAAGTGTCAGTAAAAAACATGCTAAGATCTGTCCCTGACATTGCATTACCTTAATATCAGCCTGAAAGCGAGGGGAACATTTTCACCAAGAAAGCATGGCACTGGAAAAAAAGGTTTACAGGTAAAAGAATAGAATCTATGCTGGGTGAGGTATGTTGATGGAGTCAGAAAATTTCGTCTAGTGACAATGAAGACAACAACAACAATTGCCGACTGCCGAGAATGACTATTTTTATTTTTTAAATTTTCGTGATATTAAACATCAAGAAGGTATTTTTCGAGCTGGTCTAAGGAAGTGATCGAAATACTTCTCATAGCCTTCAAAGTGGATTTTTCTGACCTCGACTTGAGAATAATCGAGAATATAAAGGGACCAGAAGGTTTTTGAAATAGCTGTACAGTCTATCAGCCAGATCCTGATTAAAAGTTATGTGCAAATCAGAGATTAAAACCGAAACGAATAACGGTTTGGGTTATGGTTACCGGTTTAGCCGATCGCTTTTTCCGGTTACGGTTATATTACGGTTGTGAGATAGGGTTACGGTTTTTAGCCTTAATCTGTTTCGGGTTTTGGTTACGGTTACGGTTATTAGCCTAAAATATTACTTTGACAAATCCTGCTCCATTTGTAATCTCATTTATTCAATAATTGGACTAAGCTCAAATTTCTTACACAAAATTGTTTCCTTTGTTTTAACGAAGAGACACTAACACAAAAGTATTGGATAAATATACATTGGTCAACGTATATACTATTTGTCGTTATGTAACTTCATAAAACAAATGGTTATTCTCAGAAATGGCATCTTAATCGAGATTGGAATTACATCGAAATATCATAATAGAAAATAGAGTTTGACTGTCCAAGCGAGTCCTGCAAGGCGTCATTATAAATTTTTACTATCAATACTTTAACTCGCAATTGCGAGTGTATGTGTGATCATTCTAACAATCCAACATGTTCAAATTCGTTTAACTAAACACGCATCATATTAACAAGGCGAAGTCGTCAGCCTCTGCTAAGGGCCAATATATGTATACCTAGCTTCACCTTATTAATTCAGAGTGAGACAGAGTTAGATAAAGCCACAAATGGCAATGGCCTATGCACTTGTGATAGGGAATTCAAAAACGTCCGTGTCGAAATTAAACACAAAGGTTATGGGATTGCGTAAACACAAGTGGCAACAACGATGGCCATAATTGGGGCGGCAACAGATTGATTGGTAACCACAGCCGGAAAGGCCATGGCAGAGGATGTGCCTACAGGAATGGCCACCCCAGCAGTGAAATGTGGAAAAGCGGAGATAGGAAATGCGGCCACAGTTGGGGCGACAGCATACATTACTGAGATGGTGGTCTTTGTTGGACACCCATTCGCGCATCACTAATGAACGGTTTATATTCCCATTTAAAAAAGAACTCAAAGTTAAACTTATCAGTCGCCCCACACAAATTGTAGAATGGAGATATTTTAAGTACGTTGGTTAAATTATGAATTAAACTACTCTCCGATCAGGGATCTTTAAGTTTTTAAAGATGAAAGTATTATCCTAATTCAAGTTTTATTTCTTCTCGAAAATCGTTTTGGTGCGGGAAGGCATCAGAATGTTTATGAGAGCAATTTCTAGCTCAGAGTACTTAAAATACATTTATATATTTAATCTTCTTCCATTCATAAAAGCAAAGCATCTTCAAAACGATAACCATTAAGGAAAATAACACTTAACTCTTCAATATAGAACACTTCTTCAGTTTATCCGAGCGACGCCCCCTTAACAAGACAGTAAACCCATTTCGAGCATTAATCTCATCATTCAATTGAAAGGCATTGCGGATAATGTTGGCATGCGTGGCCCCATAACCACAGGATTGAAGGAGGAGCAGGAGATGGAGGACCATCGATTGAATTGCCATTTGCATGTGTGCGACATTATCGCCAAAGGCCAACGATGACAATAATTCATTGGGCATTGTTGGAGAGCAACGTCTGTGTAAACCACTGCTGGCCAACACCAAGTAGCACCAGCAGGAGCAGCTGCCTCTTCTCCTGCTGCTGCGGCTGCTGCTGCTGCCTAGGCCCGTATTATATATTATCGTCATTATTATCATCATGGCCGAAGCAGTCGCGACGGCGTGTAAAACCAATTTTTCATTTGTGTGCCCGGAGAAGCATAAACTTTTATATATTATTTTTTATGCGTTGTCATAAATAAAAATATGTTGTATATGGAGGGTTATTCCATATTCATGTCTATTAAAGCGTGTTAATATTCGATTTAAAATGCCTATGAAAAAAGTTTGGGGAAAAATTGATACCTAGTCACCTGATCGGTTTTCAGTTTCAAAAGTAAGTCAAAAATTAAAGAAGCTCCGACCATCATACCACAGTCTTTTAAGAGAAGGGTAAGTAAAGGCGAAATCAAGAACTCTAAGCCAGAAAAATTCTTAAAATGGGAAAACATTCGATTCTTAGAGGGCTATTAGTTTTTTGTCAATCAGTGAGTCTCTGTGCACTTGTTGCGCTGTCTGCTTATGCGTCTCGGTGCCGTTCTTTTGGATTTTGTGCTTGCAACCAAGGGTAAAAGATAAAGACCAATTCGGTTCCTTGGTTCATTACTTGGTTTTTGGTACGCGGATTCGATTTCGGTACTGGTTTGTTTTAGTGGTTCACCCTAAATATAACATAAGCCACATAAAATCACCAAATATTAAAATTTTATTGAATATTTTGGTTGTTAAGTAAAATATAAGCGAATTGAGGTTACTGTAGCCGCAACGTGCATCCACACAAAGTAGATTTGTAAAAATTTATGTGGTTCGTTTGATATTAACAGCAATGAGCCTACTTTATGGTACACTTGGCCTTTGATTTTGAAGGTTGAATTAAATTGCTGACCATTTGTCGCTGTATTGAGCATTTAGTTTTGGTTGCTCCGAACGAAGTCATTTACAAGCATTTGATGGACTTTAAAAGCAGGTTTGAATCTGGATCCGTGCCGATGCGCGTTCAATGGTTCTATTGGCATTCTTAACTTCCGGTGGTTGCACTTTTCCTGATGCGCAACTCATTCCATCGGACTCATTTTTGCATTTTAGCGCAAGACAATTAGGACATTCTTTGTCTATAGCACCAGTCAGGACTTTCGGATGAGCGGAATATTCAATACTTGATTCATACTTCTTATTGTGTCTAATAGTTATTGTTTTGGCCGGCTCAAGGTCAGGTGTATTTTATGTGCATTAATTTGTGGAATTAAAACACATTTCTCCTTTTTCTCTCCGATATATTTCGAGCCTCGTCGGGACTCGTCCCAACTAATTTTGTTATTGTTGACTTTGGAATCCTAATTGTCAATCTGTTCTTGCTGCCCTAACATTTCCCATGTGTGCTGCTGCATTTGTTCGACGGCCCAAATAGCCACCGCTACGCTTTACTGTAACACACAAACACAAGGATAGGTTAAATTGAAACGATTGATGAAAACGATTTTCACAATAATTAAACGCAGAATGACACAGAAATGCAGTCTACTGCGTTGTCAGTTCAAAAGAATGTTCTGCAGAGCGACACCCAAATCACCTAACGTTACGAAATATGGTTAAAAACCTATTCTACACCTGCCAAATTTATAAAAAAAAAGGAGTGAGTGTCGCTAGCACTCACGAGTCTTTGATGTGAAACATGATGCTTAGCTTAAGAGCTTCTTTATCAAATCACAATTTCTTTCAATGGTATATAAATGAGCAAGGGCACTCTTTCGACAGAAGAAAGTAAACGGGGAGTAGAAATACCAGAAACAAGATCACTCGCTGCAGTGTTTCAGGAAGTTTATTCTGCCAAGATACCATCAAGGTAAAATCCAAGATCTCACTTATATCCCTCCCAGATCTCTCCCAGACACTACCCAGATACCATACAAGTCCCGGCTAGATCCCACACAGATTCCACCAAGATCCTACTTAGATCTATCCCAGAACCCATCTAGATCACACAAAGGTCATAACCCAAAACCAACAAAGATCCCATCCATATCCCGCCCAGAACCCAACCAGATCCCACCCACATCCAACCATTTTCCCATCCAGATTCTACCCAAATCCTAACAAAACCCTCCCAGATCCCACCCAGATCCCGCTGAGATCCTACCCAGATTCCATCCAGAACCCAACCAGATTCCACCCAGATCCCTCCCAGATCCCACCCAGCACCAGATTCCACCCAGATCCCTTCCAGATACCACCGCCCAGATCTCTTTCAGATCCCTTCAAGATCCCTTCGAAATGCCATCCAGATCCCTTCTTGATGCCGCCCAGATCCCACCCTGGTCTCACGCAGATCCTACCCAGATTCCTTCCAGATCCCACCCAGATCCCACCCAGATCCCAGTCAAATCCTACCCAGCTCCCACCCAAATCTCACACCGATACCACCCAGATCCCGCCCATATAAGACTCCACCCAAACCCCTTTCAAATACCACCAGATCCCACTAAGATCCCACCAAGATCTCACCCAGATCTTTCCCAGAACCCACCCAGTTGCCCCTCTTCAGCATCTATCCTACCTCTTCGCTTTCCCCTCCGACCATTCTCTTGTGTTTGTCGGGAAACTCCGCAAAACAACATCACAAAATATGAATGTCGTCAACGTCACGTGACGCTGAAATCAAATTTTACTCCTACTAAAATCGTCCTTACCGAAATTAAAAATGTTTCACATCAAAAATGTTTTATCGAAAGCCGATCCGAAGGAGTTTGCTAAACAAAGTTTGTGACACGATATTTTTGTGTATTTAGATGTTGTATGAAGGCAGAAGTGAGGGATTTCATTTATCTTCAGTGAATATGTGAATATGTACAATTTCGCGCACTTTCGAAATTTAATTCCTAGTAATTATTTGTATAGCTTTTAAAGTCGAACATGCTTCATCCATTGGGACCTTTGATAAATTCACAAACAAAATACGCTGATAACTAAGGTTGGATTAAGGTAAAGCACAGTAGGGAGTACTCAATAAAGCGTTCGCAAACGAAAAATGTTTGCAACATTTGACGACAAACGTTTTACGGTGTGTACGGAAACAAACGAAACGTCGATACACACGAACATCGACCTCGAACATCGAACTCTGAATTTGTGGATGGTATTAGCAGCTGTTCGAGCTTTCCAGTTTTTTGATTGCACGACATTAGCTTAGTATTGCGGCTGGAGAGGCACCAAGTGCTGTTACAGCAATTCAAAGAGGCAAATAAAACTGTTGGCGCTCATATGAAAGATTTGTCTTGAACTGTTGTGGGAAGGTTCGTCCCGAAAGGGGCATGATGTCGTCCCTCGTCATAACGGGCGTGACAACTATGCAGATACACACTTTTTTTTTCTCTGAACCAAGCCTGGGGCTTGCTAAGTTTATTTTTGTTTTAAATTGAGTCTCGACGTGGGGGTTTATATCAAGCGGATCAGATCTTATAATCTGTCTTCGCATTATCAGAATACTCCTAGCGCTGGTAAATCTTCTGAGACATTGATAGTTGCTTCTGGCATCCTCATTTTTCTTATCTTTCTCCTCTTCCAACACGATTTGTGCGGGAGAGTTGCCCCCTGGCTACACTCTTAACTATCTATATTTCATGATCCAAATTTATTTTATTGACCATTTTAAATTCTTGTCAATTTTCACAAACAAAACGCATCTGAAAACCGTGTTAGTTTGGAGTTTTTTTTTTTTACTCTTTTGTGCGCCCAAACAGTTTGAAGTACTCCGTACCGTGCTTCAAAAAGCACGACAGAATATTGAGAATATTGTACGAAATCACATGATTTGAACTGGTTGTCAAGACATCTTAGGATAGCTTAGGATCAATTCAGTTTATAAGTGTTGCCTCTTATAGAGGGTCACTTGGTGAAACTTAATTAATCTAAACTTATCTAAAGGAATCGATATAAATTCTTAAAGGTGATCGTTTTACGTCTTTAAACTAGCCAGTGAGTTGAACCTAACCCAACCCTTTTTGTTTCTTGGTTTTCGTATCGGTTCAGCTATTTCGAAGGGACATAAGAGATAGAGACACAAATTTTTTCATGTACATAGGTGTATACCGTACCCAGATCAATTTTAATATATATTATCTTAAGCCTTAAATCAATCTATTCTTAAAAGCGCAATAAGATCCGAGCAAAAACACCAAAATTATGACCAAAACAATTTTGCTTGTGAGAGGGAGAAAGGGGGGGGAGCTTTTTAAGTATAGTTCACGCTAAGACAACAAAATCAAAATTTCACGGAACTTGTTACAAGATTTCAATGAAATTTTGAACAACATTATTTTTGCTACCAATTTGCCTTGTGTATGCTTTACTTTACTTTCTTATCAGTTGATAATTTATGGTAGTCGCTTAGTCGAGCGTTTCTTAGAACCTCGATTACTGAGTGATTCATTGGTATTTAGAATACAGCAATAAAATTAATAAAATGATTAAGGATTCGTGTAAGCAAGAATAACAATAAAAATTTCCATTTAAATCCAGCGGATCATGTTCAATTTGTTGTGGCGATTAGTAATGAAAAGCTGATTTCAGAACAAAACTAAATTCTGAGCAAGGTTGTGCTTAATAATTTTAATCAAAGTATTTTTATACTAAATTTACCATAACCTTACCTGTTTATAGTTTTATTACAGCTTAAATACTTTTCATGAACTAATACCTCTGACTGTCTCGTTTTGCTGTAGTCTAAATCGCCCTTTAATATTAGGGTATGTTTATTTTATGCCCCACGTTTGTAATAGAATTTGCACAGCTTCTGCTTTCTCACTTGACGACGACGACGACGACGGGTCGTATGCGTAATGTCGTTTATGCTTTTATGGATGGAGAGAAAAAAAAGAAAAAAAACTCTGACAAAGTTAATTTATGTGGACGACAGCTCCTTCCAGCAGGGGATCAAATTCAATAAACTTATGAAATTAAGGCGCATTAAATGCGCTCATTTCAGAGAAAAGTTGGGTCCCACCTGTTGCCTTGTTTAAGGCAGAAGTAATTACAGGCGAGCCGAACGTTAAGCTACTTTTATTTCCAATAAATTTCACTTTAACCGCCGCCTTTTTTTTTTTGACGCATTGAATATTCAGTTCTGATACGTTTTATCAAAGTTTTCAATTCGCTGCACTTAACGCTTTTTTTTGCTTTGTTCAATTCCTGTGAATAAAAATGATTCAACTTTTCTGTTCTCTTTTTAATTAATTGAACTGATATTTTTGTACGCGCTTGCTAAAGGGAAACATGTGGTTCGATTGGCTGTTTTTTTTAGAGATGCTAAAATTTACTGAAAACAATAGCGAATAAAATGTTTCTATTTTAATCTTGGCTCCTAAAATAAGTGCAGAACCGATTTTAAGATAATCAAAACTGTTCAAAATCGGTTCTTAAATGGTTAAGAGCTGGGGCCGAACCGATTCTAAGCTGGTCAGAATTGGGCAGCAGGGTGAAGCAAGAGAACAACAACAACAGCGAGAGCTGTCAGAGTCCGGCGCGTCACAATGTAGTGTGCATACAAAGCAACAACAACAGAGTAAAAAAAAAAGATATTTATGTGAAAAATCAACTGTACTGGATATATTGTAGTCGAGTAACGCAACTTCACACGACTCAGTAAGTTGTTTTTTTTATGACTACTGATAACACTAGTTTACAAAAAAAAAAAAAAGACCCATTTCTAGCTGAACATTTTTTTAGTATAGTTTGGAATGGTGATCTAAAAAAATCAATTTCAAAAATTTTTTCATGGCTCCGTTTTTGAAATATAATTTTTTTAATTTTTTTGGTAGGGGCTCTTACATTTTAAGCCATATCTCACTTTATAATTGTCAGATAGAGTCAAGCAAGATAAGAATCGAAAGGTTATTTCGCTGCCGGTAATCGCGTGGAGCATTGTTTTTAAATCGGTTCATTAGTTTGACTACAATATCCAAAAATATTTCAAAAAAATCGATTTTTGCTCGAAAATCCAAAAATTTTTGTTAAACGCCTGGAAAAAATATAAAAAAATCCAAAAAAATTATTTTTATTTTTTTTACATAAGAATCGCACTTCTACGAAGAAAAAAAGATATCGATGAGCAAAATCTGTGATACAAACACAGGAGCTGTAAGCAAATTTAGTGAGGAACTAATCAAATGTGAGTATTTTCCTGATATTTTAAAAAAATTTTCGTTTGTTTCGACTTTTCTTCCGTTTTTTTTTTATTTTTGTTCTGAAGCCAGTACAAATCTTAAAATTAAAAACGGAACAAAAGTCGAAGCAAAGTAAATTTATTTTAAAATATACTCAGAAAATTTGACTTTTAGTTCCTCCACTCAATTTGTTCCAGCTCCTGTGGTCGTGTTCACACGATTTTGCTCACCGATACCTTATTTTCTTTGTAGAAGTGCGGTTCTTATGTAGAAAAAATAAAAATCATTTTTTTGGATTTTTTTATATTTTTTCCAGGCGACCAAAAATGAAATTTCTTGGATTTTCGAGCAAAAAATCGATTTTTTGAAATATTCTTGGTTGTTGAATTCAAACTAATGAACCGATTTAAAAACAATGTTCTACGCGATTACCGGCAGCGCCAAATAACCTTTCGATTCTTATCTTTCTTGACTCTATCTGACAATTATGAAGTGAGATATGGCTTAAAATAAAAAAGCACCTACCAAAAAAGTTTAAAAAAAAATTAATATTTCAAAAACGGAGCCATGAAAAAGTTTTTTAAATCGATTTTTGAGATCCCCATTCCAAACTACACTAAAAAAATTTTCAGTAGAAATGGGTCATTTTTTTTTTTTTTGTAAACTAGTGTAATTGGTTGTGCAAAAGGAAATAGATAAGTAGTTCAACTGTTGGTTGTGTAATCGGAAATTGAAATTGCTGAAAATAGTAAATATTACTCAGACTAAACGACCTAGGGAGTGTCTTACAACCTCAACTAGATTCTCTGAATAGGTTAATAAACTTTATAACGACACATTTTTATTTTTTTACACCCAAATTGATACTAGCAATTTCGGCACTCCTTTCGGACTTCATTGGAGTTCATGGGTACACAGCAAAAAATAAGGTCAAGCCCACTTCGTCTTTGCCGTGCAAATGTTTTAATACATCAGAGTTTAAGATCGCCAGCATTAAAACAAACAATTTTTCTAAATAAACCCACTTTTCGACCGATAGTTCCTATGGCAGCTATAAGATATAGTCATCCGATTTTGACCAAAACTTCCAAATCTGTGTAGAAGTGTATAAAACTAATAATTGCTGAATAGGGAGGCGTTTACACTAAAAACAAAAAAGTTTTTCTCATTAAAACCCACTTTTCGACCGATAGTTCCTATAGCAGCTATAACATATAGTCATCCGATCCGGTCGGTTCCGACATATTATCAGTGTGCAGTAAAAAGAAGACTCTGTGCAAAGTTTCAGCTCGATAGCTTTAAAACTGAGAGACTAGTTTGCGTAGAAACAGACAGACGGACAGACAGACGGACGGACAAAGCTCAATCGACTCAGCTCGTCGCCCTGATCAAGAATATATATAGTTTATAGGGTCGGAAATGAATATTTCTATGCGTTGCAAACTTCTGGGCAAAATTATAATACCCTTTGCAAGGATATAAAAACTTAAATTTTTGACATACCGGGTGTTCTTGGGTAAATGTATCCAATTCTTTTAAAATATCATTAGTCGGCTCTTGTACCCCAATTGGCGAGATGTGAAGCTTTTAAAACCTAGCATCAAGAAATGACGATTTCACTAATATTTTATTGGACTCAAGTGGCTGTAACCTTTTCTCCAATAGGTTACAAAGCGACTCTTTAGTAAGGATACCCTCATCAGATTCTACTTTTACATACATACATGACATAATATTCACAGCTTATTTTCACAGTTGTATCTTTAAATGGGCTCAAAAGGCTACACAAATCACAGCAAATGTTAATTCTTAAGCCGATATCGTTTCTGGTAATTCTTTAACATATTCGGCTCTTTTTATAAGAATGATTGCCTATTTTTTTGCAAGACCCAAAAAGGACGTCAGCAAATCTAGTCTTTTAAATGCGTTTGCGCTCGCTGCTCAGAGACCAACGCACAAATATCATAAAATATACCCAAAAAAATCGATATTCGATATTTAGACAAAAAAAAAATCACGATATAAATATATCAGTTTTAAAAAATATTATCGATATATTGATATTTTGATATATTTTCGACAACCCTAAACATAACTTTATTTGGCCTTCTTGGATTTAGATTTCCACGGAGCAGTTCACTGTTTCAAGTCCTAGATCCTAGTTTAAACTTCAAACAACGAAACATAGAAAAAAATTAAAGTGTGACCGTTCTTCATAAAACATAAAATTGCCGGAATCAGCTAATATATTTGATTAAAAATACAAGAAAGGTTCTATGGGCTTTTGTAGAATTGTTTGTAATATGTGGAAAAAAAAACATCTTTAGCACTTAAACATTTAAACCAGGGCTGGGTGCGAAAATTGGGAGAAAGGGGCGATTCGAGCAGTTTGAGCGATTGCGCGGTATTCTTGTGCGCCAAGCTGTCGCCGGTACGTATGGAGGCAATTGCTTGTTCGTCAGTTTGACGCCAGTTACGGAACCTCTCCTAACAATGGAAGCTCCATTGACTTAAACAATGCAAATAGATGAAACTCTAACAAAAACGTTGCTTAATTAAGGGTTGAGGCTCAAGGTCTTACTTCAAAGAGAAACCAGCAGCTCTATTTTTCAATTCAATTGCCTGTCAGATGTGGGAAATGTGGTGAGGAGTTCTTTCAAAAGTCATTGTCACTTATTGTTGTCATCACTAAAAAGCCAGAAACAAAAATGTCTTCATCATAAATATATGATGACTGTTGTAAAAGGCTGCGGGTGGGACAAACCAGTCGGAGGGGGGGTCATCATCAGCGGGTTAAGTGGAGTTAACTCTAGGGAACTGTTTAAGATTCAACAGCTTCAACCAAAAACAACATCTGCTGTCCAAAAAACCAAAAACTTTGTGATAATCGTCAGTCAACAAACAGTCAGCCCACATTTCAAGTTGTTTTCTGGGATGGCAAAAAAGTGTTTACGTCTGTTTTTGTGGTGGCCGCTCGCTCCACTCGATATTTATTTAATTTTTAGTTTATGTTGCATAATTTTAGGCTGAGTCAAAAGAAGGTCCAAAAAGGTTACATTTTTCTGCTGACAAACGGGAAGACCGTTAAAAGTGCTTACAAGACAACGCTGATAAAGACGATGACGATGGATGATGATGATGATGCGTTTTATTAGAAAAGCAATTGAATGCAGATAGAGAAAGGGAGGGATTGCGTAGGCAGACGACTCCCCTTTAGGGGTCAAAGTCCAGCCAATGCTCAATCACTTGATTGACAGCCCCACAAACACTGAAACGAGCCTGAAACTTGAGTTGTCTCTAAGGTTGTGGGTTTAACAATGTTATTATTAATAAATACGCCCACACGTGCACATACTTTGGCTGTGGTTATGAGTAAGTCAATCTACGAAGAGTTTTTTTGGCTTGTCCATCAATCGACAAGTTTGTCAAGAAAAACAAATAAAGAAAGTCCGTCAATGTTTGTGTAGATAACTGGGTGAAGTGCTGCTTAAATCTCCTTCCTTTTAGTTTGAGACCAACACAGCTCATTTGACATGACAGATTCCTTCATTCCGCTGATATCTTCATTTGTGCCATTTTGTATGCCAATGTAATGAATGTCCTGCAATTTGCATAACTCATGACAAGTCACTGGGGAATGCAGTTGTGTTGGCTCTGTCATCGTAATTCACTGATTATCCCCACAACACAGCCAAGTGGCTGCCCTTTAATTTCCTTTTCCAGTCAAAAATTCAATTACAATTTCTTCCTGCTCCCTCTAAATAAACGTAATAGCCTGGCGATATTTATTCATTAATGTAACCAGTTTTGCCAGCGCACAATCAGAGTTCTCCGTTAGAAAATTTTCATGTATGCAAATTTGTTGGTCCAAAAACTGTGGGGATGCCCAAAGGGAAGCTACGAAACATAAATCAAATTCATAGCTCGGGCCCCCCCTCACATACCTCCATATGGTAACTGCCGCTCGATTCAATTAAACAAATAAATCCACATTATTCTGGATGTCAAAGTTTAACTGGACGAGTTTGGGCAACCTCAAGTTTAAATGCCATTGAAGTGGTCCAACTCTATTTTTAGACCATAGTTCAGGGTCACCCTTTATGATACCAAGCGACAGACTGACAGACAACCAGGGAGTAAAAAAGAACGATTTGTGTGGAATAAAAAACAAACAGACAATCGCTTCAGGGGTCAAGGCAAAACTCTATTCAAATGACCTTCATATGAATGACGAGAATTGTGCCAAAATATTCAATCTCACGACTAACTAACTAAAAAAGTTAGTTAAGTCACTACCTGATTTTCAAAGCTGACCAATAGATGGCACCACTACTTCAAATTAAAACACTAAATTGATTTGGTATTGCTTAATAAGACATTTAAAAGTTGCTTGCGGACGCCATCTTACTAAAACTAGATAAGTGTGACCAGAGCTGTCACAGATTAGTGTGACCAGGGCTGTCACAATCATGTGGCGGTTCCAGTTCCAGTTCATCAAGCAGCAATCACAGATCCAGTTCATCAATAACTATCGATGCTCGATACTCCCGCCTATTTATGGATCTTACATCTCCAACTGTGTGGCCTGGACTGCAGGGCGGTAGGTCGTGGGTTCGATCCCGCCTCTAAACATCTAATGATAAAAGTTTTTTTCTTTCTTTAGAAAATAGCTTTTACACAAACGGTCGGTCATCTTCACGAGCTATTGGCGCTAGCTGTGAAGTAACTAGCCATGAAAAAGCAAATTCTCAAACTTTGCCGTCCGGATCCGGCGTTAAACTGTAGGTCCCTTTCTCTTGTGCGAAAAATTTAAAGCACACACATGCCAAGAGATCGTGAGAAGCTTGGCTTGGCCCCGTTGTAGGAGCTGTATAGCCAACATTTACACACACCTTACTATCTGCCTTTCTGTGACACTCATTCTTACCGGCAGCACACCACTTCCAATAAGCCGAACTTAATGAAACTGAACCATTTATGTCCAAAGTTTAAAAGCATATGATTTCATTTCCAAATTGTGGTGGTAGGAGGGGGCGTGACAAAAATTTCAAAAACCAACTTGATCTGTCTGCAAGTATTTCCCATACCTCTATCTCCTATCATCTCTGACATTTCTTCGTTCCAACGGACGGACATACAGACGTACATGGCTCGACTCAACTGTTTATGCTGATCAAGAATTACCCTTGAAATGGGTATTATAATTTTGCCCAGAAGTTTGCAACGCATAGAAATATTCATTTCCGACCCTATAAACTATATATATTCTTGATCAGGGCGACGAGCTGAGTCGATTGAGCTTTGTTTCTACGCAAACTAGTCTCTCAGTTTTAAAGCTATCGAGCTGAAACTTTGCACAGAGTCTTCTTTTAACTGCACACTGATAATATGTCGGAACCGACCGGATCGGATGACTATATCTTATAACTGGCATAGGAACTATCGGTCGAAAAGTGGGTCTTAGTGAGAAAAACTTTTTATTTTTAATGTAAACGCCTCCCGCTTCAGCAATTATTAGTTTTACACGCTTTTACACAGATTTGTAAGTTTTGGTCAAAATCGGATGACTATATCTTATAGCTGCCATAGGAACTATCGGTCGAAAAGTGGATTTTATTTAGAAAAATTGTTTGTGTTCGTAAACTATGATGTATTAAAACATTTGCAAGGGTATAAACACTTCGGCAAAGACGAAGTTAGCTTGGCCTTCTCGTTATGTAGTAACTTTAATAACAATAAACAGTATTCAGTATCTTCCCAAAAATAAAGAAAAAAGAAATGCTAATTAATTTTATAAAAATTTTAATATATTTTATTAGTCGAAAATGCAGATAACCCGAGTGTTGACTTTATGGAAGCCCATAATAGGTCGATTCTAAAAGGCCTTTTAATGAAAGTAACGCAAAATAGTGAACGGAAGTTATACCTTAGGCTGCCGCAAACATCATGGAAGAGTAACCCCTTAATCTTCTGGAATTTGTATAAGCTGTCCATGGCAGGACTATCCAGACTGGCCCTAAGAAATCTTATAACCCCTGGTAGCTCAGGGACTCCGGAGCGACTTGCTTCTGCTCTAAAATGCGTCATATGCGACTCCCGTAGCCATATGACGGATTTACATATAAAGCAACGCGTCTTTTTAAAGTCTTTTAAATCCAAATATTGGAACTAAAATTATTTAATATGTATAATACATAGAAAACTCGAATCTCATGGAAAATATTGTTATGTTTTTTTAATACAGACTATATCTTTTTATTTTGGGGCAGAGTATTACCTTTTTTTGGGGAAAAAAGGGAAAAAATTAAAATATTAATTCTATCGATACATCGATATTTTAAAAGTAATATATTTAATATCATTTGATATTTTTTCAAATCAGAAAATATCATCGATACGATATTTTAAAAATATTCGGCAACCCTAGTTATGTTGAAATTTTTTTTTTTTCAACGCCTGTGGCACAATTCACTCCAATTACTATTTAGCGTTTTTGGATCTATTCCAAGTTGAATTGTGAAAGAAACGAAAGCATTTGGCAAAGAAAAAACTAATTTTTAACAGACCAGCGCAACTGACCACAAAATTTTATGTGATTTTTATCTTTTTTTCGAATTGCACACAAATGACTCTGCGGAATGAAGATTTAGTCATAAGACAAAGTCATCTGCAGAGGTTGCAGAAATTAGTAAGCAACTAAAACAAAACAGTTTTCTGCGAAGTATAATGAAACCGAAATTAACGAACAAATTCATATGCGTGCTCTCCTCTCTTTCTTTCCGAGCTAAAGTTTTGTTGTTGGCGCATGCAAACCTGCAACAACAACTTCATTAGTGTCTTTCTTCTCTCTCTTCTATGACTCTCACAAACTCAAGCGCTTTCGCTATTGAAGGCGGCACTCGCACACATGCAGGCGGGCGTAAGCTAATTCTGGGCACCCCTGGCCTACTTAATCGTCTTTATGGTTCAGACAGACAAACTTTGTATATCAATATGTTTATTTGTGCTATTTTTGTAGTTTAATTTTTCTCTTACAATTTGGTACATTTTTGTCATTAATGTGACTTTAGCCGCGTTTTTTTTCAACTTTGTAATCTACAGAGACTCGCTGTAAAAACTTTTCCAATAAAAATCTCAAATTCAAAAACCTCTCAATTACCTTCCGCCTTCTCCTTCTACTCCTAGCGCCATTCATGCCCAAAGGCCACACAGATCATCAGCTGGTGGACACAATCCATTCATCTTGGAATTTGCCCATGATTTCTACTTACAAATTGCCTGGGCAAATGCATAATAGAAATAAAAGAAAACATTCGGTGGTCGTTTGTTTTACGACTGTTTCTAATTGCTCCTAGGATGCCAGCCCACTTCTTCTGCATGCCGGATAAGGCAGTTCGCCCTTATTTATTGGTCTGACAGTTTAGTTCTGTTCTGGATTTTGTATTCAGTGCTCTCTGTTTCCAGTTCCGCTTTTGTGCGCCAAGCGGAAATTGCCATCGATAAGAAGAAAAATGTTTTATAGTCGAATTGTTCATTGAGAATTAACTTGGAGGGGGGAAATTGGAGTTTCATCTTTAGGAGCAGCTAATTGATTGTCACCTTTTTTTCAACAACACACTCGCTGTCGCAGCAAACTGCTCTAAATAATTGAGTAAGGACAATTGATTGATTGCCAAAAGCTTTCTATATTATCGAATATTTAACGAAGCGTAACAGGTACTAAAGAAAATACCAGCAGTTTATGTGGTGGGCGTGGTTGGGCCATATCCTGCTTAACTGCAGTCGGCAAGAGAAAGTAGCTTACACACGGACACTTCGAAGCAGCAGAGCTAAACTAAACATTGAACAAGGAGCAAGCATTTTGATAGCGATTGTTAAAGTGGAAACCAGAAAAGAGGAAGGCAACGGTATCAACGAAAGCGGCGCAACTTGCCTTGGGGCCAGGATTTGTGCTCTAAATTGAGCTAGCCTTGTTTGAAGATGCCAGTTGAGGTAGTATCTGATGATGTTGTTGTTACACAAGTTGTGGAAGAGCCATAAGCTATGCATTACAGAGATATAATGGACTGATTTTAAGGTAAATTATAAGATTTAATTTACTATAAACACCAAATGGGGGTTAGACGAAGTAACTATTCTTAGTACACAAATCGCAAAATCCAAATTTAAATTCATTTTTAATTTTTTGAAAATCCTAAACAAATTCGAGCTGGATCCGAGATTTTGAAATTTTTAAGGTCATGCTCTCACCCTCCTATCTGATACTTTTTGATGTATAATTAGCGCAAAAAAAAAAACAAAAGTACTAAGAGTCGAGTTTTAACGGGCGCGAATAGCCTCTAAAGATTTTGCATATAACCTAGTCCGCGTTGATTTCATTTAAGACCCATTCATAATAATGATAGACTACTTTTTAATAAACATGTGACCCTCGTATTTAACACAAGAAGACGTTACAAATCTGACTCCATGAACCCTTTGAAAAGGTCCAACTAGGTAGAGGTGAACAGTCCCTTTCCCACGCCTACAGTCACATCTGTTCAAGAGGGGAAATGCATGACACCACACTATCTTTAAATAGGCAAGTAAGATGATCGAGAAAGAGATGTAATACAATCGAACAACTAAGTATATAAGAAACAAATGTATCACATGTATTGAATAAGGACAAGAAGAATTATAATTACAGTTGTCTCATGTATTAGGTATATAAGTTTATCTATAAACGAGAGCGTAAGTTAAAGTCGGCTCTAACCGATTTCGATATACCCGTTACTCATGAAAAAACATGTTTAACAGTGTACCTGCGTTCCTTAGGGTGACCATCCGAAAAGTATGCAACATTTTTTTATTTTGCTCATAACTTGAGAACCGTTCATGCGATCTTCGATTCACTTGGCTAATTACTAACTATCTCTAGAAGGTACGAATCGTCTATCTTCAAAACTGTAGGAGATATACCGTTTTTTTCGAATTGCGGGGGCGGAAGGGGGCGTGGCAAAATTTGAAAATAAACTTGATCTGCCTGTAGCTTTAAGAAACATTTGTCCCATTCATGTCAAACCTCTATCTCTTACCATCTCCGAGATCTGTTTGTTCATACGGACATGGCTATATCGACTCGGCTGTTGATGCTGATCAAGAATATATATACTTTATAGGGTCGGAAATGATTCCTTCTCCCTGTTACATAGTTTTGCACAAACTTAATATACTCTATGTACCTTCGGTACAGAGTATAATTATAAACCAAATATTAGCTTTGGGAATGCTGAAACCTGTTTATTTCCATTTTGCCGTTTTGGGGTCCAGCCTAATGTACAATGAACATTTTACATACATATGAATTTATTCACTAAATTTGGCTGCTTATTTATTATTCGACGCACTGTTGCTAATAGGCTGGCATAACTAGGAAGCGTCAGTCATATAGCATAGAAGCTACGTAATAGCTTGATAATTTCTAGAGCTCCGAAAATGTAGTGTGACCAACAACTTTCGGATGCATTTTGTGTGGGGCTAACTTTGCGTTTAATTTCGACATGAGCCTTTTTCCATTCCCTATTACAGTTGCGAAGGTCATTGCCAGTTGCGGCTTTTGCTTAGCACTCTGTCTGACTTGGTCGTATACGAGCTCATGGTGGAATTAATAAGGTGGAGCTGGGCATACGTATATTGGTCCTTAGCAGAGGCTGACGGCTTCACCTTGTGAACAGCACATGGTGCGTGTATTTGCGTATAAAAAAAATCAGAAAATTAAACAGTTCTAACTAACAGTATCACTTCTTCATTTAATATGTTTCTAAAACTAAAGAAGGAAGACATATTGGAATGGTGGCAAAACAAATCAACAATATTTCCAGTTTTTTTTGAGTTATCAAAAATTGTGCTAGCACAACCGCCTCCTCAAGCAAGTGTTGAGTTATTAACATGATCAAGTATTAATTTGCAATAATCTAACTCCTACTAATAATCGTAACCAAAACCCGAAACAGAATAAAGCTAATGACCGTAACCCGCGTTTAGACACCAAAAATACTTATTTTATTTTTAAAATTTTATATTAAATTTTAAAAAAAAAAAAAAAAAAAAAAAAAAAAAAAAAAAAAATATTTATTTGATGGAGGTGAGTTGATTTGGTTTTTTTGCGTCTTCCCCTCCGCCTTTCCTCCCCTCCTTCTCTTTTTACTAAAACAAAATAATAATTTCTCCACAAACCAAAATATCGAATCCAAACAAATTAAAAAAATATTAACACAATAAAAAAAAAAAAAAAAAAAATTTTTTTTTTTAAATTTTTTTTTTTAAACCCCCCCCCTCAAAAAAAAAAAAAAAAAAAAATTTTAATTTTTAAATTATCAAGGGTATAAAAAACGGCAAAAAAAAAATTTACTTGCCCTTCTCGTTTTTATATATTTATTTGCTGTTACTTTAGATGTGTACTGCTCGGTAACTCAGACTGAACTGCTCCCTCCCACATAGCCACATCCGAATATTATAATTTGTTGAGTGACAGTCTTCTCACAGCATTCTCTCACATCCCTTCTTTATTTTCCAGAAGACTGGACTAAGACCTCTCCACTATCTTCTTTAAATGGGCAATGTTCCTTGTAAAATTCGGAGACAATCGACGCAACGGAATGAACTCTGAATGCATCCGTTGTGGTAGGGTAGGCCATTTTCCCAACAGTGATGTGTGCCCAGCGAGACATTCGTTCTGCCGGGGCTGCAGGGCACCACAGAAGCGACAATGGTCACAAAATCGGGACGAAAGAATAAAACGCAAAAAAAAAAAAGGGGAAGAAAAAAAATTTCCCAGGCCCCACCACAAAATACAAAAGGATATAAAAAAAAAAAACACCCCCCCGGTTTATGGGAAAAAAAAGAAGAGGAGGAAGGAGTTTTTTTTTTGGCGCCCCCGGTGCCCCGAAAAAATTTTCAAGAAAAAAAATAACAACCAATTTTTGGTTGGGGGGGGGGAGAGGTGACAGATTTTTTTAATCCAGGGGGAAAAAAAGACGTTTTTGGGACGCGAGACGGCGATTAAACTCAAGGTCCTACAATTAGGGCTGGGAATAAATATGATAGAGGTCGCAAAGCCATTCCCGAAGTGGAAAGATGTTTCAGTAAAGTTAGTTATCGATACCAACGTGAAACCGGTCCAACAACCGTTAAGGCGGATTCCTAATGCGTTGGAACAGAAGGTTCAAGAACGAATTGAAAAGCTCCTCAACCAAGACATTATAGAACCAGTATCGGGGCATAGTCCGTGGATTTCTCCTATGGTGGTAGCTTTTAAGGAGAGTGGGGACATTCGGTTATGCATTGACATGCGCCAAGCTAATAAGGCAATTCTGAGAGAAAATTACCCTTTGCCCACATTTGAAAATTTTATGCCACGTCTAAGAGGGGCTACCTGTTTTTCCCGACTGGACCTCAAAGTTGCTTATCATCAACTGGAATTACACGAGGCCAGTAGGGAGATAACGACTTTTATCACGACAAGAGGGTTATTTCGATATAAAAGGTTAATGTTTGGAGTCTGTTCAGCACCAGAAATTTTTCAACGCAATACGATGAATTATCTTGATGATATTATTGTCTTCGGCAAGACAGAAAAAGAACATGATGAGGCGGTCAAAAAAAAAAAAAAGTTTCCAACAGGACCTTGGATATTCATAGCTACAGACCTTTTGGGACCACTTCCTAATAGTGAACACGTCTTAGTTTTGATAGACTACTACTCTAGGTACATGGAGTATAAGCTGTTACGCACGATAACTTCATCAACGATAATCGACGCAATGATGGAAATTTTCAGCCGAACGGGTTTCCCAAAACAAATAAGGACGGATAACGGCAGACAATTTGTGAGCAGTGAATTTGGACAGTTTTGCAAGGTAAGCGGAATCGAACAACTCACTAGACCACCTTATTGGCCACAGGCGAACGGAGAGGTGGAGCGGATGAACAGGACATTGGTAAAACGTTTAAAAATCGCTCATGCAAACAAGGTCCGATATAAAGATGCAATTCAAGACTTCGTCATGATGTACAACGTGACTCCGCACAGCACAACTGGCACTCCCCCAACAGAGTTAATGTTCAATAGGGTGATAAGAGACAAGATTCCTAGTATTCAAGA
Source organism: Lordiphosa clarofinis (assembly GCA_018904275.1). Lineage (NCBI taxonomy): Eukaryota > Metazoa > Arthropoda > Insecta > Diptera > Drosophilidae > Lordiphosa > Lordiphosa clarofinis. The sequence continues at coordinate 42,059 of JAEIGQ010000157.1, read as the reverse complement.
CGTTCTGGGGGAATATATGGATTCGGCAGAAAAGGACAACGACCTAATTCGAAAACAAAAAGAGAAGACTCTGGCCGAAGTAAAGTGGGAGACAAGGTCGTGGTCAAGAACACTGTTTTTCCTTGCAAGTTGACTTTGAACTTTAATGTCACCGAATGCACAGTGCTGCAAAGGAGAGGAAACATTGATATTACCGTAAGCGAAAAAGAGCGATCGGTCAAAACCGTAACCGTAACTCAAACCCTTATTCGATTCGGTTTTCATTTCTGCTTTCTACGCCATATTAGATCTGTAAGTTACAAAAAATATAAGTGAGTATCAATTTAGACCAACATACGAGCATTTGTGAACAACTTCGTAAGCCATTTAAAGTTTTGATTGGAACTGTACTTTAGTTTCGTAATCAGCTGTCCCAAGAGCTGTTATTACCAAGATTCAAACAGTTTGTAGGACTTCACACTGGGTGCAACATTGTCGAAATTGCGACGTTCACACCAAAACCCGCAACATCAAAAACTGTTGACAGCTGACAGCTCTGTGTAAGCCAACATTACAAAGTAACAGAAAGCAAAGTTTTAATAAAATTTAGCAAGAAGAGGGAAGTTTAAGCGCCTTAAATTTGGCAAACAGAATGATTCCACATTTTATTCAAACGAGACAAGACAATAAATGTTCTAAAAAGGAGTACAGTTGTACTCAATCGGATAATATGGGCTTTATAACAGTGTTGGCCCACGAGAGCGAGGCCAAAAAGAGTGTGCATAAATAAAGCGATGTGAATTTGCTTCGAACTGATCACATTAAAGGCTAGCCAGCGACTGAAAGGCTTTTTGCTCTCTTCTCCGCAGTTTCAGCATGCGATCGGATCGTGTATGTGTAAATAACGAAGTTCTTCGTCTTCACCTGGGAGGCTTCAGTAAAAAGGAAAGGGGAAAAAAAAAAAAAAAAAAAAAAAAAAAAGCGGGGGGGCGGGTGGGCCTTCTGGGGGGCGGCGCCCGGGGCCGCGGGGCGCCGTAAAAAAAAAGAAAAACAGTTAGTTAAAGGGGGGGGGTGGAAAGTTTTAAAATTTAAGTATAGAAAAGGTGGAGGGTGGGGGGGGGTATTAAAATTTAAAAATTAAGAAAATTTTTTGTGCTTGAACCCGGGGATCTAGTGCCTATCATGGGGTTTCCCCAAGAAGAGAGCGCTAAAACGTGACTGTGTCTCTCTCTAACACACAGAATTCAAGTAAGTCAGTATAGCTATAGCCGCTAGAAGGGCATGGCTTCCCTATATATACTTTATAGGGTCGGAAATGATTAACAAACTTTATACACTCTGTATACAGAGTATAAAAATCTCGCAGCTGCGTCTTTAACAGTTTTAACTAAGCTGCGACCAGTGTAGGCAGAATTTTTCTGCAATTTTTGTTTAGGTTCATATTGGCACACAAATTATGTTCCTTATGCCTATCAATCAATCTCCGACTGAATGCATTCATTAATCCAGGCTTAGACCATAACAGAGAAGGAATCTGTTCCCCTTTGACAATTCTTGATAACTTTTCAGGGCAGGGCAGGGAATCGGAAGCCATACAACAACAACAACAGCTGCAGCAGCAGCAGGTGCCAAGGATGGGCTTAGCAGGACATGCTCGTAGAAGGACCATTGTGTTGTGCCGTGTCGATTCAGTTTTCTCGCTTCCTCGGTGTCGCCTGTTTTATATACGCCTCATGTCAGGCGGAAATTGAATAGTTTCCGGTATTGAACAATGATTACTTTCGACCCAAAAAGAAGATGAAGCAGATTTGCTTGTAAAGTTTTTTCTGCCCAAGGACATTTGCCTACTTGTTGTAGTTCTAGTTCTAGTGTAGTATCTTGGGCCCCCCCAACACAATAATTGAAAGCATTCAGGCGTGTTACACTTCGCAAAACTTTCGCTGTCCCGCCTCCTTGGACATTATCCCGTCAACGTTGTTGGCCCTCCAAATTGAAGCTTATTGTTCCGAACTGTCAGCGGCACAAACTTTTCTGCTTGTTGTCTCATGATATTGCACAAAAAACCAAACTAAATGCGTTATCACAGATTGTAGATGCGAGTCTTGTGGGGGCCCACCTTTCAATCCAATCCAATAGAGTTGCAAACTCACCTGAAAGTAAAAGAAGCAGAGAGGAAATTGAACATGAGTTTCAGTTTCTGGCGGTGGAAAACAACATACAAGCGCGTGTTTTTCATATAAAGAGGCTGCTTTGCATTGCAATTGTTGGTTATAAATTATATGCCCCAGCCATGACAGATGAGAGTCGGAATTGTGTGTGGGGAGGGGGGTTGGGGTAGGTAACGGGAGAAGAATCGTTTATCAGTTTCAATTGGTAGCAGTAACGTGGCACTTGTTGAAAGGAAATTGTCCGTAATGGGAATGCGATGAAATTGGAGGAGTTGGAGTTGATATAGTTTGAATTGGGGGGGGAGATTAGGGTGGGTAATATAAACGAAAGTCACTCGCTTTAACGAAATTAGTGAAATTTTAATATTTTTTGGCTGAGCCATAGGCAAAGAATTGTAAATGAAATGTTGGGTGTGGATGTGTGCTCTTAAACTCTTCTCTGCATCTCTCTCCGCCCCCATCACCAATCTTTCTCCTGCCATCACTCTGCCAACCGTCTTGTGTGTGTGTGTGCCGAGCCACTGCACAAAGCAAACACAACAAAATATGGTTGGCGTCAGCGTCACGTGACGCTCAAATCAAATTTTACTTTTACTAAAATCGTCCGTACCGAAATTAAAGATGTTTTACATCAAAAATAGTTGCCCACTTCAGAAATAATTACCCATATATAAAATACTGTATAATAATCAGGGCTGCAAACCGGTCCGGAGCTGAACCGATCCGGAGTCGGAGACTCTGAGATTTTCGAGAATCCCGAACCGAGCCTGAACTGGAGCAAAAAAAAATTTCGGGGCTGAACCTGAACCCGAACCGGAGCAAAAAAAAAAAGGTAAAATTGGTTCGGTTCAGAAACAAATTCATATTACTTTTTTCGGGCTGACTTATGTATTGGTGCTTTAGGGTTTGAATGTTCGTAAATACTTAGAAAGTTCTTAGAAAAACGTTTTTACTTTTTACATTCAATCTCAAATAAAATCATAAAACTTTTTTAAGCATGCTCTAGGTCATTTAAGTTAGGATTTTGTCCATAACTTGTCTAAAACAAGACACGCACAACACCACAAAGGAGGCTGGTTGACAGTATAGCTATTTCATGAATACCAATTCAATCTTCAGCTGTCTTCGTCTGTCCTTAGAGTGTTGGCAGAAGTTACCTCATGACAGAATTACTATAACCGCTTAAGAATTCCAAAGGCAGGCTTGTAGCAAAATCAGACATCAGTAGCATAATAAATTTTTTTTTTTTTTAATCCAAGAAACTTAATTTTTTGACCTTGAAACAAAAACAGCTTGCAAAGAGACAAATTGCTGAATTGTATGAACCTCAAAAAGAACTCATTAATAAAAGCATCACTGATTATTCTTATGATCATGAAATGTAGATAGAAAATAAAGAATTAGTGACAAATACATAATAGTGAACGACTTCGTAGCTTCATTTGAAGGAATTCCAAGATTGCCCAAAGATTCTAATGTGTTAAAGGTTTGGATAAACTATCATTGTAAATATCAATAATATGTTGCATTAGTTGTTCCTTAAACACAAGTATCAGGCAAATTTTTCTCGGGTTGAACCTGAACCTAGGTTCACCGACCTACTGAACCCAAAAAATCTCACGGGTTCGAACCCCGCACACTGGGCCCAATGGCCGAATATTTGGCATAAAGTCGAAAATTTCATGGAAACAAAACTCATTTTGGATAATATACCTTCAAACTACATAGTCCATATACAAGGAATCAAATAATATTTTCGATTGTTTAGCAACCCTGAAATTGTTATCGGCTATCGAAATCAGCTGTTGAGTTAAGTGATTGTTGCGAAAAAATTGCCGTCAAGTGTTTGTTAACTCTGCGGACTTGCACGTCGTATAACTTTGCACAATAAATTATTGCAAATTATGGATATTGAAGGCCAGGGTATGTAGAATGTATAGATATAAGCATTTTGTGGTAATGTTTAACACGTGTGTATTAATGTGTGTTATTTTGTGCTGTCCATATACAGAGAAAACTTAACCAAAGTGCTCGTCTTCTGTAGAGTAGAACTTTTTTGGAACTAACCGGAATCAATTATAATGTATGTTAAAATAAACTTTAATATGTATATTACATTATGTTATTAATGTTTTCTGCGGTCATTTGCGGCCCTTGCGGTATTCTCAACTTGTAGGTAAGCTTGAGTTCTCTCGTGCAACGCTGCTCGAGATATGGATTAACAACAATCGGGATGATTCCGCTATCAAAAGCTGGGTTTTTGAGCAATTAAGTGATTGTAAGAAAAAGGATGAAATAAACCTAAAAATAAGCTGCATTGAAAAATGTGTAAAAAGGAATCTGAAAAAATGTAGCCGTACGGTACGTATACGCAATGCATTCCTATATAGGCGGTAAGAGTAGGCGTGTCCAGAATCATCCAAATTTTTTTCCAGGTATTATGCATTCTATAACTATCAGTTATACCAAGTTGCAGCTCTGCAGCATCAATTTTAGACTTTATGCCAAAAAATCGGCAATTGGGCCCAGTGTGCCCCGGAGTGAACCTCCACTGATTTCAGAGGGTTTTGGCTTCATTTTCCCACCTATGCCGCATTGTAATTTCTGAACTTCTAATATTTTCATAGTGTTGTTTCTTTAATTGGCTTCGATCCCTATGGGTTAGTATCGGAGTTATACTCTTGCAGATGAAAGCATTGTGATTCAGTTGCGAGCAAATAATTTGCAATGATTTTGGGATATCTATGGTCTGGCGTGGCAAATATCGATATGCCAGTTTGCAGATGAATTGCATAGTTGGGCGTGTTTTCTGGAAGATAAAAGATCCGCATTCTAAAATACTTCTGGCTCCGCTCAACTTCCTCATGTGCCATATTTGGGCAGTATAACACGTAATTGCTTTAGCTGTGGCCAGGTAAATTTTGTATTTTGGGCTGGGGTCTACATATTGGTGCTTTAGAAAGGAGTTCCATCTGAACGTGTTTCCTTTCATTTTAGAGCGGTGCGCTTCTTAAAGCTCATGCTGTCAGTTAGGGTGACTCCCAGGTACTTGTAAGACTTAACAACCTCTAATGGTACGTCATCCAGGTTCTAAGTTTCAGTGCCCGCTATTCTTCCTCTAGAATGTTTTATACTCTGTACCGAAGGTACATAGAGTATATTAAGTTTGTGCAAAAGTATGTAACAGGCAGAAGGAATCATTTCCGAGCATATAAAGTTATATATTCTTGATCAGCTTCAACAGCCGAGTCGATATAGACATGTCCGTCTGTCCGTCTGTATGGACACCTAGATCTCAGAGATGGTAAGAGATAGAGGTTTGACATGTATGGGACAAATGCTTCTTATACTTGCAGGCAGATCAAGTTTATTTTCAATTTTTGCCACGCCCCCTCCCGCCTCCGCAATTTGGAAAAAACGTTATATCTCCTACAGTTTTGAAGATAGACGACTCGTTTCTTCTAGAGATAGTTAGTTATTAGCAAAATGTATCGATTTGCAGAAGAAATGAAAAAGATCGGATCAGCGGTTCTCAAGTTATGAGCAAACAAGTAAATCACTCCCCCCTACCCCCTCCCACCAATTTACAACTAACACCGCCCAATCTTAGAGAGAGCGCGAGAGAGAGAGAGGGTGAGAGAGAGTGAGAGAGAGAGAGACTTAGAGATGAGCGCAGCACCAGCATTACATTCAGCTTCTACTCCAGGTACAGAGTATGTTATAGTCGGGCTTGACCGACTTTCTCACTTGTTGTTTAAAGTACTTTTGACTTTTCACAATTGATTTTCAAATCCCATTTTGTGCAGTAAGCATGGGTGCTATTTATCATCTTTAAGCGAGCATGACCTTATCGTCAGCATACATCAATACTTTGAAAATATTTGTACCTAGTTTGACTTCTCCGGGAAGTTCTGCAGCGATGTCATCTACGAAAAGTCCGAAGAGCAGTGGGCTGTGGTTTGTTTGAAAATCTTTGGTACACAAAATGTTCTCTACACATTCTTTTAACCCAAAAGACAAAATTCTCTTGAGCCTTAATTTTTGCTATTCTATTTCTTGTTGTGATGTGTTTTATTTTTCCCTCTCTTTTTGTTTTTAATATTTTATAACCTCATTTATCATATACATAAGTACATATTTTCTTGTATGCTCAAGTTGTAGTCGCTGCCCCCTTCCATCATTCCCATTTGTAAAACTTTTCTTAATAATAAATTGCTTAACTTTTTAGGTAAACAAACGTACATTGAGACCTCTGCGGGCCTTTAAACTTGCCGCAGGCTCACAAAAGCAGAAAAGTAAGTCAGAAAGAGGCTTGTTATTAAAATACATTTTTGTAGCTTGGTTGGCCCCTTCGGCACGTTCTGGTGAAATAACGTTTGTAATTATTGCTCACTTTGCAGTTAAACTAGATGACAAATATTTCAAAATTGAGGAATTAATAAAACTTTCACAGGAAATTATGTGCATAAAAAAGAATTGAATTGGAAAGTTGACTTAGATAAATGAGAGGGAAATGGCACAAGGCTAAATTAAACCGGTTTTGTAACGTATCAGAAGGGAAACTTTGTTTTTTTATATTTTCTATAATAAATTTGTGGCTAGGAATTTAATTGGTGGTAGAGAGTGCAGCTTTATCTAGTAAAAAAAAATTCCATAGACACAGGGGATATGGTGAAAAGTGGCAACTATGTCAACCCAGGAATAGTTGTAGATGAATCATCTAATCCTTCTTTTTGTTTGGGTTGAGTCTTTAGTGAATTCATGAATAATGGTTTATCATTTCTTTGAGCTTGAACGCAGCAAAACAATTTGTCTGTTTAGCTTTTTCAAGAACCAAAGAAAGATTAAAGGAAATGATTTTGAATATAACATATTGTCTAGCAATGGTTTGTCTACACAGTACTGTTTCAAAGGCTTCCCGGTCCTCTCAGCAGCAGTCTGTGCTGACACTTTCCAAGTTGTTTTGCATATAACTTTTCACGGAAAAGGCAGCGCTCATTTGTATAGAAACCACTGCGTGATTGTGTGCTTAGGTTAGGTTAGGTTGCGATGGCTGAGAGCGACGAGCCGCTCTCCCACTTAGGCCACTTTGGGCCCATTGCGATGCCATATTTATTCCCTATTAACCCTTTTTAACACTGAGGTGGGTCCTCGTTACTGAACCATTGTGTGGACAGAATAAATTTGAGTAGAGCTGGGATCTCTAGCCCGGATGTCTCCGAGAGGTTGAGTAGCAGAGGTTGACCAAGTGTCCTGAGTCTCCTTCTACTCAAGGCGGGGCAATGGCACAAAATGTGTTGTACCGTTTCCTCCTCTTCTTCGTGTCCGCAACTTCTGCAAAAGTCTAGGCGTTCTGCGTGTCTGCCAATGAGACAGTGACCTGTAAGGGTCTCTACCAGAAGTGCTATGTGGTTTCTTCTGTGACGTAAAAGTGTGTTAGTACGTTTTTGGTCGAATGTTGGCCACGTAAGCCTCGCTACTGCACAGGAGGAAAGGGTTTTCCACCGATTCAGCTTTAGTGTGAAGCTTATATGTCGCCATAGGAATCCCTATCGTGCTCCTCTCTGAAAGGAGCTCAAAGGTGGTACCTATTCTGGCCAGTTTGTCCGCAGACTCATTACCTTCTATGTTGCGATATCCAGGCACCCATATAAGGTGTATACTGAAATGCCGTGCGATCTCATTCAGAGATGAGCGACATTCCCTAAGTGTCAAGTGCTTTAAGGGCGGCTTGACTATCTGAATATATAAATACATTTCCTTCCTTGACCGTGAGTGTGCTAAGGTAGGTGGCAGCTTCCACTTCCGCTTGGTACACACTCAGGAAGGCGAAACGATAAGTTCAAATCTAGATTGGGAGAGAAAACTCCCTCTCCTACTTTTTCGTCGAGCTTAGAACCATGTAGATGTTAATGGCTCTGCTGTGGGGCAGGTTGTCCCAATCGTTTCGGCTTGGGATATAGACGTCGTAAAATTTGTCGAACGTCGTTTGTGGTATACAGTAGTCTGTAATTAATGGTATACCCTTTTGGTCTTCGAGTATGGAGGCGTGTGCCGAATCGGATTCTCGTAGTCTTAAGGCTATTGTGGTAGCCATTTGCTTAGCTACGAGCTCTAGTGGTAGAAGGTGAAGAATAGTATTTAACGCTTTCGTTGGTGTCGTTCGGAGAGCGCCGCTAATACAAATTTCCGCACTTCTCTGTATTTTGTGCAGATTGTTCAGGGCTGACTGTCACCAAATACGAGGCTTACTTCGTTGATTTTAGGCGGGATAAGATCAGAAATTTTGTACTTTCGGGTGAAAAGCCGGGTTTACGCCCAAGCCACAAGAAAGCAGTAAGTTATGCCAAGTTTTTGGAGGTGCTCAAAAGCCCATTATCAGTAGACTTTGCTCTTCAATACAGGTTTTAACCAATAATAAAATCTTAAGAATTTACACCACAATCTCTAAGTCTTTTTTAAGCTTTCATCTCAGTTTAAAAAATAGAAATATCTGTAGGCCCGACTGACATATTATCAACCCACAGCCGAAACTGCTTAACCTACAGACCTAAGATTTGGCATAGACCTACGTTTAGCTATGCAGGCGCGCACTAAAAAAGAAAATTTGGAAATTTGTCCGCGAAGTGGGTGAAAAAGCTAAAGAAAAGTTTGTATGGAATACATAACATCATAAACTAATTTAATAAGAGCGCAAGAGAGAGGGTGAACGACTCTCTGAGTGACAGTATGTGCTGTTAGCGTGTATGTGTGTGTGTGTGTGTTTTAAAACAATAAATTAAAATAGCAAAAAGCCTCAACCAATTTAATTAAATGTTATGACCGTATTTCAAAATAAAGAAGTTGGAATTTCACAAAGCTAGCGGTCAAAAAATGCATGAAAATATTTTGGACTAAACTAATTTTTTAAGAGCAGGAGAGAGAGTGAGTATGAGAGGGATCACACACACACTCACAAATTAGGTATGTGTGTCTTACAAATATGCCATTCAAACAGATGACAGCTGCTACATGTGTTAGAATGAGGGGAGAGAGGAAATAGTGGAGAGCGGTGGAAGATGGAAAGGAGCGTGGGGAAAAGAGTGAAGAGCGGATGAAGAGCGAAATTCACTATGTAGTCGTGCGGGAGAAGTAGGTTTTTAGCATCCACTAGACTGGCAGGGACTAACATATGATTCCGTAACCTTTGAGCGCCCAGAAAAATTGGTTTGCTCCTTTAGGACGGAATGACAGGGAACTCACAATTTCTTAAAAGTTATAAAATGTTGTCATCAAAAAAATCCAGTAATACAAAAGGCAACCCTCTTTCTTTAACAATGCCATATAACAATTAGAATGCAATTCCATTTCAAATTAAAAAATTGATAAGCCCCAAAAACATTAACCATAAAAAACGGAAATGCACAAAATTAGCTTTGTAAATAAATAAAGCAACGCATGTAAAATTCATCCATTGAATTTGTTTGTGTATCTTTCCGTTGTTGTTGTTATTGCTCCCCTCTCAGCAGCTACAGCAGCAGCAGCAGCAGGTTAGGCTATACATTAAAAATCAAGTAATTAATTTCACACGGAATAAGTTTGCAAAGTTAATTGGCTTAGCGTTGGCTTTTGACTGACTCACTGACTGACTGTCGCTCATAAGACCAGAAGGGGAGGAGGGAGTGCGCCAAGTGGGGAAGAGGGCCGACATTAAACATTTAACAGCATTCACCGTTGGCTAAACAACTTTTATATTTTGTTTTGCTTTTCCCAACTCGAAACTGCAATCTCTGCGAACTTTTGCCATGCAAAAGGAGAGAAAGAGCGAGAGAGAGGGAGACTCTCGTTAATCGCATTAGAGAAATGCGCGTTGTACACAAGATTTTGTGGTCGTTTGTTAACTTTTTGTTGTTTATTTCTCAATTTTTTTTTCCATATTTCAATTTTTTCCCAAAAGCTATTAAAACTATGTTAATTAGTGTAATGTGTGTGTGTGTTGGGGTACTGTTCTAGGGATGGAGGGGTAGTTGATAGACGACATATGAATACTTGTTATAGTTGATACTAGTTGGAATAATTTATATTTAAGTAGCTCCAATGTAGTTCATGAACTGGTTCAAACCGGAGTAATATTATTTATGCGTTAGCGAAAGTTTTCTCGGCGGAAAACGGGTTTTAAGATTGATTCAGAAAACTATAATATTACCGGTCAAGTCACGAAATTCAAAGTATTATCAAAGTGCTGGCACCTCTTATGTAAGCCTGGAAAAACAGTAAAAGTTGAGAAAAATATGCTCTGTTATGCAATCGGTAATTAATAGGTAGCTTCTTGCTGAAAGAATGTCTCAAGCAGAGCAAAAGCAGAACAAAAGACATTTAAAGAGATTTCAACGTATAATAAACTAATAACTACGAATAAGCTCAAGCATTTTGACAACACTAATAAGAAACTAAAACGAACAATTTGAGAAGAGAACGCTCTTGAAATAAAATTTATTCGTTCTTAAATTTTTAAGAATTTTGTTCTTGGAATCGAGCTAAATTCGTTCTCAATGTGGTTTTATAGGCAAGGGGAGTGAGGGAACGCAAACTTTGAGAGAATAACGTTGGACGCGCTCTCTCTCTTGAGTGGTAAGGACCCCGAAGATTGGTCCACGAGAGAGCAAACTTGCGGAAAACCAAAAAGTTCACTTACTAGACAACTGCTTGGCACCGTATATGTAAGACAAATGAAGAAGAAAACTGGAAAGGATTTCCAGAATAGAAAGTCAGAAAGCCACATTTGGAACCAGCTGGTACGCCATTGAGGAAAACACGCACATATCCCAAGAAGCCGACTTTCCTTTTGTTCAAAGTCACCCCGAGGCGGGTGAATAAAGAATATCAGCGAGCGGCAGATGCCACTAGCACAAAGTCCTTTTAATCTAGAGTGGCTGGAGAACTTTTTCGTAGGCTCTAGGTCCATAAGTTATGATTTTGTTCATAATATTTCTAAAACAAGTTACGCACGAAACCACAAAGGAGTCTGGTTGATCGTATAATAATTTCATGAATTTCCTCATTTCAATCATCAGCGATCTTTTCCTGTCTTCCATGAGCTGGCAGAGACTTTTACATTATAGAACTACTATGACCATTTGGAAATTCCAAAGGCAGGCCTGTAGCAAAATCCGACACAGCTGCTGGGCGGATAGTGCGTGATAAGTATCTTGCATGAGCCAAGTAATAAATCACACATGAGAACAACAGCCAACAGTCCTCTTTCCGTTGGGACAACTACAGCAATAACGTTGTACGCCATCTATGCTATTATTGTTTGGAATAAAATCCACGTAGACACAGTAGGACTTGCTGTAAATATGTCTCGAGCGAACCTCTAATTTTATAATTGAGAGACTTATTTTAAAGAATGGAGCATCAATCGTCCTGTCCTCATTCAGGACTGCTAGTGACAGTTGGTAAGATCCAGAATATAAGGTTGTCAAAAAAGTCTTGCGGTATTTCCGCAAGCTTGTCTTTGCAAGCGCGTAGTTCTAGTTGTATTCGTCGCATCGGTTCACGCTAGAGCTTTTTGGAAAGCTTCTTTCACGCGCTAACACGTGTTTGATTTTAGTCGTTCGTGAGTTATAGCGTCGCAAACATGGAGCAAAATAAAGAGAAAATACGGCATATTTTACAGTAATACTACGATAAAGGCAAAAATGCATCTCATGCTGCCAATAAAATTTGTGCAGTTTATGGACCCGATACAGTTTCCATTTCCACCGCATAACGATGGTTTCAACGTTTTCGTTCTGGTGCAGAGGTGATCGAAGATGCGCCACGGTCCGGAAGGCCTGTCGTCGAAAATTGCGATTAAATCGCTGAATTGATCGAAAGGGACCGGCATAGTAGCTGGGCATGAGTCATCAAACCGTTTGGATTCAAAAAGAAGCTCGATGTATGGGTGCCACACGACTTGACGCAAAAAAACGTTTTTGCCCGTATGAATGCATGCGAATCGCTTCTGAATCGCAACAAAATCGACCCGTTTTTGGAGCGGATGGTGACTGGCGATGAAAAGTGGGTCACTTACGACAACGTGAAGCGCAAACGGTCGTGGTCGAAAAGCGGTGAAGCTGTCCAGACGGTGGCCAAGCCTGGATTGACGGTCAGGAAGTTTCTTCTATGTGTTTGGTGGGATTGGCAGGGAATCATCCACTATGAGCTGCTCCCCTATGGCCAACAACTGGACCGCTTGAATACAGCACTCATGCAGAAGAGGCCATCTTTGATCAACAGAGGCCGAATTGTCTTCCATCAGGACAACGCCAGGCCACACACATCTTTGGTGACGCGCCAGAAGCTCCGGGAGCTCGGATGGGAGGTTCTTTTGCATCCACCGTATAGTCCGGATCTCGCACCAAGTGATTACCACCTATTTCTGTCCATGGCGAACGAGCATGGTAGTCGAAAGTTGGCCACAAGAGAGTCCTGTGAAAATTGACTCTCCGAGTTTTTTGCCAATAGGGAAGCGAGCTTCTATAAGAGGGGCATTATGAAGTTGGCATCTCGTTGGGAACTCGTCATCGAACAAAACGGCGCATATTTGACTTAAATCGCATTATTATAAACAATTTTATGAACAATTGAAAATTCAATAAAAAATACCGCAAGACTTTTATAATACCTTTAGCTCGTCTTCCGTGAGTCTTGGAATCTCCAAAAGCGATGATGTATTCAATGCACTCAATAAACTTCTTCTTCGGTTGTAACGCTCTTGCTCAACTTCTTCAGACAAAGTATTCAGAGAAAACATACGATTTTTAAAATGAGAAAGTATTCTGCTTCCAAATTCTTTATCTGAGTTCAACCTCTTTCCAACTTTGTTGAGATATTTGTTGTCTAGATTGTACTGTAAAAGTTTATATTTTTAAGCAATTGATCCATGAACGGCTTCGACAACTCAACTTATTTGGGTGATTTTTCGAGACTCATTTGCTTCTTCGGTGTCCAGTTGAGCTTTTTTCCCTTTAAATGCTGGTATCAGAACTCTAAAGCCTTTTCCTTCTATTTCACCAACGACATCGCGAAAACCCCAATCCACAACGAATATGTCATTCATAATCAAAGCATCGATTATAGGTGCTTGCATCAATGAGTTTTCTTCTGTCCCGAATATGATTTACGTTGATATTCATTGTTGCTGAAATATTAAGACCAGTTGGTCGCTTTCTAGGACCAACAAATCTTTCGCTGTATCTGATGTATTTAAAAGTAAAACATCTCGCGTTGTACCATCAATCCCAAACGAGGGCAAAACGTTTCGTCTGAAACCATCAAGCACTTCATTAAACATTTTTGAAACATGTTGCTCATATTTCAGTCCAAAAACTAAAGATTATTGATGATTATGATTATTTGTCTGACAAATAACAGCAAAAGAAGTCAAGACGGTGTGGAATTCCGAAACAAACGTATTGGCAGTTTTAATCAGAAAATATCGGCCGTGTTCTACAAACCTCTAAAAACCCAAAACCAACCCAAAAGCAATTGTCGGTGTTCCAGAAACCTCTTTTGGTTGTTTTCAAATGTTGCGCATTTTCTGGCGAGATTTGGCCTATGTTTTGCTAGTAAAGAAATTTAAGTCAAATTGAATAATGAGGAACACAACTTGAATGCTTGACTGATCGAATATATATGTTTTAAGTAGTAAAAATGAATTTTAAAATATTGTCCAACAAAACAATGCAAAAGTCTGACAGCTGCAGAAACAACATTAAGCAAACCTGCCATCTTCTTCAATTACGACAATAAAATTTTCGGAGTTTTAATTTTCTTTTCAAAATTAATTGTTTATACTCTTAAACGAAGCATAAATTCAACAAGATTATGTGGATAAATGAGCAAGTTAATAAAATATGATTTAAAAGGTTAATTTAATGAAGTATTGAAAAAAGCCTATCGATAAATTATGTCGGCGATAATTTCAAACCACTAACCCAGCGGCGCAAAAGCCCATTACAAGTTCGATGTTCTCTTGAACACTTTGAAGGCTGGCAGCCTTCAAGTATCGGTTACTACTCTGTATACATTTACATAAGCTTGGCCGTTTTCGTTGGCATACTGTATACAAAGCAGAATACTATGTAATCGGAAAAGTGGGCGTATAACAGAAAACACTTCGGCTTTAGATTACAACTCAATATACCATTTGAGAAAATGTTGGCGACGAAGTATGGGTTCAGTTCACAAAACGATACACCATTTTGAAACTTGTGTGTGGACTTGTGGAGTAGCTGTGCGCGCGTCCACACACTAGGTGTATCGGATTGTAATGGAAATGGAAAACTGGCGACAAAATCATAATTAAGAATGTAAGCAGTTGGCCCTTTGGCGACCGAGGTGCCTTCTTTCAAAAGTCGATTGACACAAACATAACACAACTGTTATATATACACGAGCAACAACTCGACCCGAAGTTAAACTTCTCTACACACAACTGTACATTCGAAACGTAGCGAGAAATTCCCATTACGTGGGCACCTACTACGATGCATATTGTGGACCAGCCTCATTCACCTCTGCGCCGCTGGGAAATGGAAGACAAGTTATCAGTGGTGTAAATTTTAACTTCACTTTTTACATTTATTTTGATTTTTAAAAGTTGTAAAATGATTTTATGGTGGCAACATTGAACTCCGAAGGAAAAGGCAGTAATGCCATAGGGAATAACAGTTCCATATCTCGGCAGAAGAGAAGCTTACTATATCAAAAATCAAAAAAAGATTGCAGCATTTCTGAAACTCTTGCAACGATTTTGTTTCCCTTGTCAATGGCCTTCCCCCAGCAATTAATGCAACCGCGGGCATTTTTGAATTTATTTTTGTGCAATCCACTCACTTGTAAACAACAGGGTTGTCAACACAAAATAATTTCATGGCGGGTCAGAGTATTATTGAGTATTAATGGCTTTAAATTGATTTATTAGTTTGGAACTTAGTGCTTACCAAAAACGCTTTCAGCATTTGGTTTAGAAACTTCCAAAATAATTTGTATCCAACAATTATTTGAATTATTTTGAAGCCAGCAACCCTGCCGTGGCAGTAACAACGCAATTACTTCTAGTCAGCTGCTTTTTGACAGCGATTGGATTGATGGTTTTCAAAAACAACTGACCCCTAAATCTCTAGAGAGTATATACATTTTTGAATTTTTTACTAGGAAGCGTATCTTTGATTTTTTTCAAAATTTTTGATAATTGACTTTAAGGTTGGGGGAAATTCCAGGAAAAGTTTAAAGGTGGCGGTCCAACGCGAACTGCCAAAACCATCACATTCGAGTTTGGTTTTAATTATAATTATTAACGAAATTTCTAATCCCAGACTTTCCCTTATCGGGCTAGACCTTTTAGCAGTTGATTTCAATTTATCTCATCCAGTAACCGAACATATTCTTATCAGTATTACAATGCAATATTTTATATTATCAAAACAAAGAAAATTTATTTTTACATTCGATAAATGTTATAAAATTTGTCCTAATGGGATTTATAATTGAAAAATCCAAATATGCTTTCAAAGTTTTAGGTCAGCGTCCACAGCTCATTAATTAGTTTAATTTGAACAATTAGGTCTCATTTTCTCTCACTAGTTTTAGCCCAAAAACGTGACCAATTTAATTGCCCAAGTCTCTGTCTAACAAACAATGGAGCTTGGCATCCATTTGATAGTTGGCAAATGACATTTTCGCCATCAAACAAAACAAAATAAATGACTAAACTGACAAAGGGGCGTATGAGGTATTTTTGCATGCGGGCCGGTATTGCTAATATGATGGTGTGGACAGGGGTAGGTGGTAGAGCAAATTCGTGTTTGTCGTTCATCATTACTGGGAAGGAAAATACTACATGCGAGATCAACAAAAAACCGCATCACATAAATTGGAAATTGAATTTTTAGGCACGGGAGGACCGGACGGGGTCTCATTTGTAATTGCGAAAAATGCACGAAATGGGGGAAATTGAAAGCGTGTCGCTGGCAGGGTTTTCATTTGGCAAAAAAAAAAAAAAAACAAAAATAATCAATAGGTAAATTAAAATTAGAATCCGAACTTTGACAGAAGTATGGTATCGATGGGCAGAGTCGTGGGCGGAAAAGAAAAACTTTGTAACTTGAGCAATACAGAAAGAAAATTTTGCAAGAACTGGAAAAAAAAGCTTAGTTCCTTTGAAAGAATATAGAACCATAAGCTTTCTTTGCAGATTCAACAAATTTTTTGTACACCCCTGGAATTTTGTCAAGGAACCATGAAAGTAGCCAATGCATTACACATCGCAATGAAATTAATCGTCCATGCACAGCAAGGTCACGTTCAGATCAGCGGAACGAAGATGCAACAACAACTGCAAATGAACGTCGTGAAATGCAAAATCCACAAGGTGTTGCGTTCATGTACAATAGTGTCACCGATTACGCTTATCACAGGCATTTTATAATTGGTCCAATGAACGAACGTTGTCGCCATTATAAGGCACATAAATTAAAAGGTGGACCATTGAACCATTGAGCATAAACTCTGGGGCAACACCATGGCCGCGCCTTGTTTTAGAGTAGAGGTAGAAAAACTTTGCGATTACCTTTTGAAAGAGCGTTAAAAATAAGAGAAAAAAAGTGACAAACATTTACATTCTCAGTGCAAAAATTAACCGTTATGTTTATTTTTTGATTTGTAAGCGGTGCACTGTCATAGCCGCACTTTATTAAAATAATATAATAATTTGTAGACACTTTAGAGCATGTAGAAGTGTTCAGATTGTAAAACCTTGTTCATAAGAGATGTTTGTTATCTCCAAAGCTTCATTTTTCCCAAAGATTGTATGCAAACAATTCTGATTTTTCAAAAGTTATACTCGAAAAAGTAAAAAAATACTGTTATTCAAAAAAGTTTTTTAAGAAAAACTACCGGAAATTAAAATTTTTCGAAAATCTTAGCAACAAAAATTTATTTTACGGACTGTCGGCTAAAACTTTGCCAAAGACAGTTTGCAGCTATCACTACAACTAAATGAGCTGTATGCCCAAATCTGATGACACCTTTTTTTTGTTATCACACCCAATTTCAAAAACTTTGAGGGTCCATAGAAAAAAACAAGTGAGAAAGTCGGTCTAGGCCGAGTATACCATACTCTGTACCTAGAGTAGAAGCTGAATGCAATGCTGGTGCTGCGCTAATCTCTAAGTCTGTCTCTCTCTCTCATTCTCTTTCTCATTCTCTCACTCTTAACTCTCTTAAGTATGCAAGATTGTTAGTTGTAACTCGGGTGGGGGGGGGTGGGGGGGGAGGGTGATTTACTTTTTTGCTCATAACTTGAGAACCGCTGATCCGATCTTTATCATTTCTTCGGCAAATCGATACATTTTGCCAATAACTAACTATCTCTAGAAGGTATGAATCGTCTGTCTTCAAAACTGTAGGAGATATAACGTTTTTTCAAAATTGCGGGGGCGGGAGGGGGCGTGGCAAAAATTGAAAATAAACTTGATCTGCCTGCAACTAAAAAAAGCATTTGTTCCATACATGTCAAACCTCTATCTCTTACCATCTCTGAGATCTGTTTGTTCATCATACGGACGGACAGACGGACGGACGGACGGACAAACAGACGGACAGACGGACATGGCTATATTGACTTGGCTGCTAATGCTGATCAAGAATATATATACTTTATATAGTCGGAAATGATTCCTTTTCCTTGTTACATACTTTTGCACAAACTTAATATACTCTTTGTACCTCGTACTTTGAGTAACGGGTATAAAAAAGTGTGACTGTCGCTAACACTAACGGGGCTTTGATGTAAAACATGATGCTTAACTCAGCAACGACCATCTTCCAAAAGAAGTAAACAGGGAGTAGAAATACTAACAACAAGATCATTGACTGCTGTGTTTAGTTTTCTTTCCGTAATTCGGTTAAGTCACTGTTCAGTCACAATTAAGTCGCTGTCAAGTGACTGTTAAGTCACTATTTAGGCACTGTTAAGACACAGTCAAGTCACTGTTTAATCATTGTTTAGTCACTGTTAAATCACAGTCAATTCACTGCTTAGGCACTGTTTAGGAACTGTTTAGTCACCGTCAAGTCACTGTTTTGTCACAGTCAAGACACAATCACGTCACTGTTTAGTCACTTTAAAGTCACTATCAAGTCAAGTCAGTGCTAAGTCACTGTTTAGACACTTTTAATTCATTGTCAAGCCACTGTTAAATCACTGTTTAGTCACTGTCGAGTCACTAATAAGGCACTGACAAGACACTGTTTAGTCACTTTCATTTCAGTGTTTAGTCACTATCAAAATTGCTCTCAGGTCACTGTTAAGTCACTTTCAATTTGCTGTTTGGTCACTTTCAAATCACTGTTATGCCATTTTTCAGGCACTGTCATGTCAATGTTAAGTCACTGTTAAGTCTCTGTTAAGTCACAGTTCAGTCACTTTTGAGTCAGCCCTACTTTCCCCCATTTTCTCACCACTTTCCCTTCACTAGGACACATCGCTAGCTAAAAAAACAATATAAAATGTCAGCACAGCGCTGCAGCGTCACGTGACGCTGAAATCAAATTTCACTCCTACTAAAATCTTCCGTACCGAAATTAAAGATGTTTCACATTAAAAAGTGCTACCAATCTAGCCAAACGCTGATGGGGATTTACTCATTTCGGGTAGCACTATCGCATACCGCATAGTGTAGCTTGGTAGTTTTAAAAAAAAAAGTTTAAATTTGTTGCACTGTGTAATTTATCAATTCGAAAAAAACGTCACAAATAATAGAGCTTTTAGTTCTGCTGATAGCAACTGTGGTAACGAATTTGCTCTTATTTTCATTATCTTTTAGCGATCAGATCGGATCAAACTTGGTAGGATATATATAATGCTAATTACTAAGTTCTCTGATTTGTGCGACAGAAGAACATGGATATTAAGCAGTGGTGCCCAAATGTCAATTGCCCTATCCCCTGGGATAAGAAGTAATAATTCTGCCAGCGTTGCAGCCGACACACGTTGACATAACGACAGCACAAATCGTGATAATGTGCGTTTGTGCACCACTGATATAAGACTCTATACATATTTTTAAAGAATTATTACCTTTTTTTTTTAGAAAAATTAAATAAAAATATTGGGTAAAAACTTATTTATTCATCTATTAATTAATAATAATAATAAAAAAAATAAAATAAACACTTTTTACTTTCAAACTTATTTGAATTTGACATATTTTTTCTCTCTGTGTACCTGCTTGATATGGGCGCGACGTTCGAATTGTATGCCCGCTGGATTGTGATCATCAATGGCCATGATGTGGCTAGTTCTGGTGGAAGAAGGAGCATTTGTGGTGGTTGTAATAGTCGTGGTGGCTGGCACTGCAGCTGCAGCTGGCAGCGATATGGAGTCCACATTACCCTCCATGAGAGCTTCGGCTGCCTTAAGCATATGCGGCATGGGCACAGAACTGGCTATGTCCAGATGTGAAGTACCTGCTGCTGCTGCTGCTGCTCCTCCTCCTCCTCCAGTCTCATTTGTATTCCTCAGACCAATTTCAATCACAATTTTATTAGTCGGCGTCGAGGCGGCCGTCATTAAACGTTGCAGATTTTTGGGATGCGTGGCAGCCGATATATAATTGAGATCGCTGCGCGATAAATGATGCTGTTGCAGTGTAGAATATTGTTGCTCCACCAAAGCTGCACGCGTCTGTGCCGCCTGGTGGCCACCATTGGCCGCCGCCGAGTCACTGGCCACCTTTTCCCTTAGCTTCACAATGTTGGAGATATTGATGCTGTTGGTCAGTGTAATGCCCGTAATGCAGACCAGTATTATGGTGAGCACCACTCCGCAGATGACTAACGTGGGCATGCGAAAGCATTTGCGGCTGCACATGGCGAGTGGAAGGGGTTTAGGCCATCAGTTTATAGATTTAACTTTAGATTTGAACACTGCACTTCGTAGATCGGAGCGAATGGGTCCGTGGATCAACGTCTGCAGCTTTGAACAGCCCTCGCTTGAATGCAGTCAAAGCTCAGCTGCATTGCACCGGGGAAGCTTAGAAGCTCGTCCGCCCCTCGTTCGATCTCGTTCTCTCTGCTGCTGTTGCTGCTGCTGCCGCCGGTTCACCTTGAGGCTGTTGTTCAGCAGCTGACGATGTCGCTGGCGCAACTGCTGCGGCGACCAGCGAATTTGCATCACGTTTTTTGTTTATTAACTGTTTTTCTGTTGCTTATTTCTGATATTGTTTTTATCCAGTTGAATTTTGTTATGAATTGAAAACAAATTGTGCTAAAAATAAATACCATAAATGCAGCTCGTAAAATGTTTTTGGGCGTGTTTCGAAGGTGTGACTGGAAAATACTCTCTGTACCAGTTCGCTCTCGCTCTGAGCGGAGAGTTACTCGAAATCTCAATGGGTAAAACTCTAACGAAAACGAAATTGAAAACAAATCATGTTACACACTTGAATAAGATTTCTAATTGGCGGCATAAAGTAAGTTTAATGCGGGTAGCGACATAATTCCGCCGACTATGTCATTTGAAAACTTGAAAACGCCATGCACGAAGAGGTGGAATTAGATCGTTTCAAAACGCCCAGAAATCAACAGATATGTCTAATATCTGTCGGCGGAATTATGTCGCTTTTGAACGACAAACAATTCCGCTTTTAATGCTGATCCAGAAGATGCTTTCTTCTGCCTTTTAAATACATTTGCAACAATTTAACAAAACCTATTTACTCCACAAGTAATACCATAGTACCGCCCGCCAACTGTTCTAGATTCAGAGTTATGTTGGCGGAATTATGTCGCTATGACCGTTAAACGATATTTTCCAATTTTGTATTTGAATCGTCTGTTTTTCCCTAAATTTTTAGTTTTTAGGTAAGCTTGCAAAAGACTATGGAACTTTTTTTGTGAAGCTCGATCATTTGCCGCTTTAGGTTCTTTTGCATATGACTAACAAACTATGCACGATCTCCCATCTTCTTCTTCACATAATAGAGTAAATTTTTAGTTAGTCGTTTCAACATCTTCGCGGTAAAGTTTACTGCCAGTAAAACTTGTTGATAAACAAAATGGGGTTCCTTGTTTCAATCTTCAATCGAAATAGTGGTTCCAGTTTAAACGGGAGCGTAAGTTAAAGTCGGCTCTAACCGACTTCGATATACCCGTTACTCATGAAAAAACATGCTTAACAGTGTTCCTGCGTTCCTTAGGGTGACCATCCGAAAAGTAGGCAACTTTTTTTATTTTGCTCATAACTTGAGAACCGTTCATCCGATCTTTATCATTTCTGCGGCAAATCGATTCATTTGGCTAATTACTAACTATCTCTGGAAGGTACGAATCGTCTATCTTCAAAACTGTAGGAGATATAACGTTTTTTCCAAATTGCGGGGGCGGGAGGGGGCGTGGCCAAAATTTGAAACAAACTTGATCTGCGTGCAGATAAAAGAAGCATTTGTCCCATACATATCAAACCTCTATCTCTTACCATCTCTGAGATCTAGGTGTTCATACAGACAGACGGACGGACGGACGGACAGACGGACATGTCTATATCGACTCGGCTGTTGATGCTGATCAAGAATATATATACTTTATATGGTCGGAAATGATTCCTTCTGCCTGTTACATACATTTGCACGACTTTAGTATACCCTTTTTACTCTACGAGTAACGGGTATAAAAAGAAGCACAATTGGAGCGAATTGGAACATGGAACATTTGCCAATTGGAACTGAATTCAGGAATTTGTAACGTTCGCTTCTCTTATGCATGAATTTTGGTAACAGAGTTATGGATTAGTTTCATGGATAGGCTTGAAACAGTACTGAAATTACCCTTAAACTAGTAGTATGGGAGCTTCTGATGGTACTGAAATGAATCGTATGCAGCGGTCAATCCGTTTCTTTGCTCCCAATAAATTTTGTGATACAATAAATAAAGTTAGTTGTATATGCTGCTTTTATTTAGAGAAATTTCTAATTATATAAAAAATAAATAATTAATTAAAGTCCTTCCTATAAGAGTTCTTAAGAAGTTTGGTAAATAGCGCGTTTTTGGGATCGAAAAACATTGGAAAAATGTTAATGTTTTGCCCGTTTTGAAACTAGCTAGTTTCAGCTGGCTCGATGTACATTTGTACAAACATAACTTTAAAACAGGTATACACGCACTACAAAACAGGCAGGTAGACTGTACAGCTGTTTCTATAACCTCACGGTTCCATCTTCAGCAGTCTTTGCCGTTTTCCAAAAACCTTCATATCGTGAGGATTTCAAATAACAAAACGACTTTTTATATATTTTTTTCATCGACTCAAATCTAAGTTAAACAATTTTGTACATTAAACAAATTCATTGGTTTTTTATTTCCATTTGGCAAATGTAACCAAAACCTTCTCTTAAAAACCTCGTGAATAAAACGCATATATGGTGCGTGTGACTAGCTCACCTTCTAGAAGCTGAATGTTTATTAAAATATTGGTTTTTCCCTTTAATACATTTTTTGGTTTTAGCCTAAGCAGAGAAATGCCTTATTACTAACAGATGTGTCCCTTCTTTGGGGTTGCTTAGTTTTTAGTTTCTAATTTCTATTTTTGTCTTAAAATTTCGCACATAATAATGAAAAGAACCGAGACTCGAACACCGAAAAAATTGCCGGACAAATTAAAAAAGAATGATTTGATTCCGGTAGCGGGAATAAAATTTTAAGTACGATTGAGCATAAGTATCGGTATTACTTTATGACGGATCGCACTCAACAGTGAGAGAAGGAAAACCCCGGGAACAATTGCTGATTTGCTCTCTATGCTTTTCTCGTCGTTTTTCGTTCTGCAGTTAGCCTGGAGCAAAGGCAACGCTGCTGGGCTAGCCGTCATTCTTAAAGTGACGTGTGCATAAGTCGGATCAGATTGAAGTGAAATGCTTGATAAGAAACTTGTGAAGACAACCAACCACGATGTCCAAGTGATACAAAGTGAAAATGTTCTGGCCATCGCGGCGGCGTTTCTAATACACACATATATGCATGCATGTCTGCACAAAGCCGCAGCGGCTTCGAAATAATTTAATCCTTATACATAAATTCCAGAATTAGTTTTGACAGAATTATCCCATAAATAATGGAAAACCTATGTTCAAAATAAGCACAAATATGAATTAGTTCTGTGAAAATGTAAATATTTTGTTTTACGAAAAGTCTTGAATTCTTTATATATTTATATTTATATTTTATATCAGGGATGCGAACCTCATATAAATCGACAGGGTTCACTCTGGGGTTCGAAACAGCAAAAGTTCTAGGGTTCCGGTTCACGGAGCGGGTTCAGAAGGTCGCGGTTCAAACAGGGGTTGAAAAAACATGTACATAAATTAATTAATTACGTAATATTCGAGCTTAAATCATTGAGCGTTTTAGCAGGCTCTAGGTCAATAAGTCATGGAGCAATGAGCATTAGAGATAAAATTTACGTTGCTCAATGTCGAGCGGTGTTAAGCGATTGAGATTCTTTCATAGAAAGACTTCGCATGGGAAATTGCAACGGTTAGAGCAAGCCAGACATATTCCCAAATGCACTCTGAGAGGGTTAAAGAGAGCAAACAGCTGACTAATTTCTAACAGAAACAGAGTCCAGTCTAAATATTCCAAATAAATGTTTAATCATTCTTTTTAAAAGAAGACACCATATAGAAGGATGTTCGACTGTACAGCTCTTTCAAGAACTTTGCGGTTCCCTATCTTTTGAAAGTTGTAAGAGGCCATTGCATTGCAGGGCATTGCTAAGACTGTTTGGGAATTCCAAAGGCAGCACAAGTGCAAAACATACAGAGCTCCAAATTGACCAAAGACGTTGTGTATGTGTGTGTGCCCCGTTTTGGCCTTTCTGTATTAGTGTCTTCCAGCAATCTTCATTATTACTGACTCTATCGCTAGATAAAACAAATATTGTTCTACACTAAGAAAAAATTATAACTAATCATTGTTGAAGTTCTAAGAATTTGATTCTTAAAAATTGTTCTTATTCTTATTTTGGAAATAAACACAAATATAAATATGTTCTGATAAAGTTTTGAATTCTTTAAATAAATAAATATACAAATCATATAAGTCCTGAATATCGGGCGCAAAACAATCTCGGCCATTTAATAATGCTATATCGAATGGAACAAAATTAAGTTCGAAAAGAAGGATCAGTTTAACAAAATGTTTAACAATTTACAGAACGTGTTAAACAGTGCCAAGTTGATCAAGTGCATCTGAAGCTCCGCGAGTGATCTTTGCGCAGCGTGGTCATGCCGTGTGATTGTGGTTACACAGAGAACTTTCTGGCCAAACTACAGCTGAGTGCATCCACTGCTGTGTGGACAAATCCCAGCTGGTCTGGGCTGATATCCTAGATATCTCCAAGTGAAGTGCGGTTTCTGTTTTTTGTACTTCGACAAATTACCAAACGTTTGCATTTGTTTACATTTTGTAATTTTACAACAACAACAAACGTCTGGTGCCAGTGTTGTGTAGGGGTGTCAGTGCTGTCCATCTAGCTACCACTTCTAGCCGTTTTCCGGCTGGTTGCAGTAGATTGGGGCAAAAAAATATTTAAATTATTTTATAAAATTTTTTGGTTATTTGCTGCACCAGATGAATGGTACGGCCTCTAGGGAGCCTGGAGATCCTCAAGAAACTCTCAAAACGCTAGAGCTACGACACAATCGAGCTCGAATACCAAATCTGAAGCTGGTACCAACCGCACAAGGGGGACTACAATCAACAAATCAACACTAAGACCACCAGCGACTGTCAGATCAGTTGATAAAAGGCCAGGCGCAGCTCCCATCATGAGTAGCAGGTCCGCAGACTTCAGCAGGCCAGACCCATCAAAGGCTGCCGCAAGCGACAGACGTACGGCAATCCGTATTTTAAGAAGCGAGAGTCAAGCCTCAAAGGAAGACTTCGCAAAAATCCAACAGGATCTAAATTGGGCAAAAACCATTGTTTCCGGATTTCCGAGTCGACTACGTAAATCCTGCTAAGAAAGCTACCAGCGCTAAGCGGGATAGATCCTTGAAGCAAGGCCAAACTGAGGCCCCAAAGAGGCCAAAAACACACGGCGCTCCGCTCTCAATTTCCTTTGCTGAGGAAAAAAGATTCTGGGTGTAGTCGATGCCAGTAGGAATGACGGTAAAATCCCTCTACACCACTGGAAATGGGTAAAGGCTGAGCTGGGAGGTGCTGAGAGCGAACCCTGGCCCACCCCCTAAATGCAATAACGCAGGCTGGTTTCAAGGAAACGTGAAGCTTATCGCATGCGAGGACGAAAGGTCCGCGGAGCTGTATAAGGCAGCGATCGGGAAAGTGGGGAAAGTGTACCCAGGGGCCCAACTAAGGGCGGTTGATGCCAAAGACATCCCCTCTAGCCCCCTAGAGCACGAGTCTGGCTGGCCCATCGGAGATTTTAGAGATGATGACTAAACAAATACCACAAACCTGAACATCCGAAAGAGAGCTAAAACAATAATCAGTAGTTTGACTCTCCACATATTGCGTAGCAGAGACGCGGTGCTTGCTTTATGGCTCAAAGGTGCCGAGAGTAAAGAACTTGATTAAGTTCACTAATTAAAATCGGTCAATCCATTTGTAAGCAGCTGCCAAGAAAATTCATTCTTAAGCTCTTAATATTAACCCCTTTTTGGGTTGATGTTCGCGTAAATGAATGTACAAAGCCTGCGAGTGCATAAATTCAAGCCTCAAACCAATTCTCTCCTGCGCCCAACAGCCCATAATATCCTTTTATCCGAGAGACATATCACACACTCACACTCGGTACCCTCCCTCCGTCCTGCCGTTGTTGTTGTTTTGAGAGGGGTTTAGCATTCATTTCATGGGATCTTGCACACGCGTCTCGAGTTCGGGGACACTTTGCGGATTTAATTGAGACGACACGCACGCACGCACACACACACACACACGCAAGTTGGGCCAAATACGCAGAGAAATTCATTTAATTGCATATTAACGCCCAGACAGAAAATATTTTGGGTGAATGACGAGCCACGAGATGATGTCTCGCAGCTCTTTTTCGTTTCGTTTCGTTTCTTTTCTTTATTTACTTCAATTAATGAAGCCTGTGGCTTTGTCATTTAATTAATTCTGAACAGAGAGATGAGGGTTACGAATTCGAATGGGAATTAACGGATTACATTTTCAATTTAGCATGTTAAGGCATTTCAATTAGGTGTAATTTGTGACAAATTGGTTTGCGTGTCTTAAGGATCAATTTCAGGGTTAAGACAAAGCTATTAGGAGATTGTAAGACAGAGTTAGAAATCATTAAACCATTAAATTCAACCAACCATCATTAATCCATCAAACTTTGCTTTAACTCAAACTAAGACTTTTCGTTTTAATTATTTTCAACAGCTTCAAAGTGCAGCGCAGCAGCAGCAAACTAGAAACCCCAAAAGCAAAAGCAGGATGAGGGAGTAGGCAACTTTATTAAATTTACGCAAGTAAATTGCAATTTCGCATAGCATACTTTTGTGCGCCAACCATAAAATTGCAACTCTGCGTATGCGTAATGGATAGGACAGCAATTTCCTTTCCTTGCCCTCTGTAATTGTCACTCTGGTGGCATTATGATCAATTTTTATGGCCACTTGGAGCCATTTCCCCCTCATTCTCCCTCCCTTCCTTCCTTATACTCGCTCACTTACTGAATCCATAAGCAGGACAAGCTTAAAGTTCAAGGAGCGGTAAAAGGCAAAACACAGAAATGGCACAACAAAGCAAACGACCAAAAAAAAAAGGAAAGCCAAGCAAATGAGTTATGTGAGTCTCTGTGCGTGTGTTTGTACATATTTAGCACTGTTTAACCAATATTTTAGCTTGAAACCTCTCAATACATGTAAAGTGTACCAAATATTGAATTTTTATGGCTGTGTTGTGGATTTTCTTGCTCCACTTGAGGCAATTTTCCTTCTTGACATGCATATGGTGCAAAACCTAAGCCACATCCACAAACAGATGGCCAGCCAAATTGGGCAGAATTTGCAGAGGTTAGGTTAGGTTACTTCTTTACCGATCGCAGATAGAGAATCTTTTGCTACCATTGAAACAAGTGTTTTCACTTTTTCGATCATACTTAGCCTTAGACAATTAGGGTGTTCACTTTGTTGAGCACTTGAGCACTTGGGGAAAAGTGTAAACATTTCCAACAACAATTTACTCTGAACAAATTGTGCACAGCTTGCTCGATTCAGACCCTGACTACGAATAGTCGGGCACTTGTTCCTTAGTGCTATAAGTGTTATATGTACAAGCTAAAATCAAATGTGTGATCAAACATTCATATAAATTGTATGGAAAAAGCGCCAACTTTGAATCAACCATGAATTACTGCCGAATCATATCTCAAACGTAGTTGTGCACAAATTTCGTGCACAGAGGGCTGCTCACAATACTATTCAGGCAAAACTGCTCAAGTGCTCAACAAAGTGAACACCCCAAATATAAATTTTGGGAGTGATAGTATGGGAAAACAAAAAAGTTTTTCTAATCAAGTTTTTTTATTTCAGATCTTTCTTTTCTATGGCAATTAAGGTGGCACGCACCTCAGAAAAATAGCAGAAAATATCACAAAGAATAAAACCACATGATTAGGGACCTCAGCCCTTCACAAATGTATAAATGTCTGATCTACCTTTTCAATTAACGTCTTGTCAACAGGACCACACCCTAGCCTTTTAAGAAAAGAAGAATAGATACTTACATAAGATCCTTTATTTAGTCTAATACAAGCAAGGACATTTTCTTAAGAGAATTCAATGAAACAAAAAACAAGCTAAGTAACCAAACATTTATATAAACCGACGGATCTTTAAAACAAAGAAGTAACAGGATTTGCAATAATTACTGAAAAGAAAGTTATTAAAAGCTCGCGATTTTGCTCCAAAAAATTAAAAAGGAAATGTTCCGACTCATTAGACTCATCTCACTAAAAAACAAAAACAAAACGGGCTCGCTTCCCTTAACCGAATTTAACAGAACTGCTCACTGCTCGGTGGCTGTCGTTGAACACAAGCACTGATCGGTCTGAGACAACCCACAAGGCCCAATTCAGAATCGCTCATCAAATGCGGTCTTCATAAAGACCGAATAATCTAGTTCAAAAGGTGCAGACTCAGAAGACCAAATTAACATAAACAGAGCAAGTCAGCGTGAGAGAGAACGAGAGAGCATAAATTTTCACACATTCACAATGTTAGAAACACTTTTTTCGATTTTTTTAAAAGAGCGAGAGACAGATCTAAAAAAAAAAAAAAAATCAATGTGTTTCTCAATTTGTGGTTGGTTAACAGCTTATTGGATGTGCTAGCGGGAGCGGTGTTTTGGGATTTTTGGATTGTATAACATAAACAATTCGTCCTTTTACCCAACTGCCATAAGAACTGTGGAATTTTGAAAATATCGCCCCAAAAGGATTTTTTTGAAATTCGAAAAACTTTAGGCTATCCTACGCAATGCTACTACCGACTAAATCGCTCAGAAACTAGAGCTGCGGCCAATCTAAAGAACGCAGAGCACAGAGACCTGCTGCTGAAAACAGTTTTTTTTTGAAAACGGGGAAGATCTGCTGTATGCAGCTGGCATCGCCGACTGATATCTGTAATATTTTTGGTTACTTTCAAAGCAACTTTTACGGACTGCCAAGCCACTTTTCTTCAGTTTTACTAAACCGATTTTGATCAAGTTATATGCAATCGACGCAGAATTGTCGCCATTTTAGAACTGCGTTTTTTGATTTTTGAAAACGAACTTGAAACTTTAAACGCGTTTATCTCGAAACCACGTTATTGAACTGGCGGCCTTGATATCTGAACCGATTTTGATGTTTAAAACTGAAATTGACGCAGAATTGTCACCATTCTGATCTGAACCTCAATCATAATTTTTTTTTAGAATAATTTGCGCATCTCTTGTTAATCGAAACTCTACCAGTACAGTCATTTTTCCTCCGTTCTCGTGGAGTTTTTTCGCAAACTCAATTTCCACTCGATCCTTTAGCTGAAGATGGTGTTTGCAAAGGTCAACAACCGCATCAAAGGGAGTTTTTTCGCCTGGCAGGTTTTTGATAATCAAACACTTTCGCTTTGCACCATCTTCTAGCAACAGCAGTCTTCTGGCTTCAGTTTCTCGGTCTTGCTTTATTTTTTGCAGCTCTTCTCTAAGACCTAGGTTTTCGTCAGCTAGATCCCGGACTTTCGTTGCTTTGGACTGAATCGATTTTATCGGCTATTATGTTCAAGTCGGACTTAGTCGCCACACCCTTCAGTTTGCTATTAAACATCTTTTCAAGCATAGACTTGAGTTGAAACAAAGGGAGACCACTCAGCGGTCCATTTTCATTATTAGGAACTTCTCCATATGATGCTGCGTCAGATCGCGGTCGTTTGGATGGCGTTGATGCATTATCGTGTGCTGACTAATCCGGCATTCAGTTTGTTGGTTATTGAGTTTAAATTCCCGCGCCAAAATAAAAGGAAATTCTGCAATCTGGCAACCTGCCTTAAAGCTCGGTTTGAGAAAGCCTGCAACACTACGATGCGCTGTTGGTGTTTTCCGAAGAGAACAGCTGATGTGCTCCACAATCTTAAATTTGCTCTCACCGAGGCTGGTGTCCGCGCCAGAAAATAATTATCGTTGTTTTCGCACCGCGGATGCGTCCTGGTCGAGGACTCGACCTGATGGACCTTCCTGGGTATGCAGAACACCGGGGTCAAAAATAAAGCTTGAAAGTGTCTTAATTTTCCAGATAAGCGGGAGCCTCACTTCACATGCAACCTCTTCGCACACGCACACACACTATCATCTATCACTAACTATATAGTATAGCTCCTATACAAAAGATAGGTCTGAAATGAAATCTTTTATATCTCAAGCTCCAAGGGTATATAAACTTCGGTCGAGCCGAAGTTAGCTTGCCTCTATTTTTTCTATATCCGATCGTTAGAAAGCTATAGCTCGCAAATATAACACGCAGGTAAAGGGAAATTTTCAAACTCGTTTTCCTCGAAACAGTTTTTTTTTAACTGGTGAATATGATTTCTCAAAATCGACTTGACCGATCGCGAAACTTTAGGTATATTTTTAACATGATATTTTCAGCTAGGAGCTGAAGTGAGATATTTTAAACGTCTTTTTTTTCAACAAAACAGACAACAAAAAAGTGTTTTATAAAGTCGCGTAAAATTTTTATTTTTCGATTATTTCTCAATTATTCTACTTTAGCTTATTGCTACAATCCAACGAATCGATTTAACATCACTCAGTCGGCCGGAATCGTGTTTACCAGTGCAGTACCTTTTTTCAACATAACTTACTTCCCCGCGCTGTTTCACGGAGAATTCTCATAATTTTGACTTCAATTCATTTCTAAATTTACTTCAATAGCTACTAAACATATGTTAAAAAAACTCAAAGTTCTAAGTTTAAACTGCTCTTCAAAAAATAAGTTGTTTTGCGATTTGACCAAATAAAAATTTGAAAAAATTTTGGACAATATTCTTTCGTTTTCATACTCTGGCGGTAATTTTGGCCAGTGAGAGTTGTCAGCTCAGCCCTTGTATACGGCCCAGCACCGGTCCACAAGCCATACAGCCAACGCAGTGGAGCGGATCTGTGTGCTCGACCAATACAACGCTCATAATGGCAGGACTCATCATGTTAGACGTAAACGAGAGGCGTCAACCGTCACAATACAACAGGATGGTGGCACGCAAATCTAGATTGGCTGGGTGGCAAGACCGGTGGATGACATCGACCAATGTAGGTTGGACTTACAAGCTCAAACCTAAATGAGACCCCTAGATGAAAGGGTCAAAATCGACTGATGATAGAAGCGGAGTATTGAATTTCAGATTCAGTTAATCTGACCCATAATTATGTTGGCCAATGTAATTGAATTCATGGCCTTCAATTTATTTTCTATTTGGCATATGTACACACACTCAAATACACTTCACCCACACACACACAGTCATGCAAAAAAAGAAAGAACTCAACTCATTTGTTTGAGTTGTCACAGTTTGTTGTATATTAATATTAATTATTTAATAATTAACTAAATGATTTCCAACACAAATATTTATTAATCTTGTCTACAAGAAAATGTCATTAATTATCAGGCGAAAGAGAGAGAGAGAGAGAGAGATATTCGTACAAACATCAATTAGTTGACCAAATTTTCCCTCAATAAATTTTCATTTTTGTATTCAAATTTGGCTTTAACTGCCGGTTGGCCTGGCCAAGGACATAGCCTTGGATTTGAATTTCTGGAAACATCTGGTAACCTGCAGGGCCCAATGGAAGAAGAAGAAGAAGAAGCAGAAGCAGAAAAAACAAACAAAACCAAAGCAGCAACAGCACAAACTACGAGTACTCGAAACGTGCCGCAAAAATGAACATTTCTAAAAAGGAAAAGCATCGGGAGGGAAGGAGGGGGAATGCAGCTCAGCCAAATGCAAATGACAAAATAATGCGTTCTGCAGGAGGAAAAGAGTACGGAAATGGTGGCTGATGTAGTAAGTTAACCCTGAAGGACCTGAAGAAGTGCGCAAATTTTCGTTTCTTTATAAATTTGTTCGATAAGAACGACCATTAAATTTGCCTTTCTGTTAGGCTGCCTTCACACTGTTCGACACATGACCCTTGACATCTAGTAGGCCCGCATTTCCCCAGGGAATTCTATGAATTTGACAAGCTATTCATATTTAAAAGAAGAACAAAAAGCGGTACTACTAGACTATCATGTGTCATGTGTCGAACAGTGTGAAGGCAGCCTTAGCAAAATATAAGTTTTCGATGGCTAAGATCAATGCTCACGATTTACGATCACGATTAATACTTATGAAAGATGATGGAATAAACCCAATCGTGACCTTGTATAAAGGCCCTTCTGTTTCCTTTTCATCTCTTTCTTTTTTGCTCTCTTCTTTCCTTCTTATTCTCTCTCGACTTTCTCTTTCGATGTGCTTTTCCCTCCTTCTTCTCAATTGTTGTCTTAATCTGCTGCTTTCTTTTCTAATCGCTAATCTTATTTTTTCATATTTTTTCTATCTTTTCTTGTAAATCTACTTTTAACTCTTCTCCTATATTATCTTTGATTTCTTTCTCTATATCTTATATCTCTTCTTCTTTCTCTTCAAACATCTCTTTTCTATTACTTCAGTCCTCTTTTCTTACATCTCTGCTCACATCTCTTCTTACATCCCTTCTTACATCTCTTCTAACGTTTTTTTCTACCATTTCTTAGTCTTTCTTTTCTTGTACCTCTTTTTCAATCTCTTCATTTTTTTTACTACATCTTTTCTTCTATCTGTTCGTCTATCTCTTCTGTTATCTCTTCCTCTATCTCTTTTACTATCACTTCTTCCATTTCTTCTTCTATCTCTTCTTCCATCTCTTCTTCCATCTTTTCTTCCATCTTTTCTTAAATCTCTTCTTCCATCGCTTCTTCCATCTCTTCTTCCATCTCTTCTTCCATCTCTTCTTCCATCTTTTCTTTCATCTCTTATTCCATCTCTTCTTCCATCTCTTCTTCCATCTCTTCTTCCATCTCTTCTTACATCTCTTCTTACATCTCTTCTTCCATCTCTTCCTCCATCTCTTCTTCCATCTCTTCTTCCATCTCTTCTTCTATCTCTTTTTCCATCTCTTTTTCTATCTCTTCTTCTATCTCTTCTTCTATCGCTTCTTCTATCTCTTCTTCTATCCCTTCTTCTATTTCCTCCTCCATTTCTTCTTCTATTTCTTTTTCTATCTTTTCGTACATCTCTTCTTCTACTCTTCTAACATCTCTTCTTCCATCTCTTCTTTAATTCCTTCTTCTATCTCATTTTCTATCTTCTTCTAAAATCTCTCTACTATCAAATTTTCTTTTTCTTCTTCGTCTCTCTTTCCACTTCTTCTTCTCATCTCTTTTTCCATCTCTTCTTCCATCTCTTTCTTCCATCTCTTCTTCCATCTCTTCTTCCATCTTCTTTTTCTTCTTCTTTTTTCTTCCATCTCTTCTTCTATCTCTTCTTCCATCTCTTCTTCCATCTTTCTTCTTCTCTGTTCTTCTTTTTCTTCTTCTCTTTCTTCTATCTTTTTTTCTCTCTTCTTCTTTTTCTTCTTCTTCTTTTTCTTATTCTTCCATTTCTTCTTCTATTTCTTTTTCTATCTTTTCGTACATCTCTTCTTCTACTCTTCTAACATCTCTTCTTTAATTCCTTATTATATCTCATTTTCTTCTTCTTCTTAAATCTCCTCTAATATCAAATTTTCTTTTTCTTCTTCGTCTTTCTTTCCACTTTTTCTTCTCTTCTTTTTTTCCTCTTTGTTTCTTCTCCTTTTTAATTTTTTTCATTTTTTTTCATTTTCTTTTTCTTCATTTTCTTTTTCTTCTTCTCTCTTCTTCTTTTTTTTCTTCTTCTCTCTTCTTCTTCTTTTTTCTTCTACTTTCTTCTTCTTTTCTTCTACTCTCTTCTTCTTTTCTTTCTTCTTCTCTGTTCTTCTTTTTCTTCTTCTCTCTTCTTCTTTATTCTTTTTCTCTCTTCTTCTTTTTCTTCTTCTTCTTTTTCTTTTCTTCTTTTTCTTCTTCTCTCTTCTTCTTTTTCTTCTTCTCTCTTCTTCTTCTTCTTCTTCTCTCTTTTTCTTCTTCTCTCTTTTTCTTCTTCTCTCTTTTTCTTCTTTTTTCTTTTTTTTTTTTTCTTCTCTTTTTTTCTTTTTTCTTTTTTTTCTTTTTTTTTCTTTTTCTTCTTCTTCTTCTTCTTTTTCTTCTTCTCTCTTCTTCTTCTTTTTCTTCTTCTCTCTTCTTCTTCTCTCTTCTTCTTCTTTTTCTTCTTCTCTCTTCTTCTTCTTTTTCTTCTTCTCTCTTCTTCTTCTTTTTCTTCTTCTCTCTTCTTCTTCTTTTTCTTCTTCTCTCTTCTTCTTCTCTCTTCTTCTTCTCTCTTCTTCATTTTCTTCTTCTTTTTCTTCGTTTTTTTATTGGATTTGTGTTCCACCTCTTTTTCTGACTCTTCTTCTAACTCTTTTTTTTGACTCTTCTTCTGACTCTTCTTCCGACTGTAAGTCTTCAGACTGTTCTTTTCTATTTCTATCTATAATTTTCCCATCTCTTCTTCAGTCTGTCCTGAAATATTTTCCTCTTCTAGCTCTTCTTTTAGCACTATTTCTTTCTTTTGTTCTTATTTGTGATTTTTCCATTTATTTTTCTATCTTTTTATACTTATATAAACACTTGTCCTGACTTTCTGATTTTATATGCATCATCAACGCACAGCTACAAAGTGAACAACTAAGAGATGATTTTTGTAATATTGTGAGTCGAAGATAATTTTACTTACACGATATGGGATCAAGTCATTTGAGTTGAGTGTGTGTCTGTATTGGAGTCGTTGACCTAACTTAATCTCAATTCGAATCGTTTCACCTTTTTCTCACACAGACAACCCACTCGGTTTGACACGTTTGATTTGATGTCAAGACAAATTTACATTTATCGTTCTTATTTGTCACACGGTTGGGACTATTTGTGTGTGTGTGTGTGTGTGTGTGTGCGGTTTATATTACAAGACTTTTGCATTTTATTGACTTTTGCTCGAAGAGTCGTTTGCCGTAAGTTATTAATAATTCATTGCGCTTTCCACGCCTTTCTTGTCGCCGTCGTCCTGCAGGTTGGGCGCCATAATTCTTGCGGCGCCGCCTTAAAGTACAAAACTCGACAATTTATCTGCCTGCGAACAGGGACACATTTTCGTTCCATCCAATTGTTGTTCTACCTGAGCTCTGCGCCATTTTTGCAGCATGGGCAAACTTTTTGTCGTTGGTTTTGTTGTGTTTTGTATTGTTAAAATCATTTGCCGACTTTTTGGCCCCAAAAAAAGGAAAGAAAAAAAGTTTGACTTTTCAACTGCAACCCAACTATCATGTTGCATTTTAATTGCAAACTCTCGTTTCGTTTCGTTTTTCGCTGTCTTTTGTCACCAGTCAAGTGAATTGATGCCTGGCAAATGCCAAAGTCAGATGTGGCCACACAGACAATCCATTTAGGGCCCAAATGTGGTTTGGGTGGAGCGGTGTTGGTGTGCGACGGCCGAAAAAAGCAATTAAGCGAGCAGCAACTTCACTTGGAATTTCAGTGCGAGGAGGGAATGGAATGAAGAGAATTGATATGGGCGCACCTGGTGCATCTATGAAATCCTTATAGGTTTAAAGCATTCTAGGAAAAATTAACAAAATAATCTGCCAATCAACAGCAGACCTCTCCCACACACTCTACTTCCTTAGCTGGTGCTCGCGTGGCGTATACGTAATGAATGCCTGTGTGGCTAATTCCAAGTGCGGTTTAACTAATGCAAAACAACAACAGCAGCAGTCTATTGCAGGCACTTTCAATTATTAAAACTGCAGCGCAAGGATAACAAACACAACAACAACAACAACAACAAACCACAACCATATTGTCATTGTCCCTGCCATTGTCCTCCTGCTATGCCTGTCCTATGATGTCCTTTGTCCCATATGGCTGCCGACATTAGCACACCAATACACACATAGACAAAAATTTGTATCTCGGAATGCATTCGGCGAGGCCAACAAATTAGAGAAAATAAAATCAATGAAACATTTAATTAGTCAGTGCCAGGGACAACTGGTGACAACTCTCTGGATAGCGGGAGCGGGGCCAAAGATAGATAAAGGTCTTCACCATTTCTACGTCAAGATGGCAACATGCCAAGTGTTCTTGCCTGGCAGGCATCATTTTATTTTCTCCCAAAATGCGGCTACATCCTGGAGTTTCACCTGCATGTGACAAAGAAATAACTTAGCATACTTCTATGCATTCCCAGTCTAACATATGTGCTTGTTTGCTTGTTTATGACTTTGCGTTACCAAAAAAAAAAAACAAGGCAGTAAGTTGAACTTTGCCTGAGGACACCAAATAGTGATCAAAGATCACGCTAACTTCGACTGCGCCAAAGTTTTATTCAAACTAAAAATCCATTTTCCAAGAGTTAGTACGTAGATGTACGTAGACATCGATGTTTCTCCAGCGCACTTTTTGGGTGTCCCTCTGAAGAACATTCTTTTGAATTGACGATGCAGCTGTCTGCTCATCTGTGTCTATTAGTGTTTTGTTATTGTGCAAATCGTTTACGTTATCGGAATATCGTTTCTCATCAATCGTTATGGTAAACAAATCCTGCAACAAGTAGGGGTGGATGTTTGGGCCGTCGAACAATTGCAGAAACACAGGTGCGTAATGAACAGATCAACAATTATATGAAATAAATGAATTTACGCGTGTCTCAGGCACGAGAAGCACTAGCTTTCCGAAGTCAACAACAACAACTGGAGCAGAGACAAGTGAGCCGGACAGATGTTAACACACACAGAACAATTGACCGACAATGCCAACAAATACCTCGAGCATTTACATCTGCTCTGTTTCTTCGTCTCGCATGCCAGTATGAGCTAGATATCGAATATTCCGCCCATCCGAAGGTCCTGAGTGGTGCTATGGACAAAGAATGTGCCAATTGTCATGGGATCAAATTCTGATATGATATGACGGAAATTGAGACGCCAACAGAACTTTTGAACGGCTTGCTCAGCGGCACGGATCCAATTGCAAACCTTTTTATGAAGTTATTTCAAGAAATTCGGTATGAGCAACAGAAATAATGCACAATACATCGGCAAATGGTCAGCAATTTAATACAACCTTCAAAATCATAGGACAAGTGTACTATAAAGTAGGCTCATCAATGCCAAACGAACCACTTAAATTTGAACAAATCTACTTAATGGGCGGTGAGAACGTCAATTATGTGGATGCACGTTGGGGCTACAATAAACTTAATTCACACTGACTCATATCCTTTAGCTGCCTTAAATAGACATTGCGCAAAAAACTATTTTAGAGATTTATGAAAATCGGATAACTATATAATACAAAACAAAAGATTGGTCTAAAAAAAAGTCTTAGTAAAACAAACTTTTTTGTTTTCAATTGTTACTGATCGATATTATAAATATGCTACCACACAATTCCGTCAAGTTTGATCCGAATTGGATAACTATAGCATATAGCTGTCGTAGAAACGATCGGTCAAAAAAAATAGTTATAGTGAGAAAAAACTTTTTTGTTTACAATGGTTGCGCCCTTATACGATTTAGTTATAAGTATTATCTGATTTAATACAATTTTGGAGAGTTTGATTAAAATTGGATGAATATATCATGCTGCAAAGGTTAACAAAGTTTTTTTTTTACTTTAAGAAAAAAAAGCCCAGAAAAATACAAAAAAAAAATTGCACCATTAGCGCTTTTTTTTAGTGAATCCCAAATATTTCGCGGAATTGCGAGAGAGAAGCTTGTCTTGGCCCCGTTGGAGGAGCTGTATAGCCAATTTAACATTAACATAGTTAAGAAAATTGGCCGGAACTGTCTTGAAGATCTAGGTGAAATGGAAAAATTAATTCGGCTCAGTCGGAAACTAGAGTCAATATGACCGTTTATTAGCTTATGAAGAAGCATAACTCCGTGACAGATTCTACGATCTTGCAAGGACGGAAGGCATACGATGGCAGGCGACGGTGTTGTTCCCAGTTAAGTGCACGTAAGGCGAACAGGAGAAATTGCTTCTGCACCGACTGAATAAGGCCCTGGTATGTTGCATACTGTGGTGACCATACGCATAAGCAGTACTCAAGTATAGGTCGGACAAGTGAAACGTAAAAAAGCTTAGTGGTGTATGGGTCATCATATTCCTTAGACCAACGTTTAACAAAAGCAAACACTCCCTTGGCTTTGCTAACGATAATCCCAATGTGATCGGAAAAGTTCATATTATGGTGTATACGCTCGAGGCTGTGCGGGTCAAGGGAATAGTTGCCCATAAAAGGGGCAGATCGATAGAAAGACATGACACTAGATTTAGAGTGGTTTAGGTGCACCAAGGTGTTGGTGCACCAGGATTGAAGGTGGTTAATGTCATTTTGTAACAGACAATGTGAATCGGGGTCTGTTATCTGCATACAAATTTTAACATCGCACGTGTGTTTTGCCATCTAGGGGGACTTTTAAGAAAAAAATTATTTTTAAGGTCAATGAGTTTTTAGGAGTCAATTTAGATATGTCAAATGTAAAATTTTGTAGAAGATAACGGTACTTAAACGGTGCGTTTGAAATGCTGCAAAATTGCTTGCCAACGGCATCGTTGAGAAGTTTAGTGTTCTCAATTGGACGTGTGTGTGAGCGGTCGCTTTTTTCCCATAATTGTGGAAGCTTATTGATTTTAGCGCTATAAAGGAACTCTAAGTGGCTACACATTTTGTTATTTTTGGAAATAAGTGCCAGTAGTTTTAATATGGAAAAAAACTAACAACATTCATCACATTCAATCAACAAAACATACGTATTTTGAGAAAACTATTCTGAATCAGGATCGAAATAAAAAAGTTGCTATTGTTTTACAGGGACCTTTAATTAAGAAAGTGATATAAAACGGGCAGATTTTTCGAGGTTTGGGTAAGAAACGCAAAAACCGTTAAGCTTAAACACTCTAGACCGCGCGATCATTTTGGCAATGATATTGATCTAAAAGTTAAGTTGCATTTAAAACAGATTGTGCCTGGAGTCGAGGTGGACCAGTCTGGGAGTAGTCGTTGACCGTATGCAGTTGGCTTCGGGCAAATAAAAGGCGATGCTGGTTTCGCGCCTTACCTCAAACCCATCGAAAGAGCTTAAAACTATTTTCTGATCATCTAGTGAAGAAAGGTGTGATTCTTCGGTTTTGATTAAATTTGTCAAAAAATTCGCTTAATCTCTTTATCAACTTTGGTTGTTTTTTTTTAATTAAAAAAAATTCTGAAAATATGAAATCGTTTTTTCTTTCAATAAATGAATTACCTTTGTTACGCTACATATTTATATTTGTGGGTCAATACTTTTGAAGTTACAAGCAAAAATTGCTTTAAAAATAATTATTTAAAAAAAATTTTTTTTTATGATAATTTTACCTTTTTTGAAAAAAATTTTTCTTTTTTTAAGGTGCCACGCCCACTTATTTCGTTCAAAATTTTTTGGAAATTTCTGAGTAGAACTCCAGAAGTGGCATAAACCTGCTTGGAGAGGGTATTGTTAAATAAGACTTTCTGCGTGAGGATTGCCAAGTACATTGATATCCAATTGACCAAGAGGTT
This sequence comes from Lordiphosa clarofinis, assembly GCA_018904275.1. NCBI lineage: Eukaryota > Metazoa > Arthropoda > Insecta > Diptera > Drosophilidae > Lordiphosa > Lordiphosa clarofinis. The sequence continues at coordinate 2,653 of JAEIGQ010000157.1, read as the reverse complement.
GGGAAATCCTAAAAGCGACAATTTCTTTAAGAGCAAAAGGTGATTGACTGAATCAAATGCCTTGCTGAAATCTGTGAATATAACATCCGACTGATTTTTCAACCTTAATCCGTCCCTAATTATTGAAGTAAACTCGAGAAGATTTGTTTGTGCTGTGATGGAGACATAAGAGAGCAACACTGATGCTGCAATTGAGCAGTTATAATGAGTTCAAAAAGTTTGGGTATGGCACAAAGTTTTGCTATCCCACGATAATTTTGAATATCAGTTCAACTTCCTTTTTTATATAGTGGTATAATAAAGGATTCCTTCCAGATATCAGGATTCCTTCCAGATTGGACGGAAAAACCTACGAAGAAGTTGGTCAATTGGTAGGATGCTTTAATAAAAGGATTAATTATCCTTTTATTGCTTGGTTCACTTTTTTGCTCATAACTTGAGAACCGTTCATCCGATCTTTATCATTTCTTTTTTTGATTGATTCATTTTGCTAATTACTAACTATCTGTAAAAGGTCCGAACCGTCTATCTTCAAAACTGTAGGAGATATAAGGGTTTTCCAAATTGCGGGGGCGGGAGGGGGCGTGGCCAAAATTTGAAATAAACTTGATCTGCGTGCAGATAAAAGAAGCATTTGTCCCATAGATGTCAAACCTCTATCTCTTACCATCTCTGAGATCTCTGAGACGGACAGACGGACATGTTTATATCGACTCGGCTGTTGATGCTGATCAAGAATATATATACTTTATATGGTCGGAAATAATTCCTTCTGTCTGTTCCATACATTTGGACGACTTTGGTTTACCCTTTTTACTCTACGAGTAACGGGTATAAAAACCATCATGGATCTGCAGAGATCTGAGTCCTGGTCCAAAAAAATTCCCCTAAAACGATGACAGGACTTGGTTGATTTTATGCCAGAAGTTGTTATGGCCAATAAAGGACACTGTACTAATTATTATATAATAAATATAGATTTCGTATAAATAGTTCAAAATGGTTAACTAAAGAATTCTTTAATTATTGGAGATTTTTGAAATTTTAAATCCTTTTTTGCAAAAGTGGTGCCAGGCCAAAGTTCGTTTGGTACGGAGTGGAGTTTAATTTGTGTCTTGTAAAATATCATATTCTCTCACTTTCAATTTTAATAACGCATATTTCTTTAGATTAAACCCTTAATTTGTGTCAGTCAGAGCCAGTTATAAGTATCAACAATTTCAATTACGAATTGTGTAAATTTCATTGACAATTGTAGCTTTCACCCGTCAGGGGTTTCCTGTTGCTGAAGAAGGAAGATTGGGAGTAGTTTTGCTGTTTGTATGCAATAGCATCAACAGTAAATGTTGTAGGTGTGTTTGTATCTATGATGCCTGAGGCTGGCATCAGCTTAGCCAGGGCTTACTCCTAGCGGCGCGGGCTTAAGTGCACTCGAGTTGCTTGTAAACACACACACGCACACACACACACTGTCAGTCGTATAAAAATTACATATAGAGAGTCAGAGAAGGACATGATATGCTTTTGTCTGGCCACACACACACACACACAGGATGCAAAGTAGAGGAGACGACGAGGAAAGCATCTGCCTTGAATCAGTATCCTTCTGCCTAGTTATTATGTTGCTCAAGTGAAAAATGACGCATTATGCGTCTGTGTGTGTGTGTGTGTGTGTGTGTGTGTGAGCGGGGTTTCTTTTATGCGCGCGTATGTGTGAGTGTGTAGTCAACTGTAACCCCTTGTGGCCGCACACAGAGACACATCAGAGTTGTCCATGATGCTGAGATTTTTATGCGAAATTTTCAACAATTTTTTTTTTTCATTTATTTTATTTTGTGTGAAGTACATATTTCTTGCCTGCTGCGCGAATTTTGTGGCTTTAGTTTTTAGCTTTGCGTGTGGATGTGTTTATTTTTCAAATTCATTCTAAACACCCCAGGGGTTTTGCACTCAAAATGTACGACTTGATATTTGTTGTATGAAAATCTAGTGTAACCACCTAAAAGTATGCTACAACAAGTTTGGCCCAGACCTTCTTTTTAATGACTTTGGTGCATTCGTGACATTTTTTTAATGAAGAGATTGTTGCTGCTCCCAGCTGGACTTCATGAGCATTATAAAACAGTGGCTTGCGAACCGAAAAAGGAAAGGAAAAAGGCTCAGCGTATAGAGTATAGATTTACCTCCATTAATAATAAACAAAATATTTTGGAAAAAGTCAAGTCCTTATTTTTGGCGAATTTTTGTTTGACGGCCCTTTCGACTTGCCAGTTATGAGTCTCATAGCTGTGAACCATTTGGGGGGTATATCCCAAGTATGCCCCAAATATGCCCCAAGATTGCCCAAATATGTACCATGTCCAAAATATGATCCAAGTATGCCCCACGTATGTCTCAAGTATGTCCCAAGCATGTCCCAAGTATGTCCCATGTATGTCCCATGTATGTCCCTTGTATGTCCCATGTATGTCCCAAGTATGTCCCATGTACATATGTCCCACGAATGTCCCAAGATGTCCCAAGTATGTTCCAGGTATGTCTCAAATGTGTTCCAAGTATGTTCCAAAATATGATCCAAGTACGTCCCACGTATGTCCCAAATATATCCCAATTATGTCCCAAGTACGTCCCACGTATGTCTCAAGTATGTCCC